>OZ022263.1:196109908-196709908 GCA_963978885.1 Nemotelus pantherinus | reverse complement strand
CCTTATTTTATGTGATAGACAACCTTGGCATGTAATCTTCTACATCTCTACAAACATTTATTGAAAGTTCATAATTCATTAAAGCCTAAATAGTAAAAACACACTGCATTTTTGAATTCTGTACAGTAACAAAATATTTCATAAGATCCTAAAACTATATGTACATAAAATCATGCCCTTATAAATAAATATGAGAAGTCACTGGTAAGGCACAAGCAGATTAATCGTTCATATTCATAGTAACCAGTCGTTGATTATTTCTGCAAGCTGTACTTCTTTCTGCCCAGGAGTAGCGTTCGTAGTTAATGTACAATCCTGCGCCATGAAATCATCCGAACTATCAGTGTCTCTTCTACCGTTTTCATCACATACTGCTTGTGCAGAAGAGGTAGTCGCTTGATTTTTTCTTGAATCTTTTACACTGATATAGTTTGTTATTGAGCTTTGGTATCCTTTTTGCCAACTTTTCAATTCATTTTCGAACCAACTGCGAGGTATTTTACTTGTTTTATTCACATCGCTTCCTGACGGAACTGTGCTAATTATTTTTGATGGTTGCAGAAAACGTACGAACCTTCGGAGCTCGTCGTAGCTGGAATGTTCAGAGTAAGCTATGCCTGTAATTGAACATAAGTACGTTATTGATGACGTTGAAAAAGTTATTAAGAGTGGTTGAATCGTAAGCATTGTTTTAATATTTAAATATTCTGTTTGGTATTCGATAGAGTCTCTACTATATTATGAAAAGGACTGATTGCATACTATACAATTTTTCACGATTGGGTCATTATATTCTGTAACAATCAACTTACCGACAATGTTGATGCGTCCTCGGTACTGTGGTTTCGAATTTTTCTCCCAGCCACTGGCTCGTATCGCAAAAATTGTATTGAATTCACAGAATTGTTTTATGTATTCGTTCAGGTACTATAAAAATGATCAACTCTTATTTTTATACTTGAAACAATTTCGAGATTATACTCACGTCATAAGACATATTGCCAAGCGTTAATATATGCATATCAGCTTCATGTGGATTATCCACTATATGTTTCAAGTAATCTTGATTACCAATAGCCTCGAGGGCTTTTCTTCTATTTTCATCTGTCCATACCTTGAAACCGTATTCCGATGCAATGGTTTCCCACATTTTTTCTTTACCGATAACATACGACCCGAATATATACAAAACCTTTTCTCCGATGTGTTTTTCACGGAATTCATCGATTACACACTTCGCATCGTATATGCTTTCAGATTGTGACTTAAAAAAATATCTACTCGATAAGTATGTAGTGTCCAGGTAAATCGTGTCAATGGGATAGTTCCAGAATACAGGACCTTCTTCCATTTCCGGACAAGCACGGAAGTCGCCGGTGTGAAGGGTGCAAAGGCCGGTACTGAATTTGAAGATGAACATAAATGCACCGGGACAACTACGTAGAGATTTCGAAAAAGTTGTGTATTAACTCAATATGATCGTAGTTTTTACTTACTGGTTGGCATCAGTAGCTACAATTTCGATGCCATTGATTATAATAGGCTCCTCAGAGTTTATGATATGAAGATACTCGGGTCTGGTCCGTAAAAATTTTGTAACTAATCTGGCTGAATTGAAAAATAAAAAAAAAAATGTTATTTTTTCATTGTGCCCAACAAAAGTTTCTTTCATATATGAAATAGAAAAAAATCCAGAAATAAATTTTTGTGTTTTATAGAAAAAATAGACTATTACTATGTCTATAATAATATAATAATTTTACTTCGCTTTAAACATAAGAATGGACTTAAATCGCTTGGGTACCAGTGGTAATACCTGGAGATGCGATGAAGCAACTCACCGGCAATATATTTTGCAGATATTTTGCAGAGTAGAAATGTCAATTACATTCTGAAATTGCCGCCAAAGATTTACATGATCGACATAAAGTTGAGGAATAGAAGCACACTAAAAATTATCCCCACAGAGCAGAAGATCGACCGAAAATTGAAGTTTGAAAAATTGGAAAATAGACGTGGCAACCATGGAACATATCTTTAGCATGCTATTTCCGATGCTACCGCAACGGACAATTGATGGTATCGACTTCGAACAGAGCGATTTTCATTGAGGAGTTTAACGATGCCGTATTCAGTACGAAACAGGTCTCGATGGGGTTTCAGCTAGTGATGGGCGTTTCTGTTATTTTCAAAAAACGAAAACGAACTGTTTTTTTTTTAAAAACAACTGTATTTTAAAACTGGACTTTTATTTGGTAAGGCTTTCTTCAATCTAGGGGCCATCAAATTCAATCAATTTAATTTGTTTTTACTTTTATTATATGCAAAAAAAACACCTCCTGTATTCGTTCAAATGACCAAAGTAAAAAAAAAACACTAAGATAGGACCAACTAATCCTGTTGTCATCTATATGACTTTTCATCGAGCGATCTCTGATACCAAACTTTTCCTGGCTAATCTAAAACAATCGGATTTCCACTTCGCCTCACTGAAGCATGAAGTTTGTCGAAAATTTTATTAAGAAATGATAAAAACAATGTTTCGTTTATTAAACATGCAACCTCTTCTGTAAGGCTGGACATGAGTCCAGGGGCACCTTACCTCTCGCGCTCTTTAAATTTTACAGCCCGTATCTTCGAAACTAGGCCGTTTTTTGCCAGACTTGTATGGAAATTTCACCCAAAAGAATTCAGAAAGGTCCCCGAATTCATGCTCGACCAAAAAAATTTTTTTGAAAACATGGACATTTTTGCCTAATTTCCCCTATACAAAAATTATTCGCCCTTGAAATATCACTATTGTACTCCCCGACCACTATCAATCATCGAAAGCGCCGTAAATTTAGTTTTTGCCAAACTATGGCCAAAAACCCCTTACTTTCCTACAAAACCGAAATTTTTGTATCAAAGCAATAGGTCTTGGCCCGTTATGTCCCAAACCACTCTAACCCAAAATTGGCCGATTTTGTCCAATTTCAGCTCCTTGTGCCCTAAAAACTTTTTGAATATTTGAATAAAATACTTGCAGGTTCGTTTGAAAAAAACGAAAAACAGTTCGTTCAAAAAAAAAACGAAAAACGATAAAAAACGATTCGTTTTAAAAAAAACAGTTCGTTTTGAAAAAACAGTTCGTTTTGAAAAAAACGATTCGTTTTAGAAAAACGATTGGCTTTAGAAAAACTATTCGTTGTGGAATAGTTGGAATAATTGGTTTCAGAAATACTATTCGTTGTAGAAAAACGGTTAATTTTAGAAATGCTGTTTGTTTTCGAAATAAAATTTCGCTTTAGAAAAACTGTTTGTCGCTATTTGGAAAAACTGTTCGTTCGTTTTTTGCAGCCAAACGTTTTTTCAAACTGGTTTTCGCTTTTGAGCCCATCACTAGTTTCAGCTAATGTGCTTTTGAATTAGTATAATTCTTGTTTGTTAGTCAACGACATCCGTTTCCCATGGTATGGATCTTGTTTGGACATATAGACAATGAAAAGGAGACTATGGCTTTTTTGAAAGGGCATTAGACTAATATATGTATGCCTGAAAAATTGCGTTGACTGGGCGCTAAAAACACAAAATGGCTCGAATTAAAGATCTGATTTTAAGAGTAGTCTTGAGTATTTAAAAGCAGTCCAATTTATACATCATTCGAAAAATAAATTTCTTGTTCAATGAATATTGAATTTCATTATTTTAGATGAAAGTTAGATTTATGAGAGTGAATCAGTATTCTATAATTTATAAGGATATTTTGCCTTGTTTAGCTGTAGGCATTCAATTGGCGAATGAAATGGATTACTTTAATAATAATGTAAGTTTTGAAAAAACTTGAAAATGATAAAATATCGTGTAGTGCAGAGTTCGCCTAAGATTTTCAACTAAATATAAACTGCTCCGAAAAACATTGATTATTTTTTTGATCTTATTGATCTAATTTACACTAAATTGAACAATGTAGTCATGATTGCCGACACTATTTTTGAACTATGAACTATTTCAATATTTTCAAAATAAATGATTTTCTGTTGATTAATGTTGACTCTGAAAAAGGAGCTAAGGATCTGAAGGCAAATTAAAGTAGAGCAGGTGTTAAAAAAAAGTCGAGCAAGTTAGAGCAATTGACAGGCAAAAAGCTGAGCAAGTTCGAGGCAATTCTCAAAGTTGATCGCATGTCGGAAGTTCAACCTGTCAACTCACTAATAAAAACTCTACTTCAGATACAATTTCGACAGTTGGTTGCTTGCCCGAACTTGCTCCACCAAAAAAGGTAGTGCGAAAATCCTGCTCTTAATTGCTCTAGTTCAACTTAGAGCAGGCTGATGAAACACAAAGCAGAGCAACTTCGGGCAATTTAGAGCAGCCGAATTGCTCATGAAATATTTTGCTGAAATATCTCAAACTAGCTCAACCTGGAGCAGCTCATTAAACACAGCTATTCTTGCTTGCAAAAGTCTGATGAAGTTGTTTGAAATGCCGCTGATTAACGAAGAGCGTTCTAATAGTTTAATTTCCAACAAAATTCAAAAGGAGAATCTGACATTTAGAAAATTCGAACTAGAAATAGTAATTGCATAGCGGGTGACATGTAAAAAGTATTAAAGCAGAAAAAAAGTATTAAAACAGAAAAACTTGCATTAAACCCAATGAAATGCTCATACAATATAGACTTAAAAATAACTTACTGTTAAATTGACAAGAGTAGCAAAAGAAAAATATTTAAACAAAACAAGTATGACTTCTGGGAACAGTAAAAAACTATAGAGTATTCTAAAAACTGAAAAGAATCGGAACAAGGGCGAAAAAAATAATTGCGAGTTTATTCTAACAGCAGAAAGTTAAGGCGGAAATAAACGAGGAATTTAACCTACGTAGTGTTAGTCGCAGAATAAATAGGATAAATGAACAATCGATGCTTCTGAAACCAAGAACAGTAGAGAAGATGCTTAGAATTATTAATTGCTCGAAAAATAATTTTAAAATTATAGGATATATTACAGCCTCTCACCTCAAATTAATGATTAGTAATCATTTGAAAAACGGCACTTTTATAAAAAGTACTTTGGTTAGTATTATCCATACAAGTGATGATGCTGATGATTGCAATAATTATAGACCAATTTCACCAGTAAAACGCTTTTAATAATAAATTCGAGCAGATCCCAAATGGCCACATAGTAGAGCTCATGAGCACAAAGATGGGTTTCAACCAAAGCCAATATGCTGAGAGCAATACAAGTGCAGCTTTCATTAATTCCCAGCATTATATCAACACCCAACATGCAAAGATCTGTTTTTTATTGACCTCAAGAAGCCTTTTGATATAGCTGGCCATCATATCTTAAGTGGTGAATTGTATGAATTAGGTATTAGAACAGCAAACCACGTAATAAAAACCATGCAGAATCGCTTAATCTGCACGCAGTTTTAAGAAAGACCTAGTGGTAAAATCTACTGATTATAAAATTGTGAACGGAATTTATAAATTACTAGAGAGACACTCTACCAGTGTCAACCCCTAGACTCGACAAGAGTTGCAGTGGGATTAGTTTAGTGTCGTTAGCTATTTGAATTTTTTTTTCGCTGTAGATGGCAAAAAAATGTTCTAAAGGAACTCGGGGCAACAAACCACGGGTTATGTAAGATTTTTACTTACTAAAAAAAACTACATCTACTGGCCACGAAGGTCCGAGTCGGAATCAGCTTTCGCATTACTTCAGCCTGGTCGTGCTTGCTCAGGTATCGATGCCTACTTACTTCAGAATTTACCACAAATGGTGGGTCGGTAAGGGAACCAACCCATCTCTCGCTTTGTGTACAGTATTTTCTCAACATATCGTCGCTGTGAAATCAAACCGGCATATCTGCAAAATACATATTTTTCACCAGAGCGCTTTAAAGTTTTCGCGTGTGGGCTGTTTCCACGTGAATGCGAAGCGGCACAATACCATTAGACGGGTTTTTATTCAACTATACGACATGCCGGTGCGACATAAAAATAGACGGGAAAATAAGGAATTTTTTGATACCAAAAACTCAAAAACTCAATTTTTGCAGATATGCCGGTTTGATTTAACAGCGACGATATGTTGCGTCTGTGCGCCAGTTGTCTTCGTTACGCAGCATCTTTTCCAAAATCGAATCTAACGTGGCCATACTAATTGTGGACTAGAGCCTTGACTATTTGAATTAACAACAAATGTATCGATGGAGTTTAAAAGAATCAGTATCTAGGATATTGATGAGAACCTTTCGTGGTTAGACCACATTTTAAGAATCAAGTCCAAAATTTGGCCTGTCATTGTTCCCTTAAACAGAGGAAATATTTTAATTTAACTTTCAGAAATATCATTTTTTATGCTTTTATAAGTCTCACTATGGGATATTAAATTGGAGTCAAATGTTTTATTCAAACATTCACTTGTTGACTAGAAGGGTTAGTAAAGAGATTAAACCAGTCCCCCATATAAATATGCTCAGTCAATTGTTCAGCTGTATAGCATTACAAAAAAAAAATACCTTAACGCAATCCATAATACTAGAAATGATAAAGGCTATTCGCAAACTAGTCCGCACAAAAATCACTACTACATCACTATCGACAGTTTGTGAGACGCATAATTATGAGACTAGATCTGCTCATCATTTTAGACTATCCTCAGAACGAATCAGAACGTTTTAGCGATCTTTTTGTTTAACAAATTGCCCGATTACAAAAACAGCATACCCTTGATGAAGAGAAAACTTAAGCAGTAATTTTTTAAAGGGTGTTCATTTTTGTCGATAATATATTGTATTGTTGAATTTGTTTTCTAAATTTATCATTTTTCTCCTCTTTTACTTTGTATTTCTAGATTTCTTTTCATTCTTTTTAGGTTTTTTTCAATACTACAATTGGGCAAAAAAATTGTATTATAGCATGGCAAACAAAAGCAAACCAGATTTAGCAAGCACTACACAGAAATCACTTACCACTTATGGCGGATAAATACACTGGCTTCGTGAATTTTTTCGACAATCCAATATAATGGTCGGCATGGAAATGTGTTAGAAAATAATGTGTTACTCCTTCTATTTCACCATAACGAAATGCATCTACTGCAAATGTTGTATTTTCCACAACTTTATACGAAGGGCATTCAGCTTTTTTTCGTCTTTCTTTTTTGATGGGTGTAGCGCGTTTTTTCCGACGGTTTGTTACTTTCCGTGCAGCGGCTTTGACAACAGTCTGACCATTTTCTTTCGCAACCTTTTTCTCTGGAGTTTGAGAGTCACACAGATCAATTACATCCCCAGCGTCTTCTGTATCTTCTACTGTTGTCACTTCTTGGCTAAGTTTGAATGACAAATGCTTTCGAACCCGACCGAAGTTTGCAGAAGACTTCTGAGTCGATACCGTAGCTCCGGATGTATCTGTTTGGCTTTGTATGGAAACATACTCCTTTTGGTTTTCAATCGAATCATTGTTGGGAAGTTCGATGTCGTGAGCAATGTTTTGCATTTTTTCATCTGACAGATTGTAGGCGGACAGAGTAGAGCTCTGCTGGCTATTTAGAATGGGGGAATCCTGTTGGGGCTCTACTGGAGCAGCTAAGCTCCGTGCACATTGTTCTATGTATTCCAGAAGCCTAGGCATATTTTCGAGGGTTTCTCCATCTACTAGAGATTTTCCAGGCAGTGGTTTAATCATATTATTTGCATTGAATTTACTATTAAGATTTATTGGCTCAAGTTTCTTTCGAGGAGGGCTCGGTGGTGGAGTTTTCCGAACAGTTGATTTTTCGAACGTTTCATAGTATCCCAGCCTGTCAGTTTTGTCGAGCGTGTCAAAATACTTGTGTATTGATTGCTGATTAGCGGGCATATATTTACTAGAGAACGTTTTCAAATTTGTACTCTTTGTTAACTTTCTAGTAAGGGTCACTTTTTCTAATTTCACTTCAGTATTCGATTTTTTCTTTCGAGCTCTACGGATTGGAGTTCTTGGTGTTGCCGTCGAGGTCTTCCTACTAACTCTTCTGATATTGTGCTTACTATCTTCGAAATCCTCATCTGATGAAATATTTATTACTTCGCTGGTCACCATAGGTTGATTTTCAACTGCAGCTGCATCAGAATGCTGTGGAGATTGTGGTGCTTTGAGTTCGTCTATCGACCGAACTCGAACTGTTGGTAGGTTTGCCATAGGTATTTGAACGACTTCGCCAGGTTTCAAAGGATTAATCACGGGCTTGTTTGCAATTTGGTGCACTGGTTTAATATCACAGTCAAGTGTACTACATGCATTGAGTCCAGCTCCACCAGCAGATGAATTAGTTTTGTTTCGCCTCTAAAATGGTGACACACAATTATTCAAAACAGATTAACTTGAGCTTTAATTCTTACATTTGTTTTCCTCAGCGAAAGCGATAAACCACCCGATCGTTGCGATTGTATGGGTGTTAAGGGAAATAATTCATCCATTTTAACATTAGAAGTGCAACTATTTTTCAAAACACTACGAAATATTTGTGTTAACTAGCGATCATGACCCATTCTGACGTTTTTGGCGGCAATCGAACTGTCAGTGCTGTCAGTGGCGAAATATTTGACGTATCCCACTGTCCCACAAATAAATACTGCCGTGCCAAATGAACGTCTAAACACCACGTGCTGGTACCACTTGTATTAACTCCATTTTGGTCAGTACTTTTCCGTTCAAAAGTTAAACATAGAAAATTTTGACACTAGAAACGAACCCGAACGAGACGGACGCAAACGCAAGTCAAGTCTGCTCGTTCTTCGCTCGTTTTATCGGTTCGGTGGTGTCTAGAATTGCTGGTTTTAAAGTCGGGAGTTCGTGTAAATTCGCAAGTAAAACTTAGTGAGATGGTGAACAAGGACTCGTCTGAAAAGGATTCCAGTGAGAAAAAGCGTCGGAAAGCCAGTAGCAGTGAAGCGAGTACGAGCGGGAAGCAGAATAAAGAGGACTTATATGAGGTAAGTGAGCATTTAGCATTAACCTCAAATCTTTGATTTGGAATAACGAAAATAATTATTATAATGCCGGACAAGTCTATGCTAATAATGTATTGGCAGCAAACCCTTTGCAGTGTGCATTGGAGCAACCTTTGATACGTGTTTTTTTGCATTCCTTGTTTTGGGGTACCTTATGCCACCCTTATGCCACGGCCTTAACTCACGGCCAATGTCAATGAAAGATTATAGTATAGTCAGTATAGAACGCTTCCAAATACTGATACATGTTGGATGAATGTCTAGACGGCATTTCCACAATTGCCTCCTGCAGCATTTTTTGGGAGAAAAAAACTCGATCATTTCATCTTCTTGAAGACTGGAAATGAGTTTACCTTTCGCAACTAGAGAATTTTCCTCGCATAAAGTATCATTTTACTTCTACTCCTGTACTTGATTTAGTTTGGAGGATTGCAAATTATTTGTCGCAAAAAAAACTTGAAATGCTGTTTTAGGTAAGAGAAGTACGTACTATGGTATAATTGAAATGCTTATCGGACCAAATATACATCTGGCCATGTCTATGGTGGCAATAAGAAAGCCTGAAGTTTGTATCTTTCTGAACTATTAGCTAGAATCAATTTTCTATAAAGTAAATTGATTGTGAAGAGTTTATAAAGCAGTTGTTATCGGTATTGCTTTAAAATGACATCAATTTTTTAAAGAATTGATCGATCGGAGATACATGCACTGTGGATTCTTCTAGAAAAAAAGGCTTATCGTCAAAATGGTTGCGCAAATTATGAAATTGTTATATCTGGCCAATAACGGCCAATTTCTCGAGACATGAATATACTTAAGCCACTCGCAATGCAGATAAAAATACGAATTGTTAAAAAAGAAAGAATGAAAAAAATTCACAAATGCATGGCGACCAGGTATCTATCTGCATCCTAATTATTCGTTATCGATCAAATCCGAACGATACTCCCCAGAATAGGAAAACAAAAAAAGTAGTCTCACAGAGGAAGCAGTTTACATATCGCAATTAGAAACCTCTGATCCTACAACCCCTAAATGTATTATTTTTCAGTGTTTCATGCAGCCGATTCGTTACTTCAAAGCTGCAATGTTGGCTAGCTGTGGCTCCGCAAGACGCCAGATTTCGTTGGAAAATCTGGTTTATATGAAAAATGCAAGCCAATATGGTTTTCAAATCGGATCAAACCTGCTTGGCTATTTTGTTGAAGAACGGCTCCATTGGTTTGATTGCTTTTTAGTTTCCGAAATTTTTTTTTATAATTTATGGCAATAAAATTATCCTGATTGGGTTCAATAGGTATTTAATTTACCGATGAATACTAAAACGATTTTTTTTCTGGTCATTGAAAGTAGACGTTAGGACATTTTTCCGCGTCGTGTTTACCGCGGCATATCATAATTTTCAGCTTAGCTTCTTTGTTTTAAAATCATAGATATTGTGTAGGTTTCAATAGTAAATTAGCGTGCACTCCTGTCGCTCCGGCATATAGAAAAACAGAACACCTTCAAATTAACGGCCCTCCTGAAAAAATGCAAATTGTTGATAAATTTCATTCTTTGTCTGCAGAGCCAAATTAAAATTTTCTAAATTCCTCTTTCCACAAGAACGGTAACCGTTCACTAAATTACCTCTACTTTTTAAAGCGGAAATTTGTATTCGCGAGAACCCACGACCCGATAATTAGATCAATATGAAACAATGCACCATTGGCCTTAAGTAGGACAAGATCTGATTTTCAAATGTAGAAAACTCTTTGGCAGTGGTGCTATCTTGAAAAATTTCGCAACTTTGGGATTTGTAACAATCGAGCATTGCAACGATAGATGCACTTAGTCGAAATTGTGGATATACTTAACCTTACCCTGCAGCCGTCTGGTTTGGCTGTGTCATCTTCCGACGTAAAAACTATTTAGGATCGGAAAACCGAGAGCTCAACATGATAGACCAGTGAAGGTTATTACGCCGAACCAGGCAATTGCACGTATTGTTTGTCGTAACAAGAAGCAGCCTGAAGTCAGAAGTATCTTGTCATCGAAAAAGGTAAACATATCTTCCGACTTAACTGTACAGCAGCGAAATACTTGAATTGCCTGCGATCTCAACTTGCTGAAGCCAAAAAGACACATCCTCGTGCTACTATTAAATATATGAATGCGGTTCCGAAAATAGTTAAATCAATGTGCACAGACATTCTTTAAACATTTACTACCAAAAGCTTGATGAATTGTGCTTAACATTGACTACTGTAAACTACGATGCGGTCATTCTCACTGAAACTTGGCTGACATCGGCACACTTCACTTCTAAACTTGGCTTTAAACAATATGCGGTTTATCGCTATGATAGAAATAAACACCTCACCGAAAACTATAGGCGGCGGTGTAATTATAGCGATTAAGAACACATACAAATCCGAGAAGCTTGCATCAATTCATCATGATGTTGAGGAGCTCTTTGTACTTTTGCGCTTCTAGTCTCACCAGCTAATTTTATCGACTGTTTATCGCTCTCTCTTGATACTGCAGCTGTAACTTACTCGAAACACACGGAGAAGGTTTTACATCTTGTTTGCATGCACCCTGTTGATTGTTGGTGATCATAATCTACCGAACGTTACCTGGGGTCCTGAGTTATGGTCAAGCGTTTCTGATCCTGATCAGAGCACTGCAATAATTGAGTCATTGGACTACCTTAACTTGGTTCAACATAATAATGTCGCCAACTGCAATGACAGGACTTTAGATTTAGTGTTTTATTATCTGGTTGGCAGCAATAGTATAAGAGGCATGAACAATAATTCTCCTTTAGTGCCCTTGGATCCACATATTCCAGCACTTGACATGTATGTGAAATTGACTAATAATTGTAATAAGAACGAAAACCTTGCTGATACTTTTTACAATTTCAAAGGTTACGATGTTATCAATGAAGAGATTATGAACGTTAATTGAGAAGTGCTGGATGATTTGTCAACTTATGAGGCCATTGATGTTTTTTATTTGAAATTAAATGATATTTTTATGCGGTACATACCTACAGTTTCCAGAATTAACAGTCGCTTTCGTCACTGATTTTCTTTAGATCTAAGATAGCTTATTCGTAATAAAAAGATTGCTCACACTAATTATAAAAAATCTGGTAGCTTAAGTGACTACGATATATTCTCTAATCTTAGAAAATTATATAAAACCAAATCGAGGGCTGATTTTGAAACTTATATTTATAAAATTGAGTCCCACATACCACAAAATACTAAATATTTTTGGAATTATGTTAAATCCTGAAGTCAGATGCAGTGCTTCCGGATAATATACACCTGAATAGTATTCAATCTTCCTCAAAATCAGAAATAGCTAACTTCTTTGCCATGCACTTCTACGGAGTCTATTCGACGGCTGCTAATAACTATAATCCACCGCATGTTAACTTACCTATTACCCTTTTTGATTATACTATTGATCTCGATTTAATAATGAGAAAGCTTTTGGTTTTAGATGTTAGTAAAAGCGCCGGCCTGACGGCATACCTCCAACGTTTCTGGAAAAATGCGCAAGCAGCTCGGCTTTGCCTCTCTTACATATTTTCAATAAATCACTGTTAGCTGATATCTTTCCATCAATATGAAAATGTAGCTATGTGATTCCAATTTTTAAGCCTGGTGATAAATCAGAGGTTTGTAATTATCGTCCTATTTGCTTGTTATCCACAATTCCAAAAATATTTGAAGTTTCGTTACTGATCACTTAACTTCCATTTTTAATCCTTTGATCATACCTAATCAACATGGCGTCTGTAGTGGGAAATCTGTTAACACGAATCTTGTTACTAGGGCATTAATCCCGAGATTGAAATGGAAATCCACTTAGATCTTTTAGGGATTAGAATTTTCGGGATCCCGAAATAGTCCCGAGATTTCGAGATTTTATAAAACAACTATATTAAGGGAATTTAAACAGATATATTGGCTTATTCGTATTCAATTAAAACTTTATTTCAAATATATATATATATATATATATATATATATATATATATATATATATATATATATATATATATATATATATATATAAAACCGGAAGTTAAGTTCATTATAATGTTAAATTTATGCACATATGTACATGGGTGCTAGCATGTAAAACGTTTATCTATAATTGCATCTAGTTGAATCTTATGATCTAATTTCTTCTCATCTTCTTGTCCAATAATTTCTCCTTATTTGGCTACGATAGTTAATTATAAAATTATTTAAAAGCGAATTGAAATTTAATCGCCATAACGGATTTTACGATAATATAATAAAAATACATTATTCTTTTTAGTTGTTTACATATCTTACAAAATGATATTGCTTTTCAAAGAAACAAATGATAAGTAATAATATCGAGTGGCTCAAACTGCTGATCCGTTTTGAAAGTATGCTCTCAATAAACATAATTCGTCAAGAGTTTCAAAATTTAAACTCGTATATCCAGCTGCTGAAAAATATATTTCGGGTTCTGCAGTTGTAATAATGAGCCCTTAGCGCCTCCGTTTTCATAAAACGATATTTCTTTTAGTATTAAGTTCTGGGTTGTTCGCTTATGTCGTAATTCTCAAAATGGGTCGAATGTTATCAATCCAGAATTCTCGGGAGTCCCGATAAAAAATTCGGGATTCCGAAAAAGTCCAAAATGTTTTGGGATCCCGAGATTCCGAAATCTCGGGATTGCATGCCCTACTTGTTACTTATCAGAGCTATATTTACAACTGCTTTGTTTCCTCACGAATTTTGGTTTCCATCGTCCATTGTTCAATTGGTTGTGTGGCTATGTCAGATTTTCATCTAGGTCAGGTTCTCACCTAGGTCCGCTCTTATTTTTATTAGTATTGGATCGTCAGTCATATTGATATGTATTTGTATGAGTTACTCATTTTCAAATTTGAGGTGGTACAATGTCATACTTCAAATGAAGTGTCATGTTGCATTTCTTCAATTATCTATAAGTTTCCAGCGCCGGTGGCAGCCATACAGCCCCATACCATTACGCCGCCGCTACGGTAGGATAGAACATTTATGCTAAGTACTGGTTACGTTTTTTTTATAGATGGGGGATTTTTCATTATTGATTTTAGCATACTTCCACAAAAGATAAGATTTTCATATTTTGGAGAATGATTTAATAGAGTATGTAGTTTTTGAATTCGGCGTTAACTCAAAAATGAAAAAAAATGTAGGTAAAGCGTTTATGCTAAGGAGAGCAGTACTGTTACTAATCTACTAAACAATTTCCCAAAAATGGTAGCTAATTACCACCAAATTTTTTGTTTAAGTATCGTGCAAATCAAACTCAAAACTAAACTCGCATGCATACATTTTCGCCTTGTACAGCAATTCCTGTGCCCCAAGTATCACAAGTCAATCGCTTCAAAGTTGAGCAATCAATATGACAAAAAATGAGTTGGTACAAATCAAACTCAAACTAGTCTCGCGTACATACATTTTCCATTGAGTATTACAATCGCTGCGCCTCAAATGTCTCAAGTCAATCGCTTCGAAATTAACGAAAGCACCTCAATATGACAAAAAATGAGGTGGTACAAATTTTGTCCCGTGTACTACAATCGGTGCGCCTCAAGAGTCTCAAGTCAATCGCTTCAAAATCAACCGCAGCACCTCAATGTGACAAAAAATGAGGTGGTACAAATTTTGTCCCGTGTACTACAATCGCTGCGCCTCAAGGGTCTCAAGTCAATCGCTTCGAAGCTTAGAAGCAATCGCTTCATCTCAATATGACAAAAAAAATGAGGTGGTACAAATTTGAAGCTTGAGGTGATGTGACATTTTGTAGCTGTGTATGGGACATTTGTCATGCATCTTGTATGAGTAACACAACCCTAATTTTCATTATTTATAAATGATATAAGCTTAGTATTCAACAATGTAGAATTTCTATTATTTGGTGACTGTAAAATTTTCAAAAGCGTTTCATCTAGTTCAGATATGTTAACTCTTCTGTTGAATCTGAATATTTTTTATGACTACTGATTCGCTTACTAATTACTAATTCGCTTTAAAATCACTTCAGTGCGTAGCTAATTGGAATTTTTTTCGATTGTATGGAACCCCTATTTCCAGTCTAATTGTAGAACACTAGAAAGAATCCAAAATAAATTCCTCCGGTACATTGGCTTCAAACTCAGAATTAGAGTTTGTGATTTTGATTACGCTTATGTCTTGTCAGTGCTAAATATGAGGTCTCTTGAGGTTCATTCAACCTATCATGAGGCCATATTCTTATATTAAATTGGAAACAATAGCTCCCAACATTTTACAGGAACTACCTTTCGTTTTAATTATTTTGCAAAACAAATCATGGCCAGTTTTCTCTATTGGAAAGGCTGAAACGCTTGGGCAATCCATTATGGGAACACTTAGATCTGTTCAACACAAATTTGTTTGAATTGAAAAATGTGGTAACACTGATTTCCAGCTAGCTTTGTGGTGTTTGCGTCCCCTTCTCAAATTGGTTATTACTACTATTTTTTGTCACTTTTCTTTTTCTTTTTTATTATTACTACTAGTATTATTTTATAGTACTTTGTTATTTAAATTGTTTCAATTTCAAATCTAGTATATATTATGTAGTTCGTAGTTTAACGATCTGTTTACTTTAGTTAGCTTTAACTTAGTTTAACAACTACTGTCGTATCTTTCTCTATAAAATGAATTTTCTTATCCGTGTATACATATAAATAAATAAACATTTATGACTAAACTAAGTTGATGTAAAAACTACTATAGTAGTAGCAAACAATACTAGTACTACTATAGTCGTAGTAGATGTAGCCGTAAAACCTACTATACACCGAAAGTAGAGCTATTCAATTTATCAAATTCATTTCAGTTCAGAGCTATACAAACTTTTTGTGGCTAGCAATATTGTGTGTTGACAGTAATGGAACTATTTATTTAACTATTTTCAGACGATTATACATCGCGAAGAGCAAGAAGCCTTGCGTCGATCAGCCGAAACTGATAAGTCAATATTTTTTCAAGTATGCACCGAATTGAAAAAAATCTTCGAAGAAATTGCAGCACTAAAAAAAGAAAATACCGAAAAGGTGGAGGAATCCCTATTATTTTCCAACTATCTACTTCTATTTATAACACAATTCAATTTACAATTTCAATCGCATAATTTCACAGAGCAATCAGGAAATCATCGAAAAACGTATCAACGGTTCGTTGATATTTGTAGCTTTAAAGAAGCTGAATCGTTTAGATAAAATACGGTTGAGAGCGGGTCGTGACGCTCTCCATAAGGAAAAATTGCGAGTGGATAGCAATCGTTTGCAGCTGCAGAATTTACTATACGAAGCAAACCATTTGAAACGGGAAGTGGAACGATGCTATCAATTCAAGAGTCAGGATGAGGAAATCGACTTAGTTCCAGAAGATGAGTTTTACGAAAAGGCACCGGAATCGATATCAAGACCGCAGAAGACAAAAAGCGATGAGCATTCGCGGCGGCTAGCACGACTTGAATGGGAACTGCATGAGCGGAAGGAACTATCAGCACTTTGCAAGAAATTAACCGTATCTAAACAGGACGCATCAAAAAATATAACTACAAAATCTGAACGGTTAAATTCCTTGTCGCCATGCCTCGAAGCACTTCTGGCGGCCACGAGGCCATTGCAGACGGCGCTCGAGATGGACATAGAAAACGACTGGGAAGTACAAAAGTCAGCACGTCTCTTGCCCCGACCACTATACTTACTCTATGCGAACGTGTCGGCTTATGGAGAAGCATGTGACAAAAGTATCACGACCAGCATACATGGTGACGAAGATGAAGCCAGGAATTTTGACGACGATGAAAAAGAGGAAGAACAGGAAGAAGAGGACAACCAGGAATCAGACGGCGATGACGCGGAACCAGGGAACCGAAAAATTCATCATAAGAGATATGCGCGGAATGAGCCTGTCGATATTAAGAAAAAGAACCTATTGAAACCACATCCATTGAGTGTCTCGTTAACAGTACGACTGCAGTGTAAACCATATTTGATAACCTTAAATGCATTTAACTTTCCAGATTAATAAAAATTCGCCTAAAGGACATATAACCGTCACTTTTAGATATTTCGCAGCTTTAGGATTTGTAACGGGGCAATCGAGCATTCAAGTCAACAACACGGGAGCTGCGTGCGAGTAAGTCCCATATCTGAATTTCTGTTTTCACATGAATACTATCAGCAACGTTTATTTCTAGGGAAATTGTGTCTGCCGAAAAAATCTTGAGTTGCATTTATGCCGACGACAACGGCGAGTGCAGTCCAAATCCAAAAACCAAGTATCAAGTAATTCAAGCATTTTCGAATTCGAGGGCTGCGTTGTTGTAAAGTCAATTTTATTTCAGATAAGCGAGTACAAAATGACGGAAAGCGATCTTCTAGCACAATTCAAAGAGCAAAACTTCGGAAAACCATACAAGTGGGCGCAAAAATTGTGCGGACTTGAATTCATTTCAGATAAACCATCAACAAGTCGGGCAAATGTCTCTGGCGAATCGACTTCACATGAACTGGCCCAAGAATCGACGCCATCAATTATCAAACACCTGAAGGCTAGATGGGTAGCTCGACTTGGGCTTCATAAGCAAGTACAAGCACTGGAAAACAAAAACATCGACTCGGCTTCCGATTCAATCGACGTTGCTCCTATTCGGATATCTAGCAGCTTGGTTCAGTGGCTATCGATTAGCTGGGAAGAATACAGTTCAGATGCGGCGACGCAAAGATTCATCGAAGAAAATTTCGTCAACTCTCATGATCTATTTTATCGCGCAATAATAACTCGTGGTTCGGCGAAATTGGAGTGTCTTGTTTGTGTATCGTCGGATTTCCCGATCACCACGCCCATTTGGAGTTTGAATCTATGTTGGAATGGAAAACATAGCGCATTGAATAATGTAGACATTCGGGTGAGTTTGTAAAACTTTCTGAATAAAGTAATCCTATTCGACTACACTTTTCCCGCATTATCAGGACATGGAGCATTGGGTGAATTCAATTTCTACTACTAAAACGACGCCCTGCATTCTATCAGCTCAGCTAACGCGCGTGATGTCTAGCTTGGATATCTATCTAGAGACGGAAGGTCCATTTTATAGCCCCGCGGAATTCACTCAGGATAAGACATTTTTGAAAGCATTCCGTGGACGGCAGCGGTCACGCCCGTACAAAGTTGTTCAAAGTGGTAGCAATGTAATTTATAAGCAAATTTGATTGTACAAAAGATTAGAAAGTGCATAATAAATAATATAGGATATAAATAATAACACGTTTTTATAATGAAATTTCGGAGTTTAATGATGTGTTATCCCGGGAGATAACCAACGAAGTGGAAATGAAATACATATGGATTATTTGTAAAATTATTTATTAATAGTTTTAATGAAATGTATGCTTTGTCGCTAGCTTGGCTGCATGTTGTTTTCTGGTTGTATGGGTCTTTGCGATAAATATAATACAACTATCGTCGTCAGCGCACTTACTAAAAATATTACATCGAACCATCTATGATAGAAATTGAAGTGAAGATTTCCCAGCACTTCGGTTATGATGTCGCGGTATTCTGCCGGCATGTTCATTCGCATCAAAAGCACAGAAGAGCAAAAATACATCCCCATTATCTGGGCAAGTAACAAAACTATTAAATTGGATGACTTGCTCGATGAGATTTTGTAGAAGAACTGAAAGAATTATGTGTAATCAACAAAACGCGTGTGTGTTTTTATATATTTTTACCTTTGTCAAAGTCAGAAGCAGTCCCCGAATCGACGTTACAACTATACATCCTACTAGGAAAAACGAAATATGCTGGTTCCAAAATGCCAAGTCTATATCGAAACCACACCAATGGACAGCAATCTCAAGTCCTCTTGTGACAGGATCTTTTCGACCGACCCGATCGAAAATTATGTTAATAGTGCACTAAATTACGAGATTATTTTAGTTTTTCGTTGGCGATAATAAGTTAGTCCGGCTTACGATGAGAATTTTCCACAAACAGTACAAACTGAAAAAGTGTCCCAGGACGTTGAAATATTTTCCTTGCAATGTTGTCGCCCATTTCTGACGCTCCTGCATATTGCGAAGATAGTGGACTTCCAAAAATATTTGTCTGGAAAGTTCTTCTAAAGGGACTATTTCAAGCCTAAGTTGACCAATATCTAAAACATTAAACATTAAATATCGCAGTTTATTCAAAATGAAACTCACTTTCTGAACCACTTGATCGCTGGGTTACAGAATTTAATATTGCCCATAGTCCAGCTTTGGAAGCGCTTGGCTTGTGCTTCCTCATATCTAGTGCAATTCGTTTCTTTTTGTTGATTATCATGTCCATGTTCAACATGAGTCGCCTTTCCATGTTCATGATATCTGCCTGTGAAACCGGCCTGTTCGGGAAATGTGCGTAGTTAGATACAAATTCAAGAGCGACAGGTTATTACAAACCGAATGAAGTATGACATACTAGTATAAGGGTAGTTGACAGCACCAAATCCTGACAATAGAGCCATCACGGTGACTCCAATTACCCCGATTCGTGAAACAGCCTAAAAGCGAGGAAGTTAAGAAAATCAATTTAATTGTTGTTGAGAACAAACCTGTTCAATTGTGAAAATTCCATGTTCCACGCTGAGTAGTGGAAATGGTTCTCCTATTCGCCACAGTCCATATAAATACAGGAACCATATGATTGTGGTAAAAGCGCTTACCCATTTTTCTGGCACTAGATTAATTATGTGAAAATTAGCTTTCAAATGAAATCGTAACAAGGGATTTTTTTTTAGAATTTTCAAGAGTTAATTGCATCAGAAAAACAGCAATGAATGAAATTAAAAAAGTCGAGGAATCAAAAAATAGTAAAATAAAATGATTTATAATATAGTGATCAATTAATGAACTGACATCGTTAGTTAGGTGGCTACGAAACTTGCAATTAGTACTAGTCTATTCTAAGCTAATATATTTGTTGCCACTGGCATACAGCTTTAACCATAGGCCAGGTTAAGTGGCTGCCAATCGGAGAGTCTTATTGAAAGACAGACGTAGGTTCAGTAGAGGGCCGTTGTGATACCACAGGTACGCTCTCCCTTAGCCAACGAACTCTGTAAACCATTTAGCTCCTTTAATGCACTGTACAATACTCCTTAATTCGATCAGTCAGACCTGGGAGAAAGGCTGCCCCAAGAGAGAATATTGTCTTTCTCGCGACAGACGGGACTCATGATCATGAGCTGGAGAACGAGCTTCTCCTCATTCTTTGATCGATAGCTCCGACAGAAATCGTTGGACCCTACGTCCAACCGCTGTGCGTGCAGTATGAGACAGTGGCCTGTGAGAACAGTGCTGCTGAAAGCAGTTCGGTTTAAACTCAACTGCGAGGTTTGAGTCAGTGATCGCCTCAAATTTTTGACCCTTGGGCTAAGGTAAATGGTGTCTCCTTTTAATTTCGCTAAGTTAAATCGGGGATTTTTTTACTTTCTCGTGAATAGTACTAGGTCTGTTTTACTGAGGTTCAATTTCCAACCCCGTTCCCGACCAAAGTGAAAGCACAATATATCAAGAGAATGTTTTAGCCTCTCCGAAAGTGGTAGATAGACATTCCTGACACTGCTAAGGCAATGAGGTCCACATAAGCAGCCACTTTGAAACCGATTTATTTCAACCCCCTCAAAAGAGTATTTACCGTAATCTCCCACAACAAAAGAGAGAGAACTACTCCGTGAGGTGTGCTTATATTAACCCCTCGTCGCAAGTGAGCATTCCCCAGCGAAGAGGAGACCACTCAGCCCTTGAGTAGAACAATACATACAATAGTAGCTGTCAGTTACGTATCAACATCAAGTTCTACGAGTGCCTCCACAATCGCATCATACCTAATTTAGCTAAAGGCCCCTTTGTTGTCTAGATAGACGGCAAGCGTATACTCTTTCAGAGCGAGAGATTTTTCAATTTGCTCAATAAGAGTAATTTACCTTTGGTGTAGGCATGATGTGACTGTGAAATTAACGAAGGATCATTTGACTTTTTGATATGGTAACAAATGAACCTTTCCAGAATATTTAGCAAAACAGAGCTAAGACAGATCGGGCGACAGTCTTTAGGTTTAACGAGCGAAACTTGCCCTGCTTTAGGAATAATCGCAGCTCTTGCCCTCTGACAGGAACATATGAGAAGCGCAAGCAGGTATAGATCTTCTTCAGCCACGGTGGCGTAGCTTCTATAAACTGCTGGATATCACCCCTAGATTGGAACGATTCGAGGGAGTTAATGGCGCACCTCAATTTCGAGTTTGAGATCGATTTGAGAGGCAGCGAGGCTGCTCCATTTAATGTCCCGTGTGTGCTGAATGACTGTAATACCCTAGGAGCTGTGAGTCCATAAGGAGATTCAGTGTATCAGTGCTCGAATTAGTCCAGCTGCCGTCAGGGTTCTGAACACAGCCTTTGGTATTGAGCTTTAACCATAAATATTAAAAAAATTTAATAAATGTTTCATGCGAATTAAAGCTAACACCAAGAGTTTATGTATTTCAACATCGACACTACGATTAGATACAAGCCTTAAATTATTTCCTCCCACTGTAGGTTTGAGATTTAGAGATTGCGAGGCCACTCTAGCCCTTTTCAATTTTTTGACCCAATCGGACCTAACATTCTGGTTCTTCACTGTAAGAGTCAGATATTATTTCTAAATCTATAGATATTTCTTTCTAACTTTAAGTCCAGTATTAACGGGAAGTTTTCTTTGTCCATTTTTTCGTGCTTTTTTTAAAAAATTTATCAAGACATCCAGTATTTTTTAATTGCTATTTATAGTTGAGTTCAAGCCTATGTGAAATTGTATAGTTATAAAGGTTACAGGCTTAGGCTGAATTGGAAGTTACAGCATTTAATGGTAAAAGTTGCGTTACGGAAATATTATCATACTATATATTGCAAGTATATATTAAGTCTGACATATCGAGAGATGTCTAGGAACTGAAACACAACTGATAGTACAAGAAATAAACATCAGAGCTCCGACAAAGTTAAGTTTAAGGATAAGTGAATCAAAATGGCTTTGAACTAAAATAAATACTAAAACTACAAGCCTGGCATGTTATTGCAGAGTAGGTACAGTTAATCGTTTTATCGCACGGCGCGAATACATAGTGTTCGGCTTAAAAATTTGAATGAAATAGCTGTAGAAATATTATTTACCACCAAATATTTTCAGACTTATGAAGATTACACAATGACGAAGTAAATATTCTGAGATTGTTAATTTTTAAGGAAGTATTTATATCTAGTATATTTAATATTTATATAGATCCAGCTGTGTGGGTGGATAATAGTAATTAAGACAGTGAATGGTCAAGGTGATTATTTTTAAGAAGCATGAACAACTTTTTGTGGAAACAATAGCCGCAAGTATTATCAGCCCTTTTTCAGTATATTCATTATGCTGCGAATGAAACACAAAGGTAAGGAAATAGTTCAGGCTTCTGAGAGGATTCTCCTACAAAGATCATTGAAAGGCAGACGATATATTCAACGGATTGCACATCTTTTCAATGACTAGCCAAGTACAATGTACGAACGCCACGTCAAGTCCAAAACGAAAGTCGTTTATAAACGCTTGACGTGGACTATCACAAACATTAAAACGGGCAATTTCTGCAACCTATCGATAATTCAGTGTCATTTTCTAAACATAATATTGAAAATTACTAATTGTGATGTATATATGCGATATATACCACCGCGTTTTGTGGGTTAATAATTTTCAATATTTGAATGAAATTTAATGCGGATGTAGCCTTAAAATTTTGGACTCACGAAAGCGAGATCCGACCATTCAATTAGTTAGTGGTTACATTCCGATTACGTTCGATTATTCATTTAACTAATGATCATTCCATCAGATTAGGCTTGTCTAAAGTGCTCTTGATTACCTCTAAAATTGTTTGAGTTTCTACAAGTATTATAGAATAAACTCGGAGAACTACATCCAATATCCTAGATCTTATACCTTCAATTAATCACTTACCAAAAGTTATGAAGCTTACACACCAATATGCAATATATATTGGAATAACAACAATAACCATAAGCAGTAATAACGTCAATTCTAGGCGCCAGTAGAAAAATCTTGATTTCGATTCCATCACACCCATTATTTCGAAAATAATAAGCTCGAACATTGTGAGTGACAATGCAAAAGTCGTGGAAAATATGAGCTGTACAGATACATGTCGAATTTCGTAGTTTTTAAATAAATGTTTTACGAAGAAAATAACGCCACCGGCAAAGAAACAAATCTAAAAATTCAGGGTATTAGAAAAAAGCGCAAGTAAAAAGTTTGTATATATAGACATTCACCTGTGAAATAAATATGATAAAAGTATCTGTCCAGAAGCTCATTTTTAATATTATACTAGCGGGGACTATGTACTATCCCGCATCCGTGAGTCCGTATTGCGATGTTCGGCTAAACCACGGACGTAAACAAAAACAGCCAAGACAGCAAATTGCAACAACAACAATGATGTCAAACAGACAGAAGTGTCATTTCTTGCAGCTGGCCATCCAAGTTTGACAGCACACAATTTTGAACGTACTCAGTTTATTGCAATATTTATTTAACGGTACATAAATGTTTTTGGCCTTGTTTTAACGTTTTAACGCACTCATTTCATTCAAAAATACTTGTTTTTAAATCCTTTTTAGTTTTAAACGTTTTTATTTGATCATGGTTTTATACCGAGTGTACTTTTCACCACAATTTTTGTCTACATAAATAAGATGAAAAAAAAAACAAATTGAATTCAATCGGATTGTTTAGGTAAGCTCAGTATTTTTTGTATTATTTTGAGCGCAAATGCTTCATGCGAAATTGAATCTAGAAAGTCTGTATTTACAGTGGATGGAATCAGTTCAAGCGCTCTTCAATTTTCCATGCATTATCTATTATATGTAGTAAATGATATTTGATAAATATCGATTCTAAGAGATATTGTGCTAATTAGTAACAAATGTTAGATGCAGTTTTAATATCTTTCTTAGACCATGTAGAAGAAAGCATTTTGTATTTCAGTGAGTTAATATCTTATCCATGTCACCAACAACACTAAAAACAGGCTTTGTTTTCGAGGCATTTCAGTAATCGATTGCTCAGGCTGCAGTCCTAAGCCTGACCTCATGGAAACCCTATGGGGCATAAAGGCAAGGAATATCTATTCAAATGATAAGAGATACTTAAATGCTAGTTACTTGACCTTATGCCTTTTCGCAGAATAAATAAACTAGTTGCTTCCACACTAAACAGAAATTTCGATACTATTAAAACAAAAAGCAGAAAATACACAAACTATTAAAATTAATTGTATGCATCAAAACAAAATACAAAAACTAAATCAATGTAAAAAACAATGATTTGCTGTTTTATTTCAGCTCTTCTTCGAGTGCGCTTAAATGGATTTCGGATAAAAAGTATGTTATTTTATGATTCTTCAGCTCTGAATTCCTAAATTTGTTGGTGAGTCTAAGGAAACATATATAATTTATATTTAGCAGAAGTGTAATTATTATCAATTAAAAGTTTATTTTATTTGAGTGCATCGTAGAATCAAATAAATATCAAATTGAGGTTTCACTTAAACGAATCTCGGTCACTGTACTTCCATGAGAATAGGTCTGTTCGAGACCCTACTGAATTTTACTGAAAGAGGGGAAATTTTCAGTTTTCAGTAAAACGGATTACAAAAACGGCTTCATTGCAATTAATTGCAATTAATCGTAGTACGCAAACAGACCTAATATTAGAAGTAAAATAATTGACTTCTGATTTATTGAAATTAATATATAAAACAAATAACCACAAAAAGGGATTTTTATTGCGTATTAAATGTTCCAATCTGATCATCCTACTAAATGCTTACTTAATTTATCGGTAGATTCGAAACAGAACCGATTTTTTTAATTAAATTTATTTTAGATATCTCTGATCCTATCTTAGTAGTTGTTTTCAAATGCAAGGTCTATTCGCATACTGCAGCAGCAACAGATTTTTGCAGCTGGTTTCTTTTTGTGGCAAAATTTTGCTTGCAGCAAGAGTACAACAACGACTTGCTGCGAATCTATTTTAATATATTATAATAGATTCAGGTACGCGAACAGACCTACAGATACTGAAATCAGGAAGAATTTTAAAAGAAACTGGATAATGTGTTAATAGACCAGAGACACGAATGTAAACTTCAGAATGAAGAATCAGAGCAAATGAATCAAAATCAATTCAAGCCAATTGGTGAATCAAGAAAGCAATCTGAAGTTCGCAAATGCTTCAGTCAGAAATCTTTCTGTATGTATGTAGGGGTCATCATTGATTAATTTGACTCGGGTACCTTAAAGTAGTTAGCTCACCTTAAAGCCCGATATGTGATCGTGGTTATTCTCTCATAATTGGATTCGAGCACCACATACGCTAGCCTCGATGATCTGTCGACTCGGCTATACAAGCCTAATAACGTAGAATGGCTTCAGGAAATACAATACTTGAGTCTACACCTCAATTATCGTCTTATATGTCAGGGCATAATCAGGACATTCCAAATAAGATTAAATATCTAAAAACTAAATTTAGTGGAATATATTGTAATCAGTCATAGCTTACAGTTATGTTTGAAGAGTAAGCTGACGTTGTAAAACGACCAAGGCCCAGACCTATATCGAGCAATATGATAAAGCTACTCTTGTCTCTCTATATTATTTAATTGAAAGTTATGAATCACAAGTTCTGCATGCAATGGTTATCATTTCATCATCAATATATTAATAGAACCAAATCAAAGATCAAAGACCAAAGAGCTCAGTATATCCTTCTGGAAAAAAGCACAATAACTACAACGGCTGCAAAGAATCGATCAAGTCTCAGTCAAAACTGAAATCTAATATTGCAGTAGAAGGTTACGCATATCGCTTAAAAAGAATGGTTTATATTCATTCGATTTTACAAACATATTCAATGAAAAATTAAAATTACACTTTACGCACAACATGCCTGGTCTATCAGTGCGTATTTTTCACAAGACATACCTTATACTGGTAAGCTAATGATAATGTAAACCAACATCGATTCAGAATTACAATCACGAGGTTGTATAAAACTCTCTTGAATTTTATTAATTCAAATAAGGGACACTTTTTTTTTTAATTATTTCGATCCCTTCCGTTCTTCTAATTCAATTTCATCTGCAAACTACTTTGCATATTATTAAAGCACCTGAATAAAATATCCTTTTTTGTTAAGCTCATTAAATCGTAAAAGAGTTGAATGAAATGCAATTGAAGCGTAAAAATAAGCCAAGCGTGTAATATGACAACAATCAGACCACATTCAATTTTCTATTATCCTACCCAAATTTAATAGCTATCAATCACGATATCTACATAAATGCCTTCGTGGATTTAGTTTGGGTAAGATATTATTGTTCCGGTCCCTGCTGCTATCGAATTTTTAGTTGTGTGGGATATCTGCCGCATAACAAATCCTTGGCTCAGTGCGTTTCAGTCCATTGCAGGTTGCCAGTGCTATAACGTTAACTTATTAATGCGGTAGCTATGAAAGAAAATCAATAAAACAAAAAGTATCCTGCTTGTATCTGTGGTGCAATCGATTTTAGTCCAAGGATCAGAAGCAAAGCTTCAGTCCGATAGCAATATGCACCTGTGAATGCCATACCTGTGCGAAATGTCCGATATAAACGTTTTCTTAATAGTCAATTTAGGTTGTGAAATGCTTTATGTGATTGACCAACGGCTTAGAGCTCAAAATATAGCATTGGATAAGTGTGTGCAAGGTAACCGATTATTTTTGCGAATTTTTCCCACTATCTAAATTTCTAAATGCAGTGATGCTAGATGTCACAGGCGTTCTGCTGGATCCCGTTTTCGTGGATCGACTCATAATTGGCAGCAAACAGAAAGCAGTGCTGACGGAGGAACATTGCAAGTTCATCCTGAACGATTTCGCCTGTTGCTCTCTCATGCGGCTCGATGAATCATCGATGACGAAACTTTGGGATTTGATTACCATGGTTTTCAAGTGGCAGCTCGAAGTGTCCCAAGAGCCACAACACTTGCTGCAAGTGACCTTC
Source organism: Nemotelus pantherinus (assembly GCA_963978885.1). Lineage (NCBI taxonomy): Eukaryota > Metazoa > Arthropoda > Insecta > Diptera > Stratiomyidae > Nemotelus > Nemotelus pantherinus. The sequence goes on along the minus strand of OZ022263.1, from coordinate 196,682,723 downwards.
AGGCATTTGAATGGGGTTGGGCAACTGCATCCTAGCGCGAAGAAGACAATGCTCATTGATGGAGTGAAAAACAAAATTGGCAATTTTTGGGACATTCATGACGAAAGAAAGCAGGAAGAAATGCTGGAGTCAATGAAAAGTTGGTTTCGGCCACTCTCGACCAAAATATCAATTTTAATTCGACTAGGATTCCAAAATATGGACGGAACATTCAATAAAAATATCAACTCAGATAATTTTCTAGAGTACGCGAACAATATCGGAGAAAACATTTATAACAAAAGTGAAGTTTATAGTAAAAGTACAAAAGAAGTGACGACCAATCAATTCAAAGGACTCGCAGAACAATTAAACATATTGCCGAGCACGAGTAGTGAACTACCCCAAACAATACCAATGCTGTATTTCGGCAGTAGCAGCAAGCTCAATTCTAAGTTGATGGATGCAGAAAATGGAGGTGAGAACGAATTTGTACAGGTGAAAACTGTGCATACGGCCAAAACCTCATGGGAAAGTGTCTTTGGTGGAAAATCTTATCAGCCTGGAAGAGTCGATTTACAAAATCTATTAGCGAAAAAATTGTAACGTACTAGGAATGCGATGCTGAATTTATCTGTAAGCATTATTGTGGCCTAGCTTTATAAAATCTATTTTTGCAATATAGAGTGTGAAAACTCTAATAGATGACCAAGGAAATGGCACAATAAATTTGTTTGAAAGTATTTTGATACATTTTAATTCAAATCGGAAGTGGCTGACGTCAAATATGAATTTATTTTATTGCCTTGTGGCAAAGAAAAACAGTCGAATTCTCACTATCAGTTTAGTTTCTCTAATACAAAATCATTGAAGCATTAGGAGTATTTATCCTAGCTGCAATATTTTAAATTTCTTACTACTAAAGAAACAAACATTTATCCAACTTGCACAATTAAAATGAATACAGTTTTGTACATTTAATTGTATTTAAAAGGAAAACTTTATAAAACTATTGAAATTTTTAACAGTTAATATCTCTCATCATCTTAATCGCTTTAATCAGCTCTATTGCTGTCATCTATCGTGTTGTTGTCGTCTCCATCATCAGCTCCATCATCCTCCCCATCATCAGCTCCATCAGCCTCCCCATCATCACCTCCATCATCGTCCCCATCATCAACTCCATCATCGTCCCCATCATCAAGTCCATCATCATCTCCATCATCCTCCCCATCATCACCTCCATCATCTTCCCCATCTTCGTAATATTCACCATCGTCATCCACATACGCTATTACCTCTTCATCATTATCGCCATCAGAGTCTTTCGGTTCTTCGGCTGTGGCTAAAGCGCAAACCAGGACAAATCCCATCAAAACATAAACGAACTTCATCCTGCTGCTTTGTGATAAAATTCTCTTTCGAACAAACAAACAAGTTAAAGAACAATAATTAATAGTAACTGAGGATTTCAGCGATTGATTATTCCTTTTTATATACCAATCGAATGCCCGTCCAAGTAGAGTGACTTATTCGAGATGCCAATTGTTCAAATATTTAATATGCAAATATCGATATCAATAACTCAGGTTCACCTTTCCTCACAAAAATGCACATAAGATATTTGCGTGAAATATGAAACTATTTCATATTAGCTAGCGTCAACAAGATATTGTGCTCAATTCGTCAATGTTGTTCTCGATATTTTTTACATTTTCTTGTGCTTTATTTAGGCGGTGCGGCATTGAGGAACTTTATTTAGTTAGGTGATTTCTAATTAAAAGCAATACAGAATGCGTTGTTTTCTCCCAAATAACTGAATTTCGTTTGTTTGATTTAAATACACCCCAGCATTTGTGCATATATGCATGATTAACACAATCTGCGACACGATTGTCTGAAAATAATAGTTCAGATAGAAAAAATTGATCAGCATGTGAGCTCGCGATAAATTTCTATATTTGTCCTTTGATCTAGCTTGAATCTATGTTGGGGCTTTTACCACATTCTAAATATGAAGCGAAAAATAAAACATTGAAAAGTTTGGTAAAATCAATAGATGCGTTTTTTGCGTCTCGATCAAATAGCAACAATCCTGCCTCAGTTGTTGTTTTCAATGCTGCCTATCCTAACCACCTCTTGATCGAGACGCAAAAAACGCACCTAATGTTGATGATGAATACTCTTCATATCCCAACACAAATTATGCTAATTTTTTCCTTAAAATTCACTTCCGTGGATTCTAGATCTTTCGTGTTTTTTAAAAAAAAAACATCCTAATTTCGCTACTAAATACACATTTGTTTCAATAAAACTGTCTAAAAGAAAATTATAAACACTCGCGTATGCATAATCCTTAATCTCTAATAATCCGTAAAACTGCACTTCGCGATTTACGTTTTCTACCTGCTTTTAATTAATTGTCTTTTATCTAGATTAACCGATGGACTATTTATAGTCACTCGTGAATTTAATGAATATCCAAGACTACTTTCGGTGCCTAGAGTGTCCTGATCCTGCTAGGAAGCGCTTGACAGTGCTGTGTTGTTCGATAAGATGAGCTATTGGTTATCCTGGAAGCATTCCGTCCGGTGGCATCCATTTTTCCAATGTCTAGTGTGCCCTGGTCAAGTCCAGTGTCGAAAAGCTACGTGCCGACATTGACGACCGATTGAATATTTTTGTCTTAAATACTGTGCAAAATGAGGAAAATCTCGAGAAGAGTGGACGTCAAAAACTAGATGGTGTACAAATTAATGTGCTCAGTCCCTTCCTAAATTGGCCTCCCTCTTCTAAAAACTTGACATGGCTAGTTGTGAAAGGACTCTTTGTATCGTAATTTTTCAGGTCTACGCTTTCCGACCTACTATCTAACATATCTTTTGGTATCCACTTTCAACATCCTTTGTTGTTTATAAAACTATCTTGTAATATTCCGAACAATTTTTTAAAATATTTGATTGCTAATTGAATATTAGACAATTAATGCTTGACGTCGTTTTTCTAACGATGTTTTCAATTTTACCAGTCTCGTTATCTATTTTTCGGTTTCCTATTTATCGAATAACGGAAAATTTGAGGCATTTTCTCTGCCATATCTAAATCGTTCCACTAAGAGTTTCACTCAGATGAAAATTCAAGTTCGTGATAAGCAATCGTCACCATACACTTTCAAAATAACTTATTGAATGTTTTTCTATTAATGGACGTCGAATGTAGGATTTCTTTGTAATGTCCTTTCTGTGATTTTTGAATAGTTTCACGCACTTGAAAATTTGAATTTAGCGGTTATACTATTTTTGCATCACATTGGTTTTTTTTTTAAATTATCTTATATTAAGTTTATTGTTGGGCTTATACTTCGTCACAACACAATAGTATGCCAGAAAACATCAATGCAAAAGATCTTCTGAACATAGATGACGCAGTAAAACTTCTTTTTCTTCTGCTATTCAGCAGCCTAAACGTTCTAAAGAAGTTAGTACAGTTATTGATAATTCAATGAAAAAAATATTTCATGGAACTCCAGGCACAAAAACGTGAAATTTCGAAATAGTGAAGATATGTAACTAGTTCAATTCAAATATATTCTGCCGGTGTTGAACATGCTATGCGAGATATTTCGAAACCACATATGTAATATATACGAATTGGATAAGGTTAGCTGTAGTTATTATCAACGCAGATAGAACGATTCATAAGATGCTGCATCAAGAAAATAATATCTTCTCAATTTAAAGAGTATGTCGGTGGTGAATAGACATATTAAGTCTCTGATCTGATTATTGACAAAAAAATAATCTAGTCACACCCGATAAATATCACCAATACGGTAGGTACATAAGGGTGCTATTGAGAGGAAAACACTATTTACTTCTAAATATTACAATCATTAAACTAAATGCTTATTTAATGTTAGGATAAACAGTCGTGAGTCCATCCTTACAGCAGATAATTTGAACAAGTTTTCCCATTCAGTTGGGGCAAAAAAAAAATTACGAAATTACGTACCCAATGTTTATCACTGTAGGAACAAAACAAATGAAAAATCGTAATTTCCAAAGCCATCCACAGTAAAGGAGATACGTAAAATTATTAAGGCAGTATTCTGGTCTAGAGGCTTGATTTTGAGGTGATTTTACGGACGCCATGAAAAAAAAACCATTAACATTTTTGGGATATATTTGTTTACCAGTCTTTTATTAACATTTTGAAAGTACAAAAATGTATTCAAAAAATAAAAAAAAATTAAATTGATGTAGAGACAGGCCGGCGAAGTGAAGGCTCAAAAAAAAAACTTGTCTCATGGTTGACATGATTCCAACCTGCCTGGTGGTCCGAAACTTACATTTTAGGTGAATTCTGTAACAAAAAGAATGTGAAATTCGTCTGACGTAGGCGATTTGAAAAAACTTTTTTTTTTACAAAATGGCGTCCATGTGAAAAAAAAGGAGCTTTTTTGCCCCATTTTTTCAACTTTGGGGATTTTTAATAAATAGTAGAAAAAAAATTTGAAAAACCCCTACGTCAGACGATAACCAATAGTGTTAAGAGGGTTTGTGCAAAATTTCACGTAAATCGGTTTATTGCAACTAGAGATATCATGTCAACCGTATCGGGAAAAGTCGTTCCGAGAAAAAGGCGCTTAAAACTTGGAGTCTCGTTTCGGGCAGTTAGTTGGCGTGTCACAAAATTAGCTGTAACTCCAAAAATAATTCGAATTCCCGAAAATCCTTTTAAGAGCTTATTTTTAAAGGTCTAAACCTTGTAAATATGCAAACAAAAAAAATCGATTTGATCAAATTTCTAGACCAGAATACCCCCTTAATAGCTCAAAAAATGTTTCAGCAGGGAGCAGGGAAAATTAAAGGAGTTGACATAAAGATTATAGGATATATTATTGCGCATCACCTAAGTTTGATAATTAATGATAAATTGGAAAACATCACCTTCTTTGTTGTACTGGCAAGTACACTGTTTTATTTATAACTACTCCTATCTATAACAGAGGTGATATTAATGACCCCCGCAACTACGGGTTGATTTCACTAAAAAGCATTTTTGATAAGATCGAGCGAATCATAAATGATTGGATAATATAATCTATATTTACCACTGTGGGACTCGATCAAAGCCAATACGGATTCTTAGCTGAATGTTAATGTTAACAATAGTTATTGACCCCAAAAAGGCTTTCAATACAGTCAATCACAATATCCTAGTTGACATAATGGCGTAAATAGGTATCAGAGATACGGCGAGTAACTTAATAAAAAATTATCGGTCAATCTGTACTCAATTTAAAGGAATGCTTAGCGTTAAAAAAATATAAACATTGTCATACCCCAGGGATCAATCTTAGGACCAAAACTTTACTTGTTGTATGCACAAAGTCTAAACAATCTTCAGTTTAAAATATTTTATTTATGCATATAACACTGCTCTTAAATGCTAGTCAAGAATCAGAGAAAATAGAGCAAATGGCTTACGATGACTTAGCTTCCTGGTAGCAAACCAAAAATAAGTGTAAACAAAACACATTACTTTGATTTAAAAAAAAAAAAAAAAAAAAAAAAACATCAACTGTTTCTATTAATAGTCAATCTATTTATAGAGTTGAAAAGACCAAATATCTAAGTCTGTTAATAGATTATAAGCTTTCTTGGCTAGAGCACATTTTAAGCATCAAACATAAAATTTGCCTAAATATTGGTTTTCTTAACCGCACAAAACATTCTTAAATTGGCATTCCGAAACCTGGTTTTTAAGCTTTCGTTTATCCCGCCTTTACTTTTGGGATATTAAATTGTAGTTAGATGTCTTTTTCAAACAAAAATATGCCCATGATAAATGCATAAATCAAAGCAGACCACTATTTGAGTACAAGAAACCCAACTAATCAACTTTATATCATCACTAAAAAGATGTCTATACCCCAAATAATCATCATAAAAAAAATAAAGAATATGTGGACCTGGACCAAAAAAACACATAGTTACAGTACGAGATCTGCCCACTATTTTAGTCTTCCTTCAATTAGAACGAATAGAGTCGTCAATGACCCTATTATGTCTGCAATCTCGCTGTACAACGATCTGTCAAAAGGTATATAAATTGTCCCAAGCTAATGCTGCTTTAAAAAGGAAGCTTAAGCAGTATGCAATCTCCTCTTATTTTCTCAATCTATTTTCATTTTTTTTCTCTCAACTGTTAATTTCATTCTGCACATTATTTTTGATAAAAAAATTTGGCAATTTTTTTCGCCAATTTTGCATAAATTGTTTTATCTTTTATACTAATGCTGGTCACTAAGAGACAAACTATTTAAACTAATTGTTATCCATCCGTTTATTAGATAATTTCCTTCCCTGTTGATTTAAAATAACAAATTGCACTCGAAACTGGCTAGCCCATTTTTGGGATTTTTTTTGTTTAAATTTTTTAGATGGATGGAAAAGTCTTGAGATTTTAGTGCCTGATTTTGCCTCCTTTCAATAGTGGACAGTTTATTGAACTGAAAAAGTATGCCATTAAACAAATCATATATATATATATATATATATATATATATATATATGTAGAATTGATGCAGAGAAAAGGTTGATGGACACAAGTTTATTAAAAATTCATAATAGAAAGAAACAATGTTTAGGGACAAAATTATCTGATCACTGATTGCTTCTGCTCTCGAGCTGGTCTAAACGGCGACTGCCTTTTTTCAATCATCCGCTTGACATCCTTCTTCCATGAATCCATCCAGGCGCTCGTAGATCTAACCACTACATTCGGCCATCCTGACCGGATATTCGCCTCGAATATTCGTTGATATCATCGTCTTCGTCACTATCAGATGAATTTTCGTCGTCGTCTTCTACCCACGGTTTCATTAAGTCTGCAGCTGTTGTGGTTTGTCGCGGCCCTTCGCTCTCACCAATCTTTCGAACTACGTAACGATCGTTACGTAAAACTTTTATAATTTCGTAAGGTCCGAGATATTTGTGAGCGAATTTCAGTCCTGGACCTTGCTGAGTTCGCTTTATCGCAACAATGTCGCCTTCTCGATAAATGAAAGCTTTCTTTTTCTTTAGGTCGTAATTTTTTTTATTCTGGCGCTGTACGCGCTCGATGCTGTCCTTGGCTTGATCCCGTAGCTCATTTCGATCACGATCGAAAGCGATGATCAGTTCATCTTGCAGGAGCTCCTTAATATCAGGATCATCGCGGATTCGTGGATGTACACCAAACAGCAATCGGAAAGGCATCATTCCAATGCTTCGCTGAGGCGTTGTATTTAAGCATTGTTGCACGGTGTCAACATACTTGTGCCACTCGTTTGGTTTTGGTGCCGATAATTTTGTGAGCAGTGGTATCATCGTACGGTTAATTCGTTCGACTTGTCCGTTACTCCTTGGAATTCCCGTTGTAGTTAGGATGTGCTCGATGCCTTCTGCTCGACAATAATCTCCAAATTCTCTTGAAACAAAGGCAGATCCTCTATCAGAAATAATTCTCCTCGGATTCCCAAAAACAATTGATTGTTTTCGCAAGCGGTCTACAACTTCGGCGGCAGTGGTTGATTTCGTTGCATACAGCCAAACAAATTTAGAAAAAGCATCAACCACAACAAAGATATGAGCATAGCTTTTCTTCGTGGAAGGTAATGGTCCTAGATGATCAACGTGAAACGTATCTAATGGCACGCTCCCTTTTTCAATTGGATTGAGAAAGCATTCTTGTTTACCTTGTCGTCGCTCTGCCAAAATACAAGCAATACAGTTTCGGATGACTTTCTCAACTTTCGGTCGTAATTGCGGTATCCAGTAATCGTTTTGCACAAGAGAAACGGTTTTGCAAATCCCAAAATGTCCTCGTTCATGGGCTCTTCGAATTACTTGCATGTGCATTGCCTTAGGAACCACTAGTCGTATCTCGTCCCCAACGTCTTTGTATAGGAGTCCTCCTTGAACTACGTAGCCATCGAGGGTTCCCTGCTTTGCTTCGTCTAACTTCCTTTTCAAATCTTCATCATTTGATTGCGCCCGCTTCAATCGCGTTGTCAGTCCTTCTTCACACTCATCCACAATCAGGCACGTCGGAAGTGGATTTCTGCTCAGAGCGTCGACGTGTTGCATACTTTTGCCCGGTCGATGCTCAATTGTGTACTGGAATTCCTCCAGTAAAAGGGCCCATCGAGCCACTCGTACGCAAAGATCTTTCTTGTTCATAGTCAACATGAATGCGCGGCAGTCGGTTACTATCTTGAAAGATATGCCCAACAAATATACACGGAATCGCTTGAGCGCTTTAACAACTGCAAGGACCTCTAACTCGTAGCTCGAGTACTTTGATTCCGCTGACGTTGTTTTGCCGCTTGCGTAGTAGACTGGGTGCAGCAGCTGATCTTCGCTGTCTCGCTGCAAAAGAATAGCTCCATAACCATGTATTGACGCATCAGTATGCAACTCTGTATCAGCCCCTACTCGATAAATACTCAATACGGGCCTTTCACTCAGCAAAATCTTCAGTCGCGTGAATGCATCTTTTTCAATTGCACCAAAATTAAATTCAACGTCCATTTTCAACAAGTTAGTCAAAGGTCGGGCAATTGTTGAGTATCCTGCTACGAATTTTCGAAAATATCCAGTCAACCCCAGGAATGCTTGTATCTGTCGAACATTCGTGGGCTGTGGAAAGCGTCTCACTGCTTCAGTTTTCCGTTCAGAAGGTCGTACGCAGCCGTTTTCTATAGTGTGTCCCAAGAATTCAACCTTTCTTTGTAAAAAACAGCACTTTTCCCAATTCATCGTTAAACCAGCTCCACTAGCTGTTACAAGCACTTTTTCTAGTCTTTCGATCCCACTTTTTTCATCGTTCGAAGGGATGATTAAGTCGTCCATGTATACCAATACTGTTCCGTCTCGGATCAAGTCTCTAAATGTCGCATTTACAAATCTTTGAAAAACGGACGGCGAATTGCATAGACCAAAAGGTACTCGCAAAAATTCGTATTGGCCATCGGGCACGATAAACGAAGTGTATTTTATACTCGAAGCATCTACTTTCACGTGGAAGAAACCGTTTTTCAAATCAAGTGTAGTAAAAATCTTAGCCCCTTGCAACCGGTCTAAAGTATCTTCTATCAACGGTAATGGGTAACGATCTTTTACCACTTTCTTATTCAGGAGTCGATAGTCGATACACAATCTGTGCGAACCATCTTTTTTCTTGACAAGCACTACCGGGCTCGCATAATCAGAGCAAGAAGGCCGAACTATACCCTGTTTCTCCCATTCATCGATTTGTGCGTTTACAATATCCTTCTCTGATGTCGATAGGCGTCTCGCCTTCTGATAAACCGGTTCATCATCTTTAAGTACGAGTTTCATCTTGACGTCGGTCTCGATTACCTTATTTGGCTTATAATTTTCGACTAACTTTCTACATTTCAGATCGTTCGCATCAACTCGATTTGTGTTTTCTTCATCTTGTAAATCAATTTGAAATATCTCCGGTGTACTGTCGTCATCAATAACCTCAGAAACCGGCTTGATCGTGATTTTTCCTCGGAACGCATGCAGCTCTACTGTGTCGAGAAAATCAGATCCAATCAATAGCTTCTGTCCTGACACCTCGTTGGCAATTACTCGCACGAGAAGCGGATAAGAATGCCCATCTACTGTGAGTTTCGCGCAAAATTCTCCCAATGTCGGAATATTCCTAGATCCTATTCCAGAAATTTGAATTGCTGTCGGCTCGAGCTGGGATACTTTCATTTTCGCATATTCGTCTTCCCGCATCAAAGTAATATCGCTACCGGTATCTAAAAGTGCTTCTATATGCTTACCGTCTATCATGACATTTTTTACGAATTTTTTACTTATACTGCAAGCCACAGTGCGAGTATTTTTCGATTCGTCATCATTTCCCGTGCATCTTGACGCCATATGTCCATACTTGCCGCATTTGAAACACCTAGCACCAAGATTTTTTGTCGGGCACGCTGTGCTGACGTGATCAGGCATGCCGCAGTTATAGCAACGCCTTGTGTTTCTTGCTCTTCTCGTTCCACTGCCACTTCCACCGTACCTCTGACTCTTTCCACTAATGCCAAGTATTCCGTCCTGTTCTACTCTCGGTGATGCCCCGTCACGTTTTTCCTGCCTGTGTGAACTCATGACACATTGATCTTGCAGAGTTATTTTTTCGAATGCCTCCAGAAGAGCATCCGTCGTTGTAAACCGTTGAATACGGGCTTGGTCGCGCAACGTATTATCTGGTATTCCGTCTATGACGTAATCAATTATCTCGTCTGCATCGATTGGCACTCGGTTTCCCAAAATCAGTTTGTCATGCGTATATTCATGGAAAGTTTCTCCTCTTTTCCACATACGCCCTTCAAACTTTCTTCGCATTTCCACTTTATTTTGGCGATGACGGAACATTGCTTTCAGGCCTTCGATGATTTCATCGAATGTCATGCCGATGTATTCGGGCCGCGAGTGGAACCATTCAAGTGCTTTCCTTTTTAGTTTCATCCCTATCAAAATTTTTGCTGAATCATCTTCAACTCGATACACAGCTTTCACCAATTTCAGCTGCTTCTCCCACGTATCAAAATCACTAGAAGTGCCGTCGAATTCACTCACCAAATCTGCGATGGCCGTAATATTCGTTCGCACGTGGCCTTGTGTTGGTAGAGCCGCAGCACCATGGTCGTCGCTTTCTATCTGCGCGTCTAGGCTTTGGTTCTGGTTTGCACCACGCAAAAGTTCGATCTCTCGACGAGCGAGCATGAGTTCACGCTCAACAAGTTCTTTTTCACGCCTACACAATTCAATTTCTCGCTCAAGCAGATCATTTTCATGTCGCGTACTTTCCTCATCTTTATTTGGCCGCTTCATCCAATCACCAGATGGATCGCTTTCCATTATTCGGGCCAAAAGTTCCGCTTTTGATCCCGACGTTAGCAGCCCGCGAGCATTTGCAATGTCTTTTAACTCGGCCGTCTTGAATTCGCTGGGCTCCGACATGCTTTTCCTGTTTTTTTTAGATCGACCCATACACTAACAAAACCCTGACAATTACCGCACACAGCAAAATTTACGTGTCCGTACACAACAGTTTTAAAGAGCTCTCAAGTCAACACACACGCATACCCCGTCTGAGCATTTGTATGCCTCACGATCGCCACTGACACAACACACACAGTTTTCAGTGCACACTTATACTCCGTCTGAGTATTCGTATGTTTCACGATCGTCACTAGCTCAACACACAAATTTCACCGCACACTTATACCCCGTCTGAGTATTTGTAAGGGTCACGCCAGGTCTATATCTCACACGCGTCCTGCACAACGTAAATGTTTCAACACAAAATCACAGTTTTTCTAAACACTAATTCCATCAACGAATTGTCTCGATCCCGGTTGAGCCCCCAATTGTAGAATTGATGCAGAGAAAAGGTTGATGGACACAAGTTTATTAAAAATTCATAATAGAAAGAAACAATGTTTAGGGACAAAATTATCTGATCACTGATTGCTTCTGCTCTCGAGCTGGTCTAAACGGCGACTGCCTTTTTTCAATCATCCGCTTGACATCCTTCTTCCATGAATCCATCCAGGCGCTCGTAGATCTAACCACTACATATATATATATGTATATATAAGCTTTTTTCTGAAAGATGTTAAGATGACACAAAAGTGAGGGTGATCAGTGCTTTGGTATACTTTCCCTAATAGCAATTTTACAAATTTACTAAGTTTTAAGGAATTAAAAATTAAGACATACTTAAGCTCACACGGGCCGTGTGCATTGCATAAAGAACAATGTGTGTGTTGCATAAAGAATGGTAGGTTGAGTAAGAAGGTGGTGTAACGAGCAGTGTCGACTGAAAGAAGCAGTCTGTATTAGACATGGGTAACGCAGCAAATTTTGAAGCGCTGATACACTGATACCGGCGCCAGCAGTGGTATCAGCGCACTGCGCTGATACCATTGCGCTATGATACCATGATCTTACATACGGCGCTGGTAGCATTGCGCTGATACCATGACGCTATGATTCACTCAAAAAAACATGATCGAAAAAGCTTGTATGGAACGAGAGCAACCCACATTTGAACTTACTAATTTTCCGATATAAAATACCCAGGCTATAGTATGTACCCATTCAGGTATCTTTCCAAACGTGCGTACGCGTAGGTATATTGCTTTGCATCAAACAGACTTGAGATAAGTATACTCAACTTATATCTTTGCGCCGCGCCGTAGCATAGCGCCAAGCCAAATGGTGTTGGCATTGCAAAGCGGCAGCGCCAACACCATTGATACCGAAGTGCGTTACTGCGCTACTGATGCCGACAAGCAATACCAGCGCAATGGTATCATGGCTAAAGCTTCAACGCAATTGCGCGGCGCAGCTTGTACCCATTCAGGTATCTTTCCAAACGTGCGTAGGCCTGACTTTTTGATAAGTGTAAATTAGACAAGTATTAACATCATTGCTTTAATATACCATAAATGTATTATTTAGTTGTAGTATTGAAGCATAATGAAATTCTATTGCTCAAACAGACTTGAGGTAAGTATTCTCAACTCATATCTTTGCGCCAAGCCAAATGGTGTTGGCATTGCAAAGCGGCAGCGCCAACACCATTGATACCGAAGTGCGTTACTGCGCTACTGATGCCGACAAGCGATACCAGCGCAGTGGTATCATGGCTAATGCTTCAACGCAATTGCGCGGCGCAGCTTGTACCCATTCAGGTATCTTTCCAAACGTGCGTACGCCTGACTTTTTGATAAGTGTAAATTAGACAAGTATTAACATCATTGCTTTAATATACCATAAAGGTATTATTTAGTTGTAGTATTGAAGCATAATGAAATTCTATTGCTCAAACAGACTTGAGGTAAGTATTCTCAACTCATATCTTTGCGCCGCGCCGTAGCATAGCGCCAAGCCAAATGGTGTTGGCGCCAAGCCAAATGGTGTTGGCGCCAACACCATTGATACCGAAGTGCGTTACTGAGCTACTAATACCGAAGTGCGTTACTGCGCTACTGATACCGACAATCGGTATCAGCGCAGTGGTATCATGGCTAGTGCTTCAAAGCAATTGCGCGGCGCAGCGCTGCGTTACCCATGTCTAGTCTGTATCCTTGATCATGATTGATATTAATTTTTGAACAGCTAAGTCTTCTCTTGAAAAATTATGTCACCACCACTGAAATAAGCGAAATCTTTCTTTAAAACTCCTGTCAAGAGGTGTATGTAACTAAATCCAAGGTCCCATCAATTGAAAGCTAGTAATATAACAATATAATATAGAAGCAGTAGAGTTATTACGAGGGAAGAGGCCAGGGCTGGACTCCGGTTTTACCGTCAATGATGATGATAAATTATATGATACATTTTCCGGATTTATGCAATTTTTTTGCTTATTTTCCAGTGTAGATGTGTTTTTATCGAGTTTGGTTGGCGATTTCCGTAGAAATATTTAAAGTGAGTATTGATTAATAATAAATAATTTTGAGATTATGGACTACTTACAATCAGGACTGTGGAGTCGTAGTCGTGGCGTTGATTTCTTAAAGTGGAAATTCCTAATTCAACTCCACTTTAAGCATTCAACGTCACAGCTCCAACTCCACAGCCCTGCTTTCAATAGCCAATAGTACGGAGAACAATAAAACATCCTCAAATGTCATAGTAATAAAGTGATTGAATAATATTGTTTAAACGCAGCAAAAGAACGACGCATTATTTAAAATGAGACAAGAATTTTTTTTGCGAGAAACGTAACCATCTATAACTGAAAAAAATAATATAATCCACTAAAAGCAATCTACATTATTCTTTAATAAATAAAAAATAACGTTGATTGCTTTTATAAAAGCTCCCGTCAGCATAATAAATAGCTGAAGATATTTCAAGCGCCAACGATACGGCAATATATTTTCTTACTAAAATTGTACAGAGAGAATTGTAAGATGATATTTGCGTCAAATTTTCCAGCGAACACAAAACCTGCATGTCTGTCATGAAAAATATATCAACTTTATACATTTCGTTCTTTCTTATTTTTATTAGTAGTGTTTGACTGCTAGGACCTATTAAGAATAATATTCATTTCAAAATACTCTAGCATAAAAAGTTATTTTTTTGGCAAGCACTATAGTCCTAGTAGAATACTGAGCTCTCATAAAATTTGCGACCCAGTAAAAGACAATAATAACGGAAGAATATTGATGACTTTTAAATAAATTCAATAAATTCAACAATTTGCTGTTGATTACTGACACGAACATTGTTAAATATTCTCAAGATCAATAATTTTTTTGGCCAATCAATGAAGAGCAATTGAATCCTCTACTCAAATCGGTCGTATGATTTCATCATTAACGGCCAATATATATATTATTTTAAAATAAAATTGCACGAATTACCTAGCTTATTCCATAAAGTATGACTCCTCACATTTGTGAATATTTGTTTGTAGTGTAATTCCATTCGAAAGCATATTTTGTAAAATCGAAATAAGCTAATAAGGTTAGGCAGTCTTGATGAATTTATAATTAAATCTGAAATGTCAAAGTTATGTGTTTTAATATTTAAATTTTCTAATAATTTTTGAATATGTACTAACAATACACTTCTAATAACATCCCCAAATTTTAAATAGCATAATCAGGTGAATTATGCTTGGGGTTTTTTTTCAACTTCGTTCCACTCTCCTCAGCGCTCATTCATCTTCAATATTCCTATTTGTTTTCTCTTATACTAGTGCTGTTGCATGCAAACTGAAAACTTTTTTCTCTTTAACAATCAATTCTTAATCCGAACGAATATGAGTACCGAACAAAAATTGTTTAGAAAAATATGTAAAAACGTAGTCGTTTTTGGTTCAACTTTTTCCCGACTGAAAAAAAAACTATCTATGGAAAAAAAACTATCTATAAACGCAAGAAATTAAAGTACATAGCACGAAATTAACCAAAAGTGACTTTAACACTTAAGCATTTTATATAATTACCACTGATTTTGCAAAATATAAATTTATTTTATATTTAGTCATCACAATCGAAAAATTTCACCATTACATATAAGTCCTATTCGCACAATTTTATAAACCTACCCGTGGTTAGCAATGTCATGAGTTAAGACTGACTGAAGTCCAAAATATACTTCTTCCCCGTAAAGCCCTTGAAGCTCAGCGCATTACTAAGTGCTTCTTTGTAGTTTCCAACTGGCACCAATTCATGTGTAGGAGCTTTCAGTTGACCTTCGGCAACTAATTTAAAAAGATCTCTAAACATTATCATTCGATCCTCTGAGTCAAAGTTCTCCTTGCTCCAGCGCGTCATCCAAAACCCTTTGAATGTTATATCCTTAAAAATCAAGGCAGCCGTTGAGGCAGTCACTGGTTCACGCGACATTCCACCATATGTAACGATTGTGCCTTTCGAATCTAAATGTCTCGTCAGTTCCGTAGCGCTCTTCCCGCCCACGCAGTTCAAACCAAGCAAAGGTTTCTTATATTTTTCTTTGAAAATATCTGTAGTGCGAATTTCTTCTTCCGTCAGTATTTCGCTCGCTCCGAGACTTGCAAGATGATTTCGTAAATCATCGATATCAGGGCGATCTCTGACAATGCCAATGGAATTGACGTCGCATGCTTTACATAATTGATGTACTGCTTGTCCAACAGCACTGTTTGCCCCATTCTGAATGACCGTATCTCCTGATCGAACTGTCACGAAATCTTTCAGCATGCGGTATGCAGTACAAGGATTTACCATCATTGTAGCAGCTTCTACTAGCCCTACATCCGTTGGTACTTTAATAACATTTTTCTCGCTGTATTTAGTGTATGTCGTCCATGTCCCCGTACCTGTTGCTAGTGGGATAACTCTGTCACCTACTTTGAATTTTGTTACATTTGATCCCAGACGAATAATTTCACCTACACCTTCGTTTCCTCCAACGGCAGGGAATTTTGGTTTTACCGGATATTTTCCTGTAACGAGATTTAAAGTATTTATAGCCTGCTTTGAATGGGATTCGGAAACTCCTACCTTGAATCGTATTAATATCTGCAGGATTGATCGGTGATACCAGAATTTTGACTAGAATCTCGTCAGCTTCAGGATCCGAAACTTCTTCCTGGCACAGCTTGACGACTTCCGCGGGTTCTCCATATGACTCAAATATCAATCGCGATGCAATAATTGACATCTGGCGCGAATTTATAATATAGCGGCCGATGGAACTGAGAGATTTAAACAACATTGCAAATTATTTAAGTTTCACCGCAAAAATAAAATTGTTATTGCAGCCGGCACGGATTCGATTTGGAAATTATTTGACTAGCACAATTTGATTGGCTTTGACATAAAGCAGCTGATTTATGTTGGCCGCATAGGTTGGCCGTCGTTTGTTGGCAACATAAGTAGCACGCAACATGAAAGTAGCCCGCAACCTTTGAGCTCACAACTACTAAAAGTTCAAATTGTTCCATAAGTAAGGATTTTTTAGGAGAATAAGGATCAGAATTTTCCTGGGGACAGCATAAAGAGACATATGAAAATAGATGTTTGTGCAGCAAGTTAAGCAATCAATTGAATTAAATTGATGAAAACTGCAATCACAAGCTATATATGCTCGTGAAGCGAAAATATGTATCAATTTCCTACCCTCAGCATTGTAGACCTTTTTATTTATTCCAAATCATTGCATTACCGTAAGTAATTGCAAACGTGAATAGTTTTACTTACATGAAAAACACAAATTACCGGAAGTTATCAACCACTATTTTGAATCGGCCTCAAGTCATTCACTCTAACGTGCCAAATGCCCTCTGCTGTGCTGTATGTGAACCTCTGAGATCTGTCAAGTATGCCTAGCCAGCCGTGTACTAGTGCGAGTACACGGAGTTCGTTCAACAAGTGAGCGAAGTCGATCGGCCTTACGATAAGCAATTCAGTATGTGTCGGCAATAGAATTGTAAGTGGTTTGGCGAAGAAGTGTGTTTTCGAATTACAATCTATTGCAAGTGATAAATTAAGTTCAGCTACTCTAAATTGCAGAGTGTGTTTGTTTTGTATTTATCGACGTTTGACAGATGTACATCCGCTTCATTTGCAATTTCCTGACAGTGGAGTACTAAAAAAAGTGTTATTTACCTGACACGTATTGAAATCGATGATTAAATACACATTTTTGGCGGTTTGTTTATCATAACTTTCATAGAAAAAATCAAAGGAACTTAACCAAAACATAGAAATGATTATACGCGTGTTACAACAGCGAGAACAAAATTCTACATAGCAACATAGTTTCAACTAGATTTTTTTTCTGGTTGCGCTCGAAGTAGAAAATATCAATTCGTGATGTATCTATCATCACATCCTTATGAAATTATCGAGCGTATCATAATAATTGGTTGAAAATTCATGGAATGTTTACAGTAAATCCAAATCGAAATCTACTTGTTGCGCTTGAGAAAAGTAGGGGGTGACTGAAAAGTTTCACCCTGTGTTCTGGATCTCCATTTGCCTGAAATAGATATGTTAGTGCAAGATACACATTCATGTTCAAATGAGAAGATTAAACTGATTTGAGCTACCCCTGGCGTGAATTTAACATGAGCGTTATGACTTTTTCTTGGAAAACTGATTTATTTCTAACTGGGGTGGTAATTATTCTAAAAGCATAATTACCATACGGTCAACACTTTCTCCGCATTGCTCAGATATGTTGGTCATTTAACTCAAATTATCGATTTTAGCGTCGTTCTGTACTTGCTCATGCGTGAAGATAAGACTGATATCAATGTTGTAACTCTGCGTTTCCTTGAGCCTCATAGTCCACGCATGGTGGCGTTTGCGAGAAGGGAATGATTTGTTCACCTGCTGCCAAAATATGAAAATAGGCATAATTTATAATGCCGCCTAATTATGCGTGATGCTATTTCCATATAAACCTTATTGCTTGCATGCTTTATGCCGTTGCCCTGGGAGGATTGGGGGAGGGTCTCCACATATAAAAATACATTGTGCGAATGTGTAGATAAAAGCAAAATTAAGCTTGAAAGATACACAGCAGATAATGCGTTCGTGATAACTCTTCATCACGACGAGAACATGAAACCTTACTTAAGTAAAACACTCGTTAAACGCGATTTGATGCTTACTGGCTGTCTGCTTATCATTTTCAGAATGTACGAGCTTCCGTAAATGTGGCCTTATGATTTTGTACCTTAGATCTTGTTGCAATACTAGTAGTTAAAAGGTTGATCGAAAAATGTTGGGTTGCTTTAGTACAATTAGCACTCCCAGTCTGGGAGAGATGGAGGCTACAATATCCTTGTTGGAGCGTGGCACAATAATAACAAAGCTGTACCCGAAACATAGGGCAGAACAGAAAAAACTGATGCTAGTACGGGAAACAAGACAGGTAAGATAACATCGAATTAAAATCATCTAAAACTTATGTCTTAATACTGAATTTTCGAATGCTAATTTTTATTTTTGTTTTTCCAGCTATTGTGGTCATCAGCAAGTGTGAACACTCGCACAGATTTCGAGGGATCTCTTGAGCTTCGTGAAGTAAAAGAAATTCGTTACGGAAAAAATTCGAAAGAGTTTCGGAATTTTATCGATGACACGAAAAAGTTCGATTCACAGATGTGTTTTGTGTTACTTTATGGTAACAATTTTAAATTGAAGACGTTTTCGGTAGTAGGTAGGATTTGTTCGTTACTAAATCAAGTTCGAAATAATATCGTCCTTCCAGCCTTTTCAGAGCAAGAATGCGAGAACTGGATTAAAGGAATCAAGTATATGGTTATGGATACGATAAATTCATCGTATCCTTTGCAGGTTGAACGATGGTTGCGAAAGGAATTTTATGCCATCGAAAACGCGAATCTTCACTCCAGGGAAAGGTAAATTTTAAAACTGTGAAAATAAATAGTTTGTGTTATAAAATTACTTTCCCGTTTTAGTGGTGGGGTTACCATAAAAGATTTCAAGGCATTTTTGGCCAGCGTGAGCTGCAAGATGACAACCGAAAAATTGATGGAGAACTTCTCGGAACCGTCGGTATTGAAGAAGGGTGATTTGCGCTTTGATGATTTTTCACGGCTGTACCAAAAACTGTTGCTTCCACCAACGGTGAGTTCTTCTAATGCTTATTTATTGAGATCTTCCGCAATACAATTGAAAGTAGATAAATACTAAATCGAATTATGGTTTGATGGGATGCGTCGTTAATTTGGGGTTGGTGTTCATTTCTAATCGATGAAAGTCTATCTATTCAAAATTACTCATCCTGTAGTATTCTTACAGTATTCTGCAAGTCAAGCGAGTGCATTGACGTTTTACAAGGTATATTTTTTAAATTTTTATACATAATATTGTGGCCGTTTTCGCGTTTCTATCACCACATCGGAATATCGCATTTTTCTCGCAATTTCTTAGATGATTTATTTTACTACTGAATCTGGATTTTCTAGCTGTTCAAACTGCCCGCACTATTATTTTTGAATTAATTGGGGCTGGAGCTACAAGATATGTAAACACCATAATAGGTGAGATCATCCATAATTTGAATTATCCTGCTAGAACTTTCATCAATTAGAACCGAAAGCTTTTCCCATACCGGTCTAAGTCTTCCTTTATTTGGTTAGCGGTTTTCATTTCGTGCTTGGCTTCAGCAAGTTTCACAGCATTGTAAATTTACATGACCTGGTCATTTTCCTAATTGCGCCTTGTATTAATCGTTCAACAAATTCCTTGTAAAGTTTGTTTTGTTCCTTGAGTGTACGAAAAAAGTGGGGCAAATATGGAAGTATACTTATCATTAGTTTTTGAATTCTTAGCTCTGAAAATAAATTTCTTTTAGCTATGAAAATTTGTTTACAATCAAGTAGTCTCAAAATACGTGAGAAAGTGTTTGAAATAAAATCAAAGTTTAGTAATACAAAGAAACCTGGTCAAATTGACCCCAGATACCTTTTTGGCCGATCGCAACGCTTAGGCCTGCGGGAAAAGAGGAGTACTATAGGCTCCTAAATATATTTCTGTGTCTTGACTATAAGTTTACACCGTTCGCTTCCAATCCCAAATCGTCAGTCGTCGTTGAGAAGCCTTTGAAGCAGATCAAGGGGTCAAATAGACCCCATCTGTACTCGACGTCAATTTTGAGTTAAAAATTCAAATTTTTTTTTTACTTTATAAATCGACAGATTAATTTAAAAAAGCCAAAAAATTAGTTTGCAAGTATTTTAATTTTTTAGTGTTTATCAATATGTCGTACAATCTGCGTTCTAGTGTACGCAATAATTTGTTAGCTGAAGACAATGATAACAATTTTGGTGACAGTGATTCCTCCGAAGATGTCCATGTCTCGGAGCAATCAGAATCTGATTATTCAGAAGATTACACCTTTTTTTTGAAACCCTTTATGTAGGGTTAATTTATTTTATTATTTTACTACGTCTTGAGAGTATCCATATACATTTTTAGCTCAAAATATTAAAAACTGACAAAGTTATGATTTTTTTTAAATATGCAAATTTTAAAATCTTCACAATCGCCACCGTAAATATGAAAAATAAATACCTTTTTTTTCAAGGGCCCCTATAGGGCTAGTTTTTTTTATAATTTTGTCATATCTTGAGAGTATCCACTTAAAGTTATAGCCAAAAATATTGAAAATGAAATAAGTTACGACTTTTTTTTGTAAAAAGCTGATTTTCGAGAAAACTGTTTTTTCCGAATTTTTTTTAGGCATGTCTAGGACATTTAAGGCACTTCTAATGTATGAGAACTACTAAAAGAGGTCTCAAACAACACTTACAAATTTTTTCAAATGAAAATCTCTAGTGGCGGCGATTCTATAGACGTTCAAAAGTGGTTGGGGTTAATTTGACCCCAATTGTTCTCGATGATTGAAAAAATAAGTGTGTTCTCGGAGGGTTAAGTGGGCCCTGGAAATGTAAGAAACCTCTGTTATTGATAATTACAATGAGGTCCCGACACTTTCGCATTGAAATACTCCTGTTACTGGGAATTTTCAAACCTTGTTAACTGGGACTAGATTTCATAGATTTTTTCGATGTTTACCTCTATAATTGGGACTTCGTAGCCCAATAATCCGTATAAGTGAGACAATTTATCAGATTATGGCCGCTTGTAGTAGCAACGAAAATGACCAGCAGCACATTTTTTCCACCTATTTATATGACAAATGGTACATTTCGACCTTTCATAGTGGGACCCTCTATAAACAAGACACTTGCCATGTCAACCTGCCTATTTGGGAAACTGAGTAAATGAAAAGCCTCTATAAGTGATAAAAGTTTTCAGGTCCTTTAGATTCCAGCTAACCAGGTTTCACTGTATTACATTTTACTCGTATATCACTCCATATAATCTAAGTAGAGCAAACAAACCTAAAGCGCAATGACGAAATTAAGTCAACGTTAGATTGTTCTGTGATTAACTAAGAGAAAATGTGACAGCCAGGAAATCGCAAAGAGTTACTAAAAAGCTTAGAAAGCATGTGCATTAAATATTCGAAAAATAATTTATATATTTATAACACGCATTTTTATATTATCAATGTGAAAAATATTTTGTGATCGATCCGGAGCTTATTATCTCACTTTGAAATCCCGCATAATTGGACACGGTAATTCAAACTTAGACATTTAAAGCCAATTTAAAAGTTTACTCCGCTATAAATGATAATCTATACTTTTTGCTTCCCAATCTGATTCGGTTTTGAAAATAGTTTTGGCATTCTTTTCAGATTATTTTGCATCTTGAACCGCCAGTTTTTTCTCTTGTAATGTTATGTTAAATAGTCTTTACATTTCACGATTAGGTACAAAAAAGTAAGCCGCGACCACTGAAGCTTTGCTTCATGGACGCGCACTAGACATTTTACGTTTTGAGTACGCTTGTATGCAGCTTCCAATACAATTCAATTGGAGTGTGTCCGTTGCTGTGTCAGCGACAAACTTTTGTCGCAGCATACTTGCGGCATGTAGCCTGTAAGGAGGTATCTATATTGAAAAATGAGGGTTTAATATTTACTAGTAAATTTTGATTAAAATAAAATAATTAGAATTGCAATCAGTTATAATCTACCAAGCTACAGTTTAGGAGACAGACACAATAGCCGCAGTGAATCGTTTCGTTGTAAGCTACGCTAAAAAATCTTTGAAGTGACACTTCAATGGACAGTGGGCCCATACATTTTACACCAAAGTCGTGTTGGTTTTGTTTTTGATCCGATTCGAAGCTGTATGAATGTCTCCACGATATTTTTATTTTAATAAGGAGCCCGTGATAATCGTATTGTATAGCCTATATTGTGCGAATGTTTTTTTCTATAATTTTTGGTTTTCCGACTTTCTCTTGTCAACTTTATTTGGATCCTTGTTATTTGAAAATTTACCTGGATAAAAAGTGACTCTTTTGCCTGTGACAAAAACAAATAATGGTTATATTGTTTTTAATTAGTCTGACATAATTAAACCTAGGGTTTATTTGTGTTGATTATACCCTTCGCTTTATTTCCCGTTTTTTACCAGCCCAAAAGTATATATCAAAATAAAATTCTTGTTCTAATGATCTGTAGCATAAGAGGCTTAGAAATTTTTTTTATTGAATATTATTTAACAGCGCACTGATTCAAGCACGGACATGTATGTGTTCATAACAAGATTCTTTGAAATAATCTCTGGGGTCCGTAATCCAATCAATGGAGTTAACTTCTTTGGAGAATATGGAGTTACATCAGGAGTAAAATTAAGATATTCATCCCTTTGTCGGCGGTCGGCATTTTAGTGAATTTCCAGGTACTCCTATATTTCGATGGAAAGAAGGTTTTCAGAAAAAGCAGGCATGGAAAATGAAAACTGATTATGTTTCATTCTTGGCTATGAAAACGTTTTTGAATTTTTTGACCGGACGTGGGCGCAAAGTTCCTAAACTGAACAGAAATTGTTTTTTGAAATTTCGATTGATGATATCTTCTGACAGAAACATCAGATGAAATTTCCAGGACATTTTTATGTTGAACAAAATCATACATATATAATTTTTGATGAGTGTGTAGGCAACGATGTAGCGACTCTTGGCACATGAAAAAAATCCCTCAAATCATCGAGTCTCCTGAGAATTTTTGTTTTTTTGAAAATAAGGCGGTCGATTTATAAATTAAATGCTTTGCTCATCCTGTCAGTTTGAAATTCAAAATTCAGTGTCGCAAAAGAACGGTAATCCTTCACCAAATTACTTGTTTTAGCGCCCATATATCTAAGTAAACACCGCTAACTCATCCGTGTCGAAACTATCCTCCTTGGTTTTCGTTTGCTATTTGCAATGCTCTTTCCAGCAAAGGCAAAAGACGTGACGATTTTATTCCATCTTGTACAGCTGATGCATGACCGCATTATTGTCGTTTACGCTCAATGGCGAAAAAGATAATCATCGAAGCCGAACGCAACTACTTCGTGCACATAGAGTCATCCTTCCTTTCCAACGACTCTTTTATTGGTATATTCGATCCATACAATACTCTGAATACAACATAATACCCTGAAACAGCTATGTTTGAAGGTAACATGTATTAATCTCCTCAAAATATATGGAATATGTTTGCTGACTTCTTTTCTTTCTCTTTAGTGTGATACCTCCACTAGTTTAAACACATGCCTCTTATTGATCTCCTTATGGCAAACCGTCTTAAATACTCTCTATTAACACCCTTTTTGTATTCTTATAGCAGCAGCGGTTCGGCAGGTATACCAAATGTCTTCGTAAAATCTCTTTTTTCCTTAGTTGTTCCCTTGTTCATACTCTTAAACCGTTGCTTATGTCTTATTCTTTTTCCTTCGTTTTGGCAAACTGCTAATGTTGCGAACTTCCGACCGATATCCTTCATAATCTGGTTTCCTAAACTTTTAGAGAGGTTTGCTCACAATAGAGTTTACTGTGCTGTTATAAATCAAATCAAACTGTGACTATTTTGGCCAAATTCGTTAATTTTGTGGTAACAGGTTGATGTAACTTACTCTGACTTTTCGAAAGCCTTTGATAAAGTAAATTATTTCATCATACTTAAAAAAAAAACTCAAATGATTTTTCATATTTGGCACTCTCTTTTCCTAATTCGCATCCTATATATACATATAATCGCACTTGTAAAGTTGTAAATAAATGGTTGCTCTTTCTACCTTTTTTTATCCTTTTCCGGTGTTCTGCAAGGTTGCATACTCTGCACTCTGGTGCTTACTCTTTATATTAATGATCTTTCATCAATGTTTTTATCCCATTACCTCCTCTATGCTGACGACTTAAAGTTATTAAGAGATGCGGTTCTTAAATATATCCATTTGAAAGGCCTAAGCACTATACTACTGGGATATCAACTGAAAAAAATGAACCGGAAAACTGTTTCGACCGCGAAGTTGGCACTCTACAAACGAAACCCCAGTGATCTTTTGCGAAAATTTATAATTGTGGATGAAACTTTGGTTCACCATTACACGCCCGAGACGAAACAACAATCAAAACTATGGACTGGAGCAGGTTAGCCGACCCGGTTATTGCGACTGTTTTTTTTTTGGATGCAAAAGGAATCATCTACATTGCTTACCTACAGAAGGGAAAAAACCATCACTGGAGAATATTATACGCTGCAACAGGCGTTTGAAGGTTGTGGTAAAAACAAAACGACCTCATTTGGTGCGGAACAAATGTTGTTTCGCCACGACAACGCACCCGCCCATACTTCGGTCGTTGCAATGGCTAAAATAAACCAACTGAAGCTCGCATTGTTACCCCATGCTACATATTCGCCAGATTTAGCCCCCAGGTACTATCATCTGTTTCCCAATCTCAAAAAATGGCTCGGGGGCAAAAAATTTGTGACCAATGAGGAGGTCATCAATCCTGTTAATGCGTATTTCGATGGGCTCGACGAATTGGACTTTAAAACGGTATTACTCGCTTAAAGCACTGAGATGAAAAATGTATTAGGCTTGATGAAGATTATGTAGGAACATAAAATAAAAATAAACTAAAAAAAATTGTTTTTCTTTATCAGACTCGAAACTTTTCACCCCACTCTCGTATTGCATTTTTTTTCGGTCGTACTTGTACCTTTTATTTATAATCTATATAATCTATACCTTTTATTTATAATCTCCATTTCACAATTGAATTTTTATCCGTAAAATTAAACTATATGAACAAATAAACTGTTTTCTTTAAAAAATATCTAGGCCTCTACATTGCTTTCTTTGAACACGTAGTTTTTGTTTTGATTATTGATTGGGAGCCTTCAAACAAATGGACTTCCAATAAAGTTGCCGTCGGAATAGGACTAGTCTTTGCAAGTAATATTTTTCTCTTACTTGTTGAGATCATTGATGCTTGCATGTACATATTCTCATACATTTTTTTCTTGCATAACCAGTTCCTGGATCGTTTGTTTTCTCTTTCAACATAAACGAACCAAACGCTATTACACAAAAAGCGCTATCTTTAATTTCGAAAGTTGATTGCTTTTCTGCCAGCTCAAAAACTATTGCCTGGAATCGTTTTGTCTAAGTGAACGATTATCTAGATATTATCTGGATCTAGATTACCCATACGGTCACATACCTTCGATGCGATAGATAAGGGTTAGTATCATCTCGTACCACGAATTCTCTAGCGCTATTTTTGTGGCAGCAAAATGTTCAATTGATACATTAAAATGTAATTTTATACTTTTGATATTTCGCGCCCAAATAATCCCCAGGCTGAGTTGATCGATTGCAAAATTGAAATCCAATGCCCTCTAAAACAGCTGCATATGTAAACTTAGAGATAAGATGGAGAATTGCAAGCTCATATGAACGGTTGGTTAACATAAGTTATCAGTGCAAATTTGTAAGTTGGTAGGAGCATGGTAAGAACATTCATAACTATATAAATTGCCATCTATTAACATGAGTTTTTCGTTCTCAAATAAGCAGAATCTTAAAAGGTCTAGAGACAATTAGTTTTTGATATCTTTGATATGTAAATTGCCCTAGTTGATTGATATCAAAAAATATATTTTTCTCCAGTTCGGCCAGGAGTGTTTC
The DNA here is from genome assembly GCA_963978885.1 of Nemotelus pantherinus. Taxonomy (NCBI): domain Eukaryota; kingdom Metazoa; phylum Arthropoda; class Insecta; order Diptera; family Stratiomyidae; genus Nemotelus; species Nemotelus pantherinus. Next base: position 196,656,590 of record OZ022263.1, on the reverse strand, counting down.
AGTGATAACTTTCGTTATTCTAAGAATGGACACACCATCACCTTACAGGAATTCCAAACCTTTCTTGTGACCGAACAAAACGACTCGATGGGTCGCGATGAGAAAGCTGTGTCGAAATTTATCTGTGAATTTCTGCAAGATGTAGAGCGTGAAGTCCAGGAGCCGTACATGACGATCGAGGAAGTAAGTTACTCGTACAAGTTTGTTCGACCACAAGACAGACCCATTGATTTCTTGACACTCTCACAGTTTGTAGACTATTTGTTTTCGAAGCAAAACGATATATGGGATAAGCGAGTCGACGAAGTTTACATGGACATGAAGCGGCCTGTATCGCATTATTGGATAGCTTCATCACACAATACCTATTTGACTGGAGATCAGTTTTCTAGTGAATCTTCCACGGAAGCATACGTACGTGCCTTACGGATGGGTTGTCGCTGTATTGAGTTGGACTGTTGGAATGGGCCTGACAATCTACCATATATCTTCCACGGTCACACAATGACGACGAAAATTAAATTCAAAGATGTGATCAAAACAATCAAAGAGCACGCTTTTGTTACCTCCGACTATCCGGTCATTCTATCCATCGAACAAAACTGTAGTTTAGAACAGCAGAGGAATATGGCACAAGCACTAATAGAAGTTTTTGGTGACATGCTGCTTGTGCAAAGAGTTGAGAAGAATGAATCGGCATTGCCGTCGCCGCACAAATTAAAGCGTAAAATTATTTTGAAACACAAGAAACTTCCAGAGTATGAAGACGGATATCAGGTTCGGACAGATGATGGTGAAAATGTTCGAAACGTTCTGAAGGAGGAAAAACTCTACTTCAGAGATCCCGTCGACAAGGCTTGGAATTTATACAGATTTGTTTTGACACGACAAGAGTTGATATATAGGTATTAACTTTCTTTTAGTTAATTTGAATCACAAATTAATATTCATTGTTATTTATCAGTTCTGAAACAGATGACAATCGTGATGAGGACATCGACCAAACATTCCCCAGAATTAAGGAAAATTTAGTAAACGATGAATTGCACTTCGGTGAAAACTGGTTCCACGGGAAGCTGGAAGGCGGTAGAAAAGAAGCTGATGCCTTACTCGAAGCTTACAAGCATTTGGGTGATGGAACGTTTCTTGTTCGCGAGTCGATAACATTCGTGGGTGATTACAGTTTGTCATTTTGGAGAAAAGGTCGCGCAAACCATTGTAGGTAAGAGGGCCTGTCTCGTTTGGTTTTTTGTCGTTGTTGTACAGATCTTTGTGTTTGTAGAATTAAGCTGAAACAAGAGGACGGAGCAACTAAATATTACTTATTGGACAACCTCGTGTTTGACAGTCTTTACAGCTTGATTATGTATTACAGGCAAAACATGCTGCGAAGCTCGGTGAGTTGAAGCTGTATAATGCAGTAAAAGTCACCCTAACGCATCGCATTTTCAGGAATTTTCAATAACTCTCAAAGAGCCCGTTCCGCAACCAAAGAAGCACGAAAGTCAAGAATGGTTTCATCCGAACACAACGCGTGAACAAGCAGAATCTGTGCTAATACGCATGGAGGTGGGTTCGTTTCTTGTCAGACCGAGTGAGCACAGCACGAATACATACGTTATCTCATTCACGGCCAACCGGAAGATCAAGCACTGTCGCATAATGGTCGAGGGCCGTCTGTATGTTTTGGGCCAGACACAGTTTGAAAGTCTGGTGAGTTTGGTGAATTGTTTTTCGAGAAATCCTTTGTATCGTAACGTGAAACTACTACATCCCGTTTCGAAAGAAGTTCTGAGAAATAAACTGGCAATATACAATACAATGGTAAGGTGGATCGATTTTTATTTGGTATGTTTTATTAAACTGTAACATTTGCGACACAGGGTGAAGAAAACGGTAATGAGGCTTCTAGTTACATGGATCCTTCTTGTTCGGAGGAGCGTGTAACCTGCAAAGCTCTGTACAATTACAAAGCCCTACGCCAGGATGAACTGTCGTTTCCCAAGCATGCAATTATCACCAATGTTCTACCAAAAACTAATAGCATGTGGTGGCTAGGAGACTACGGTGGGCTGACACAGCGCTATTTCCCAGCAAATTATGTGAAAGTGATCGAGTCGAATAAAGAAGACGACTTATCTCAGACTAGTGATGATAATATAAGCGAGTGCTGTTCCAGAACGGATTCCATCGAAATCCATGGATCAGTACTGGAGACTTTCGAAGTGAACGAGGGCGATATAATCTACAAACTGCGAATACAAACTCCTATAATGCCAAACTGTTTCGAAATCGGATTCACCGACCATCAAATGGCAACCGAATGGGTCCAAGCCATTGAACAAGCTGCGAAAATTGCTAATCAGTTAGAGAATGAACGCCGAAAGAAGGAGAGAAACGCCCGAGTAGCAAAAGAAATGTCCGATTTGATCATATACTTTCGAAGTGTTCCATTTCGAGAAAATGGCTGGGTATTCTATGAGATGTCGAGTTTTTCCGAAACGAAAGCAGAAAAGCAATTTATTCAACAAAACACGCAACTATTTCTTGCATATCATAGATGTCAAATAAGTCGTGTTTACCCGAAGGGAAAACGACTGGACTCTTCGAATTTTAACCCAGTGCCTTTTTGGAACGTTGGTTCGCAAATGATTGCCTTGAATTACCAGACCAACGACAAGCCGATGCAATTGAATCAAGCCAAGTTTCGGGACAACGGCGCATGCGGGTACATTCTGAAACCGGATTTTATGCTTCATAAAAACTTTGACCCGAACGATCCAAACACTTTGGTAGGCGTTGAAGAGAAAATCATAACAATACGAATAATAGGCGCTCGGCATCTTTGCCGTGCTGGAAAGAATCTTCCAAGTAATCCGTTAGTGGTGGTGGAATTGCTTGGCGCCAGCTATGATACTGGCATTAAGCATCGGACAAAGGTTTTAGGTAAAAGCGGGCATGATTCTAATTAAAGAACTTCTGAAATTTTTATTTTTTTCGCAGATAATGCATTCAATCCAGTATGGAATGAAATATGTGATTTTTCCGTTCGAAATCCATATTTTGCCTTACTACGTTTCGAAGTACAAGATGAAGATATGTTTGCGGAACGGCATTTTGTTGCACAAGCTACATTTCCAGTAAGTTACACCTGTTTATGAAATAAATGATCGAGATTGATTTTGGATAATTTTTTTTAGTTGAACTGTTTACGAACAGGATTTCGAAGCGTTCCTCTTAGGAATAAATTTAGTGAAGAGCTGGAACTAGCTTCACTTCTAGTTCATATTACTATTAGGACAAGAACTGAACAGACTGATGGTCCTCGTCATCTTTGAGAATTCATCTTGAGAATTTGATAATACAATTTTAAGTAATTTATATAAATGCAAGCATTTTGAAATATATTTTTTATGACGTGATGTAATAAATTATACATACATGTATTGATGTTTTAAGCTTAACGATGTTGTTTCCTTTCGATTGAATTTATTCAAACTCAAATTTTTTTCTTGGAAGCTAGCTGCAGTATTGCTGATGTTCAAAAAGCTGAGCTGCTTTCATCACGAATGATGTAAATTGAATTTATTTAAGTAATTTTATTTGTAGGCATTCCAAAAACAAAAACTCGGTCGAAGTGATGCAAAGTAGACGACAAGAAGAGTTTATATTAACAAATAGAGTATGTATGGATTGACATTTACGCAACAAATGAAAACTAAGTGAATTTTTGAAGATGATCATTAATTGTCCGAGTGATTTAGGAACCAGATCGCACAGTAGCGTGACTAGAATTCAATTGAGTTTATTGCTTGAAACACGTCGATTTGTATACGATCCTGGTAGGGGTCGTATTGATCTCAATTAGCTGCTCCATATAGCCAGAAAGTAAGTTTTGATAGATTAACTTTTTAAAAGATGATTTTGCTAGATATTTTATTTCACATAGCTAGTAAATTTTGTTATATGGCAGAAATTATCTAATCATCACAGCTGAAAGAATATACATAGCGGCAGCAATGCTATAAAAAACATGAACATCACTAAGTGTGCAAATGATATATGAAAAGAAAATTAATAAAAGGTCTATGTTAATTAATCAAAGAGGAAGTGAAAGATAATCTTTGGAGGTAGTATTCTCCGCTGTGAGTACCGTCAAAGTACTTACTTCTTTTCTGGTGGGAAAAGCTGCGTAATTCAATTTGTAAATAAGACTTTCATCAAGGAATACTCTGCGGGTACTCAGCATAGGGGAATTCAAGAAAAGCAGACGCTCATCATTAGGACGATAAGGGACAGAAGGCAAATATCAAAAATTTACACTGAACAGATTCAACAGCATTGGACAAGTACACGAAACAAGAAGACCACACTTGCAAACAATGCATGAACAAGGGAAAGCATGAACGCAAAACGGCAGCAGCGCAGGAAGTAACCAGCTGTTTTCGATCTTTTAGAGGTAAGAAAACATGCAGATCAAATTTTAATTTCGGGTCAAACATGATGGCAAGGTCCTTGTGTTGATCTGCATGCTCTAAAAGGCTACCAGGCAAAAAGAAGTCAAATTCATTCAAATAGGATGGAAATGTGAGGAAGAATAGCCATTAAAACGACACAAGTGCGATCATGGATGTAGGAAGAAAGCCAGGGGATAAGGTCAGCGGGATCATCGAAATTACATACCATTTTAACAACACTGAGTGGTCTACACTGTCAAATGCTTGCGCGAAATCAGCGTAGATTAAATCAGCTTTTGGACCGTTATCAAAGGAACGAATTTTGGTGAATTCGACTAAATTAATTACCGTAGAACGTCCCTTAATGAGTCTATGTTCCTTTTTAGAAAACAAGTGACGAAAAGCACTGTGAATTCTTTCATGAACGATTCGCCAAAGCAACTTAAAGAAACAAGAGAGGTGGGGTACGGTAGGTGGCAATTTTACCCATGCCACCCAACATTAAAACCGCAAAAATATTGGCAATTTCCAGCTGGAAGGAAAACATCTTCGGACAAACTCAGTGTAAATAAAATGGACAGAGGAACACATAAGGACTATACAGGAGACTTATCAAACACAATCGGAATACCATCAAGGTCATTGTTCGCAGAGAAATTTTACGATAATTTTAAGATTTCTACCTCAAGAGGATTAGTCATCACAATGTCCACATGAGAAGACACAAATGAAACAGGGTTCCCGGATCAAATTTTAGGAGTGAAAAAGAAAGAAGCGGCAAACTTAGCAAACAAATCACAAATATCTTGAGGAATAGAAGCCGTGTCTAGAAATATGTCTAAAAATTGGTTGGTTATTTTGAGGAAGCGGGCATACGATCCGAAAGGCCTCGAGTTATTGGAAAAAAGCCACGCTTCAATGTGAGCAAAACGCCAACGCTTCGCTTCTTCACCGGTTTTTAGCTGCTCCTCGCAAAACCAATAACGCACTTTATTTAAAGACCAATAGACACTAAAAAAGAAGGTAGATTAGCTTCGAAATATCGATATCTGCTAATAAATTTGAAATTGAGCTTTTAAAGGAAAGAAAGAGAAAGTAAGAGTAGTAGTAAAGCAAACGATAACAGAGCGAAATAATAGAGTCAAACGTTCTTAATATACCCCACTCAATGAAATCAAATGATTTTTTAATTATGTATCCTAGCAACAAGCTACATCAAAAATCAATCAATTTAAAATAAACACTGCGGATGTGTCGCGTCGCAAAGTTTTCCTCATTTCTCACATTCAAGGATCAGAAAATATGAATAGTATTAGAATTCCGGGGATCCCTCTCCTCCCAGGAACGACATTTGCCGACGTGAGTAGAGCACTTCTATTGACTAACTACCCATCATTCTAAATATTTATTCTAGCGTTCAAAGAGTCATTTTCCACGAGTACAACGATTCGCTCACCAGAATGGAGTTGCAATGCCAGCCGAGGAGAAACCGAAAGATTACCGTGGCCGAGTAGTCGAAGGTTTCACAAAACTCTATCCGCCGGGGGCTGAGCCCAAATTGCCCGGGTGGTTATCGTTCGATAAGCAGATTTTGTGCTTCCATGCCTATTTCAAGGAATCATTGACCGAAGTCTATCATGCCTATTATCAAGTGCGAAATGTGAATATTTACTACTTTTTGGAAGATGACACAGTGCAGGTGGTGGAGCCGCAAGTTCTTAATTCTGGGATTCCGCAAGGCTGCCTCGTTTCTAGGCAACGCATTCCAAAAGCTGAGCCATGTACTCAAGATTTCCTTACGTTACTCGACCTTAATGTGAACAAGACTGTTCGAATCTATGACCGGGTATATCACATTACTGGTTGCGATAACTTTACTCGGCAGTTTCTGAACAGAGCTGGTGTTCCGGTTCCGGATCAAATGGCAAGACCATTGTGAGTTGCCTAGATGTGATCGCATATTTGTAAACTAAGTGTTTAATTTCAGAGACCCTGTCACAGAGATGCGCAACTGCAAAAACAATATCACGTATGCGAAGAAACCAAATCGAACGGTGGACTCGTTGGGGCAGTTTCTTACTTACGATCGTCAAGTTTTGAAATTCGACGCTTACTGGGATGATAGATCCGAGTTCGGGGAGCTGAGAAAACTAGAATTGTACTACTTTTTGGCGGACGACACGGTAGAAGTGAAGGAATTATTTCCGGTTAATTCAGGGCGAGATGGTCCTTCCACATTTCTAAAGAGGTCTTTATTACCCAAGGTGGAGTTCAATTAACTTCAATTTAGATCATTCTTTCGCTTAAGTCATAACTTTTTCCAATGCGCTGTATAGGAAATGAAAGGTCTTCCTCAGCCAGGTGGTGATGCTGAGCCAACTGTTTTAAATGTCTTAGGGGGAGGCTTAAAAGGCGGACGGTATATGTTAGATGGTTTGGACATGAGCAATCGTAAAGAGAACTGCTACAAGGACAATGACTTTGCGATTGGCGCTCACATAAACGTTTATGGACGGGATATTGTTTTGGTCGATTGTGACAATTTTACTAAGGAATACTACCGCAAAAAGGTAATCTGTTTCAAAATCATGGAAAATACTGAAACAATTTTATGTTCTATTTCAGTATGGTATTGAACAGTTTAATCGTGTACCGTATCCTGTTAGCTTCACAAGGGATCACGATAGGCCCGTCGAGCGTGAGCTGCCGCCGTTTAATGGGTGGGGGTCACATATTGATTCTGAGGGCAATTGCAAGACCGTCGAACCAAAAGCGCCAGCAATGGACTTTAAGAAGTTTTTTAAATATGATCGTTGCGTGCTACGATTTGGTGCCAAGATGATTTCATCGATTCCGGAGAACTGCGATCGTGTTTTCATCATATCGTATTATTTGGCGAATGATACCATGTCGATTTTTGAACTTGCTTCCCGAAATTCCGGGTTTTATGGCGGTGAATTTTTCAAGCGCGATACATTTTACTTGCCGGACCAGGAGTGGCTGACGCCGAAACGACCTGAAATCTACAAAGCGCATCACTTTCATATAGGCGCTAAAAGGAAGCTGCGAGATCATATATTTCATATTGTCTCGGCTGACGAATTCACGCTTATGTTCATGGAAAATCATCCTGCTGAGGTAGGTATAGGTTTAGTTGAAATTTTACAGAAGTTTTATTTCTTAAAAATATGTAGTTGAAATTTTACAGAAGTTTTATTTCTTAAAAATATGTAGTAAAATTTATTCAAGTAGATTTGATGGATTACTTAATTTTTTACTACGTTAAAATCCGACATAATCATCTCACAGTTATAATTTTTAGTAGTCTTGGACATTTTAATCATATAATATTGTTTATTAGATGCATATTCGTACCATAATTTTATGATAAATTAAGACATTTTTTATAAACCAAGCTATTTATTTCTACATAGCTATGATCTTTAGACAATATTCACTTTTTGTTTAGCCATGTACTTAAGGGGGGAGATACATGTAACTGCTAAGAAAAAAATCGATTTTTTTTATTATATCAAAATGTTTGAAATGCTCTTAAAATAAACCAACAAAAGTTTTGAAGCGATATTCGTATTAGTTCTCGAGTTATAGTCATTTTAAGGCAGCGCGGCGTTCCCCAGGTCGGTGGAGCTTTAAAACTTTAAACGCGTTTTTCTCAAAGTTGTACTTTTTCAACTGCCGTACAAGATATCTCAAAAAATATTGAATCGATCCGGCTCAAATTTATACCACATCTACAAAAGAGTCTTATCTCTTCGTTGAACCTAAATGTTATTGTAATTTCAGAAAAATAATTTGTTTATTAATGTTTAAAGTGTGATTTTTTTGAAAAATAATCGATATTTATGTTTAATCTAAAATTAATGTAAAAATTTAAAATATTTTTAAAAATTTTATTGGTTCACCTATGAATTACATATTTCATTAGCATATTTTTTTCTCTCTGAATGTTGCAAGTTCCCCGGAAAAGGCGTTAAGTTGTACGAGGCAGTTTTTGATGTGTTTTTTTCATTCTCTCGCACCGCCGCCATTTTGTGTTGAAAAATTATTAAAAAAATATTTTCATTTACTGTGAGACATGTATTTTAAGGATTTAATATTAAACATTTTCTGAATGAACAATATATATATTTTAATTCAATCTGAAATTAGCATTTTTTTTTCGATTTTACATGTATTTCCCCCTTAACTAAACGATTGGGCGATTTGTCTTCACAAAATCGATCTTTACCGATACAGAGTATGTTTTCTTACTTTAAAACAACACGCCCCCAATCGCCGATGGATTCAATATCAGTATTTTTTAGAAGGATACACTATAGCGGCGATGAATTACGGAAATATCTGCTCCAGAGGCTGTTAAGTTGAATTTCTTTGTGTGGACGCTGAGTTTTGTTCGTCTGTGGAATGTTGACATGCTTAAAGACTTCAACATCTTCGCTAAAACGTCATAATGATTGGTTTGCTCATAAAAATGTAGCTCAGTATGATCTGCTCCCTATTTTTTTTTTATCAAATCATCAGTGAAGTTGGGTGCAAACCAATTTCGACAGTTTTTTCAGAGTTTTTGTTTTTTTTTTAAGAAATGTGAGCGTAGTAATTTCCTCTTCTACGATATTTCTTCTTTGTGTAATATAAAGTTTGACGCCGTTGAAAGATATGTCCCTAAGAACAAAGTTCAAAATATTATTTGAGCCATGGCTTGATAGGCTAAATATATGTGAAATCGAAGAAACAAACTTTATAAACTGATAACATAAACTATTGACGCAGCAGGACTTACAGGACTTATTCACGAAGAGTATAATGAAGTTGTTAAACATTTTTCAGGATTATGACACTTTCATTAAGAAAATGTTGTGTTCCAGCAAAGCCGACATATTGTCCATAACATTCATATCTTGGGTCTGCGTAGATGGATTCTTCTGAAAATACTGATTTATTTCTTACTTAAGGATGGCTTCACTTCAGATCACCCTCCCACCAAGGGATACCTGCCACCTTTTATTTACCGGGTTGTAAAAACCGCCAGTGGCTACTTAGCAGTTGTTTCTAGCTATAAGTTTTTATAGATTTGATCGGAAAATACACCATTTCGGAGCTCAATTTATATACAGTCAGCCACAAAAGTGTTGACTGATCTTGTGAAATTTTGAACAACGTTAAATTTTTGGTCTTTTAACTTGTGCCAAGAATAAAATAGAAACATAGATTTATTGTGTAATTCATTTGTTTCAAAGTTCAATGACCAGTATACAGAATATATAAAGTACGTGTTGAAAATTATTAAAAGTTGAATTAAAGTCATGAAAACAAGCTCATAAAAGTATTAACTGTCTAACTGAAATACGAAATTTTATGATGAAATGATCATGATAATATTTCAATTAATATTTTGTAGCATATACTTTCGCCTTAATGATGCGGTGCATTCTTTTTGTCAATTCAGGACTAATTTGACCTCTTTCTTCTTGAATGCGAGCTTTTAATCAATGTTTGCCTGATTTTCTGTGTTAGCTGACCGAATCCATCAGATGCATCCCCAAATACGCGATTGGATTCATATTCGGTGATTGTGGTGTCATTTTGAGTTGCCGAGGCACATTGTAAAGCGTATAATGTTTGGGATCATTGTCTTGTTGAATTATAAAACTATCACTCAAACCTCTTTAAGTTTTCTTTTAATATATTTAAATAAACTGTTTTATCCATGACACCCTCAGTAATATGCAGTTTTTCTACCCTTACTTCCGATATGCAGCCCCAGACCATCACCGACCCAACACCTTTTTTCACGGTTGATTGAATTTACTTCTTTCATATGGTTCACCCGGCTTTCTCCACGCGTGCTTCCTTCAAGGTGACCCGAATAACTCTATTTCGATCTCATCATAAAACAAAACGTTTTTGCAATACTCATTGGGTTTATTTGCATGCTCCTTTGCAAATGCTAATCTTTGTGCTCTTTTCACTTCGTTCACCCATGGTTTCCTCCTTGCAATTAGACTATGTAACCCGGATTGTCTTATGACACGCCAAACTGTCTACACTGAAGTCTTTATTTATTGCATTACGCACTTCATCAAAAGTCTTTACTGCTGAAATTTGTGGATTATCCTTTCAGCATCTCAGAATGTGCCGTTCTGATGTATTGTTTAAAATTATTCTTCGACCTTCTCTGGGTTTATTTGCTACACTGTTTGTTTCCCTGGATTTTTATAAAAATATTTTTCACAGTGCTTTGTGGCATCTCAAGCCAATACCAATTTGGCGCTGCGAACATCCCTCTTTGGAAAAAGATAACACTATTTTTTTCCTCAAGGGTTCTTCCACGTGCTTATGCCATATTTTTACTTACATAGTTACTAAATGATCGCGTTGAAGTACTGGAGACTACTAAATTCGCTAGCATTTCTCAATTATAAAAAAAGGATTTACTTTCATATTACCAAAACTTACATTTGTTTTCAAGGAAAACATAGTAAAGTAAAAAGTAAAGCAATCCCACGACAACCTTTGAACGGGTCTAGGGGTTGAAGCTGGTAGAGAGCTTCATTACAATTTTTTTAATCATTGTGGATACGAGTGTGGAGTGATTAGTTCCACTACTCACTTTACCCCTGATTTAAATCAGGTACCTATTCAGAGCTAGGTGAACTCAAAGCTGGGTGAGCGGACCCTCGTCCGAACCTGGATTCGAACCAGGGACCCCACACGCAAGAAGCCAGTGCTCTACCCACTAGGCTACTCAAGGAAAACATATTATGTGAGTCAATACTTTTGTGAGGCCCATTTTCACACCTTTTATGATACTTATCTCAACTATCATTTTTATGACCAACATATTCACATTAAATTTTTGTGACAATTGTTTAGACTTGGAATTGCGGTGAATTTAGATAAACTTGAAATGCAGTAACATATGCGAACTGAGTTTTTACTTTTGTGACTGACTGTATTCTTGGTATGAATTCATAATTTTCCGAGTCAAGTTCATCTATTTTCGATACCGATTCATCGTTTTTACAAGTTGAAATCTTACTATGTCCAAGTCAAATTCATAATTTTTATGAGTATCCATTTCTCAGACCATTTAACTCTAATTTCAAATCAAACGCTTATAAATATTATCTGTCAACGTGGGAAAGTATGATATTACCATAAATAGCATCGAATTGGTCTCGATTATGGATGAACTTCAAGCAGAAATTTAATTAAGGATTTGTATCTTGATTCAAAAATCTATGAATAGTGTACCTCTTAATAATTACATAGCTAAACCTTATAGTTTTCTTTTTCAGTTCCCCTTAGCTGACATCAAAATGATACTGAATAAAATTCGTGAAGCTCTTCGACCGAATTACAAACAATTTGTTAGTAGATATCTGGAAGGAATTGGTACCGTTGAGGTGAATGGAAGGCCGCAGTCTCTCATATGTTTTGACAACATTCGAAATGCTATGATTGACTTACTTCGTGAACATATCACAGAACATGAAATCATCACACTTTGCCGACATTTCTCGGCCGAGGGAAAACCATCGTCAGCCTGCAAACGTGAACGAGTAAGATCTGCTGCGCAACTGGCAATCAAGCGAAGTCTTTGGGATTCACTAGATCGCCTTAAGGAGCTCATTTATCATTTTGATCCGGCACGACGAGGCTTTCTTCCGGAAACTCGAGTACGGTCCATCATATTAGGTAGCCGCTTGCCATTCACCCAAGAAATGGTTGACAGTATTATGAGTGTAATGAATCGTAGTAGTGACTGCGAAATCGAACTTTGTGACTTCGTCAACTTCATTGACGTAAAGAGCAATCCGGCACAAGCTATAGCACCTATGAACGTTGCATTTGAATTGTGTCCGGACATCGTTTTTTCGATGAGTGGCCGTATGGTTGATTGGGACAGGTTTATCGAGGCCATTGGTTTAGAAAAAGAACTCCTAAAACAAACAGATTAGATAATTTCCAGCTGAAATAACTATATTTTGATCAAATTAAGTGTTGGTATTTTATTTATATTTTTGAGTGTACCAAAAATTTTACAATCTGTAAAAGAATCATTAAAATATACCGAAATACTTCAGAATAATAAAATTTAGCTCACACTTTTGTAGCTATATTTCAAAATTGTGGTGTATTATTTCGCCTTTCTATGAATTGTTATAATTTTAAAATGATAGAGTTGTCACTTTTTGTAAAGAAACTTTCTGATATTCATGATTGTTGCATTGCAATTCATACCAGCTTATAATTATATATTTGTAACAGTTAAGTAGAATTCAATTAAGTTTGTCCTATTAGTTAGTCCTGCATTTTCACGGCTTCAGCCCTTGACAATCAAAGAATCAAATAACCATAAAATTGTAGTACACTCAGAACTGAATTGCAATAAATAACGAAAAGAAATTAAATTTACAATTTTTATTTTTGCTTTCTATTATTTAAGTACATTTACTTAGTTTTCACCTTTGCAACAAAAACTTTTCATAACCTACAATATTGTTTATGTAAATTTTTATTTGTATCATTGAGTTTGACTTATTTTTTTTAGAGGTCATCATTTACACTTACACAATTAAGTACAATCAAACATAAGTTTTAAGCCTAATTTCTTTGGGAAATTTCATAAAATTTTTCGAATGCACCTCAATCCAGTACAATTCGCAAAAATTTTATACATATTATAACAAATATATAAGTGACTAAATTACACGAAAATCTTATACATTTTATCTTAAATAATAGTATTTTATGAATATTGACTTTAATAAATAATAAATATTATTTCACACTTTCTTTTTGATAGAATTTGTTTGTGTTTCTTAGAGTGATGTCTATGAACATTTAAGTGCAGCTAGACTGCTGATAATCAGGAGTGTTGATGCTAAGTTTATTCTTCTAGCGTAACTTGCTAGAGCTAGGTCTTCGATTGGCATTTGGAAAGGACAATGACTGGCAGGCTTGACGTAAGTCGAAAAATTTGGGTATCGTATTATTTCTGGAGGCTGAAAATACATTGACGGTTGTTAGTTTTAATGAAAATTAATTATAGTAATGTGCTATTATTTTCAATTTTCTTAATTTGTGCTATTATTTTTATCTTCATAATATTATTTTCCATTTGCTTTCTTGAATTTGTAATTAATTATTCGAGAAGTATTATTCATAAATAAGTTGACGAAGTTTCATAAAAGAATATGTGAAACTTAATTTTCAATTAAGTTTACATATCGTTTTTTTAAGCGTAAATCGAATATTCGAAATTCTCAAAAAGAGAAAAAAATCCAAAAGTCTACTGGGTTTATGAGGATATAACATTTAGTTGATCGTTATTTTTTAAACACCGAAATCTGATGGAATAATATTTTCCTGAGAAGTTTGTTTGGATGAATTTGTAAGGTGAATCAGATGTTTTACTGGCATTTTTATTTGTTCTAAGATTAGTTCCATTTTAAGGTTTCTATAGAGGCAGGATTTTTGCAAAAATACCAGGTCACTTTAGTGAGTAACTTGTAGTGATTTAACAATTTGAGGGATGGCAGAGCACAGCATCCGAACCGAAGTCCAGTCAAAGTGCCTGACCAGAGTGCAATATGCAACCATTAACAAGGCAAATAAAAACTTTAAGGCCCCTGGAACAGAGTGCCCTAGTAATAGCCATGAAAACACATAGTCGCTAGCAAAAAAACTAGCTCTACGCGGCTTGGGTGGGTTACTAGAAAAATGGGGTGAGATTGCTCCTAGAAAACAAAAGGGACGCAACGTGCTATTCATCCACCGAATAATACTATAGCCGCATTATAAAATCAAAACAAAGGGGAATAGGGCATGAACTGATAAACAGATTCAGCCGAAACCTGACAAAGAGCATTAACTAGAGGCACCTGAAAAAAATACAAAACAAAACGAGGGAAAATGCCTCCATTTTTGAAGGAGACCTAATTGTAGACAGGCAGCTTCTGGCCCCAGGTGTTGTGGAGGTCTACTGCTTTGGCTGCGAGTTCAATAACTTATTAGCCGGAAGTACCTCCCTAAATTAGTTAAGTCAACAATGCCGAGCGGAAACCTCAAAAAGAAGGGAAGTTTTTACGGACAATAACAAGGTCAAAAGTTTAAACGTTTAACAATTAATTATTATCATTATTTTTTCTTAATGTGTATCCAATTAGATTTTTAAGATATATATATATTCAAAGTCTTCGAATTACTATATTGCAACAGAACGCATCTATACTGAACGTCCTCGAGTTCTAAATGTTTTTTTAATGGTAAAGCCAAAGCTCAGAGGATAGCCCTTTGAAGCGAATGCTTAGCTATGGCAGTAGGGAGACACATACGGGAGAAGTCATTATGAATTATTCCATTATTCTTTTTTTTAAGTGCCACATTCTTTTACTAATTTTCTGAAACGCCGGTGTTATGCCCAGTCGCCGCTAACAATATGATGTGACAACTAGTGCAGCGCTGGTAAATCAAAGGAAAAAATAATTCGCATTTTCATCCAGTAAGAAAATGCGTAATCAAAGATGCCGATGAGGTGCTAATCAAATGGTTTGCTTGACAATAGCTTTACCATATCGTAAACATAAACTGGCGTATTCCTCAAGTTAACGCCATATAAAACTCTGAAACTTTGTCCAGGAGGAAAATTTTCGAAGTATCGCATAACAGTTTAGGCTTGTGTGCACAAGAATGGTTCCAAAAACAAGCAGTTTCTGGTTATAGGTAAATCGAAAACGTCCCGTCCCTAAAGATCCCAGTTCAGTACGAAGCACACAGTTGTGGATGTATGACTTCAGACACCTTCACAAAATCATTTGCAAGCATGAAATAACGAGTAAAGAAAGCAAGGAACATTTTGCTTGCTTTAGTTAGTATTTATAAGCAAAAAAATTTTCAATGGATTCAAATTGTTTTTCTTCCACCTAACACAATGGCTTCGCTCCAGCCTAAGAGATCAAGGATACATTTTTTATTCTTAATATTGCTCCATGGTGCCGCAATCGTTTTATCAAATTTTAGGTATTAGAAAATGTCAAAAGTTGAACTATCGAAAGCAACTACTTCTTAATTAACTTTAGAAGTAGTTGCTGCATCTGAGAGTAACAAAGAACTAAAAATATCTTTACTTAAGGCTGATTTGATGCTGGATGCAGATTTAAGATTTAAAGCATCTTGGCTTAAAGTATGATTTAGGGGTCATCCTGATGATGACCTTCAGATCGCAGAACATTCGGCTGAAGGGGAAATTTTGAAATCCGTCTAAGAAAATCAGCGCTGAGGAACTGAAGATGTCAATAACATTTGTTTTATCACAATACATGCAAAGGATATAAATTGATAAGAGTAATGCTAATTTTTTTTTCGCGCTAATGTTATCAGAAAAATCGTTCACAACGAGCCTTATGCAAATATAATAAAATTTTAATGTGTATATACTCGTTATTAGACTAATGCAGAGTTGGTGGAATTTATATCTTTGTGTAGGAAATTTCGTGTTAAATCAAACTGCTTGCAGCCCAAGCCGTTGAGAACAATCGTTACATTTTAATTGAATCTTCGAAATCTTTCCCTAAACCTAACTTGATGTAATTCAAAAGATATCTACCATATAAAGGACTTGACTTCACCTTTTCTGTTCTTTTCATTCGGTTATACTTCCCCCAAAATTGATAATCGATTCAATCAAATCGCCAATTATTTTCGTATTACTTCAAGTTATATTGTGTAACTGCTATCTACAGCAATCTATCAAGATATTTATCAATATCCAAGCACACGGCTCCATATCATATATCATAATCTAAACGCCAGAACTCAATATCTATCGTTTACAGTAACTGTTATTTTCGGTTTTATTTGCTTGTTTACTTTTTGCTTGTTTTCAGTAAATCTATTGTAACTGAATATCGCATATAAAATATTAGTAATTAAGCTCGACATAAAGTTAACTATTGATAATTCAAGCAATATTTGTTTAATGCAACGATATACTGATATCACATGTTCCAATTGGAAATATTTACTTTTTGTGCCCAACTGAGCTGCATGTGGGAATATAGTAATTCGAATAGGAATTTGTACAATATTCACATGGTACAAGAAAATCTTACGTTGCGAATCATTATGGTGTGATATTTCTAAAAGACATGCTCATATGGAGAGAATATTCCGGCATCTATATTGAATTACGAATCGATCTTAATCGATGTTACATTACTTTCACATGATTTCGGTAGTGTTCGGAATGATTTGCTGTTATATGCTTTCCGATGCCACTTATGACACGATAACTAAAATATACTTCATTGCTTCTTGAGCGGGAACAACACTATTTCACCTTCGGAAGCAGCCCTGACTGAGAATGTGAGAATATATGTTGATCATTCAAGCTTCAGCTGATTATTTGTGGCTTCGAAATGTTTGTGGTTGATCAGAGGAATTCGAAGATTTATTTTTCCCAAGTTCTAAGGATTTTACAATGCATCCGATTTGAGCTAAGCGCTCTTTCGTTAGCTAGAGAGCACACTTGAATCTGAATGAATATAACGACTTTACCAGCAAATAGGGTAATTATGGGTTTCCCGCTTCATAAATACATAGTGCCGAAGCTCCGTATCTAATTATCATCATCATCATCGTGGATTGTTTTCCTCCAATTATCTTGGTCACGTGACCGCGTCCTCCAGTCTTGGAACCCCAGAAGTTGCTCGGCGTTCGCATATACTGAGCTCTCCCAACAAGATCTTGGTTTTCCTCGAAGTCTCGCTCTCCGTTCATAACACGTTTCGGCATGCGATCGTCATCCATGTGTTGTACATGCCCTGCCCATTGTATACGTTGTAGTTTGACAATTTTGAAGACTTTCAGCTCATGGTACAGTTCATACAACTCATTGTTGTACCGGATGCGCCATCCATCTCAGTCACGAACAGCCGTAGAACTTTCCGTTCGAAAGTGTCAATCATATTTTCGGAGGTTTGGGTCAGGGTCCATGTTTCGCAGCCATAGCACAGCACAGGTCTTATGAAAGTTTTATAAACGCGGAGCTTAGTCTTTCTGTGCACATACTTCGATTTCATAATGGGGAGGACCGAGAAGAAAGTCTTATTTGCTAATTGTATCGTTCGCTTGATTTCGTCAGTTTCGTTGGCGTCATTCGATAGGTTCCTACCCAGGTAAACGAAGTTGTTCACGAATTAGATGCTAAGGTCCCCTACGTTGATGGTCGAGTGCGCTGGCGTCTTTGTCCTTTGTCCATCATAGCTTTCGTTATGTCCTCGTTGATTCGTAGTGCAACTTCCTTTGCTGCGGTGTCAAGTCTAAGCAGAAGTTCTTATACATCGGTCAGTTTTCGAGCCATGATGTTAATGTCATCGGCGTACGCTATTAATTGTGTCGACTTAAAGAGTAGCGTGCCGCTGGTGTTCAGATTCATTGCCCAAGTGCCAGGTTGAAGAGCGTGGGCGCTATTCTATCGCTTTTGCGGAATAAGCCTCCAAAAGCAGAATTAAATTGAATTTGTTTTTGTGGGATGATTAAAATAGAAAATTATCTAAGTTTTAACCACTTATTTAAAAAATTTTAACCACCCCACAAAAACAAATTCGATTTAATTCCGTACAGACTAAAAAGATTCCCCTGTAATTCTCACCCTTTTTATGTATGGGACCTCAGTCTCGCATATTCGCAGCAATAGTTGATATAGCGCACTTAATAACCCCGTCCCACCAGACTTCAGTAGCTCAGGTGATATATCGTGATATCTCGTGCTTTTCAGTGCTCGCAAGGCGAGATCAACTTCTTCTACTGTCGGGGATTGTGTCGATGGGAATTGATCCACGGTATCATCATCGAGCTCAGCTTCTGCTGACAGGATGTTTGATGGTGGATTCATAGTACTTCCATCTTTGTCCTTACAGAGGCTAGTTCTGGGTCGGTAGCCGCTTTCGATAGTGTTTACTAGTCTGTACGCTTGTCTGGTGTTCTTACTAACTAGGTTTACATTAATATTCAGCAACTGCTCGTCAAAGTATTTCCGTTTCTTACGTCTAATTATTCTATTAGATATTCACCGCAGCTCGTCATATTTTTCCTTTTTGGTTCTGGTTGCACGTTGGATCCATTGTCTGTAGGCCTCATTTTTTGCGTCAAATGAGTTTCTGCATTCTTCGTCAAACCATTAATTTCGCGCTCGTCGGTCTTTGTATCCCACAACGTCTTCTGCCGCATCCTTGATTGTATTTTTGACTTCTTCCCAGAACCCGTGGACATCTGCGTTGCTGGAGTCGCGCAACATTGGTGAGATCCTTTCCTCAAGCGCGGTCGTGTATGCCTGCGCCGTATCATCGTTCAGCAGATTCTCAACTGCGAAGATTTTGGGAGGGCTGAATCTCGATTGATGCATTGAAGAAATTCTGCACCGGTGTGTTGTTTTCACCAGGTGATGATCGGAGTCGCAGTTAGCTCCGCGATACGACCGAACATCCATCACACTTGACGCCCATCTCTTGCTGATAAGGACGTGGTCAATTTGTTTGACGGCATGTGCGTCTGGAGATTTCCAGGTCTGCTTATGAATGCGACGGTTTGGAAAGCAAGTTGAGCTTACAACAAGGTTCCAGCGGTCCCCCGCTGCCAACTTTCATTCCCGACTTTTGCATCGAAATCTCCCAGCAGTATTTTCACATCACTTGATAAAAGTGATTCAAAGATTAAGTCTAACTAGTGTGGTAGTTTATTCAACTATCTAAAGAAAGTCAGTAGAAAATGCTAAGGCTCATGGGCCTTAGCTACATCAGTTACCTGATCAAATTATTTGAAAAATCAATATTTGGCTCCAAATTTATTTAATTGGATTCGATTAACTACATATGAATTGAAATATGTAGAAACAGTTTGTTATAGAACAAGATTAATTTCATCGCTTTATATATTCAGTGATGAATGAATATTTTATGCAATCAAAGATTGAATTTCGGATAATTCATCAAACTTGAACAGAAATTACCATAATTTTAATAAAAATAAATCACATTTGTCTCTAGAGCAATACGAGAAGGAGCATGTGTCAATTAATTGTAAACTTTGTTATTGCATTGCTCAAAAATGTCCGAAATGCCATTGCGAAATGTAAAACTATTGAAAGTTTTCCCTGTTCTATGTTGTATGGTTCAACTTTAATGCATGAATTACAATCGAATTAAAATTGAAGCAGAGCTTGTGGTATTTATTATATATAAATTGTAACATCGTTCTTGATTATGCTTACATGAACGTACAAGGATATGTTATTAAATACCAGGAAACTGTACATTGTGCAACGAGATTAAAGTATAACTTGTGGGAATTCTAATGTAATTGAGAAAGTTTAATTGGATAAGCATTTGAGGGAACTCTACGGGAAATAAATAAATTGCCCGTATCTGATACACAAAACGAGAAAACCTCTAGCCCTAAAAATTCAACTAATCTACAAAATACTTGGACTCAATCGTCAAATTTTTACTTACTATCGATATGGATTCGTTAACAATCCTACAGAAGGTCATATGCTTTCCAGTTATCATCAGTTGCTCTACACGCTTCGTGAACAAAGGTTCGTTCCACGGCAGTTGGTTGAGATGCGATAAGAACGTCCTGTCGTGAAATTCGACAGGATCCGATATAAGTAATTTATCTGGGAAAAGAACAATTGGCAGCAATTAGATGCACAATTCGTTTTCATCATTTCATTTTGTTTGCATTCTTCGCGAGCACTTTTCTCAAGAAGAACTTACTCAGAAGTGACTGTTGCAGAAGTATGTCCTCGCTGTCGACGTACACCTTGTCCTTTTGTCCTTTTTCCGAGTGACTGCTTTCGTTGGCCGAGAATCGTGTCGGTGCTGCTGTTGCTAGAACGGCTGTCGGTAACAGGTCATTGATGTTACTGAAGAAAAATGAAAAATATGATTTTGTTGAAAAGAAATTTCGTAAAGCGGATTTCAGTTTTCATTTGAATTTGGTATGGTTTCGGAAAACGTGTATTGAATGATTTTGGGTTATATTGTAAAAGTGTGGAAAACATTAATTTGAATGATGAAATACATTTTATAGATGATGTTTTGGAAAGTTATATGTATCAGCTGGAAATTGAGTGATTTGGGGAAAAAAAATATTAATTTGATCTTCACATCGATAGTTATAGCTTAGGAGCAAAGGTAAAATATGACAGATATCTAAAGTAGTTGCTTGGTTGTGATTTACTCTATTTCATGAATAATAAAGCAAGATGAGCAGCACGTTGCGAGTGGGTTCAGTCAAAATGTACGAGTACTCCGACCTTGGACCACATGTGCTAGCATCTGCTGCTACGCTTCACTTTTGTGGTGTGGATTTGATATACAGCCCGGCTGAGAACCGACACCTGGAGAAAATTGACCCGAATACTGTGCCTATTCCACTTACAATATGGCTTAACTATGAACGGTTAGGATGATAACTAAGATCAAACAATTTTAAATAAATTGGAAGAGAAAGATCAATAAGTTTATAAATAGCACCGGGTTTGCTGGAACGATTCAAATTAAAGATAATCGAAGATACCACGGTCTCTAGCTACAATGATACCGTGATCTGATCCTGTCTACAGTGCGGCGACTATACTCAAGGAGATATAATCCTGTTAAGCTCTGAGTTTAGGAAAATGATGCTCTTCAATCACCACGGGCATATTGAATGACTAATATTGTTCATTTTCGTTCACAGGATTCTTTCGTAGCAATTCCGACAGTATAAACTACTTTCTGTTTATAGACGTAATACATTGAGGTAAAAGGTATAACAGCTTTTTTTTACAAAAGCGATACGAAAGTGCCTAAACAACACTTTCATCTAAAAATATAATTATTACACTTACCCTCGATACAAAAATAAATTTTCAACATCTGTCATATTCAGCTCGTAGAACTGGTACACTCCAAACGTTTCGAAAAATTCACGAACCGGAGTCATACTGTAGCAACCTGCTAAATCGATTCGCGGATAGTAGGTAAGAAACGAGAGACACATTTCTTGTTTCGTCGAATATCCGCCGAATGTCGGCTGTCTGCGGCTTGTTGTCTGTGAAAGAGCAAAATATAGATGCGGATTAAATGAAAATGATGAATAAGTAAATGGAAACATTAAAATTTCATCGTTCATTAACGCTAATATTTCCAGTTAGAAGATCAAAAACTCGAAAATCCTTAGATGCCAACTTGGATGTGAAAAAAAAACGGAAATATGACTTCCTCTGGATAATAGAAAATTAGAATATCAAGAGGAAAATCGTTTTCGGTTTCGTGGCACAGGTTTGATATTCCCATTGAATCTACTTTTAGGTACTGTTGCTTAGCTGCTTTCGTTAATCAGATTTTCGATTCGATTCACGTCATAATCAAGTGGTACTAGCTTTAATCTTCTGCTTGGTGTATTTAGCATTGAGTAACGTCGAAAGTTTTACAGAGTTTTTGTAGTACTGAGGTTATTTCCAGTGAGACAAGGAATATAATTGGGGATGTGAATTAAAATCAATTCCGTAACTGATTTCAAATGGTTTTGCTATTTAGTTACATTAGGAAGCTGAGTATTTTTATAGTACTCATGTTTTTTTCACAAAAAAAAATTATTTGCTGTCGTTATTACCATGAAATTTTATATACATATTCATCAAATTTTTACTATAAATACTCTTTTACTATAAATACTCTTACTTTTACTATAAATACTCTTCATTGTTGAGGGGGAATGTAATACAGTAACGTGTGTAACAATAGGTAGGGTTTTTTCAATTGAAGTACGCAAAATGTGCCAAAGAAAGCTCCATAAAAGCATCGACTAAACTTTAAATTTGTAGTGTAATTTTTGAAAATGGGTAGCTACAATAATTGAGCGTATGATTTCTATCACAGTTGATGCATTTTGGTGTTGGAACCATTCTTGGTTGGTTTTTATTTTGCATAAAACGGTTAAATGTAAATCATCATAAATTTGTGAAATTCGATGCCAGTGTAGGTACAAAAGTCAGTGACAGTGTGAAAAAATCTTGGTTAAGTATCGGACTATGCTTAAACGTTTTTAACGTTCTTTAAGGAATAAATCGGTTTGCGAGAGACTGAAGGAAAACTTGAATTGATCGTTTCGAATTTTTTGAGGTCTCTTCTTAAGAAATTGAAGTGTTTTTTTATAAGTTTGCATCCAGACTAGCATTTGTAATTTTGCATTATTTTTACAGCAGCAGTCTTTCAATATATTTTGTTGACTTGTATTCTCCAATGTTCCTACTCATGTCGCTCAGTACAGATCGAGCGTGCAATTTTAATTTTGAAAATGATTTAGTATCAGCAATAAGGAGACACCATTTCTAATGCACATCCGCTACCTGTAATCACCTCCTGAGCTTTTTGCGTTTTGTGAATTCGACCATTATCCATGGTTTGTTTTCGCAAAATTTTCATTGAATGCAATAATTTAATTTTTCGTTTTCGGTGCAGTTTCATAAGCAGCAATTTCATGTCTCCAGTTTTTTTGGTAGCGCCCTATTCATCTTCTCACAAATGCTTTCTTCGCGATTTTCCACATTGTAACTACTCACTGCACTAGAGGATTCCAACTCCTGGCCAAGATGTGAATAAATGCAACTTCCCGTATCGTAGCTCCTGCATCACCCATTGTAATTTTACTTGCAATATGAGTTTCACAAAAATGTAACAAAAGTTTTTACCACGTAATGAATTTTGAACGAGTGTTCACAAATTAATGTACTACACGTGACTACTTGGGAATAATTAATGTGGTGAATGTGATGAATGCAGTTAAAAATTCTCTGATAAAAACTACGCCGGGGTGAACTACGAACAATGCAATATCTGCTTCAAAAATGAATTTTCTTAAAATTAATATTTATCGATGAATCACTCCTTTTGAAAACGGTTTCATTTCGAATGAGAGTGGTTTCATTTCAACTGTTAAAGGTTTTACTTCAGATGAAAAAAGTTTCATTTAATCTGAAAATGCTATGTTCTACCCGACGGAAACTTTGTGTGTATTTGATTCAGTTATTAACAAAATGAGTCTGGGATTCTGAATTTCTTCTTAAAGATTGTTTTCGCGTTCGTCTACGATTTATGACCGAAGGAAAAATATTCGCTTGCATCATAAGCTCTTTAAGGCATTAGCTTTGATACAACCACTAGTTTATACTTTTCATTTTACTTGTATTTAACGTTCAAACGGATATTTAAAAAAAACATGGATTCAACATTTCCAAGAACATCACGTAAACATACCTCATAAGCACAATCCGTAATAATCATGTCACCCGGCAGGATAACAGTTTCGTTCTCAAGCTGTCGCACCTGCTGATAGTTGTAGTCGTAGTTGTCATCTTCGATAATTCTCTCAAGCTCTTTACCGTTGCGTATGTGGCGAAGTTTCATTTTGCGACCAGCCAAATGTGAATGCAATGTACCGGAAATGATTTTTATTCCATTCGTGGGAAACATCTACGGAACAATAAAATAACATTTTAATAAAAACGTTGTTTTTGATATTCCTGTTAGTTTGTAGAAGGATATGATTGTCGGTTATCATTTCACGCAATCCAAGGACCCATTTTGAGGTAAATTTTATAAAAAACGTCTTTATTTGATTTATTTACAATTTGTTTGGGGTTTATGGTGTGGGGCTTAGGTGAAAATGTCTTTGAAATCAATTTCAGTTTTCTTCGGAAAGTAAAACATTAAACTACTAGCAAATATTGATTAGATTTCTTAGTATTGGGAAATATTTGGAAGCTTATGTGGCCGACTGGGTAGAGCCCTGGTAACTGGTTCGAATCCTACCATGAACGATCAATCAGGATCACACACCGAGCTTTAAACTAACCCAACTGTGATTAGGTATCTGAGTCAAATCATGGGTGAAGTGAGTCGTGGAACTAAACTCGTAGATTGTGATTGAAGTAGGTAATGAATTTAATTTTATTTAGTATTGGTAAATTGAGCCCCACCAGAACCGTTTTGTGGTCTGGTACAAGATGTAGAGATTTCCAAGACAGAGATCTTATTCACAAATAATGTGGAGTGATAAGTTCTACGACATATTTTAGTCCTGAGATGACTCATGTACATATTTAAAACTTTGTTAAGTCAACGCTCAGTGTGTGACCGTGGTTTTTCGTCCATGAGTAAATTTGAAGCAGGGTCCACAGACATTAGCCACCAGCGCTCTAGTCACTCGACTACAAAAGCTCTTTATCTGGTATACTAGATGAAAATAATCTAATCAGAAGGTAGACAATTGATAATATACTATCATATTCCATTTTATTTATACATTTAATTGAATATTAATTACTACAATATACTTTGCTTGGTATAGAAATTACGAAAAAAAGTTTTATTTTTTCTAACTAAGGTTTCATTTCGGATAAATTTTCAAACAGTAAGTAATTAGGATATTGAAAAATTCGCATTGAAATGATAATACTTTCAAGAAATATGATTAAAAGAGACTTAAATACGAGTAATCGTCACTTTAATTCTGTGGAAAGCTTGTAAATAAATTTCGATTTCATAAAAGTAATTTAACCTAAACTTACCGTACTGGTACAAGATGTTCCACAGATGCCAATATTACGATAAAGTTTCTGACCTGGAGGAATAAGTTGAGTGTCTGAAACAGACACTCCTGCTATCATCATCCCAGCGTCATGTTTTCGAAGGTGACGAGTATAATGGATTCTGAATCCCGAGTTGTCAATAACTAAAAGAAAACGAACAAAAGTTTTTGAAATGTAAGTTGAATGTGTATTTGGTTTAATATTGTTTTGTTGATAAGACTAGAAATTTTCTATTCTTTTGACATTCGCTTCACATAGAGACGAAGGACTTTTTCATTGTGAGTTCAAACTTTAATGTCGAAAAACAAGATTGCCTTAAATAACATCAATAAACTAATGACAGCCACTTATATTATCATATATAGAATCCTTTCTGTTGCCACTTTCCGTAAAACACAGATGTTGAAATAGTTTCATGTCTATTTTCCAACGTATCCTCTTTATTTCTGGATAAATGATTTTACTACACTACTCCCTTGAGACCATTGTCCTTGAATAAAATACGCCTTTGTCGATTAAATGAATGAAAGTTTTATCTGTCCCGGAAAAGTTTTGAGTACAGTTACAACAAAATTAACTCAATTGTGTGATCCTAGGTCCCGAGATAAGTAGGATAGTACAATGGTGAAAGTGTTAAGTACATCATTGTGTATTAAAGTTCCCCAATAATATTACAAAACTAGGTATATTACATTTGTCCACAGAAACGGATATTTGGGTATAGCTGAGACAATTGTCCATGACACTGAATAAGTTAGTGCCGGTTTCGTGACACACTCAGTTTCTTTTTGTTGATGTCAGAAGAGTGGTAAATGGACAATTTCCTGATCTTTTTTTTTATCCCTACGCTATAAACATGTCTACATAAAACAAAAGGATAGGCACAGATGTCGTATCCTTAATTTTCAGACACTTTGATATCTTAGTGCAATATAGATAGATATAAAGTCCAAGCAACGAACCTAGACCTTCTTCAGGATATACTTACTTTTCTTAGCTTTCGGATTGTCGTAGTGAATTTCGAGCATATAATATTTCGGTCCGTTTCGGTCGCCAACTGGTATTCCAACATGTTGCGGCAGAAATTGTCCTGCACGTACGTTGTCGTTGAAGAGAAAAAGCACACAGATTACAAACAATTTGAGAAATTAATTAAAAAGATATGAAAAGTGTCCGGGAAATTTCAAAGAAGATATTTTCGTTTGGGTTTACTTACCCGAAGACCCAATAGCCCAGACTGCGACCGGGGAAATACACGAGTCCCAGTCCATTGGCGTTAATAAATTACTGTTGCAGACCGCTCCGTTACTCTTTACCCAGACCTCCCATGATGCCGGATCGGAACTGGGATAAGACATGGCCGAGCATTCGAAGAGTGTCATGTGATGAACTAATGGTTTATTCGTTGTGCTGAAAGATAATAAGACGTTGCGGTTAGCTGACATAAACAATCTGTTGTGTGTTGACGTAACTAGACTTCTCATGAGTACAATGGGAAATTATTGTTGGAAAATTGCTTTGGACGGCTGTTATAGAATATATAAGACGAGCATGAACTAGTAGCATTATCGGGTTGAAGTATTTGGTTCATTGCTGTATGTTAAGTTTCGATAAATATGCCATTGTTAGCAAGTAATCGCATTATCCTCATCCATGCTTGGAGACCTAAACGAATATATACGAACAATCCACTAGTTCCGATACTGTTTAAATCGGAGGTATAGATTATAAATGAGGACGAATATAATCTGGTTTATTGAAATCGAACATATCAAATGGAATCTTTATAGATTGCTAATTACTTTGCCACGTAGTATTATCACAAAGAAGCAATTGTTGAACAGAATAATATAAGAAGTACATATATAAGAAGCAATTGTAGAACAGAAAATTCAAGATCAAGAAGTACGGGTTATAATTGGCTGGATAAGAGTATGATAAACAAATGGATGTTACTTTGGTGGTCACACCTGTCTTTTTGACGAACGTTCACCTGATGTTTTGGAAAGAGCAAAACAACTAACTTCTGTAAAGTCCTAAAAGCTTATTTGAGCACTGAAACTGTTAGAGCTGGACCAAGGCTGTATATTATTTCGATTTCAAGATATTGATGCAAGAAATTTTTTTGTATATCATAAAATA
The DNA here is from genome assembly GCA_963978885.1 of Nemotelus pantherinus. NCBI lineage: Eukaryota > Metazoa > Arthropoda > Insecta > Diptera > Stratiomyidae > Nemotelus > Nemotelus pantherinus. The sequence continues at coordinate 196,629,326 of OZ022263.1, read as the reverse complement.
CATTATAATTATTATTTTTATTTTACCTTTCTTTCGACAGTAATGCTTCGTAGCCAATAATGTGATGTTTTTCCATGAGATCTGGAATCTTTACTATTTTACACCAATACAATGTGTCCATATTGCTTTCAACTGTAACCTGAAAATAATGAAAAACTCAGATGAATGTTTAATGGTAGGGCAACCTCCTTATTGGTACTAAAATGCAATAAACAAAAAAAAACCGTTACAAGTTAAAGCTATAAAATACACATGTGCATCATTCAGAAGCATATATTTTTTGACTTCACAAAAGAACAATTTCCAAGAAAAATTACCAAATATTCATATAACTGTTCGGAAGACAATGACATTTTTCATATTTTTTTGTCCCCAGAGTCAAATAGAATCTAAAGGATGTAATGCGTGTGGTTCAACCATGACAACGAGTCAGTCTAGCTTCAAGAATTGAAACGGATATCATCAATCAACAGGCATGTAGACTGGTCGTAGGTTGCCTACTCATACGTTTACATAAATGAAAATAGATTTCAATGCGAAACTTGCTCTTTTGGGACATTTCAGAGAATCTGAAGAGATATGTACACAATTATAAGATCATTCGATCTGGGTGACAGGACATATTGTGCAATGTTCGTATGGTTTGGATACGGTAACAAGAATATTAAACTTGAGAAAAGTTAATTCGAATGTGAGAGTTATTAACGACGTAAACTAAAGGAATCCTACGAGAACCCATTTCGGGTCTGGAGTTTGAAACTGATAGAGAGCTTCATTCATGAATTTACAATCAATGTGATTGTCAGACCAACATTTAAAGCTGATCTTTGAATTCAAATAGTTATGTGTTTATGGGATACTGATGAGTCCAAACTAAAATGAATTTTAATTGTTCCTTAATCGTAGTTCCTAAACAAATTTATTTTCTCTCATCTGTGAAGAAAGTTGATGAAACAAGGTTTCAATAAAAAAAAATCAGCCTGGAGGTGATAAAATGAGAACAGAATAGTTAAAGTTCTTTTAGTGCTAAAAGTTTCTTTTATATATATATATATATATAATCAGAATAAAATGTAAATAAAAGGTTAAGATAGATTAGGATTCAGACCGATACACACCGAAAAACCGGGAAGATTGCCTTCAAAATATCGATGCCTGTTAAGAAATTGAAATATATCTAACTTTTAATGGAAAAATTTATCATACAGTTAAAATCTTTGGTTTTGGAAGCTAGAATAAATCGAATTAGGAAAAAATCTTATTAGGTATTTGTGGCAAATTTTTGGAATAAATGCAAAAATAAAACCCTGACAAAATAAATTATAGTATAAGGGTCAGTTTAGAAGTAGTATCTTCCAATTTATAAAGTATAACAAATTAGTAATTTTGGTGTGGGCCGAAAAACATAATAGTCAAAAGATGCCCTGTCTAATGTAGAGAGTCGGCAAGATTAACCTTTTTATACAAGTTTCAGTAATTTGCTATATGCCTGCAAAGATGTATAGAACCTGCCTGCAAAGATGTATGGAATGGATATTTGCCTTTAATAGAGTTTTGAGCAGTTTTTTTATTCAAATATGCTTTCTGATTTTAAAGATGATCCTACGCTTAAGTTAAATGTCTAGTTGTGATGGTCCAATGAATCGCAATTTTTCAGTTCTGATGCGCACATAAAACAATTGTAAGCCAATAGTGGCCTGCAGGTTTAACCCGTAATACAGAAGACTCGGCCAAAAATCCTCAGATTACTGAAGCACCATCACATTTTTACCAACAAATACCGTCACACTGTCCTGCGAATCGTTAGAACTACTGGAGAGTCAGAGACTCTCCCTTGAAAAATCATGCGGCCTCATGCAGCTTCTAAATATTGATTCTCTTCCTTCTAAAGATAAGGTGTGGATTTCTCATTCTTTTAACTTTGAATTGCTTCGATTTATACATTGGTGGAATCAAATCCAAAAATTATTCCGCCCGCATGGATAAGGCAGGGTGATTGTCTCAAAAGTCAGCCACCTTGCTCCTAAAGTCAGCCTTCTGCCACTTTTTTTGTCAATCCTTTAACGAGTCTGATACTAGCGTTTTTTGGATACGCTTCAATTATTCGATCAAATTTCAAAACTTTCACAAGTAGTGAACTGTGATTCAGAAAGACCAGCATTTCTAAGTATTTCTTAACTGGTTTGTTTTTTTACTTTGAGCAACATCTCGGCTGGCATTGTGATGATGTCACATTTATTTGTTGTGCCTATGCTCATAATTTTGTCGTTCACGTTGTATAAGTCGCTTCAAACGCCTCTATTAATTTCACTATGTATCATCAGTAATAGCTTCTAACGGTTTCAACCACTTATAATAGATCGCAGCTTTTTGATCCCACCTATAACCTTGGCGAAATAAATCTCTCGTTTTAGCTGTGCTGGATCTATTTGACTAGGCTTCATCCATGGTTTTTTGCATTTATAATTCTTGCAATATATCAATTTTTCACCGCCGAATAGCAATCCGATGACGTTTTATATGTCCCTTTTTCATTCCCGTAGTATGGCTTGTGCTTGTTTTGGAAACGTTGTAATGCACATTGTAATGTAATATTTAACACAGCGGACACATAAACATTATAGGCTCCAATGCTTATTTAAGTCAATTCAACTTCCCAAAAATTCACTATTCACTCTCTTTTCAGCAGTATTCTTGTCGGTCTTAAACTCCTCTATTTGATACCATTTATGTGTTAGTCGTGTAGTTAATCCACTTAACATCCGCACATTCAATTACACAGGTCTACATCAAAATTGCCTTTTACATGAAAATACACTATATTGATTGTATTTCACTCGCTGAACATAAATATACAAGTTAAAATTCACAGTTAGCTCTTATTGTGGATTTATGCCATATAAATATAATAGCGGGTAGCGCGACAGACTTATCACATTAACGATGATAACTCAAAATGTTTAGTAATTACCCGCGGAAATTTTATTATTTCACATTTGTTTGTTTCGTTTAACGCTGACTGTGTTTTCTTCAACAGTTAAAACGTGAAATTGTTACGGTTTTTTTGACATTTTTAGTGAAAAATCTACAGTTTTCGTTATGTCGCGTAAATGTGTTAATAGTGCAGACAATTTTTGCTACATTTGTGGTAAGGTGACCCTTACAAACCAAAGATACTCAATAACACAACGTTTAGAAACTGCTTACTTCCATTATTTTGGAATTAAAATTAAAAACCAAGACAAATCGTGGGTACCACATTTTAGTTGCACAACTTGCTACACAAATCTGATTAAGTGGCTAAACAAACAGAAACGTTCATTGCCTTTTGGTGTACCAATGATGTGGAGGGAACCTACCAATCATGCGAATGACTGTTACTTTTGCTTGACTCCACCCATCCAGCATGGTATTTCACGAAAAAAGAAACGAAGCGTAGTATACCCTGACGTAGCCTCTGTATCGCGACCTGTACCACACGGAATCGATTTACCTGTTCCTCGACCTCCCGAAGAATACCAGCAAGATTATGAAGAAGCGATTAATTCAATGGAAGTTGACTACAATGAGCCTACAACCTCACAATCTCCACAGTTTGTGGGTGACAATATTGTTTGTGACGAACCTCATAGAATTTCGCAAGATGAACTCAGCGACCTTATACGAGATTTAAATTTGCCAAAAGATAAAGCGGAATTACTAGGATCGAGACTTAAGCAATGGAATTTGCTTCAATCGGATGTCAAAATCAGTATATACAGATATCGTCAGAAGAATTTGATACCCTATTTCAAATCCGAAAACCAGCTTGCATTCTGTAATAACGTAAATGGCTTGATGAACGCTTTGAACATTGAATACCATCCACAGGAATGGCGGCTGTTTATAGACTCCTCAAAATTGAGTTTAAAAGCTGTTCTTCTCCATAATGGTAACACACAACCATCGATTCCGTTATGCCATGCTGTGCATACTAAAGAAACATACGAAAATATGAAATTAATTTTAGATGCTATATCATACTCAGAGCACGAATGGCAGATTTGTGGTGATTTAAAAGTCATAGCAATGGTGTTGGGTTTACAAATGGGCTATACCAAGTACTGTTGTTTTTTGTGCGAGTGGGATAGTCGGGCTAGATCTTTACATTACATAAAAAAAGATTGGAATCGTAGACTAAGCCTGAATCCTGGAGAAAAGAACGTCAAGCACCTTCCTCTAGTTAATTCCCAAAAAATTCTTCTACCACCTTTACATATCAAACTGGGACTAATGAAAAACTTTGTGAAGGCTCTCAACAAGGATGGACCAGCATTCAAATACCTGCGAAGTAAATTTCCACGTATAAGCGACGCCAAAATTAAAGAAGGAATCTTTATCGGACCTGAAATAAGAGAGATTCTAAAGGACCAAAACTTTGATTCAGTTTTACAGGGCTTTGAAAAAGAAGCATGGGAATCTTTTAGAGCAGTCGTTCATGGTTTTTTGGGCAATAAGAGAAATGAAAATTATGTTGAACTTGTGAACAATCTCCTTCAAAAGTATCAACAGTTGGGCTGCAATATGTCCCTAAAAATTCATTTTCTTCACTCTCATCTTGATTTTTTCCCTTCTAACTGCGGTGATGTGAGTGACGAACATGGTGAACGATTCCACCAAGATATCTCGACAATGGAAAAGAGATACCAGGGCCGATGGGATGCGTCAATGTTAGCGGACTACTGCTGGAATTTGAAAAGAGATACCAATAGTAGTGATTACAAGAGACAAACGAAAAAGAAGAGAAATTCTTAATTAAATACGTTTTTTTTTTTAATTGTAATATTTCCAATTTTATATAAGTAAAAAGCAAAAAATAATAGTAAATAATTATTATAGTTTTTTTTTTATAAAATGTTTTGTACTTTAACGTGTTACTAAAAGCCAAATTTTGTATATTAGGTATATTTCCAAAATAAAAGCTAATTAATAAAACATATTCTTGTTTTCCTATTCAGTAACCTCAAAGCAATATAAAAATAAAGTATTCAATTGAAAGGCACACAAAAAGTTACATTTTGTAGACCAGTGTTATTATCGTAATATTTTTACGCAACCTCATTTCGAAAATTTTCTCTGTTCCCAAACATATCACTCGATAACGATTCCGGTGATAGGCCCTTTTGCTCACCTCTGTTTTGAGTCATTGCTCATCAGCGTTACTGTGATTTTAACATGACCATATTAGGTAATCTGATTGCTGTTTCACTTTGAGCAATCAGTGTGACGATGAGCATTATACAAATGCGAAAAAAGTTTAGTTATCGAGGAGGCAGTCGGTTGTTAGCCGTGGGGAGTAAGTGAGTAGCTGCCAGACGAGGATAACATTTGAACAATCATCATGAGGTGTGAATAGCCACAACGAGAAAACATGTGACCATCAGCGAACGAGACTGTTCTTGATAAAATTATCTTGAAGCTAGGAGAAGGGTAATGGAAATTCTTTAATTCATGTCTACGTTGTGTCAGGAGGTAGATTTGCCTCTGGTTCAACAATTCAAATTCAATAGCAGCCAATCCACTGGAATTGGTCCAACTATTGCCTGAGGTTATAAATCAACATATAATTTTCTGGGATTGGTAGCCGTTGATAATGTATCAGTTTTTAGAATGGTCTTGAGAGTCTGGTGAAATTCGTTTTTACAATAGTAAAGAGGAATGCATGGCCTTCATGGCAATCGTGGCGTTCATATAGAAGGCCGGTCGCGACTTGCAGTCTGACAGGTATTATAAACTTATTGGTCGAGAAAAGTACCGCGATGGTCGAAAAACGGTACATTGAGTCCACCATTTTGCACGTTAATTGCTTTGGCGACCAGTCTTCTATACCACGGCTAGGATAGAATCCTGGCCGTCCTGGCAATTAACGTGCAAGATAGCGGACCTAAGCTACTAGTATTTCGACCAGTCGCGGTCCTTTTTTCGACCAATTCAGTAGCTTAACACCTGTCAGATTGCAAGTCGCGATAGGCCTCTTCTATATGACGACCGAGATAGAATGCATAGTTTCGATGATGATATTTTCATGGCTGAATCTTGTGAGCAAAACTATTGGAAAAGAAATGGACTAAACTAGGTTTGTATTCGTTCGATATACATATGTTAAACTAGGTTCGATGTATGTTTTATTTCGCTGATTTTTTGTTGTTACTTAATTGACAAAAAACTGACATTTTTTTTCAAAATTTGTGGTTTTTTTTTTGTTTGTTTCAAAATTGTTCGTCTCTTTATAAGAGCCGAGCTGCTGTTTAGCCAGGCGTCATTGATCGCAACAGGAAAAAGTCGGTATAAGTAATGTCTGAAGAATACAGCTACAGAAGCAGGATGCCCCAATTCTATATGGGGTTTAAGGAGCTTAGAGACATCTAAACAAGCGTTACCGTGCATCCACATATCTTTGTTGTATCTCTGCTTGTACCGAGGCCGTTTTTCCTTCACATTTCGGCGCAAAAGCATTCGTCGGGTTCGGTTCTGGGTTCACATGTCGGTAATAGGTCATAATATACTACGCCGAGCTAGCCTCACCAAATATACAGCTAGAGCTTCGAGCTATGGATATTTCGCTTGGCGACAATGCTGATGCATGACCAACAATATTTTTTTATTTGGATTATCACGAAGGATCTGCTTTTTATCTTTGCTTTTTATAACTTATATGGCACTCAGTGTCCATACTTTTGACTAAAGTTTTCAAACGATGAGAAATGGCTTACTAGGTTATGCTTATTAATCTGCAAGTTCTTTTTCCATTTGAAATAAATTTTCATCCAGTATTGCCTCCAATTTGGTGTCGTCAAATTTTTTCACATGCCCAAATTTGTTTACATGCCCACGGTCTTTAGGTGGAGCATGGCGTTCGACCACGGGCCGTTGAACTCTTTCTTTGTTTTCCCGCCGCTCAACTAGCCGGGTCTTCGTAAAAGTTGGCCGTCATATAGACCTAGTTTATGCGAGAGCCCAATCTAATCCCATTCTAGATTTTGCGCGAAGTCTCAGAAAAAACAAACACGCGTTCGCCAAATCTTCAGCTATCGCTAAATTTCTCTCCATAGTCATTGGCTTCTTCGTACGTTAACTGAAATGTTCAACGTAACCTAAACTTCCTATCTTGTCACATTTATACAATACACTTTCAATGTGAGTGTAACCTATTCCGCAAAACAAGTTTCTATGGTTATACGAAATTCGAATTTCATAAAATCCCAATTCCAATTTTGCCCGTTTACACGACGCGATATTTGGGATAATCCCGAATCGGGATTACATTGGGCTCTCGCATAAACTGGGTCATAGAAGGCCTACCGCAACTTGCAATCTGACAGCTATTAAGGTCCCGAATTGGTCGAGAAAAGTACCGCGACTGGTCGAAATACTGGTACATTAGATTCGCCATCTTGCAAATTAATGGATTTTGCGATAGCCTTTCTATATGACGGCCAGGCTTCGGCACGGCTCACTCAAGCGCTGCCTTTGCAACAACATGAAGAAAATAAATTATATGCATTATTTGCTCATAAGAGCTATTTTATTTTATTTTGTCAACGATATCGTTACGCTCAACTGAACTACTGTTTAGCTCGGTTATTTTATGGAGTGCGTACGATACATGACTTGAAGTGCGTACGATACATGACTTGAAGATTTTTGTTTTCATTTTTGGTTTTAAATTCAAATATGGTCTTGATTTACCGTAACTAACTACACAATATAGAAAATTCCGGAAAAATTTAAATAATTTATCAAGCGTTTCGTCGAATAAACTGTGAAGACACATATGTCGCAGTTCGAAAGAGTTTCATGGAAAACATGTGTACAAGGCAACTTTATTAAATTCTCGCAAACAATTCAAGTTGATGGCTTTGTTTGCAATATTATTCACCATTCTATTTTTATTTTAAAATACCAAAATATGAAATTTCATGGTGAGTTATTTCAGACAATAGAAATAAAAATTTCAGTCCATTACTTTTCAATTATATCCTTGTTTGTGGATTTTTTCAGCTAATGAATAATGATGTTTTCAGTTTATTTGCGGCTTTGAATACGAAAATTCGTTGTTGCTATTATTTCAATTAAAGCTTTTGGTGGTAATGCGGTTAAATGGAGCGTCTCTATAAAGAGGGACTAAAATATGGTTGGATTTTTTTATGATGATATGTGTGTCACATCGTCAATGCCTAGAGTTAGTTGATTAATCATAGGTTAATCGCTCGATAATTGATTGACGCAATAAACGACTATCGAACGATCCCCCCCTCTCAAGACCAATTAAAATAAAGCTATTGATCAACTTATGGTCAAAGCTGGCACAATATCAGCAGCATAACAATATAATATACCAAAAACCACTATGAATGACCTGCCATTTAGCTTCGTATTTATATCCTTGACAAATAGTCCTATTTTCCAAGTGACCATAGTGATTCAGGAATTGTACTTTTACTAGTCTGTTTGTTTCACCATCTCATCTTTTACGATTGTGACTCTTCCGTCCTGGGAAGTTTTCTTCATTAATCTTAGTCTACTTTCTCAATATAAACCGCATTGCCATTTATCAGAATCTTGGATATGGGAATGGAGAAGTTAACTAGTTAATTCGAAGAAAACTTTAAACCTTCTTCAAGTCCGGATACAAAAGTTTGAAATTGGCTGTCAGACTAAGAGGGTAGTAATTATCTTACATTAGTTCTAAGCAAATATCTCGGCAAGAAAATTTCAATGTCTGAAGGAGCGTAAGGAAATGATTGGCTGAAAAATGTAAAATCAAAAATATAACGAGATTTGCACATAAAAATAATAATGAGTAAAAATTGTTTCTATAATATAATCAGCTCTATCATTATTCCATAAACTTTAATCCTTCCAAACTGCCGTGTGATATATCTTTGAACCTGCACGCATCTATCATGGGTCCAAAAACTATTTCTTTATCCACTTCCACCACTTTCAAATTTAAATTCAAATGTCGTTTCTACTTATCTGCTGAGCTACAAAACACAATATATAGTGTCCCCAAGCAATATCATATTCGTTTCGAAATCGTTCCGATGCAGATATACTCAGATAGGTACTCTAAGAACTAATCGTAAACTTACATTTCGCACTGTAACGTCCCATTGCTTGATTTCGTTTCGATTTGTTGGTTTCCTAAACATTGGCTCGAGCAGATGAAGCGATTTGACGCCTCGATTTGTGCCGTGTCCTTTCAGATTTCCATGGATTGGATCCTTTTCGCCGAACGACCATAAAACTTTTATAGTATCCATCTGCAAATAAAAATCGTTGAAGAAATGTTTTATTAGATGTGAGTGAGCAAAGTGAGCAATATCTATTGAAATGTTGGACAAGTGCTGTTTGCGCCGATTCGAATTGGACGTTTCGTGCAATGTTGCACAAAATTTATGAGGGCGTTTAGTAGTTTAAGATATTCTATTATATTTGATATTTTTGAATTGTGTAGGTAATCAAGTGGAATTGATATGGGCGATATGATTTTATCCGGATCGAGAAGGTAGTTATGATGATAGATAGCTCATGGTGAAGTACTTTAGAGAGGTTCATTGAGTGTATTACAATCGAGAATGTTGAGTCAATTGGGAGTTTTTTCATCCCTTCGAAGTATTTTGAAAGTAAATTGTTTCGCAAAGTTGGATTCAAGAGAGTTTAAGATTTTATTTAATTTTTCAAGGTTAAATCGTTAAATATCAATAAAATCGTTTATAATCAAACTTATACAAACATAAAAAAAGACTTAAAATCAATGAAAAATAATTGAGTTTAGGCAATAGAAATAAGAGACAAAAAAATCAAAAGAACATACAATATAAGTAGAGACAATAGAATGAGCAGGATAACTTGACTAGGACGAGAGAAAACCTTGGTAATGTGGCCTCTAGACGATCAATATTATTGTGACAATATATTGCCCAATATTATTGCTGGGTGCCCCAGACGCTCAATATTTTTGGGCAATATTTAGTTGTCTTTCGATTTTTCAGACCTACCATGTGTCAACGGACACGAGCGACGATATATAACTAGTGATGGGCTCAAAAACGCCAAACAGTTTGAAAAAAACGTTTGGCTGCAAAAAACGAACGAACAGTTTTTCCAAATAGCGACAAACAGTTTTTCTAAAACGAAATTTTTTTCCTAAAACGAGCAGCATTTCTAAAACGAACCGTTTTTCTACAACGAATTGTTTTTCTTTTTCTAAAACGAATCGTTTTTTTAAAACAAACTGTTTTTTTAAAACGAATCGTTTTTCGTTTTTTTTTCAAACGAACCGCTCTTCTAAAACGAACTGTTTTTTTTTTCAAACGAATCATTTTTATAAAACGAATCGTTTTTCGTTTTTCTAAAACGAATGGTTTTTTTTAAAACGAATCGTTTTTCATCGTTTTTGGTTTTTTTAAACGAACCGTTTTTCGTTTGTTAAAACGAACTGTTTGGCAGTGGAAAACTGTTGAGCTGCGGAAAACAGTATTTTCGTACTTGCGAGCATTTTCGTACTTGCAAGTATTTTATTCAAATATTCAAAAAGTTTTTAGGGCAAAAGGAGCTGAAATCGGACAAAATCGGCCAATTTTGGGTTAGAGTGTTTTTGGATATAACGGGCCAAGACCTATTGCTGTGATACAAAAATTTCGGTTTTATAGGGGAGTAAGGCGTTTTTTGGCCATAGTTTGGCAAAAACTAAATTTATAGTGCTTTTGATGATTGAAAGTGGTCGGGGAGTATAATAGTTATATTTTTCTTTAGGGGGATATTGGGCAAAAGCGTCTATATTTTCCAAAATTTTTTTTTTGGTCTAGCATGAATTCGGGGATTTTTTTGAGTTGTTTCGGGCGAAATTTCCATACAAGTCTGGGAAAAAGCGGCCTAGTTTCGAAGATACGGAAAAATGAAATCCGGCGGAAAAACTAAAAGTAGCATAAAAGTGCCAAGGACGAAAAGGTTGAGATCCTTTTTGGCTCACCAGTTGGCGTCTCCTGCAGGTCGCCACAAGGGTGTCTCCAACCCTACCGGGGCTATAAAATTTACGAGACCGCGGGAAGTATGTCCCGCCTTCCGAAAGAAGTTGGCCTCCTAGTGGGAGCATGTTTAATAAACGAAACATTTGTTTTGCCATTTCTTAATAAAATTTTCGACAAACTTCATGCTTCAGTGAGGCGAAGTGGAAATCCGACTGTTTTAGATTAGCCAGGAAAAGTTTGGTATCAGAGATCCCTCGATGAAAAGTCGTATAGATGACAACAGGATTAGTTGGTCCTATCTTAGTATTTTTTTTTACTTTTTTACTTTTTTACTTTACGAATACAGGAGGTGTTTTTTGCATATAATAAAATGAAATGATTGATGGCCCCTAGATTGGAGAATATGGCCCCTAGATTGGAGAAAGACTTGCCAAATAAATGACCGACCATTGGAAAGTTACGGACAAGCTGCACAGGTTAATGAATCGGTATTCTTTGAAGGTCATATTGCACCATCATCATTCTAGCTTGGGAACGCTGTGTCTGGAGGGTGGGGGAGGGCATATCAGTCCGTTTCATTACATCACTGCAAATCGTATGCATTGTATGTATATATGTACATACTTCAAACAGGTATTTGGAACAGGTATTTTTTTCGTACTCGTACTAGTTATACCTAGTATGTGAAAATCGTAGTGCGACCCAACTCTAATTGTCGTACAGCATAAAATTTGTTTCTTTTCGTTAATTTAAACTGTTTTTTTAAACAGTTTTAAAAAACAGTTGTTTAAAAAAAACAGTTTGATTTCGTTTTTATGAAAATAACAGAAACGCCCATCACTATATATAACTGACCCAATATTGCACAATACTGACCACAGAAGATGCAATATATTCCATATTGCACAATTAAAATCAACACTTTTTTGATTCACTCAATATATTGCACATTCCTTCAATATGATCCATAGACGATCAATATTATTGTGCAATACCACATATTGTACAATAATATTGACCGTCTACGGGCCGTATAAGGTTATTTTTGAAAGAATATTGCACGCCTATTCAAGATGAGGGCGCACGAATCTAGTGTTTGCACTTTTTTCGAGAGAAGCTTTTCGCGTGGCACTTAACGTCTTAACGATATTAAAAGGGAGCTTGTACGCGAGACATCAATGGTGTACGGGGTTCAGATTTGGCTGATAAAAGGAGGCGTTTTATCGTAACTTGATGATATAATAAAGTTTGAGGTCGTGCGCATAGAGTAAAAGGGGAATGTCAGATAAAATCTCCGATGGATCTTATATAAAAATATTAATAAATAGAGGGGCAAGATGATCTTGAGATACACCAGAGTTGATACGGACTTTCCTGTCCTTGAAATTTCACATATTATCAGCGGTCGCGAAGCTACTCTAGTAGATATCCCCCAGTTTTGAGCTAATGACACTTGGAGATCAAAATGAGAAACAAGTCGGTCGAATGCTTTGCTAAAGTCTGTATAGACTGCGTGTATTTGATAACCTTTCTCCAATTATAATAAAACATAGGACACAAGTACTATACGATTAGTATTGATAAATCGACCTTTTCCAAGTCCATACTGCTGCTCGTTCAGGCGAAAATCGACCAGAAGAGAGAGTTTGTCATAAATGATTTTTTTTTGGAATATTTTGGAAATGGAACTTTTTCGAATAAGCTTGAGTAGTCTAGCGGATAGAGCCTTGGCTTCTTGTGTGTGAGGTCTGTGGACTACGCACTGAGCTTTGAGTTCGCCTAGCTCTAAATAGATACCTAAGTTAATCAAGAGTAAAATGAGCCGTGGAACTAATCACTCTACACTCGTATTCGCAATGATTGTAATTAAACCCCTTCAAGCCGTAGACTGAACAAGAGTTGTTTTGGGATTACTTATCTTTTTTTTTGGCAATTTCGATGTCCTTATAATTTTGAATTGAACGTCTATCGGCATTTTGTAAATTTGGCGTGATGTATGAACATTTTCAATAGGATGAAAACAGTCCAGAAGAGAGAAAATTATTAAATGTAGAATGAAGGCGTGAAATCAGTTGTTCTACAATTTTGATCAGAAAAGTAGGAGTACGGAGCTGTTGAAATGTTCGAATCACACCAGCGAATCGATAGAATAATGGGACGCAGGGTGTTCCAAATTTTTTTTTTGAAAATTTTCAGCAGAAAAATTGCAGATATCTTGAAGAGAAGAAAACAAATTTGATTTTTTATTTTGGATTAATTACGGATTAATTATTTAATTAATATAAACTTATTTTATTCGTTTGGAATTTAACACCAAAGCATATGTTTGTGAATCAAAGCACACTTGAAATTGCTGCATGGGCAGCAGCATGCACCTTCAATGAAGGGTTCTTACCTATTTTAAAAATCCTAGAGACTAAGGGGGCCACAATCGGATCGCACGCTCTCACGTATGCTATGTTGTACAACAACTACCGGATCTCAGAAGTGGAAAACGATACGGCAAAGGTTTCTAAAGTAGACAGCATGAATCGCAAGTCAGAAAAAGTTGCTGAGAATGATGCCTACGAAGACGATTAATGTAAGTATGAGTTTTTTTTTCAATCTTCTCCTGAAACTTTAAACGAATTTTTCTCAAAACAATGTTTTTTTGGTCGGCCCGGGTGAAGAAACAATTTTGGTCGATTGGTTTGAAATTTTTATACACTACTTTACACATCAGTAGTTCTCGTCAGGACTAGGATATTTCTAACTGTAACGATTTGTGTACTTTTTATACGGGTCAAAGGTCACCAAAAGTGACCTTTCCTAAATATCTCAGTAACGGTCACGTCTTCAGAAAAACAATGTATGACGAATTTGTAGCTTAGAAAATTCCTATAACTTTTTCTTGTAGCCATAACCGTATATTGATCTAAACATTTGCTACTAAAAGCATCCTCTTTCTCAACGGCATGTTGATATTATCCAATTTTGATTATGACTTGGAATGTTTGTGAGTTTGTTTTCCTATGTTTAAGAGGCCCATAAAAAAACATGTAAACAAACTTATCTACCAGACTCCAGGGTAAGAAGTGTGCTCCCCCGTTAAAAAGTAACGCAGCACTCGGATCGATGGGGATTTTTGACATTTTGTTCAACACGCCAGTATCAAGGTTGACACCAAAATTCAGCTTTCCCCTATTTTTTCCGAAGCACCATGTTAAATTTCCCCGGACTAAAAGTAATTTTCTAGGATGACAACGCTCGGCTGCATGTTTTAAAACTGGTGAAAACACACTTTGAAACTCTCAAATGAGAAGCATTTCCCCACCCTCTGTATTACCCAGACATTGCTCCTTCTAACCACCAATTGCTCTTTATCGATGACCCATGACCTAGCTGAACAGCATTTTAATTCTATACACATACCACTACATGGGTACATTCGTGGATAAGCACAAACAATAGGCGTGTTTTTTTGCTCGCCCAATCTATAACAGAACAATGCTATGAACTGCAGACGCATTAGAAAGAACAACAACTCCCCCTATGGATAACAGGAGTTGTTGTTGTTTCCAATGCGTCTGCACTGGTTAGCATTATTTTGTTATGAATAAGGGGAGCGAAAAAACGCACCTATAGAGTCATTCTTTGAACATGGCATTTGTATGCTGCCAGAAAGATGGGATAAGTTAGTGGCTAGCAATATACACTCCTTATCACTTGAATAGCCCACTTGGAAAATCCGTAATAACTCTTCCATTGTTTTTCCGAGAATATTGGCATAAAAATCGTGAACACATTGTAGACCGTAATGAGCATCTACCTGGTATTGGGATTTATTTCTCGAAAACTGTGGCAATAAAAAATGAGTAACGAAAAAAATGCATTTTTCAGCGCGTCAATAGAATAGCCCAATTAGTATTTGTCTATACTGTGTGTCGAGTGTATCAATCTCCGGTTAGTATTTATTTGAGTTTTTAAATTTGAGGACTGTTTCTATGTTAAAATTCATTTTTTGAGAGAGATCAACGTGTTGGTGTACAAAATGGGACGCGGAAAATCATTGAGTGACGAAAAAAAAACTACCATCTCGGTTTTAAAGGGAGAAAACTTAAATAACAGTGAAATTGCCAGGCAAATTAACAGAAGTAATAAAGTAGTGAGAAAATTTTTAAAGGACAAGGATAATTATGGTAAAAATTATGTGAGAAGCGTTAGTAAAGTGACAATAGAGCAAGAACGGCGAAGAATTTTGAGGGAAGCATCTAATTCGAAGGACTCTGTGAGCAAAATCCGTGCAAAAGTTGGAGTTACTGCAAGTGTTTCACCGATTCGTCGAATTGTTAAAGGATCTCCGAATATGAGACGCAGGAAACTGAAGCGCAAACCGGTGCTACAGAAGCGTCATAATGTAGCGCGCCTGGCATTCGCAAAGAAGCATATGATTTGTACCAGAAAATGTCAAAAAGTCATATTTAGCGACGAAAAAAGTTTAATTTAGACGGAGTCGATGGCTTTTCATATTATTTTCACGATTTACAGAAGGAAGAATTGGTATTGTCTTGACGTAACGCAGCGGTTGGATCAGTCATGGTGTGGGGAGGAATTTCCTTCAATGGGGTCGTGGATTTGGTTGTTTTGTCCGGTCGTCACAATGCTGCAAATTACCTAGAATGAATGAAAAACGATGCAATAAGATGTCGCGAGGTTTTGGAAAACCAGGATGTCATTCTTCAGCAGGATAATGCCCCAATTCACACCGCGCGTATAGTGAAAAATTGGTTCAAGTCGGTAAATGTAAACGTTTTAGACTGCCCTGCGATGTCACCCGACTTGAATATTATTGAAACGTATGGGGATACTTAAGTCGAAAAGTTTACGAAGGCGGAAGACAATTTGACCACCGGGAACAACTAATAGCCGCCATACAAGAGGAGTAGAAAAAAATTCCAATACAGTACCTGCAAACTCTATACAAAGGTTTAAAAATATAATTTTT
Organism: Nemotelus pantherinus; assembly: GCA_963978885.1. Lineage (NCBI taxonomy): Eukaryota > Metazoa > Arthropoda > Insecta > Diptera > Stratiomyidae > Nemotelus > Nemotelus pantherinus. The sequence goes on along the minus strand of OZ022263.1, from coordinate 196,613,327 downwards.
GAAGTAATAAAAGCGAAAGTGGGACACATCGTATATTAAGAGAAGCAAATTTTGTTTTTATTTTATTCTTTTCGGCTGTTTTTGCCACCTGGGCTATTCTATTGACGCGCTGAAAATGCCTTTTTTTTCGTTACTCATTTTTTATTGCCACAGTTTTCGAAAATTAAATCCCAATACCAGGTAGATGTTCATTACGGTCTACAATGTTTTCACGATTTTTATGCCAATATTCTCGGAAAAACAATGGAAGAGTTATTACGGATTTTCCAAGTGGGCTATTCAAGTGATAAGGAGTGTACAATACTTTCAATGGTATATTCTTTACTAATTTTTATAAATAGAACATTCATTTTCAAGGAAAGGCAACAAAAACTTATTAACGCCCTGAATATTTGTGAGATTTTGTTGTTAGACAGGTATCTATTTCCAATGCCCATCCGTGTTTTTGACTCATCTCTTTCGCACTAAGTGAACATATATTTTTTTTCGGTTTAAACACAGAAAGAAGAAATCTTATTAACACTTGACATTTTCCGATTCATTAAATCATCAAAAGGAACCTCTTAAATTATCGAAAAATACCGATATCTTATACGTCAAAATGAAAACATAAATCATATACTAATAGCAATCTTTTGAAGTCAGCTACAAGTAATCATGCATTCGCATTCAATAATTTATATCCATGCTTTTCCAAAGACAGACTTATAGAATTCTGAAAATTGCTGAGATGAAATAATTTTCTATTACATGTGATATGCAACCTAGACAGGGAATTCCAATAAATCTCAGGAGGAAAAAAAAACTTACCCCAATCTGAACGTCATGCGGATCACATGTCTCCAGTTCTCTCGAGAATTCCACTTGCGTATGAGTACCATTCTGACTGCCACTTATGATATTATAGTTCTGGGTGTCATCCTGAATGGGCGCTTCATGTCCCGTAGCCGGTCCATGACAATCCTGCAAAAATAATTTTCATTACATAATGTCAACAAAGATCTGGTCATTAAGGAGCTAATTAGCTGACAATGCGAAAGGTGCGTATGATGACTCGTGCATTGAAATATTAATTAATTAGCAGGTACGAATAGTGGTAAATGAGGTGTTAAGGTTTTCTGAGTCATTGAGGGATAAAGGAAAAACAAAGGTGGAGTAAAAAACATTTGGCCAGAAAAGAAATAATGATTAAACAACATTTTTCAAGGACGTATGGTCCGACATTTACCTACATTAACTTTTTTAATTAAAGTTCACAGTTATCCGAAATAAAAATTAAATACTAATTTGAGTCCATTTCTTGGCAATGCGAAATTTCAAACGGCATTCTTAAAGAACTTTTCAGTTTTCGGTTTCTTATACTACGCCTCATTTTGAGTTAATCGAAATTTCATATGACAATGGAAGCGAAATCATTACGTTTTCAAAGTGATTTTAGCAAATTCAAAAGAAGCCCTCATAAAATGCAGTCCCCGACACCCAACCAAAATGGAGGAAACAATGCAAGGAAACCCTAAAATCTTTTGTTTCGCACCAGAATGTGTTTCTATTCACTTTGTATTCATTTTACCCGAAAATTAATTGGAGGATTGAAGCGAGCATGGGGAAAAGATAAAAAAAGCGTACACGTATCCGTTTTCGTAATGACAGATCCATTAGCTTGAAATACGATTCAAATGTGTTTGGATTGGTATTGTAAGGGAAAAGTGGAAATTCGAGGTGAAACCGTAGATTTATAAATTGCGAAGAACTTTCAAGACAGAGCTCTTCAAATGACACAGGATATGTTTGTGATTTCATTTGAAATTTTCATGCGACATTTCGCCTGGAATTTATATGTATGTATGTAATTCAATAGAGATTTTATGTATAGGTATGTATTCTTATGTATACACTTTGTACAAGTGAAACCGGTTGCCTGGAGTTCAGATAAGTTCCTAACAAGTGAAACTTTATCACGTGTTTACACATTGCTCGTATGTTAAATTGATTCAATCTTGAATGAAAGGACATTTCTCGATGTGAATTGATATAGGACTAATGGTTTTAGGAGTAAATCTGTAACACACTCTCAAAAACTTAATTTTTTTTTTTTGATACTTTTGATATTTTCATAGTATCGAAGAAGTAAAACGTACCTGATTTTAATAAACTAAGAATATTGACACAAATATTTCAATTTGAAGACCAATTTTTTCTTTAGATGTAAGACATGTTTCAATTTTTTGTCTAAAATATGGATATTTGTCAAGAAATTGAAATATCTTTAGTTTGTAAAGGAATAATTGGGCTTCAAATGGAAATAGTTGGTTCTGAAAACTAGAAATAACTAGAAAAATTGAATTAAATTGAATAATTAATAAAATTGATTTTATTTATAATTGCATGTAATTGTATTCCAAAAGAAATTTAAATATAAAGATGATATCAGTGGGAGAGCAAAATACGCACTCTTTAAATTAGGTTAAGTGGCTATCTGTTCAGAAGAAATCTATAAAAAGGCAAATGGAGGCACAGAATTAGGTCCTAGTGGCAATATACTTTGACCGAAATTCTGATACACAGTGTTCTACAGTTAAGTTAATCTCAGCAACAAAGCAGCATAAAAATTTGCAAAAAATGGGAAGAATGGAGTGAAAGGGCGATTTTTATGTTCCGAAAAAGACCAAAGAAATTTGGATGAGTGAATAGAACTTAGTTGCTTATAGTCTAATCATCCTACGCCTAGCTTATTTTTGAAATTACATGATGCAATCTTAAATCTAACAGTTATATTTTTGGCTTTCTGGCTCTTAATACAATCGTCTATAAGTTTTATTTATCCTTATGGACTATTTATTCATTTGTTTTTAATAATATTATCCAGCCTGAACATAAGTTAAGTTTAGTAGCTAGTTAAAATGCATTAGTAAAGCAAGGCCAAAAGCTCGAGTAGTTTTAAGTTTAGTCTTATCAATTTTTAAACCGTATAGTAAGGTTATACTAAACCACTCTTTGTACAATATTTTAGTGAAGAACCAGTAAACCTGCAAGGGTGCTAATTTTTCTTGATGTATTCTTGTGGATTTAATCCAGATTCCTGATGCGACAGACATTTGTCCGGCCAATTTTTCCAGCATGTCAGTTCCGAATTCTGAGACTTCTGCCTTCTTTTGCAACAGTTTCGGAGCATGCAATCCAAACTGAGAATGTATACGTGAAAAATGTCCGGATGAAGTTTTTTTGTGGGATTTCTGATGTACATTTGTGTCTTACAAATTTCAGGTCTGGAGGTACTTCATTCTCCATCACCCTACTAGGATTGTAAAGTGGTCAGTTTTACGCCTCATTGTACCTCTGGTTTGATTCAGGTATCTACGCACAGCTAGATCAACCCAAACCGGTACGCCACCAGCCGCTAGCTACTCACCCTGTAAGTCAAAATTTAGAACAGCTATGAGGTTCAAGTAAAAGACCAGTCTAATGATAGTATCTTGTGGAACACGTGATGTCAAAGCTGCAGTAGTCGAATTCTTTTCGATACGCTGGTCGAACTTCAACTAAGATCATGCCAAGATTGAAACTATCAATAGCATTGAGAGGGGAGTCGAGAACAGAATGTGGATAAGTAGGGAGATGTTTTGTAGGTGAAGGACATTTGATGACACTGTTTATCACTGCATGAAACTAAAGCAGTTCAAAAAGGATATGAGACGATAGTTGGAGATGCAAGAACAAGCAAATAACAATAACAAGGGACTCGTAAACCACTGCAGAACGAAGAACAAAATGCTGATTATTGAATGCGATGCCAATGCTTATCTCTCAGTATGGGGGAGAAATGAGGTCAACGCTAGAGGTGACTTACTCTTAGACTTCCTCCTGAACCGCAATTTATTTATAGCAAATAAGGATCAGACGCCAACTTTCCTGACAGCTAACAGGCAAGAGGTACTAGACCTAACGTTGGTGTCAAACAGTGTATCGCATTTAGTGAAGAAGTAGAATGTCCTAGAAGTCGCTTCCTTCTCTGATCATAGGCATATAAGCTTCGAACTAGGAAAAGATATTGTAAATGGGGTATAGTACAGGCAACCAAATTGTACGGACTGGGAAGGCTATCAAAATGAACTTACAGCGGGACTTTACGACCTGCACCCGAGTTTCACTACGAAAACAGAGCTGGAGGACACTGCGGACAAGGTTACCAGAATAATCCTCGAGTCATACTACGATAACTGCCCTGCGAGATCAGTTCTCCGAAAACGAGGGTGCCATTGTGGAACAGGGAGTTAGAAAAACTCAGAATAGCCGCAAGAACGGAGTTCAACCGAGCCAAAATTACATCGAACTGGTAGGTCTATAAAAAGACACTCTCAGAATATAACAAAGAGCTAAGGAAATTCAAAAGAAAGGCTTGGAGCGCTCTCTGCAAAAGCCTCAATAGCGTCCCAGAGACTGCCAAGATGCAGAAAGCTCTGTACAAATGGTATCAGGGCATATAGGACTACTTAGAACACCAGATGGAGTGATGACGACCACCTTTGACAACACACTGGAAGTGCTGCTTAGAAAAAACTTTCTAGGGTACTAAACCAGGAGCAGCGATGAGGCTGAGGAAGAAGTGGAAATTCCTGATCGGATCACCTCTGTTTAAGCAAATCACGTGTGAAAAGGTTGAATGGGCGATAAACTCCTTCAAACTCTGCAAATCACCAGGACCAGACGGAATCTACCCAGCTTTGTTACAAAGAGCGACAGAGAAACTAAAAACTATTCTGGTACACATATTTAGAGCGAGCTTGCAACTCAGCTATATACCAAAACTGTGGAGACTGGCGCGGGTTGTGTTCATCCCTAAAGGTGGCAGCAAACCGGCTGACCTCCCAAAATCATACAGTCCAATGAGGCTCAAATCTTTTGTATTAAATATCATGGATAAACTGGTTGATCTATACATAACGAATGATCTTTTGGCAAAGATGCCATTTCAAAAATTTCAACTAGCCTACTAAAAGGGCAAATCAACTATATCAGCTACACATAAGCTGAAACTAATAATAGGAAATGTCTTCATGAATGTAGAAAGAACTTTTGTCAATGCAAGACATGACTCGCCGTACCTCGCTTTCCAGAGGAGGGGTCCAGAGGTGGGCGAATAAAATAATAAGGAATCGTGGTGTGTTTGCGGAGATGGGGGAGGCGATTCTAAGCGCGGGTCTAGGAGGAATATGGGTTGGGTACCAAATCTCGTATTACAATATCCCGTTTACAAAATCCCGATCACAAAATCCCGTATTACAAGATCCTGTAACATAAAATCCCGTAAGACAAAATCCCGTATTACAAAACACCGTAATACAAAATCCCGATTTAAAAATCCCGTAGTTTACTTAAACTACGGGATTTTTCATTCAGCAATGTTTTTATTGTAGCTAAAACGACGACAAGGAAAATTAGTGGTGGAGAATCAGTACCCATGATGACGGAAAATTTGGCAAGGTACCAAAAAAATTCAGAAAATTATTAGAAAAAAATCTAAAACTGGAAAAATCGATTATTTGAGAAGAATCGCGTACAATATGTTTTTATGTTGAAATTTATTCCTAAATAAAAAGATTTTGTGATTCGGGATTTTGATACGATCCCATAAAATATGTAGGAATACACCTAGATAGAAAACTCGCCTGGAACAATCATCTAAGGGCCAAGGTGGGGAGACCAGACCTGCCAACAGTATTCGAGGATGCTACACACAAGGGATAAGAACAGATGGACGTTAGTAGTGATGTTGGTAAAACGAGAGGAAGACCTGAGGGCGAAATCAGATAAACGAGAGGCTTTGGCAGTTATGTATGCGATGTGTTTATCAAATTTAAGCTTTAAAATTGTCGACAGCCGCCAGAGTCGATCTGGATAAGAACTGGGAAAACTTTAGATGAGACATTTTAAAAGTATGAGACATTAGGTGACATTTACATAGATATGTTCAGAGTAAGAAAGCTCATTGAGCACCACTCACTCAAAGCTCAACAATCATGCTGCAACTAGTGACAATCATCAAGCGAATCAATCACTCTGAGCATATTAAAGTCATCAGCAAATAGAAGGCAGGGAGAATGGATAAAGGGAAGGATATCATTAGCAAACACCAGGAAAAACAGAGGATCTAGTATTGAGCTTGAGGAACCCTAGAAAGAGAGCAGTATGGGGAAGAAGAACGTACTAAAGAAGGAGCTTTTGGTCAGCAGAGTAGAAAGCCTTAGAAAAATCAGTGTATACCACATCAACTTGCTTCTGCTGGTCTAAGGCGGAATCGACCAAGTTAGTGAAGGTTGAGAGGTTAGAGGTGGAAGACCTAACTTTTACAAACTCATGCTGCTCAGGAGCAAGAGAAGAATGAAATACAGAAAGTAGCATATTTTGCACAACTCTTTCGAGTACTTTAGTGAAACAAGAAAGGAGTGAAATAGGACGATAATTGGATATGCAACTTGAGTCACTGGATTTATGTAGCGGGGAAATATAAGCATACTTCTAGTAGGAAGGTAAGGAGCCCGAGGAGAAGCAAAGATTGAAGATAATAGACAAAGGAACAGAGAGGGACGACCACAGAGATTTGGCGAACAGGGTCGGAATGTCGTCAGGACCACAACTGACATTAACATCAGGACATTGAAGTCACAAATCTCCTGAGGATTAGCAGCAATGGCACTACTAAGGAACATAAAATCGGGGAAACGATGGGAATTTTTCAAGGAGTGGAAGTAAGACCAAAAGGGCTTGCTTTGATTAGAACGAAAGAGGATTCAATGTTATTGAAATTTCATGATGTATGGAAAGAAGCAGGCAACCGAGATGTCAAGTCAAATCTTGCAGGCCAATTCAACATTTTCAAACTGTTTCTAAGGTTTCCGAGAAAGTGTATTTTAAGAAACTTCTACCGATTATGGAAAACATGAATTTCCCCCGGAGCATTATTATGGTTTTTGCAAGCAGCTCAATAGTTTGAAGCAGGCTGATTACATTATCTATGAATTCAAATTAATTAAGCACCTATATAACGTCAAAAGCAAAGTAGGAGCATATACCGCCCAAATAAAGAGTTGTCCAATTTAGAATGGTGTTGTCTCTATGGCAGTAAATTATTGAATTCATGTACATTATAAACACTTTTTCAAGGCAAAGAGCAAGAAATGCTTTTAGACACGTTTTAACCTACCACAATGTACATCAAAAGTAGCGGATGTAAACAGCGCACACGTATTCGAGTAAGAGGCGAACCAGAGATATTACTTTGCACGTCACTTAATGAATCCCGACTGCTTATTAGCCTTACTAAAGATTATGGCAGTTATTTGAATTGATGATTTTACGGAAGTTTGAGTTTATTTTGTTTATGTCACAAGCCAAGGGATAAAAGTTTTGATTCAAGGGCAATTAAAGCTGATTGAAATTTAATTGTGCGATGCATTTTTAGATCGTCCGTATACAAAATATTTAGAATATTAGATGAAGCTTCAGAAAAACCCAATATGAAAATATTGAATAAAAGAGGCCCCAAATAACAACCTTGGGATATACTGAGGAACACTTAATTTTTTTTGGATAAAGTATATACCATGAAATTTCGTGAAAGCCTAGTGTGTGGGGTCCCTGGTTTGAATTCAAGTTCGGACGCAGGAACGCGCATCGAGTTTTGTGCGCCTTTGGAGTATATCACCATTTTAATATTTTTCACAAGATCTCAGCTACATCCGGTCGAAGAAACAAAAAAAAAAAACTAGTTTATCAAAGCATACAAAATTATACTTGAATAACGTCTCATGCACTTCAGGGTTAAAATGTAGCATTTTTTTAGAAGTTCCATATTTACTAATTGAAGCAAATAATAAAATTGATAAAATTAGAGTGAACCGGTTTTCTCGCCTGACTACACACAGGTGGTTCTTCAAAGATAGGTCATAAATATTTTTTTAATTCTAATTTCCTAATTTGTTAAACCTGTCTGCATTGATTAATTTTAAACAAATGATTAATTCATGAATTCGGATTCGCTAAAATATTCTCTAATACCATTCAAAGCATTTTTCATCCAAATGAGCGTGATGATGTGTGGCTATGAATTTAAAGAAGTGGTCGTTGTTTCCGTCGTTTCGAAGAAGATACTTAACTAACAAACAGGTTGACGACTGTAATAATAGTAGATATATGCTTGCAACTTATAATGAATGGTTTCAAAAAATGCTTTGTTTGAATTGATATTAATAGCGGTCAATTCCCACAGACTACGAATAATTTGCATACATCACAGCAAAATGCTTCATACAATTATCATATAGAATGAACAATAAAGAAGCAAGCTACATATATCCACGCCCAGGGCACAGTCTGAGACGCAACTCGAATCCATATGTCTTCTCTCATCTGTAAGCAACTGACCATAGCTCCTGAACGCTTGACTGATTTTCGCTGTTTAAAGCATAAACAACACATGGCAGAAGAATGGAGCAAAACTTAACGCAAAGGTAAGATACTACAGGTAACTACAGTCTCACTATACTGTGTTGTTCCATTTTTTCTTTGTCAGCTTTGCCACGATATATCCAGTCGAGGAGATTGTTTGAATTGAGTACGTTCTATTGTAGAAGATCTCGGGATTGTATATATGATGGGAAGACTATGTAATTTTGTGGCCCGGGAGAAAAATAGTAGTTTTCAAGTTGAAAAGGATGATAGCAGTCGCCGTTCTGCACCATGGACTCCGTACACGTATTGTTCGCACTTCCGTTTCTTTCGGCCAAGTGAATAAAGTTTCCTGTAACAGCACGACTTTAGCTACGATTTAAGTTGGAAGATACTTATTGTAAGTTTAATTCGAAAACTTTGGAAATCTGTTTTGCTTGTTCAGGAGCAATACAACTTATGCGGTTGGTTCTGGCGTCTGGCTCCGTTTCAGGAACGAACTTAATTTCAAACATGTTGCGATATAATATTCGTCGCGCGACCAAATTGCTAAGTTAATGTAGACATGTAGATTGGATACGAGTTGGTAGTTGGTGGATACATACTAGATGAAATCAACAGAATTGTTTCGAATTGTAGATTCGTTTGTATTTTGTCAGCTTGCTGTGTGATATTTAATATTGTACTTGACTCGAAAGATTCTCTGACTACAGTCTCGGAACTTCTACATTTATTAGTTTGAGAGCAAACTGTGCTGCATGATGCTGGCATGTGTTGTGATAAGGGATGATAACTGAATCAGAATGTATGAGTTTACTTTTAATTATTTTTGCACTTAAGGCTGAAAAGTGAAAAAGGTTTGCTTTCAGTGGCTATTTTTAGAGTTAGAGTTTTATAGTTGAGACATCCCATAAATACTGGCGTTTTAAAATAATTATATTAAGTTAAAACCTAGCCCTGATCTTGTTGTGACATAGGATCAAAGAGAAAAGGTGTGACAGAAGATGAAGGTAAATAATTTCAATTTTACTATTTCAAACTGGAAATTTAGAAAGAGCTTATTTTTTCGAAGTTTGAGAAGCTGAGTATGTGTGATCTAACGGCTTGTAGGATGTGTGATATATGGCTCAAGTCAAGTCATAATCAGAAACCGGGCTTCGAATTAACCTAGCTCTAAACTGAGTTATGGAGCTTATCCGCCAACACTCGTTTGCATACACTGATTGTGAATGAAATCTCTACCAACTTCAAACCTTAGACCGGGCAAGGATTTTTTGGGACTACGTACTTTACTTATTTTTTAAAAATCATTGTTTGAAGGAGCATAAAATGTAAGTGTTTTCAATTGTGCAAAAAACGGATTTTGGAGAAAGTTGATTAGATTTTTGTCTCACCTATTTTGTGATTTGGACTATTTTGGTAGATGAAGCAGCACCGAAGTGTCACTATAGGTCTTCGTGTCGAAAATGACAGCCAGTTACATGGCATTTAACGTGGGGAAATTGTTTCTGTCGCACCATCTTCAACTCTTTTGGCAAAGCCTCATCTTTGAACATCCTCGACATAGTAAAGTGTATTAATCCACAACTAATCTAGGAATTCCATTGGCCGGCGAGTTAGATATATACTTTTCAGGTTGAGCGTAAGATCGACCTCCTATCTCGTAAATTGCTCGAAAAGTCGTAGAAAATGAAAAACATATGGTAGAGCTGCATTTTGTTTACGGCAACAATCAAGAACAAAGGATTTCCCAATTTATTTTTATTTATTTATTTACTGGCTAAATATTGTAGGTTAGCCAGCTGATGCTCGTCCCAAACTTCGTGCTTACATATCAGTTCTACAAGAAATACAGTAAAAATTTACTGTTATTTTAGAGAAAAGTGGAAAAGTGCAAACCACATGATCGCCAAATTTTTTTAAGCCAGCAAGAAGATTATCTCTGAAGTCTTCGGCTTTACAAGATGAAACGCTATGATAGATGAAACGCTATGCGTCCTGCACATGCGAGGAAAAAGCAATTTCACTAGTCTCATTAGCGTTTAAGTATAGGTGGAGAAACATACTATAGGACCAATACAACTTTTTATCATCCGACAATCAAAAAGCTGATCCTCGGGAAAATCAGAACATAGAGTCACACAAATTCTACCAGTTAGCTCTGGATATTGCAATCACCGACAATCGGCTAAATAAATAAATACAGTAGTCCCTCGACTTACGTCGGAATTAGGTTCCGAGAATATGCGACGTAAGTCGAAAACGACGTAACTCGAGGGTAGAAGGTACCCCAGGCGATAAATGTATAAACTTTCATTTTTTGAATGTATTTATTTTATAAGTTTGTACATAATTCATTTTTTTTAAAGAAAATCGTGGGTTTTCGTCCACATAAGTTTTATACTTGCACCCTTCATCAAGTGTTTATACACGACTACACGTTCAATTGCAAATAGAAATGAAGGCAACAAGTAGAAACCGGAATACGTATTTATAAAACTTACGAAGAAGAAAATAGACGGCTTTAAATATGTACCTACATATTTGACATAAAGCACTAAAAAGCAACACATTAATTGTTATCATCTTTAGAATGAATAGCCTCTATTTCTACTGTTTGTGGGTTGACTGGTTTACTGGCGATGAAGGTCGAAATTCGCGTTTGGGGCAAAGTTTGTTTTCTTTTTTCTTCGACCAACTGCTTTGGAATCGTTGACAGAAGTGAAGACTTCGTTTGAAATTTCTGCACTTCTTGATTTGTCGGGATCATTTTCTTTGAAGATTTTTATATATATGATTAGTAATGCTTTATGAGAAAGATTATTGGCTTCAAAATATTTCTTTATTGTCGGACAGAAACGTTGATCAAACCAATCACGAAATATATTAGAAGTAACCCAGCCCTTTTTGTTGCACCTCCAAATAACCGGTCGATTTTTCTTGCATACATTTTTGAAAGCCCTTGGATTTTCTGATTGATAAGCAGCAAGAGATTTCAGTTTCAAATCACCTGATGCATTCCCTCCAAGAAGCAAAGTAATCCTGGATTTTTCTGCCTTAAAGCCAGGAGCTCTTCTTTCTTCAATCGAAGGGCAAGCGTTTCCAATACAGGCCTGTTTCGACAACATTAAACACCTGCTGTGCACAATATCCTCTATTTTCAATAATATCATGTAAAGTGTTTGGAAAGATCTTCGCTGCGTCATAGTCCGCACTATCCGCTTTACCTGTTACTTTTACATTGTAGATTTTACTTCTTTTCTTGAAGTTTTCAAACCATCCATTGCTGGCAACGAAAGTATCTCCTCGATTCAAGTTTGCTTGTTCGAATAAGCTTTTTTTGATCCAAATAATCAATATTTTTCCCAATGCAAACGCCAAATACGAAAACTTTCCTACGAAAATCGCGCTCACACAATTCTGGGAATTTCCTTTTACCAGAGGAACAGTTTTCATATGAACAAACATCTGTTCTATGAAAACGGCGACGTAAGTCAAGGGACGGATGACGTAATTTCAAGGGTTTGGTCTCAAAGTAATGAACGAGGTAAGTCGAAAAAACGTATAACAAGGGAGACGTAAGTCAAGGGATTACTGTAAATAAATAAATTTGAACAGACCTGGAGCGTAAGTTCAACTGCAGGCCTGGCATGAACTCAAAGACGCAGTCATTGGTACCGCAATAAACTCCATATGCCTAAGTCGCCAAAACGCTCAGTACACCAAACTTTGCAATATTCTTGAAGGTTGCTTCATGTTGAAAAGAATCCAGTTACCTTAGTTCGGCTTTGTAGATTCATCATGCCTGACCTCGCCAGTTTTATCATTTTGATTGAAATTTCAAAGAGCCCACCTCCAATTATTAGCATGATGATGCGACGGTGTTTCAGCTTATACTAGGTGGGGTGAAAAGTAACCTCCTTGGGAATGAAAAAAATGTTTTTTTTAATTTTTTTTTTAATTTTATTCAATGTTGTCCTCTTTTAGGTCGATACACTTATTCCAGAAATTTTCCAACTTTTTGATCCCGTCCGAAAAGTAATTTTCCGGAAGGCCTACAAAATACTCATCCGCGGCGTTGATGATCTGCTCGCACGAGCTGAATTTTTTATTGATGAGCCATATTTTGAGGTTTGTGAACAGATAATAGTCCAAGAGAGCCAAGTCAGGCGAATAAGGTGGATGGGGAAGCAATTCGAGCCCTAAATCGTTGATTATAGCCATTGTTGCGATGCTCTTGTGTGACGGCGCGTTGTCTTGTAAAAACAAAATTTTTTTGGCTTCATGTGAGGCCGTTTCGCATTGATTTCGGCTTTCAATCGCTCCAATAATGCGCAGTTACACTCGCTGGTGATGGTTTTTTTCTTTTTTGAGGTAGTCCACGAAGAGTATGCCATGAGAATCCCAGAAAACCGACGCCATGACCTTTCCGACCCATTGAGCCTCCCTTGGCCGCTTCTGAGCACTCGTGCCGGCTTCAGTCCATTGCTGGGCGCTCATTCTGTTCTCTGGCGTGAAATAGTGGACCCAGGTTTCATCAAGTCACCAATCGAAGCCAAAAGTCCACCCAATTCCGCATCAGCATGGCCAAACACGCTTCCGAAGTGCGCTCGCGTTCGTGTTTTTGGTCCGGAGTCAGCATGCGCGGCACCGAGCGGCAGGATAATTTTTTTATCTGCAGAATCTCACCCAAAATATGGCCTGTGCGCTTGGTACTAATCCTTGTGGCATCTGCTAGCTCGCGCATCTTCATTTTCCGGTCGGTCAACACCATTTCATGTATTTTTTTGACATTGTCCTGTGTAACCGCATCGGAGGGCCTGCCGCTACGGACTTCATCGGCAGTGGAGTTTCGGCCACCACGAAACTCTCGAAACCAATATTTCACGGTATAATCTGAAGGAGCACTAGCCCCATAATATTTATCCAACTTTTCTTTTGTTTCCTTCGCCGTTTTGCCTCTCAAAAAATAATGTTTTATGAGAGAATGAAAATGGTTTATTTCCATACTCAACATGATGCCAAACACGTCAACAAAAATCAGCTGTAAAAACAAAACAAATGACTGTATCGCTCTGAAATTTGACATGTCTGCCTAAATATGAATGGTCTATAAGGCACAATAATCTTTTTTGCGGTTGCAGCGCATTCTGGTGGTCAAGGAGGTTACTTTTCACCCCACCTAGTACTAAACTTTCACATCTCCGTCTAACTATCACGCCTTTCAGTTTCAAAAATCTTGGACTGTAAGCTTTGTGGGAACACATAATTACACAATCCACAATTACACATCCACAATCCACAAACACTTTACACTTCAACAAACACAAAAATTAAACACATACAAAGTAGGCTAAGATAGTTGTAATTTTTGATGTTTGTAGAAAGTAAGTTTAGTAAGTATTTTAATCTTGTGTAAATAACATTAAAATATATTTTATAAAATTTACCATTTTTTCTTATTTAGTTTTAGAAGCAATATTATATGCTTCGAAGGCTTCTTCCGTTTGGGGCTTTGAGTTCTATAGTACTATATCTCGCCGTCGTCCATATATTCGACATATTCAGCATATTGTAGCTAGCATACTGGTGTGCCATCAATAGAGGAGGTACATCTAAACTAATACCTCAAGGGAGACAATTTGGGTTTGAAAATCGAAAAACCTTTCTCCTTGGCTACATAACTACTAACAAAGCTATTTTGTGACTGATGATGTAGTTAGAGACTACGAGGGGGAAATGAGCGTCAGATCATTATGTCACCAGAAACCTCAGCGGAGCCGCTAAATTATACAGGTACTTATTAAAATAGCTTAAAGATACATTTTCACAAAAGCATTCTTAAAATAAATTCGTCAAAATTCGTCAAAAGTTATCGCAATTCAAAAATTTTCAAATTTTCCCATCTAATTTTAGGCGCGTAGCGCACACAACAAAGGTTAAACATTTCAAAAATATTATCATATTCAAATTAACAAAACGTTCGAAATTCATTCCATAATTTTTGTCGTTGCAAAAGTTATTTGTAAAAGTAATGTTTTCGTTACGTCCAAGCTACTCAGTGGATGAGTAACAGCGAGGTGAAGAATAACCTTTTTGTTTGAGAGTTGTTAGGATTTATTTAACTCTGTCAAAGTGAAAATGTATACATAATGGGAAATATTTTCGGGAAGCATTTAAAATCAAAGTTGGAAATAATGCTCCTTTTACTTCTTATAAAAAGTCACCTCCTGATACTAAGCCCTACCTCGTCAGTTGCTTATTGTTTCTTAGAATATCTCCCCCCACACTGAATACTAATAAGACCACAATATCTACATACGCTACCAGTTGTGTAGAGTATGTGGGCGAGACCACTAGCTTACTTAATGCCTAACTTTATTGAATAACTCTGACACACCTCATTCTGAGTTTACTCTGACACACCTCATCTGAGACAGATTTTAATGAGCAGCTAGAGCATTTCGATGTTGTCTTCCCATAATATATTTAGCACATATTCAACTGAAAGCAAATTGTCTGCTGCCGATGTTTTAGAGACTTGAGATTCACCGATAATGTTGTCAGCGTATTACTTACAATTTTTGTGAAGATCACATAGCACGTACGCAACAATAAGATCTCCCTCTCTGCAATTTTCGCAAAGGATATGGTTTTTTATCAGGATGGATAATGCCATTAAGTTTGGCGTTTTTAAAGTCTATAAAAATATGAAAGCGATAGAAAATCGAGTTTCGGGCATTATACACTGCTAAAATGCCTGGGTGTTAACCATCTTTACTATAATTTCAAGGACGAAATATTTCAGAATATTTTTTTTCACAAAAAAATCAATCGTTTCTCTATAGAGTTGGACGATATGTGAGAATGTGTCCTGTGAGAAGGTGTTCTCTTCTGTACCAGCAGTTTGTCCCGCTCTTTACATATCCTGTGGATATACTTTTGCAAAAAAGGAGGCCTATCAAGGCTCCACAGGTTACATTTTCAGAGAGTCAATTCTTCTTTCGAGCGTCTCGAGATGAAGCCAGAAGCTTTCGGTCTTTTTCTTAGATCATATTTTGCCAATGCTCATCAAATTATTGACCTACACATATGTAGATCTTTCTATCCTCTTTTTGGTCTTCCTAGTTTCTTTGAAGCCCTTCGTGGCCAGCTATCCATATATTCTGCATCTCTATTCATTTAGTCCTTGTGTTTTTAGACTGTGGCTGAAATTATGTAATCAAAATTGATACCCTTTAGAATCGCTTGGCTATCCAATAGGATCCTAATTCTGACCTTTTGTGTAATCTCACGTATGGTAAATGGCTCTGCTTGATGAATTGTAGTCTCTATAGGGAGGGTGATGTGCATTTTACACCTGGGCTCTACGATCACTGCTTCTTTTCTGTATTTGCGTCCGTTTATGCAAAGGTGTGGACAATCCACCCATTTGTCTTTTGATAGAATTTTGGCCTTGAAAACTCAAAGGTTGCTTTAGTCCTCATTTGGTTGCTCTATATTTTTATTAAGAGCCTGATGCTCTTAAACATGCAAAGATGGCCACGCAAGTCTCCTGATTTGTGTCTGCAGACCTAGTAAAAGCGAATAGTTTGTTTTCCCATTTTCTTTTGAATCTTTATGTTTAGCGGTGAAAGGTTTAGAAGAGCCTTCATAACTTCAGTTAAACTAGAGCTTATCGCTCCTAAAATCAGTAGGCAGGCCATTTTTTTTAGTGTGTGGAGCACGTTAACATCAGTTTTTTGTATGGTTTTCTTCTCCGACAGGAGGATCTTTTTCACCACTTGTTTGGAAGTCCAGAATGTTAGCGTTGAAGGTATTCATCAATTGTGTCCAATCATTTGCTTTCTCGCCTAAAGTGCCTCTTGAGGAGTTTTCCTCCTCTGAAGCGCCTGATGTAGAGCGTCGTATTTCAAAGGATTCTTGCATATCCGTCAAAGAGTCACAGAGTACGATTTCCTTATAGTTCAACCATTTTTCTACTTTATATACTAGCCTATGCGATAAAGTGGATTTGACCTTTTGAAGCAAAATGAAATTTGTGTGGTGGTATCTTTACTAAAAGATTTCTCCGAACGTATCGTTCGATCAGTCTTCAATGTGACGCATATGAGTCAGCCAATTTGTTGCTATTCTTGGGGACTACATAGCACCAACCACGGCAGCCCCCGCAAGTCTGGTACATAGCTGAGGTGGTTGGTAAACTCGCCCGAAGATGTTTTTTTTGTTTCCCTGTGACTTCTTTAGTAGAGCCGTGATATTGATGATTAAAAGAGTTATAAGAGTTATATTCAACCCTTTGATAACTGATAATTTTATAACCAGTGCTCAGTTAGGTGCCCGCCTAGGTTTTTCTCTTTTTCTCGGCCTCACCAATTTTGCACCATGATAAGTGGTCTCCAAGCAGCATTTTCAGTATAATTCTATTTTAGTGATCGATTTTGGTTTGTTGGTAATTTCTGCATTATTTATATAATTTAGTCAGTTTCAGGGACTGTGTTGCTATTTAGCTCAGCATTCCAGTTTTTCTATCAATTTTGTACTGCCGAAAAAAACTGTTGGAACTGTATCTGAAGAAGTATAAATTTGGTGAACTGTAAGTTCCTGGAAATCATCTGCGAATAAATTGCAAATCTCCTGAGTAGAAGAAGGAGTGAACACAAAAGATGAAATTAATCAACAAACCTAAGCCATATTCGACATTAATCTTTGCTGTGAATAGGATGAGCTTTGTTTGCAGCTCTTTATCTTTGATATTTCCATCGCACACTCGTTTATTCAAAGAAAGGCCATCATAAATTCGCTGACTTTTGGCTTTATTAAACTTAAGTTGTTGTTTTCCTTCAAACGAATCAAAGTTCAGCTCTCTCAGGACGTCAGATTTAATCTAAACTCTCAATGTGTCAAACAAAAAAGGCTTCGATACTTGAATTTCTTTTCAAGTCTTAACGTCACAACAGCTTTAAACATTAATGCTGCTTGGAAGAAACGTTGACAAACTCCATTCAAAATTATTTACAAACAATAATTACAAAACTTCAGGTTTTCGAAAAAGTTTGAATGCCTAAAGTAATTCTTTCATTCGAATTGCTAACTTTGATCCCATCGGGCACACTATCTTCTTTCGTTTCTCCGTTTTTCCGAAACAAATCAACACGATTAGAATGAAAGACGAGGCAAAAAGTCTTGCAGACATTTGTAAACAATAATTTCAGCATTTGAACTTTTTGTTTTGTTTTCGTCCTATTTCGGAAATAGAACGAGTAGATGCCCTTTGTATTGCGAAAATGCTCGAGAGGATTATAGGTTGAGTTTAACTTTTTTTCCAGAAATTCTGAATGTGATATTTTGTGATATTAAGTACTTACATACAATAAAAACAAAAGTTTTTTAATTATGCTGGTATACGATAACGTTCTGATACAAACTAAGCCAGTGTAGTAAAACGTAATCCATCATAGAATTACAGTGAGAGTGAATAATATTTTTTTCTAAAAGAACATGTAATTTATTGAGCGCAAATAATACAATCAAAATGATCGGTGCTTTAGCCTATGCTTTCTCGTCAAATTGCTGTCAATGTGTACTGTTAAAAAGATTCTGGTTTATAGATGACAGCAACATTCCTAATGGCACATTAAAATATACACAAAATGTTAATTACTGTGCGCAGATAAATCGCATCAAATAGCCTACTGAGCACTGAATTGTCTGGTGCGATTTAATTCAACACAATGCCAAAAGCTTTTCTTGAACGTTTTCAGTCTTTGAGCGACGCTTGTTGTTTTCCGGAAAAATTACTTTATACTGTGGTGGAAAACGTCTTTATGAAGCCGAGAAGGAAGCTATAAACTGTCTTGGACCATTAAAGTGAATTGTGCTAGTGGGTTGACCAGCTGAAGTGTTTCAGCTTTGCTTTTAGTCACCAAGGACGTCAGAATGATTTTCTCCGTTTACTTTCGGGAAGCACCATTAAAATTATCACTTTAATAACTAGGACGGTTCGCCGTAGGATGTCCTCTAATTAACTCTGCTGAAGCTATTATAATCATTAGGCAACGTTTAGGTGAATTGTCTTAGAAGCAGTTTCATAATTATGCTAATAATAGCGAACTCTATTTACAAGTCTAGAATTTCGTAACCACTTGAATTTTGTAGAGATCAGGTAGAACTTTGCTTCCCACAATTTTATCCTGCTTCATATATTCAATTATATCGAACGATGAAGACAAACGATTAAATTCGATGTTTATTCGTCGCGAGATGAGATGATGCGATGATGACCAGCAAGATTAAACGCAAATTCAAATGAATTCATTAACGGCTGGGAACTTATCCGATTCCACTCGACACAAAGCCATAAACGTATCGAAACGTAACCAGAAGAGCTTCAAGCACCCAATAAAAAAAACGGATGACTTCGAAAAAGACAAATTTGATTTGCACATAAAAACGCCTTTGTTCCAGAGTCAACCGACAAATGAGCGGATATCGTAACTTCGTCATCGCTTGTTTTGCTAATCAATTAGGAAACAGGTAACTGCCATCTATATACCTATAATAAGCCCCAGGTCGAGGAACGGTCAATTGAAACTAGCCGGTGGCAGCTAGCGATGCAAAACCGAACAGGAAAATGAAGTGATGATATGGAAATGAGGTTTGACCGCGACACTAATCGAAAGCTTTCCCACCGTCGCGAAGAATGAAGTCAGTGAACGGTATGTCTAAGATGTGTGATGTAGATTTGAAAGAAGGAATCTGGAATACTAATTATTGATTCATCAGATATACCTCGTTTTTAGGAATTGCTTATTTTGGTGTTGGGGTTTATTCATAACAACATCATTATATCGGGTATTTACTTGGTGGCATGTATTTATACTTATTACTTTCATAAGTTCATAGGTGGTGGCATTCTTTCTTTTCTAGGCTTGATGTGTTTTTATAAATACATATGAGGTCCGACAGAATAAAAACAAAAGCATAAGCTTATGTAATTTACAAATGCTCAGTTTTTTTTTATTCCACATGTTCTCTTACAAGCTAATTTAGAGCTTGATTTACCACAGCGCAATCGGGACAGCTGCCTTGGAGCCCCCACTTAATTGGGATCTAAAGAAAATTCGACCAGAAAAGGAATCTTGAATAATAAAATACGCGGGATTTTTCCCAATAGTCAAAAAAGTAAGACTTGATGTTTCAGGTCACAGACGCAGTAGCACTTTGAAAAATGTACGGGAACGTAAGCCAAGAATTCGTTTATGAACATTTTCCTGAAGTATGCGCATACAAGTTTCGATGTGAAAAGTAAAAAGTTCAAAAAATCGTTTTTTCACAAACAAGTTTTTAATTATGTAATGTATAGGAAGCGAGAAAACTCTTCGTGCCTGACGACTTTAATGTGAAACACACGTTTTGGGGATCTCGACTCATAGCATCTAGGAGCAAAGCACTCTTCGATACACTACAAACCTGTGGTTTGAGGCATATCTCAACCGGTCAGCCAACGTATTGGCCGTCAGACACAGCCGAAATTTCGGACCTCATAGACTTCGCAATTCGAAGGGAATGCCTCCAAACTCCGCAAAATCAGAAGCAGTTTTCGATTTGTCTTCAGATCATTACTCTGGATATGTCACCCCACTTTACATGCTGTAACCGTAGATATTCGAACAAAACCGACTGCAATGCATTTAGACGATACCTCCCTATCTTAATATTTAGAAGAGCATCACTGAAAATATGTCAATTCTGTGGTTATTCTTTTCAATGAGCATGTTTTGGAGACATTCGAAACCGCAACACCTCAAATCAAATCGCACCCCTAAACTCAAAAAACAACAAAGACAACGAGCTAAAGTTCCACTCATTTTTTGGAGAACCTCAATCCCACTAAGAATACCGACTATTCACTGTGGAAAGCGGTCAAAAAAATAGACAAACAAAGCGCCACTAAGAGCTGGAAACGGACAATGGAAATTTTCTGCGTCACGAAAGCCACTGCCTTGGGTCAAAAAAATAAACAAACCTTTTACCGCTGCAACATGCGACTTTCCATCTAATATCAATGCGCAGGATTCACATCCAATCAAGACTTCAGCTAAGGAAGTGCAAATTATCTATATCCAGAAAATATGCTCAAAAAAATCTCCGGGAATTGATCTCATCCACAATGCTATGCTCAAACAATTGCCACTGATCGTATTCTTTTGGCTTTCTAATCTGTTCAATGCTACCTTCCGAATTATAAATTTTCCTGAAGCTTGGAAAACAGGTGAGATAATAATGATCTCTAAGCCTGGTAGAGACTCTTCTCAAGTGCACTCATACAGATCTATTAGTCTTTTGTTCTGCGTTCCCAAAGTTTTCGAGAAAGTTCTGTTGAGAAACCTACTACCATTACTAGAAGATGCGAAAAAGATTCCAGAACATCAATTCGGGTTTCGAAGACATCACAGCATCATTCAACAAGTCCATCGAATCGCGTCAGCCATTAAATTAGGATTCGAAGAGAAAAAGTACTGCTCAGCAGTCTTTTTAGACATAGCTCAAGCCTTCGATAAAGTCTGGCATGAAGGATTGATCTTCAAAATTAAATCAATGCTTCCGAAAAGCTTCCATGAAATACTCTCCTACTACCTAACTAACCGCATATTCCAGGTGAGATACAAAAACTATTTTACCGCTAAACCTTGTGTACATGCTGGTGAACCTCAAAGAAGTGTTTTGGGACCGGTACTTCACACAATCTTCACATCTGATCTACCAACAAGCGACAAAACAACTATCGTTACCTTTGCGGATGACGTCGCCGTTTAATGAACTAATCCAGAACTATATATCCAGTTGATGAACTATATATCCAGTTATGACAACTCGAACCCTGCAAGCCCACATCTCACTTCTTGAAGAATGACTAGCAAAATAGAGAATCAAAATGAATGAAACCAAATATATCCACCTTACTTTCACATTGCTAAAACTGACTTGTCATCAAGTGTATCTAAACAATGTACTTACACCTCAAATTAACGAAGTAAAGTATCTCGGAATGCAGCTTGACAGAAGGCTCACCTAAAAGCGGCACGCACATTGAAGCTAAAAATCAACAACTGAAGCTCAAATTCGCAAACTTCAAATGGATGCTCAATAGCATGTCAAACCTTTCTCTTGACTCTAAAGTACTCATCTATAAGTCTGTTCTAAAGGCAATCTGGACCTTTGGTTTACAAATCTAGGAAGCAGCTCACCCATCAAACATCAACATCATCCAGAGGACCCAATCAAGAATACTTCGATCTATCTATCACCGGCGCCCCGTGGTATTTAGGACTATTTAGGACATTTTTTGTATTTTGTATTTAGGACTAGTCCAACAAATAATGAAGTGGGATTTGGCCCTGACATATGACAAAAAATGTCGGAAATTTCCGCTTACAAAAATACCTAAATTATAGCTAGACTGGAATTTGCCTAAAAGTATCGGTTTTGGGACGAAGAATGGAACAAAGTAGTATTAACTGATGAAAAAAAGTTTAATTTAGATGGCCCAGACGGTTCACATAAATATTTGCGGGATAAAGGTTCTGCGAAAGAAAAGCTTTAGCGTCGAACTTCTGGTGGAGAGTCACTCATGATTTGGGCGGAGAAATGTCTACCACACCTATTTGCTTCGTTTCGACAAAAATGGACTCGAAATACTTTTAAGGGAATTTATTATATGTTTATTGACTCCGGAGAGAAGAGTGCTGGCGCAGATTTCATTTTTCAGCAAGATAATGCGGCGATCTATCGCCCGAGAAAAACTTAAGACTTTCTGAGGTCCCGTGGCATCCCGATTGCTGACTGGCCCGCACTTAGTCCGGATCTTAATCCAATCGAGAATCTGCGGTCAATCTTATCAGCTTAATTTTTCACCATGGGCACCAATACGCAAGCGTAAAAAAGCTAAGGGATTCAATCAGCAAAGAGTGGAAGAACATCGATCCTGCAACCATCTGTATCTTAATAAATTCAATGCCAAGGCGTTTAGAAGAGTAACGGCGGTCAATTTCTTACTAAGCTCACGTAACAAATAGTCACTACAAAAAAACAAAAAAACAATACAAGTATCAAGTGCCTTTATAACTATTTGGTTCTTACTTTCAATTTTTATTATTATAAAATTTAAAAGAAAGGTTGTTAGTTTTTTAATACGCTGTTATTGAAAGTAAAATTACGTCAAGTAATAAAATTTTGATTGAAACATTAAAAATAACTCAAAATATATTATTTACTACTAAAAGCTTTTGTGCTCTTATAATTATTTCGCGGAGTATAAGAGTACTTTAGACAAACGTTATAGATATGACATAAAACTTATAGGGATTTTTTCGGAATATTTTTAATAACTAAGTTGTGAATATTGTCAGGACCAGGGGATTTTTTAGCTTTTAAGGGAAGCAATCAAGCTGTTGAGGTTCGAGATAGAAACAGGTTGTGTGGAATATTGGATTATTGGAAACATTGACTTCCTCAGCGGAGGATTTAACAATTCTTTCTGTTTCGGGGAGGATTTAACAATTCTTTCATACATCAGATACTGTTTTCTTTAGGGTCGATGCTAAGTTTCAATCTCTCTTACTAGTTAAGCTTTTGCTTTTGTCAAAATAAGCTTTTGTCAAAATCTTTATCCTTCAACAAAGAAGAATTTGTAAATATTTAGGCAGCATAGGAATATGAATATTTTAGAATAATAATTTGAGAAATATTTTACTTTTGACAGGATAGGAATCGTATTATAAGCTGTTGCTTATTGTATTGTCCTTCTTTGATGTATTGAGCTGATGGAAAGCATTACTGAAATTTCTGTCGTTAAATTTTCCGGGAAATTCAAGTCTTTTCACTTCACCAAAGTGAATACGGAAATCATCCTGGTTCGTTATATTTTGAAGAATTGTCACTGATCGTGTATTTGAATGAAGTTATATTTGAATGCAAAGTACTGGCTTGTGGTGCGACGACAGTTCATTAATGAAATTTTTTACACATTGTGATTGAATGCCTACGATGGACTGTATGCAATGAAATCATATAGATTCTTGAATACTTCTCATAGCTCTTAGATGCCGATTGAGGATTTTCCGAACTCCTCTGAAGCTGAGCACATGTATGTTGTGGATCAAAGAGCAGACGTAGTTTTTGGGAGAAAACTTGTAAATTAAGATATTTTTACGACAACATAACAATGACATCAAAGAAACGTGTTTACCTTTAACAATTTTAATAGTTTCACGTTCACATGGCAGGGAATTAGGATTACATGATAATTGGTATATTTAGCGCAAAGATTGCAGTGCCCCAAGGAAATTGGAAGGTATTTCATCAAGCACGTGTTTGAAGTCGTTTCCTACAGCGACAGGATATCAGTTGTGATGTCAATAAAAATTTGAATAATAATATTACACCATCACACTATATCCATACATATGTCGATCGATTAAAAGTTGGTTTGATTATTTTTATTGTGAAAAATTTCTCTTTGAAACAGTGAGTCCCATATCTCTTTTTTATAAGCTATGGCTTTCATACCATGTGGTTAGTTGAAATAAAATAATATAATTTTTTTTATAGAACAAAGCGTCTTCCATTTTAAATTAGCAACCGCAGTCAAATTCGTTATATATTCAGAGAACTGGATACGATTTGCATCTTCATAACGTTCAATCGTTTATCACAATCAGATACGCGTCTTACATTGTTGGAATATAATAAGTGCACGAAAAAAGGAATACGATCACATTCTTTTACCAGGTAGGCAAAACAATATGCACCTTTACGAGCCCATACCCATTCATACATACATAAAATTTGTACATACAACTACACGCACAACCACCTCAAAAAATTCAAAAAAAAAAAAAATTGGCAAAACCAAGGAGCAAACTATGCCAATCGGATCACTTACTAAAACATCCATCGACGCTGTCACGAGTAAACACATTGTGGCCAACTGGAACTTAAACGCGTCACTTGTCTATCTATTCATACATATTTATAAACAGGACAGGAGTCGGTTCGGTTGCATAAACCGGTTGGTCCGGACATTCTGCTGCATGACCAACTTACCGAGTCCATGAATGAAGGTCTGCTTCCAGTCATGGCCCATGGATGGAAGAGGAGAGCAATTTCCCGCGTGCTGCGCATCCTTGCCATACACATTCCAATGTATGCCCACTAAGTAGATACCATGAAACGTGTGGATGGCACAATGATGAATTATTTATTGATCCCAACCAGTTCTAAAACTATCCTACGAGGAGGCTGTGAATAGGGCAAATATTTGGAAATAATTGCTACTGTCTGCATGCACTGCACTCGTGTGTTGCGATTTTTTTTTGCAGAGAGTCCAAAGTGAAATCAACAAAGCATGCATTAATGTTCCTGGACCAATTAAAGAGCTACACACACGACCTGTATAATGAATGATGAAAAAATACCAGGAAACGACCACAGGACTGGTCAAAAAGTCTATGCTACAATTTCTGGCCGAGAACACAATGACAAGATAATTCACACAATAAATAAAATTCGCTGGACTGCTTCCAAGGGTGAATTTTTCGCGATGTATTCAATTGTTTGACTAGTGTAAAAACCGCAATTAAATTGTCGAATAATTTGGGATTCCGCTTGATATTTAATTGCTGTTAAATGAGTAAATCAACGGACCACTAAATAGGGAAGCAAGGAAGTATGGCATGGAGAATTTAATGGTTTTTCCTTAAGTTCTACTTTTGACTAAAACTACCGAGTACGCAGTGATAGCAGCTGGCATTCATCTGCCATCAAAATTTATTGATCATTTTGCGAGGCGCTGATATTCAGTTTATTGATTTCTGCTACATTCAAAAAGGACATAATTCGATAAATTTACATATGGTCTAAAGTTTTAATTTTGGTAAAGTTTGGATAATTTGCGACTTCGGATTTTATGGCCGTTTCTTTTGAGTTTTTTTTAAATAAAAATGATGAATGGGACACCATTTTGCGGACTTAAGCGGACCAATCCAGCAAATCGAGAGTTTTATGCAAGTATAGAATATTATTATTGATTCAACCCTTGATCAGAATTGACTAGAATTATTGTAAATATAAGGATATTCAAAAGGACACCGTTTGATAAAATATGGAAAATTACGAGCATGCTTCGAACTAAGAAACAATACTCTTTTCTTCTTAAAAACCCAGACCAGAAGGGGTTAAATTACAACAACATTCTTGATTCATACAACAAGTCCATACACGCATTGCTTCTTTCACCTGTTCTTCATTTTCACTATGCATGTATGTATGTATGCATGTAGATATTTGCATTTGCCGAATAAAACTAATTCGATGCCATGTGAATGTTTAATGAGTTGGGTTAAATGCTGTCCAAACTCCCAAAAAGCCAGTTTCGGTTGAATAGTTCTTGTGTTCTTGTGTCATTCGACTACCTCTTTTGCACCTCTGCCATCGTCCACCCGAACAGGTTGTCCATTGTTGGACGAAAGTGATCTTCATTCCGTGAAGGCAACAAAAAGTCGGTGATAAGAATACTATTGATGACTGGCATAATGTTCGCTGGTAGCCAGCCACCAAAAGTAACTTGACTTCATCCGAAGAAAACAAAATAAACGACGAGCCACATGTCTGACTCGCTGCTAGCCAAAGCCTGGGAGCGGCAGCAAGTCCAGTGTTGGTCGCGTCTTTTGCAATTCCCAAGACATGGAGTGTGCAGCTTAGAATCTGGTTGCGATTCCTAATTGTGCGAATGAAGGTAGCCTGCAAATGATACTGGGCCCGGCAATAGTATCAAATGTATCGGCTCGACAGCTAGTTAATTTCAAATTCAACGGACGTATGGCGCGATGGTTGAGGATCGAGTGTGACTGAATTTATTTAAAACTTGACCATGTCAGAATCAAATCTGAACAAGACTGGACGTAGGTAGTATGTAATGCGAGTTCCACGAAAGGAACGTTTTACGCATGGGAATTCTTGCCGGTGAACGTAATAAATAATTAAATGGATAAAGACACTCGAGTTCATTGAGATTGTCATGCTTGTAACTGGTTTTGCTAATTTTATGAGTCATTTTCGAGGTGAAGTTTGTAATTTCATTAAATATTATTTGTTAAAAAGTGACGTGAATGTGAATACATTATGATCTGGCTGACGATCATGGTGGGAAAATGCTACTGATACGTGTATTTGAATATTCTTATGAATAAGATAAAAGTAGGAACTAGGAACTATAAGATGAGAGTAGTAACTACTCATATCATTTTTTTTTGCATTTACATTTTCATGCATTTAGAGTATGGTCCACAAAAACGTGTTTTAAACAAAAACATTAAAAACACTAATAACTAATTGTCTTGCAATTTATTTTTTAAAATATAATTTATAACAAGTCTCGTAAATTATCTCAATACGGAGTCCAATGGTTGTTATTATTTAGAATTACTTCGCATCTTCTGTGACAACTTTGGCTAAAATTTTGAGCATAATCCACACTAACATGGCGCCGAATATGTTTCAAGGTGCGCATAAGTTGCCGTGTACTGGATATTATTTTCCCTTTTAATCTTAGCTTCATTGGCGAATATGGGATTCGCCTCTGGACTCTGTGATGATGATCACTGATAATCAATCCAAAGTTTGTATCCCATTTCCAATCACGTTCCAAATTCTCCTTTGCCCAGCTCATGTGTTGCCGTTAGCAGGGGTTTATTGTTCGTAATTAGGTTTTTTTTATGCCAGATTCTTAGAGCTTCCACCTAATTGTATTAATTGAGAATCGAATATCTTTTCTAAGAAGTTTTTCTCTCGCCTGCCTCAGACTTCCGAAACATCTCACAAATATCTTTATCTACCTTGTCGAAGTACCTCTAGTACGGCCTCTGCCGGGCTCGTTATCCACATTTTTTATACTTCCCCACTTCTTCACAAACGAAACACTTGTTTTCCTATATTTTGCTGTCTCTTTTATAGTCATTTTAGGACCTTTGTGATGAGTAACTAAAAATACAATTTCAAAACGCTTCTAGTACACGGCACTCCTGTTTTAAATATGTTTTCTTCATGAAAGCTAAAATTCTAATGAAAAAATTAATGAGGTGCGAAATCGGTAAAAATGTATTAAAAGTAATTTACTGTTACACGTACATATGTGTGCAAACACGAAGGCGAAAATAAAATGAGTCACGTTTTTGTGAAGCACAGTATATTTGGAATTTTACTAATAAAAGAAGCTTCAAATCGTTTAAAAATTGTGGGCCCTATTCTGAGAGTCACCTCACGTGAGATCGTTTTCAAAGCGAAAGCAACAAAAACAACCAATCAAACATAAAACACCCCAAAAATTAACACACAACAACAAACTCACAAACATACGAGCCAAAAATTTATCAGAAAACGGCTATGGCGAACACTTAGTCGAGTTTAACCGCATTATTCAAATAAAAATATATAAATTATCTTCAAAATAAGATTTTTGTACTTTTTTTCATGATTCACGATCCAAACTTCGTCAAAATTCATCTTCTTTTTTTTTTTTCAAAATATCAATTTATATGACTTCTGACCACAGTCACTTGATATTATCAAGTGACTGAAAATTTCACTTCACGTGACGCTTGTCACTTCATGTGACTCTCGGAGTAACCGACAGTTCGAAAATATCACTTGAGATAAAATGAAGTCAACTCATGTGACTCGGAGAATATGAAATCAAGAGAGTCACTTCATTCGTCACGTGAGATGACTCTCAGAATAGGGCCCTGTATATTTAACTTCTTTTCTATGAGCTTTGGCAATATTTCGAAAATATATGATTTACCGTTACATTTTTATTATAGGGTAAATTCCTTTAATTCTGGACAACTCCGATTTCAGATAACTTTGGTTTCTTTTAAATTGGCTCCATGTAGCACAGGCTGTTAGTGTTTGTGGTGCCTGGTTCAAATCCACGTTCGGACGAAGGTCTGCGTACCAAGCTTTGAGTTCACCTAGCTCTGAATAGGTACCTGAATTATTCAGGGGTAAAGTGTGTCGTGGAACTAATCACTTCACACTCGTATAAATTGATTCTTCTGTATGTGAAGCAGTCTGCCAGCTTCAACTCCTAGAACTGACCAAATGTTGTATACTTCACTTTAAATTAAATACTTTACTTTAAATTGGGATACTATTGGGAAATCAATTTAGATTTGAATACTTTACTTTAAATTGGGACATCGATATTCCTTACTACCCGAGGTCTCATGTTCTTTTTCTATGAGAATACTGATGTCATCGGACAAGCTAGTCATCAAGCAATGGGGTACTAAGAAATTCGGGGCGTCGCCAGTTCAACGGGCTCACAGTTGACTTGAAAATTTGCTATATACAGTTAGTCACAAAAGTCCGCATACACCTTAGAATTCATTGTATTCTTCTCAGATATCAATGCTTATTTATTTTGAATAAAAATATAAGATTAATTTTTTGCTAAACAAAAAACTCTTTCAAAGAATGAACAATAAAAATGAGAAAACCCGCCATACTTAGAAAATTAAAAATAATATAAATTTGATATCACAAAAATAAGTATGCATTATGAATAAAAAAAAACCTTGTGATTTTTTTGTTTTAGAAGAAAAATTCTACTATTTTTTTGAGTATCCTTTAACCTTTATAACGGCATTCATCCTTGAAGGCATCGAATTCACCAGGTTTTGAGTCCTGTCACCAGAACGCCATCCCAAACAGCAAAATTGTCTCATCAACTGCGGCATAGAGCCAAACGACAGTAAGAGCCTGCAAACCTCAATTAGCTCCTATGACACTTTTGTAATAGTAAAGTGCACCGAAAACCTTCCGCGCACTTTCTGCTATATTAGGGGTGTTTTTTTGCTCCGATACAGAACAGAATAGAACTATGCCGCAAAAACAACGATCTAGCACAAAACAGCAGTGCATTCGCTAAGACTGACAGAGGTTGCTGTAGTCGCTGTGGTACCATAAAACAGCTGAAAATAAAGCGAGAAACTAACGAGTATACACTACCACAATCGATAGAAAATAGAAAAAAACTAGCAGAAAATTACCTCTTTTAACTTTCTACAAGTTATGAGGGCTTTTTCTAATTTCCTAACTACCAAAACATTCAACATAACCATGAAAAACCCAAAGTCACCTGACAGCAAAAAAAGACAACTTCTCATGAGCTTTTCTTTTTTCTATCAGCACATTCTATAGTTCAGCACGTGAACTACAAATGAGGAATATAATTTCTGTACTAGTGAATTCACTGGTACAGGAGTGTTGTTGTTTCCAATGCATATACTCTATGCTCTGCTGGATAGAGGAGCAAACAAAAACACGCCTATTGTCGCTCCATACTAGCTTCGAGCCGAGGATCAGCCCTAAATGTATGACACTTAGACTCGGGTCAATGGAGACTCCATTTGATTTCGATAAGTCGCATCGAAGAATTTTATATTTCCTTGTAAACAGTACTACCTCCGTTTTGCATGGATTCCGCACTATCAGCTCCGATGTCAAAGGAGTGATTTAACCTTTCAGGAAGCATAGACAAATACTTTCCCGACCCTGCTATGGCCATATCGTCTGCATAAACAGACACTTTGCAGCCGGTATGGTCCACCCTCATCAATTATACAACAAGAGAGAGAGAGAGAGAGTATACCACCTTGAGGTGTGTCCGTGCTGATCATTCGCCGTAGGAAGTGGATACACATTTCTCAAGGAAGTGGATGTCACTCAATTCCTAAGAATCTGCAAGATAAGAGTTATCAAATACATATCAATATCGAGCACCGAGAGTGCTTTAGCAATCGCTTCAGATTTTTTGTTGTTAAAACCCCCGTCAATGTCTAAGAAGAAGATGAAGATATGTTTTAAAAACAAGTAATTCCTCAGTTCGCTCAATCAGGGCATGAAGAACAGTTTGAACAGATATTCCGTTGGTACAACAATGCTGTAATTACGAGATTAACATAGGATCGATTGATTTTAGAATATAACAGTCAATGGTCCTTTGCAGAATCTTAGCTAGGACATAGTTAAGAGATATTGGACGAACGTTTTTTGGCTTGATTTCGTTTGATTTAAGCAGATGGGAGCAAACGAGAAGCGCAAGCACGCATTATATATATCTCTTAGCTCTGGTAGCGTTACTTTAATGGGCTTTTGGATGCCAACCGGAGGGACGCCGTAAAACTGCTCGAATGAGTTGATGGGCTCACCTTTTACGGGAGTTGGAGAGACGGCATTAAGCTGATGGCATGCTCCGTTAAATATAACACTTCTAGAGAAGGCCAATAACTACCCGAAACATGTAAATCCATGAGAACGGTTAGAATGTCCGGCCCCGAAACAAGTCCAAATGCCATCAGGGTTCATAAGCCTCGTATACAGTGTGGTTTTAAAGTGAATTAGGATGACTCAAACCATGTTGTATACGCGCATCGGATGAATTTGGGATAAGTCGATCCGATCAGGAAATTTTACCGGATTGGATTGACTTTGGCGTTAAAAGACCCGGATCGATTGAAAAATTCGAAGTCCACTTGAGTTATATTCATATATGTATGTGACGATCCGATGCGATATGCTTCACTTTAGTAGAACTGGCTGAATTTTATTCGGTTAATACAGTCGCACCAAAAACCTACTTTGAAGTTTCATGTCAATCCGTTTCAAGCCAAGTCAGTCCAAGTCGGTACGGTTTGTATACGAGGCTATTGCGTACTCCCTAGCCCACAAAGCTGAGAGTCTCCACGCTTCTACAGAAAGAGGACCTCTTTGCAGTCCATACGGCGTTACTTAAATGCTTTTAGCATCGTTTTATACAGCGACTATTCATTAAACCTTTTAGCTCTGTTGAGCTACTGGACTCTCATCGCATAGCAGTGGTTTTCATATTCGACCACGAGAGCTTGGGATTTCTGCTGGCTGTGGATGAGTTACACGCTGTCCGAGATGCAGAGTTGAGAGCACTATTAAATGCGGTAGCTGCCTGATTTAGTTCATTGTGGCAGTCGGTGATTTCCCGAGCAATTTCTAGAAGCAAAAGAAGTGAAAGAAAAGTATGTGACGGGGGAACTAGAAAGGGTGCAAACTATAGCGAATTTTCGCTCTCGAAGCAAATACAAAAAAGTATTTTTGCATGAAAAATAGATATTTGGTGCATCATGAGCTGCTAAAACGGAACGAAACTATCAACTATCATTAGCGAAAAATGATCCAAATAGTACCTACAATAGAAATGATACAATATTTCTTCAACATGACAATACCAAACCTTATCTAGATCTACTTAGATGGACAAAAATGGAAAGTTCTATATCGTGCATCTTCTTCAACACAAATGGAGTCTTCTTCTTACTATTTTTTAATTCGATGAGCAACGCATTTAGTTCTATAATTTAGAAGATCAATCAGAAACAAAAATAAGCATCTCTTCTTACGCAAAATCCGTTTCTTATCTGAAAGATCGAACAAGCTTGAAGCTTCTGATGGTCAATACTTTGAATCAGCTGAATAATTTTTATAGATTCAAAAATACTATGCTTTTCATGACAATTTTAGATGGAGTACTATTCTATGGGTATGTTTGTTCTGAATTAGTCCACCAAGCTTCCGGTGAGGTTCGAGTTCCACCTTTATGGCGAAACTTTTCAGAGGAAGTACTACTTTGTTTAGTAGCATCCTTATTTTTCGTCTTGTTGTACCTGTCGGCTATTGCTTAGCTAACGCGAGGTTGAGTCTTTGGTCAAAACTACGCTGGCCAACTTTAGATTATTGCAGAAGCCACGTGGCCATGTTAGATGATCTCGATGGAAGCCTATAAAACGCTGTACGAGAGCTGAAGCACGGTCACGTGATGGCAAATTTCGGTCTATTTTCCGTTAGTTCCTTACAAAAGCCGGCCGGAACAAAATTAGTTTGTAAAATTGAATTAAATTGAATTCATTTTAGTATTGGTTTAGTAGAGATATGTGATTTGTATCTTAAATTTTAAATTTATTACAAATCGAAATATCGCAATAAAAACACACTCAAGAATAATTGTCCCTTTTATTTCGTTATCATCCTTTAAGCAGCCCAACAGCCTTGGCCCTGAAAAAAATCCGAATTTCACTTTACATCTCATTTGCTAAAACGAAATTCTTACGCTCCATCTCCCTTTAACCTCTGAAAATTCCCAAACGCAATGATGGCAACCACCACGATGCTCCAAGACTGTAATTTATTTCCTTAAACAGAATATTGTTATCAGTCTGGCTGGCTTAGTGACAGATACGATTTATAATGATATTGAGGCTGCACAGGACTGTCGGCTGCCATACGAAACCAGCAAGCAGCTTTTTGAATCTTTCTCTTTTATTCGAAGCGTGGAATCGGCGCAGTATATACTTACTTTTCTCTGATTAAGCAAAAATGAAGACTTATCGCGAGACGGAGCACAGTAAATTGAAAAAATTGCCATCGTTTCGTGTTCTATGTCAGCAAGGAATGATTATTGCTTTCCTTATGGCCAACAATTAGGAATTGTTTCGAACGAGCGAACAAAGCTAGCAGATTACCCGGAAAACTTTCACGTACCGATTGCAAGTGCGCGGCACGAGTTGAATACTATGACAGGAGGCTTAAGTATGTTTTACGTTTCATTGTGGGACAATTTGGTGATATGTGGGCTGACTAAAGCCGATGAGCTCGCAATTCCTGGTTTAAAGGAAGCAACCGAAATGCGGAAAAATTGGATACTTAATTAGTGTCGGAAGCGAGAAATTGGGGCAAACACGGGTTAATGACAAGATTAAAAAGTTATCTCAACTTATTTTAACATAACGAGATTAAGAGTAAGATTAAGAACGAAAGCTTAATTTGAATTCCTTTGTCTTTTCTTCCCTCTTGTATTTGGGGGTCGTTGAGCTCAGATTTGTGCAGAACAAAAAGTTATAAGTAAATGTGACTGTAGAGAGTGTGCTTTGTCACATTATTGTGAATTGAGCATTAACTTTTATTTAATTTGCTACAAAGCAACAATATGTCAATAAAACACATTGTAAACGCTGTAATGATTTTTTGGGGGTGATACTTAAAGACTATACCAAGCATCCAAGACAATCAAATACTAATCGACGTCATGATCGAACAAATGAGTGACTATAAACACTCAATCAATAAACTTGGAAACATCGATTTCAGTCACAAACATACACCAGACAGAACATAAAATTTTATTCTTCTTCGAATAGACTTTTAAACACACCGATAAGATCATTGGGCATGAATAGTATTCGTCTTGGATCGAAAATCCAATTGATGTTTGCACAAGAGAGAATCGAACTAAATGAAATATTCGCATTGTTTCAGTAGATCATTGTGAAAGTTTTGTTTTCAGCATTTTAGAGAACATAAAATAGTTTATACTAGTTGGATACAAATTAAAAATTAGGCACATATGGCAAATGTTTTCAAATCATTTGGAGCTGGGAGGCTGTCTTTTTGTAGAATGACTTTGTAGATTTAATGCTCTTAGATTTAGATAACATAGAATGAGCCTATATAGTCTCTGTTAAGATTGTTTGATATTTCCCACATGTTGGGCTATGTATTTGCGAGTGATGCACAATGAATCTTCTATAAACTTGAAAAGAAAACTCGTGCTCTATTTATTATACTATAGCTTTATCAACCCAGCAAAGAAAATTTGAGATTTTTGATAGATTGATAGATAGATTGATTTTTGATATTATCAAACCCGCCTTCACTCTACTGTCGCTTTATTAAAAAAGCTCTCGAGAAAAACCATCTCAAAACACAAGACAAATTTTCCAACATTCTATGAAACGTTACTCTTGGTTTGAGAAGCCATTTAAAGCCTCGTTCCTTAATCAAAACATAAGCCAAGTTAAATAAGACAAAACAAAAAGACTTGTGTACCCGAGTGGATAAAGAAACAGCTGCTAGCCTATGGTTCAAATCCCACAGACAATAAAGCTGAGTTTGACGGTTTTAATATCGTTTTGAGACTTTTGCTCTACAAGGGCTGGAGTTTGGTCTTGTGGCATCAAGAACGCCAATGAATCCTTAGAAGAAAATTCATCTTTATCTCCATTGTTTGATCTCCATTGTATTGATTTAAATTTTTTTAGAAGCAATAGCTCGACTTTTGATCTATGTCACTAAAGAAATGGCAGTTTCAGTCGTTCAATTTCGTAAATACTATTTTATGGAAGTGCTTTGGAATTCATGATATATAAGGCATAAAATATGTGTCTCCAAAAAAATTTTGATTTATCGTTTTATAACTCCTTAATCACACCAACAATAGATATGGTAGTTGGAATAAAGGTCTACACCTGCTTACTCTATTTATTTATTTATTTCACCAAGGAATGTGTACATGTGTAGAAGAATAAAAATAGTACATGCATAATATTACGCAAATCTATAGATGAATACAAAACTAATAAATAACGCATAAAAAAAGAAGAGATCCTACTAATAGAGCTTTAAGTTGCTGGGCGCACTCTTGGTTAAAAATATGTTGGTTTCGAGAGATAAACTGCCACACCTCTTCGCCATTCGTTTGAGGCACAGTATCTAAGAAAAGCTGAAACACGTGTATCCTTATTTTGTGAAGCGACTGGATATGTACGAGGCACGTCCAGAAAGTAAGTGTACTAGATTTTTGTGAGTTTCAAAGAAACCCACAAAAATCTAGAAAAAAACTTTTACACGGCTACATCAGTACATATGTGAACTATTTTTCTACGTAGTTGCTATCTATCTCGACGTACGTAGTGCGACGAGGGATCAATTTTTTTATGCATTGGTCAAAGAACTCTGCCACCACCCTCACTTGAACACCTCCCCCTTCACTTCCTCGTCAGTTTAAAATTTTTTTCTACCAATGTGCATCATTACGGAGGTGAACAGATTGCAATCTGAAGGCGCCAGATTAGGGGTTCATAGCACCCCATTTGAACGACTCTAAAAGTTGCTTTCTCTACTTTGGTCGTGTGAGGTTTGTCATTGTCGTGCAGAAGGCAGACTCACTTCCGCAGCAGTTCCTTCCTCTTCTTCGGAATTGTTTTTCTCAATTTTTTTGAAGGTCCCACAATACCTAGCAGCATTGATAATTTCACCATGAGGTGAAAATTTGATCAAAATGATCCCTTTATGGTCCTAAAACAGGGATGCTGTGTTTTTGTTGGCTGTAATCGTGTTTTAGAATTTTCGGACTGAAGGTGACGAGGTGTCCAGCCCAAGTTTGGTCTGCAGAAAATCATCACCTTCCAGCTCATACCACTCCAAAAACTCTTTGGAGGTTGCCATTTGATTTAATTTGTGCTGCTCTGTCAGCTGTTCTGGGACCCACCTTGTACACAGTTTATGAAATGTTAGTGTTTCTGTGATTGTTTGGTGCAGCAGTGTTTTAGAGATATGTGGAACCATAGCCGAAAGTTAATCCAAAGTCAATCTGCGGTCGCCACGAACAGTTTTCTCTATTTTTTGAACAAGCAAATCAGTCAAAATCTACTGTAGGAAATACATATGGGCCCAAGCCAAACCAACAGAGCCTATGGCCAATATGTGTACACCCACTTGGTGTGAGATGGCTACGATTGGTCGATATTGGCCTGCATTCCGGTCTGAGTGGGATTTGGGCACCAACATGCACCAACCAAACGGATTTGACAAGCTGACCATAGACAACTGAAGCTCACCAGCTCCGGCCATGGTGTGGACAGTAGCATCTGTCCTCGAATTGGTCTGTGGTGGCCCAACCCGAGATGGTTTAGCTTGGGCCAATATGTATTTGAAGCATACGGTATTCTACACCATACACATCAGTACAACCGGTTTTACACTTGCGAAAGCATTTAAACACACTCGTACGATTCATAGCTCTTTCGCCATAGACCGATTTGCTTTCGTTAAAAACTTCATGCCGAAATTTTACACAGGACGAACGTTTCGTCGAGTGGCTTTAAAATTATTTCCCTCCATGTTTTGGCATGTGAAAAAAAGGGGTGAATAGGCGAGATGACCATTTACACTCTCAGCTCGCCAACATTTGCCTGTGTGTTAATTCGACATCAGACGAAAATTTTCCCTTCAAAACGAGATAACGGATAACACTGCAAATATCACACAGGGCGGCAAATTTTATAGACATCGTACACGGGAAACGTTATCGTTGGTAACAGAAGGAGCGAAGCTACAGAGCAATATGACCAACATAGCAAAATAAAATTTATTATATGCAAATCATCGACGTTCCTGGTGCAGGACAGGTAAGAGGTACTAAGCTCCACGTTAGTCTCAAAGAGTACAGTAAACTTTATAAAAAAGTATGGCGTCTTAACAGGAGCTTCGTTTTCTGGTCATCCTCGAACTATGAAAAT
This sequence comes from Nemotelus pantherinus, assembly GCA_963978885.1. Classification (NCBI taxonomy): domain Eukaryota; kingdom Metazoa; phylum Arthropoda; class Insecta; order Diptera; family Stratiomyidae; genus Nemotelus; species Nemotelus pantherinus. The sequence continues at coordinate 196,576,434 of OZ022263.1, read as the reverse complement.
AAATCGCGAAAAGACTAAAGTATAGGAAATCAAAGTACACAGACTGGGAAGGCTATTGAAATAGTTTTACAGTGGGGCTTCACGACCGATCCCGAATTGCCCTATTATTGAAAAACCAGCATAATCCTCGGATCCATGAAAAATTTCGTGAAAAAAAACTAGATACCTTAAAACGAGCAAACCATATTGCAACAGAGAGTTAGGAACTCAAGGTACAAAATTGGCAGTCATGCTGTGACCGAGAATGAAGAGGCAGGTTTTGAACAGACTAATTAAACGAGTCATCTAGTATAAAAAGTTTAAATGGGCAATAAACTGCCTCAAACCCCCTAAATTTTCGGAACTGGATAAGCAGCAACTACGCTTCGTTGATCTCTAAATACACTTTTAAAACAAACTTATTAAAGGCCCTATCAACATCTTAATCCCACTTAATTTCCCATCAAACTAGCTTAAATTAAAACAAACATATTAAAGTAAAGTAACTAAAATAAAGTTGTGATGTATTTTGTTTTCTAATGTGTTGAAAAAATATGTATTTTGTTGTTATATTGCATTGTTAATGTTTTGCTGTACTGTATGATGCCTTGTTTGGCAAATAAATAAATAAATTTATTACGCCACAAGGCAATTATAAACCATCTTGGTGAAATTTCCACGTTCCCTTTTCTACCCTCTTATGTTCAATGGCTACAAATTTTTAAGGGTATGTAAACAACGAGTATTTTCACGATTTTCACGAAAAAAAACAGTTTTTTTGCGATTATCTTGGTTTCTATTGCTCCAATGATGTTAACACCTATGATCGAAATTTTAGAGCAAAAAATTTTATTTGAAGCATTTTTTCATGCGCTCAAACGTTTTTGCGCTCAAACAGTTTTTTCTCACCTTTGACTTTGAATAACTTTCGACGCAGACACGAGATTTTATGAGACCTTTGAGGCAGCTTTGAGGACCCCAAAATGGAGGCATATACAAAAATTCAGCTTATTATCTCCCATTCCGAGGTTGACGCCTTTTTTATGCTAAAATGACTGGGCCAATTGACTTTCAATGTAATCAATGTCGATAAGTAATCGAATATTTGGTGATCTTATCACAAAGACCATCAAATTTTCGAATAAACACAAAATATGATAATCTTTCAGACTTTTCAAATTTTCAACTCGGCTACAAAGCTGCTAACAATACATAACAGAGGCCACACAATGCAACTGAGTGGTTGTTTGAAATACAGTAGCCCCGAACCAATTAAAAGTGTCTGAATCTAAGTACGTGTTGAACTAAACTAAATAAGAAGCCATAAACGAAAATATTCGATTCATATTTCATATGCATTATAGCCTAAAACTCTTATAAAAAATATACATATAGAAAATCGATGACTGAAATGATGTTGTTACTCAGCCCTTTCGCTTGTGAAACATGTCAGGGGGAAATAGCTGGAAGATATTTCTGAAAAGTACCTACAAATTTTAATGCGGGGGGACAGCATTCATCTATAGCCGTATTGGATTAACGTTTTTACGCTATCTACCGTATTACACGATGGCAAACCACAATTCATTTTGCTCTCATTTGATCTAATTGGAAGTTATTTTGGCATATAATGCTATGTGAGAATCATCGTTGGATTACACAACACCTATGAATTTAATTTTCAAATAAAAACCATTTACATACCAAAACATTTGGCTTCCCCGTCCGATCGTCTACCCAGAGCAGTACAAGGTCTGCTCTAGCCATTTTCCCATCTTTGTTCGAGAATCCCAATCCGATAAATCCTTCGGTATTGACAGTCACACGAAAGAAGATCTCCTTGGCTTTAATCCACCATTCCAGGATGTAAAGTCCGTTTCCGTCCATGATTTCCATTCGTTTCCAGTCATGGTGCGAAACGGTATGATGCGTCGATGTTTGCACTAATGTCGCACTCAGTGCTAATCCACACAAGCAGCTGCACAAAATCTTCACCCACAGCACTTTCATAATTTCGCATTAAAACCTTTCTCAAATAACAATTTATCAAGAACACTACACACTGAAGAACGTATTCCACTCAATAGCCGCACAATCACATACTAATATCATTTGCGTTAAAACAGTTTAGCTAAGATAGCGTAGAAGCCGCGGCACACGTTAGAACCTTTCTGGTAGCAATTCACGGATCGCGAATAAATTGCGCGAATGGCTCTGCACGCGACTGGTCTAGGCGAGTGTTTTTTTCCTAGCGCGAATCGAAAGCACGTCTTCAAGAAACCGGCAACCGGCGACACAATATCGCGATCGCAATGTTTTTTCTTAACTGCCACACCGCGGCGGCCGCGATCTTCACGTCGAGGAAGAAGTAAGAAGCGAGTTTTATCAGCGAAGAAAAAGAAAACGTGCACCAACAAAAAAACTACGACAACGGAACATTCACGGCAGATGTTCAACGAGAACGTGTGCAACTACCGAGGAGCCCGCGCTAATAATAACAAACTCATTGCCGAGAGCGCATGAACGGGTGCGTGTAGGGCATGCAGGATAGAAGACAAGCCGCGCAACAGTCGTCCCTTTACGCACTTTGAGTTTAAATACATGCGCACAGGATGTTTGCATCTGTCGAAAATATATCGGTTTGGAGGGTTTGTTGATGATGGTACTCGTCGATCGCTTCGTGTCTGCTCGGCACATGAGGCGAGGACGCCGGTGTATAGAAACAGGACTCACTCACGTGACCGGAATTAACCTGTGTGCGTGTCGCAGATTCTCAGCCACAGTCCTATTAATGAATTTCACTTGATGGAAGGTAAGTAGTAAAGGAGAACATGGCTATTTTGCCCTGATTCGCATAAACGTTCTATCTACATTTTAGCGCTTTCGAGATATTCAATGATTTGTGTTCTGATTTGTACTGGAGATACATACATATATGGAGAGTGCATTTTTCGATATTGATTTTAACATACTTAAACAAAAGATAGGTTTTTCAAATTTTGCAGAATGATGTAAGTAGTTTTCGAGTCCGGTGTTGACTCTAAAATGACAAAAATGTAGATAGAACGTTTATGCGAATCAGGGCAGTATTATGCGCCAGCGAATTTTGATGCGAAATCGGTTTGGGGTGAGTTGCCGTGTAAGAGAAATCTCGTAGATACAAAATGCCTTTTTAAAAATTTCTTTTTAAAATCAAAATGCCTTTTTATTATTGTTAATTGTTTTAATTAAGCTATAACTCATCAAAAAATTGCACATACTACTGTGATCAAAAAGTAAGGTGAAATTGTCAGTTAAAACTCCCGGGCATTAGCAAGGCAGGTAAATTTTTTTTCCTAGGTTGGTAGGACTGTCTATTACATTTGCCAAGTGTTTGTTTGTCAAAAGGTTTATTTATCTCCGAGTTACACGTGTTGTTGTAAACAACCAAAAGTGAATTTTTCGATTTTTACAATGGGTGATTTTGTTGAGCAAAGAACTTGCATCAAATTTTGTTTGCGCAACGAATATTCTTGTGCAGGCACGTTGAAAATGTTGCGGAAGGCCTTTGGTGATGAAACTATGGCACAAAAAAACCTTTATAAGTGGTACAACGAGTTCAAAGCGGGCCGAGAACGCGTTGAAGACGAACCGCGCTCTGGACGACCATCAACGTCTACCGTCGAGGATTACGTCCAAAAAATCTAAGATTTGGTGCTTGAATATCGTCGATTGACAATAAGAGATCTTGTTGATAGTATTGGAAGATCATTTGGCTCAGTCCAAACCATTTCGAAGGATGTTTTGTGTCTCAAACGCGTCCAGTCTCGATTGGTGCCAAAATCGCTCAATTTTTTGGAAAAAAAAGCGTCGCGTTGATGTGCGTGAAACTTTGGTGTCGAACTAACAGGACCACTTGAAATGTATCATTACTGAAGACGAGACTTGGATTTACGCATACGACCCTGAAACCACCGACCAATCCAGCGAATATCGTGCAAAAGGTGCAACAAGACCTAAAAGACCACGGTAGAGTCGATCGAAAATCAAGGTCATGTTGACAGTTTTCTTTGATTTTCGTGGTGTGGTGCACTATGAATTCCTTCCGCCGGGCCAAACTGTTTGAACGTTATGCGTCGTTTGCGTGAAGCTATTCGTCTGAAACGGCCGGAATTATGGGCGAACAGCTCTTGGTTCCTTTCATCACGATAATGCACCATGTCATACTGCATTGGTTCTTCGCGACTTTTTTGCCAAAAACTCGACAACCACCGTATTTGCCTGATTTGGCTCCGTGCGACTTCTGGCTATTCAGCAAACTCAATGCGGGGACGCCGTTTTGACACGACCGAGGAGATAAAAACCGAATTGAAGAAGGTCTTGAAGGCTATACCGGAAAAAGACTATTCCGACTGTTTCGAGGACTGGGAAAAGCGTTGGCAAAAGTGCATTTTATCGGAGGGGGACTACTTTGAAGGGGATGAAATTGATTTGGAAGAATAAACAAAGAATTTACATTTTATAGACAAATTCACCTTACTTTTTGATCACAGTAGTACATCAAAAATTTCCACACACATTCAAAAAATTAGTTACTTTTTCTTCTTCTAATAGCGTGTGTGGTGTTTTTGTTTGCTGAAATTACTTCCTTTAAGCGATTGTTCATTGAATTGACTAGTTTTTTTTTTTTATTAATTTCCGGTGTAATTTTTTCCCACTTTTATAAAATAACCTCCTCCAGGTGAGTTCGGCTTGCGATATAATGTTCCAGCACTTTTTTTTCGAAAAAATCACAAATATATTCGACGGAATTAAAGTCTGGTGATTGGAGTAGATGAGGAAGCACAGATTTCACGTTATATAGTACCCTTTTACTAGATGCGAGGAATGTTTTGGATCATTGTCAAGTATTAGTGAAAATTGGTCGCTACATCCAATTTTTGAAGCACAATTAAGCTATAATATTTCCAAGTACTGATGCTTGTCTATAGTACTTCCCACAAATACCAAATTTCCAACGTCATTTGCTGCCATCGCTCTCCATGCCACAACATTTTCACCTCCGTGTTTCACAGTGGGTCGTAAATTTTTTGACTGAAACGCTGAATTGACTGCGCCAAACAAATTGCCGCGCATCAGAGTCAAAAAGATTATATTTACTTTTATCAACGAAAATAACATTTTTCCAAATTGGGTTGACATTGTTACATACTCTCTAGATATTTAAAGCGTCGGACAACATTTTTCCTCGAAATGCTCGTTTTTTTTTCTTGCAATGATTCCCTTGTAATACTTTTTATTGAGAAAATTTCGCACTGTTTGGGCATTCAACGATAGTCCGTTGTTTCTTTTAAGGTCTGCAGCTGTTTTGGAAGCATTTGTTTTTGGATCCTTCTTAATCATTCTCTCAATTTTCCTCTCCAAATACTCATCTAAAATTTTCTTCCGCCCCTTTATTGGACAATTAACAAACTTTTGTTGCTATTAAAAAATTTTTATAGCCGTTTGTATGGTCAAACGTGGTCTACAAATGATCCTTAATTTTTCAGCATAATTTTTACCTTCTTCCTTAAGGGGTAACACCTATGTAGAAATTTCAAAAAAATCTATTTGTTTGTTTTTGCTAAAATGGCAGGGAAACATGTCTAGAATAACGTCTTAAGTTATTTTCAAAAATAAATTTTTTTTTCCGAGTTATGAGCATAAACGTTGGATGCCCCACCGTGCGGTCGGGGCCTATGCGGCGCGCGTACGGCACGCTCTGCTCCAAAGTCCTTATACCTACCACAGGTATCCGTTAGCGACTTTTCTCATTAGTAAATTACCATTCAGTATGACAGGTAGTAGACCAACATTTGCCACAAAAAAGGCAATAAATCCACAAAGCGAAAACAAGAAACGTGAAAGAGCCGCCCTTTGTTTTCAAACTTTAAATGCGTTTTTCTCGAAACCACATTTTTTGATACGGCCTTGCTTTTAGTTCAAACTTTAAGAAAAATTTTGATTTTTGTGTTTCAGACCATTTGCGACGACGAAAAGTTGCGGGCCGTTGAGGCATCTTTGAAAAATCGTCTGATGCTCGTAGCCTGGTACAGCCGCCATTTTGTATTTTAGGACGTTGTAAAAATTAATTTGTATACTTCAAAACATGTATAATAAAGCCATGTAATTATTTTTTCAATCAAATATAAAGTTTCCTTGGAAAAAAATGCAAAAAATCACCCTCGAAAACAGCGTTCCACATAGGTGTTACCCCTTAAGTTTTACAGTTGATTTCTTCTCTTCAACAGGAACATTGCGGTGTTATTCGGCCATTTTAGAAAAAATCATTTAACAAGAATTACGGCACAGCTCTATTGAGCATTTATAACTACTTCCTTCAATAAATGAGGATCGTGTGTAAATCTGCTCTGGAAACTAAGAACCGCTACTTTTCTTTTGCATGAAATCATAAATAAATCTTGTGTGTATGTGCAATTTTGTGATGTACGTGCAATTTCTTATTGCTGTACTGTGACACTAAAAGCTAATATAACAGAATACTGTTTTGCTCTAAAGAGCTTTAACAGTATAGAATTTATATATACCTAAAGAAAGAAAAAAAGTTTATTTTGTTCAATAAATAGAAGAGTTTTTATTAGAGCTAGGGTACTATACGTGCAATTTTTTGATACAGTGTACATATATTTATAATTAAAAACAAACTACTTCACAAATTAAATTAAATTGGCTCAGTTTTTGTAGTTTAGGAGATACATTTTTCGTTTAAAAGAATGCTAGACATCCGGAAAAGGCAAATTATCCTCGAAATATTGATATCTGTCAAGAAACTGAAATTTGTCTTTCTACAGGAAAACTTGGTCTTTAAAAAAATATTTAATTTACATATCTTTAGTGATGTGACCTAATTTTCAAGCATTTAGACAAAGTCATTAGACAGATAAGAGCACCAATTCACTTCTATCGATTTTCAAGGATGTTGTCTCGCATACTTACTTATCTCACAAGTGCTCATTTCCATTCATCATCTCTACGGTTCGGCAGAGCTCGTGGCTGGAAATTGGCCAAGGCTAACTTAATTTCGCAATTTACATAAAACATTCCAACGAAATAAATATCGGAGAGCCTCACTTGAGGTGTCCTGTCCGCATTCGCTTCGCACATACTGCGGCTAACGTTACAGCCAAGTCCCCTGGAATGCCGGAAAATTGTTTTGTTTCATGACCTGGAAGATACCGAGTACTTACGGAGGTCCTTGTAGTAGTATCGTAGGCTTGGAAATTCGTGCATGAGTAAGTTTGCCGATATGTGGACCGAGACTCCTTATATGATGGTTATTTTCAAAGTGGAAATATTCGAAGTTGTCAGCCTGCTTACGGCGAAAGTCGTGCTGTAAATTTTCTGAAGGTTCGTTGAGATTACACACATTGAGCCGCTTGATAAATGACCAATAATGGTCAAATTGGCTACGTGACATGCTCTTTTTTATTCAAACAAACGTAATTCGTAGGATTTTGAAAACTCGTCCAGAGAATACCCATTGGGTTATTGGGTTAGTAATTTCTGAATCAATTTAAAAAAATAGCCAGAAAGGCAACTCACGAACACATATAAGACCGGAATGGGATGGGAACTGTGCCGCATGGTTGATTCAGGTTCAAATATTAGGCGTATTCTTTTGCTCCCTCTATCCATAACAGAACAGAACAGACACATTGGAAACAACAACAACAACTCATGTACCAGTGAATTCATTGGGACAGGAGTTGTTGTTTTCAATGCGTCTGTTATGTTCTGTTATGGAAAGGGGGAGCAAAAAAACACGCCTAATATTTCACCTATCGTACCGGCAAGGGCAAGACAACATGCCTTGAGTCGCTCAGAGGTCGAGTTAGCATGACTATTGTGTCAGCAAATATTTGTTCTTATCAGCAAGAGTCCTGTGGAATAGTTTAAAGAGTGAATTGCATTATTTAACGAGTTGATACACTTAAATTGTAATAGCGGGCTATTACATAGCTATTACATAATAGGTGATTCCCATTGACTTTGATGATGTCTGCATTGAAAGAATAAGAATTGTTTGGAAAAAAGTGAGGACCGTGTATAACAAGATAAATACTCAAAGCCTAATACAAAGTTCGGTTTCAAGTGAAATGGCTTATGGCTCAAATTTAGCCCAAAGCTTTTTGCTCAAATTTAGCCCAAAGTTTTGCCCGAACAGTAACAAAAGACAAAGGGCGGTAACAGCATGTCTCCACTTATTTCATAGCATGTCTCCACTTATAACATTACTATTCTTTTCACTCTGGTGGTCACCATCGCTGCAAACGTGCTCACAGTGGTCCTATGAGAAAAACTGAATTTCATAACTGTAATAAGTGTACTACATTTGGAATAAATTTCAGTCCGATATCTCAATTATTCTGTGTTTTGTTTAAATATAAAATGTTTATGTCTTTATTGAAAAAACTCTGTACTATAAAAATGATACTACCCCAAATATACAGCGTAATTATGTTAAAAAAATAATTATTACTTTGTGAAATGATGCGTTAGAAATTTTTTGAGCTATAGTTTTGACAAATTTGAAAAAGCTTTTTTTTTTTTTGATATTTTTAATTTTTTAAAAGTATTTGAACCCTTACACTCGTTTCGGCACTGAATTCTACAACCTGTTAGCTAAGAAGCTGCCGAAGAACCTTCTTCTGTATCAGGAATTTGGCTTTAATTGGGGGCCGGGTTGCGGAATTGAGAATTATTTCGCTAGTCTGGCGTCTTCTATTTCTTCTTCAAATACTAAACCTTTTTGGTCTTACATTCGATCCTTGAAGAAAAAGTCTTCCATCCCTAACCAAATTACCTTCAATGGCTCTACCTCCTCGTCTCCACAAGATGTATGTCAGTTTTTCGCTAACTTCTTTTCTTCCTCCTTTAAAAGTTCGACCTCTCTTGTACATCCCCTGGTCTTTCCTTCCCTTCCTCCTTCTCTTTTTCTTATCCATACTAATCCGATCGAAGTTTAGAATTTATTGCTCAGCCTAGATCGGAATTCCGGTGATGGTTCTGATTGTATTCCCAATTTTTATACGTGGTCTATGTCTTCCTCATCGTGCGTCCTCCTCTCTATCCTTTTCAATGTGTGCCTATCATCCGGTATTTTCCCTTCTTCCTGGAAAGTTTCTAATATTTACCCAATTTTCAAAACTGGCAATATTTCCTCCGTCTCCAATTATCGTCCTACTTCCCGTCTCCCTTGTTTTAGTAAGATCCTAGAAAAAATTGTCTTCTCAAGAATGTATCCCATGTTTCATCCTATTCTAGCTCCAGAACAGCATGGGTTCGTGAGGGGTAAGTCTACTTTGACTAACCTTATTCTCTTCTCAAACACATTTGCCCTTGCCTTAGATCATCAGGAACAAGTGGACCTAGTATACACAGACTTTTGTAAAGCCTTTGATACTGTCGACCATAGAATATAACTCAGTAATGTTTCACAGTTTGGTTGTTTCGGGGCAATCCTTTCTTGGTTTTCGTCCTACCTCAGTAACCGTGAGTGCAAAGTTACTATTAAAAACCTCTCTTCTTCTCCTTTTCATCCCTCTTCTGGCGTTCCACAAGGGCCTATCTTTGGTCCTTTACTTTTCCTAATTTTTATTAATGACCTTCCTTCTATTATTTTTTCCCCTTGTCTACTGTATGCTGACGATCTGAAATTGTACCGAGTCATCAGGTCAGCTGATGACTGTATTATTCTCCAGAATGATCTGTGTGCTCTTCTTAATTGGTGCAACCGCAATTAGCAAATGTTAGCAAATGTAAACATAAGACCTTTTCCCTAAAATCATCTCCTATTTCTTTTTCTTATTCGGTTTCCACTAACTATCTGTCGTCCGTTAAACAATTTAGAGACTTGGGTGTGACTTTTGACCCTAAATTAAAATTTAATTTCCATGCTGCTGAAGCCACCGCTAATGCCTCCCGTGTCTCTGGATTGGTACTTCGCTCTGCCTCTAAATTCGTTGACATACGTTCATGTTAGTTCGTTGTGTCCTCGAATATGCTTGTCAAGTGTGGTCTCCCCGTTTCCTATACCTTTCTGAGGCCATCGAGTGTGTGCAGCGTAGGTTCACACGCTCTTTATTTTGTAAATGTAATATCCCTTACTCCTCATATGTTTCCGGTTTGTCCTTTCTTCAAATTCCTTCCTTGGAGTCACGCCGGCTGTTGGTGGACGAGTGCTTCCTATTCAAATTGCAGCGATCTGGCTTCACCGATTCATTCCGACCTTGCAGCTCGTTACGGGGCAATAGGTCTCAAGAAGGCTTCACTGTTTCGTTTGCGCGTACAAACGTGTACTTCTCTTCTCCTTTCGTCAGAATCCCTAGACGTCATAATGAATTGGGGCTTGGAACTCTGACACAATCGTTCTATACCTTTAAAAGATATTTAAAAGTATTTGTTTTAGACCTGAACGGTGGGTCATTAGATTATTGAATTATATTTTTCTTTTTGTAAACATTAATCTTAATTTTTTTTTATCCTTTTCTTATTTCATAGCCATAATTGGAATTTGTATTCTATTGTGATGAATATTAAAATAAATAAATAAATAAATAAATAAACATATTGATTCGGCCACTTAGGTGTACATGGACCTTGCGAAGATAGTGTGTCTCGGCAACTAATGAATGCCCTTTTATACTATACTTTATTGTACTTTATAATTATTGTTAGGATGATTTCAGCTTCTGTAAAGGCTGCGTAACACTATTAGCGTGTAAGATGAAAAATACACATATATAAAGAAAAACTAAATTAAATAGATAAGAGCCAGTAGGGCGAGATAGTATATTGAGTAGATTTTAAGTTTTTTTTATTGCTAATTAAATTCAAGGTTAGGTTAAGAATGTACATTGCAAAATGAAATAATTTTTTTTTCGTTTTTAACTCCGACACCGAAAAGAGGGACGGCTGCTTACTCAACATTAAAACGAATTGCAATTTTAATGCGATACTTTGGGAACATCTTCTTCTTGAATAATTTTACTATTCTATTACTATTTTGTTGATTGAGAAATTTTTATGAAGCATCGTTGAGCCTCATAAGTTGGGAAAAAGACACAGCTCAGTATTGTACAGTGAGTCAATATGAAAATTACTCATATGAAGAGAAATACGTCAAGTGCTTTGCTTTCTGTGCTTAAAGCTTGAAATTATTAAACATAAAATAATTTTCATACATTTTTGGGAAAATAATTTTATATTTGAGCAGGCCTTTAGAAAACCTTCAGCTTTCAAGTTATTTGAGATGGAAAATATAATTGTTTTTCAATAATCGGGAAATATCTTTAACCATTCCGTAGGAATAAAACGTTTGAGGGCGTCTCTATTCGAAATTCGATGTCCACGAAGATTATCGCCTAACCAATTCATCTGATTTAACATTTAAATCTGGTGGTTGTGATGATGTTAGTTTTTCTCTTGCGCCACCGTCTGGAGTATCACTTCCTGTGAAACCACCACCTCGACTACCGCGGCCATTTGATTCACCGATAGTGTGGCCAGATTGGGATATTTCCCGCCAATTGGGCTATCTAAAATTTGAATTAGCAGGACATTTTTTTAATTTCGTGGGTTGGCGGCTTTTGGGCTATATATTTTTATGAAAAACTATATTTGGGCTATATAATAAAACCTACTAATTAGGACACTGTATGATCGAACCACCTGAATAATTGAACTATAACATCACCGCACATACAATAAATTCACTCTATAATGGGCCAACCTCTAGAATTGGACCGTGAACCAGATTAGCTGGACAAAAATTTGTTCAGTGGTACTTGCTAATAAAAAAAAGAGCTACTTATAGGCCAGCCATGCTATCGCGAAACCTGAAAATTAGAAAGTCCTCACGTTACAAATTCATTATTATTTTAACTGTAGGTAAAGTGTACAAAAGCTACAAATTGCATGTATAAATTCATCAGCGTTACATATTTTCCAACCAATATCACTTGAAATGATTATTCATCAGCTAATTAACCATTCGGCAAAACGTCTTAATTATATTTATGTGCGTCTCCGACGTTATCGGGTTTAAGAACGCGGCGCGATCGTTGCAACAGCAAAAAAAAAAAAAATTAAAATTAAAGGAAGCTTCCTTGCAATGCCACGACAATTTTCTTGGATTATACGGTTTCTAATAAGTTTGTCAATTATTTTCTAGGCAGTTTGACCGAGGTTTTTGCTTAAAAAGTATATTAAGAATATTCAACTTAATCATGTTTTCCCATAACAAAAAGGGTGCATCCTTAAACGTATGCACCAATTATATTGTATAAAGGCGCCTCTACACAAATACAAATTGCAGACACTTATGGCAAATGTTCGCCAAGTGCTGCATCGGTCGGGGCTCAGAATATTAGAACTTAAAAAAAAATTAAATTTCCAGCGTAGAACGTAAGCATAAGCAAGGTCACATCCCTTCTTGTAATATAAAATGATAGAATAAGGAATATGACAACTTACATTGAAAATGCTCTTCTTAGAACTAAAATCGTTATTGACGGTACATAACACAAACGTCTTCAACAATCGGGCTGTCATTGTCGAGTTGATATATTCCTTAAGATGCTTTGCCGAAATCATTGCATGCTCCAATGATGATTTAGAAATCGAATTATTTACTCGGATCACGAATGATTTGTATTGTTTGATTTCATTCACACTCAAAAACATACTCCTCATCAAACTAACCGAAACACCAATTTAATTTACTCAACTGAAGCCAAACATATGAAATATGCCAACCAGTACTGACAGGATTTTACCCAATTTAAGTGAATTGTGAGAGGGTATTTGAGTGAGCAAGTGTTTAATCTTAGAGCTAACACTATTATGTGGTTTCGATACCCGGTAATAACTTTCCTTTGCGGTAGTGTAATGATTTTAATTAATAGTACTTGTGAATAACCGAATAGCATTATATTACGTGGAAAATTTATGGGGATAAAGGAATGGAAGGAAGCAGTGAAGTGTGAAAGGACCTGTTTGTTGTAAAATCGTAAAAGAGAGTAATGTAAATTTTGAGTGAATCCACTCGAACTAATTGGTTCGATAGCTCGCACTCCCATCTTTCCAATTAGCAATACTTTTTACTAATGTTCGAAGAAGAATTACTAATGTTCGAAGAAGAACATTAGTATTAAAATCACTTTCGCCAAAAATTCATATTTCTATATATATATATATATATATCATCAAAAAATTTCAGTGAAAAAATCTCAGGAACGCGCCATCCGATTGAGCTGAAATTTTCAGGACACATTGGTGTATATGTAGAATAGTGCCAGGTCTCACAAAAAGTAAATAATCTTTAACCCTTTGGCGCCGGCGGCCATTTTAGTGATTTTTTTAATATACCTATTATTTCGTACACAAATAGATTTTGCAAAAATAAAGTTGACGAAATAAATTTTGAACGTGTTTTACATGTGAATCGGATAATGTTTTGGAATTTTTTAACCCCATGTGTGCGCTGGGTGCCTAAAAACAGAACGGGAAAACTTGAAAATTTTTAAATTGCGATAACTTTTGACCGAGTTATTCAATCATTACGAAATTTTTAGGACATATTGGTATTATTTAGTTGTAGATTTTCATAGCTTTTGATGAGCGTGCTGGCAACCCTGTAGCTAGGGCAGGCACCGAAAGTGAAAACCTTCAAATCATCGTCTCTCTTGAAAAACTGCCGCTTTTTAAAAAAAAAGCCACTCATATGTAAATCTTGTGCTTTGTTTACATAAACAAAAAAAAAAATTTTATATGGTATAACGGGCACGCCTGGTAACCCTTGCCCAATTTACCTATATTTTTAGCATCAAAAACTTCTGTTCACGGAAACTCACGATCCAATGAGCAGAATTAATTGAAATTTGCAGAATGTATTGGTCCTATATAGGACCAGGTCTGATAGAAGTGATTTTGAAATGCGGGTGATTCTGTGCCAGTGGTGCCATCTTGAAAAATCACTAAAAAAGATAACTGCTTTTAGCCCTATAAATTCTGATTGAATCGTTCGATTTTGACGAAATTCACACAGTGGCTGAACCTTATTTAATACCACGTTTGGTAGAAATTTGGTCGAAAAATTCGGTTGGAGTTGCCAGCTATGATAATTTTGGTGTCTTAAATTTGAAAAAATAAAAATTTGGAAGTGAAAACATTAAACCATCGAATTTCCAAAAACTGTCCGTTTCTTACAATAAAACCAATCTGTATACAAATCTTATGCTTTATCTACACGTTCAAAGTAAAACTTTGGAAATTTCATGTCGGACAAGAACGGTAACCCTTTCCCAGTCAACCTATATTTTTAGCATCAAAAACTTCTGTTCACGGGAACTCACGAATCAATAATCAGATACCATTAAAATTTACAGAATGCATTGGAATTAAGTAGGACCAGGTCTGATAGAAGCGATTTTGAATTGTAGGCAACTCTGTGCCAGTGGTGCCATCTTGAAAAATTACAAAGAAAAAAACTGCTTTTTGCCCTATGAAATGTGAATAAGTAACCAGATTTTCATGAAATTGACACAGTAGCTGAACCTTACTCTAAGCTCTGTTTGATAGAAATTTGTTTGAAAAATTCGATTGGTGCTGCCAGCTACGGTAATTTTTGTGTCTTTGGTTTTGAAAATTTTCTCAGGAAAATAAAACTTTTTGCCCTATAACTTCCAGTGCAGTCATGAAATCAATACGAATTTCATACAATTTATGGAACTTATTATAAACATTATTCAGGCCAAATTTAGTTGAAAAGCCACGATAGGGTTGCCAGCTGTTGTTGGTTTTGTGGTTGTTTGCAATATCTTTATTAAGCGGTTTAATCGTAGAATTTTCAATTGGTAATGATATTGTGGTGCCAATAAACAGCAAATATTAAGCTTTCGATTATTTGAAAAAACTCGCTGCAGGTAACCCTAAATTTCTTCATAGTCCTATAACTTCGAATGTAATATAACAACGTGAAGCAGATGTGATATATTCTTGGCTTTGATACTGGCAAAAAGTTGCCAGCACGAGTCGGTTGTGCTACTTTTGTATCAATAAAATTATACCGGAAACATTTACAACGAAAATAAATAACCGATGTTTCAATTCCCAAAGTTCTGCAAATTTTTCGGATCGCAGCCCCAAACACCAACTTCAGTTACAGTGCTACAGGCACTGAGCATTTTCTTCATTGATGTTATATGAGATGCTGCTTTCGAAATTTTGTGAAATAAGCAACTGATAACGAATATAATTAAACCGTGTTTTGCTCTCATAAACGTTGAAATTCATGCCAGTGGTAATATCTGAAACCTTCCACCATATGAGTTATAATGCATTCTTGAGACCAAAGTAGAACGTGGCGTTTGAAACAGTTTGGCCGTCATAAGCAGCTCATGTGGTGGAATATGCACTCAAAACCTGCACGATTCTTCTACTGTTCTTCGAACATTAGTGTTTCTAGCGGTTCAGGTGCGCTAGAGTTTTTAATTATTGATCCACTTATTTCGTTTGCGTCTGCAAGCTAGACTGAAACATTCACTCCAACAGTGTCAAAAATCAAGATAAGTTTTTTGCTGATTGATTTTCTATAAAGTTTCTGATGAGTTTCCAAAGTACGCTGGCCTAGTCACGAAACTAAGGGATTTCGAAGCAATACTGGACCAATCAGAAGAACAATAGAAAACCGGAAAGTATTAAATTATTTATTGGATGCTGTTAAGAGCTTCGATTTGAAATGTGAATGGCAAAGCAGTAATTTAGAAGTTGAGAAAATATGTAATGTATAATGTTACTGTTTCTTAAAGGCTGTACGTTGGGCTTAGTGAGTGGCTACGCTTCTACAAGAGACTTTTAAAAATATATAGATTCAAGCCCTTAATGTACTCAGCGTGATATAGCACAAGCTTACTTGGATAAAATTAGAAATTCCTTTGTAATTCATAAAATACAAACCGATCGAACCATACAACATGAATAATTGATTTGAACTTCTTTCGGTGTTTGAAGATTTGACTTTTTACTCGTTTTCGGAGTTAGAGGCTTGTGACAACCAGAGGAAAATTTAGTATCAGTGCATTTTGATTTAAATTTGTAAAGCGAAATTGCTCCTTCATAAATTTAAATTAAACAAGACTACATACCAGGTGGTATCGAGTGAATTATATTAAATTTAATTTAATACTGCTTGGAAGGAGTCAAATGAGTATTGGCAAATAATTAAGAAATATTGGATCATCTCTGTGATCCAATGAATTATATGTCAAGCGATAACTACTACCATAAAATCTTTTATTCCTAACATAGTAGTAATTCCACCGGACCTATAAACAGCTTTACTTATATGTCCTGTCGATTGCGTCTAAAGGAAGCAAGTGCCAAATATTGCATTAATCGAGTTCAGTAAATGGATATATTGGACAATTCAAGGGAATTTCGTAACAGTCAATGACAAGGGTTTGTGGCTATCCTCAAATCACATCCACCTACTACCATTACGCCTTCAATCATGACAGCTATTGCGTTTTATCAAACAGTTCATAGTAAACGATATGTTGACCGTTAGGTGGCTAACAAGCATATCGTAGAAGGCAGCAAACCGAATTATGAATGTTTTCGAAATGTTCTTACATAACCATTAAATGATGAAATGAAATTTCTCTATTTGTGGCCTAAATAGCACATTTGTAGCAAATGTGTTGCATTGAAGGAAATTAAGATTAAGGGAATGCTTTTTTTTTTTTTAAAGACGATCAGAATAAAACAAATTGATAAATAAAAACCGTTTTTAAAAAATAAAATTTAATAAAGGATTACTTACTTATGAGTAAGAAAGATTGCACAGAAACTTTTAAATGTTTTAGATAAAATGAATCAAAAAGAAAAATACGTACATTTAATCATCAGTTACTGAAATCAAAATAACTTTTTATGCGTTTTGCCAGGAAAGCCCGGAGACATAAAAAAGTCTAGCTCATCAGAACTGCTAGAAAACTGATGAAAAAATGTGGAAAGACGTCATACACTTTTTTTTAGTATCACATCAACCATTCCTTATCCAAAGCAACAAAACTCAGCTATAAGATAGATGATGAAAATATTCAGTGCTGACAGCACTTTTCCAACGAAACAGCAATAAGTTCACCATAATAACTTATCCTTTGAGTTTCGTTCTCATCGCAGGATTTCATCGAAAGTTTCAGCAGTTTAACATTATTTGAGGCTGCCATCCGAAAAATTTTCAAAACTTGGAAAATTTAAAAATTGTTTCCTTATTTTTATTGCAATTGCTTTGCATATGAGTATATAATTTGAAGCATCTGTTGGTGCAATATTTACGAAAATGTTTGATGCTGGTAACCCTTTGTTAATAGCATAGCAATATTTATACCAAATCTGCTTTACGTTAAGTTAAACCCACCCTGTGAATTTCGTTTCGATTGAATCGCTGCGCTGGAAGTTATACGAGTGAAAAATTTTTTAGAGTTACCACCCTCAAAACTTTTCAAATTTTTAAAACGTTAATATTTGTTGTTAATTTTCATTGCAGGATCATTCCCATTTGCAAATCTTAGTAAAGAATTTCCAAAAACTACAAAAATGGTCGTAGCTGGCAGCCCTTTCATGATTTTTTACAAATTCCTACGACATTATGTTTACAATAAGGTCGATTTACTGCATGAACTTCGTTTTGATTTCATGACAGGACCGGAAGTTATAGGGAAAAAGCTTTATTTGCATGATTTATTTGTAAATTTGCAAGATTTAGGAGACAAAAACCACCATAGCTGGCAACTCTATTTTAATTTTTCGACCAAATTTGTCCTGTAAATTTCATTATGATCGGATTATCCGGTCGTCAGTTCTCGTGGACAGAAGTTTCGAGAGCTGAAAATAGAGGTAATTTCGTGATGGGCTGCTGTTCTTGTGCAAATCGGAATTTGGAAAATTTCAATTCGAAATGGTGGACAAAGGTTAAAATTTATCAATGATTTGAAGTTTTTGTCAAAATGCAGAAATTTTTCAGGCGGGCCGATGATTTGATGGATTTTTTTTTCAGCAGCCTGCCGTAGCTACAGGGTTGCCCGCACTGTCTTAAAAATTTATGTGTGTTAAATTTTAGTCAACATCAATACGCTCTGCCAATGTTTCTGTCAGAAGTTATGACAAATCAAAATTTAAAATAAAACCCTTGCCTACATTTGTTTATTTATTTACCAAATAAGGTACAAAAAGCACATATAAAATATCAAATTAAAAGTAAAATGGAAACGTAAAGTTAAAACAAATAAGTTAAATAAGTAACAAACAAATTAAAAAAGAAACAATTAGATTAATAAATAATAATCAATAAATAAAACATTGACATAAAAGCTATAGCTTAATGTTTAAGGGTACGGATGGCATGCAAAAAAGAGCAAATAACGCATAAATAAATTAGTTAAAAATAGATAACAAATAAAGTAATAAATAAATGACAAATAACTAAATGAATAACAAATGACAAGTGAATTTAAATTTAAATTAAATAAACAATACATGTATTTATATTAGTATGGTGGGGGAAAATGGGAGACTATGAAGAGAGAGTCTTCATAATATTTTTTTAAAAGTTGATTTAGATATCTTAGGGGAAAAGTTCTCGCTCATGCTATTGAATAGCCTGCAGCACCTATTTATTGGCTCATTTGCTGCATATGTTGTGTTGTGATGGTATTCAATAAGCAATCGTAGGGATCTTGTGACTCTCAGGGGCTGATTGAGCACAACTTTTTCTTTCAAGTGGACGACATTAACCACGTCTCTGATGACATCGAAGCTGAAGCAGGCAGATAACATTAATCTTCTCGACGCAAGGGGCAACAAGTTAATACATTCAAGGCAATATTCGTATGGTGGTAGATTACTGAAATTATAAGGGTTGAAAAGATCTCTCAAAGCGAATAGTAAAAACTGCTTCTGAACAGACTCAAATCTTTGGCTGTGAATTTCGAAGGCCGGGTTCCAGATAGTACACGCATATTCAAGAAGAGGACGCACGAGTGAAATATATAAGGATTTAGTAACCAAGAGATTCTTAAACTCTTTGGCTCGTCGCTTAATGAAACCAAGTTTATTACTTGCTCGGTAAAGCACTCTATCGTAATATAGATTCAAGCGGAGCTTTTCATCCAGGAAGTCACCGAGATCTAATATGTTGTCAACCCTGCTGAGTGCCGTGTTGTTGAGGCGGTACGTATAATGAACGCGTGCAGTTTTGCGAGAGAAGCTGATTGCGCGGCATTTGGTAATGTCAAGAGGGAGCTTATTCGCGGAGCACCAATGGTCTAGAGCAGAGGCGTCCAAACTTTTTGCTGCGAGGGCCAGTTTGGTATTTAAATTCATTATCGGGGGCCAAGCATCGTAAATATGTGAATTAAAAAACCTTATTACAAGTAAAGCAGCATTGAATTTTATTTTTCATAGTAAATTACAGATATAACAATACTAAACAAACATGTCTAAATTATATTATTATAAAATTATTTCATGCAATTTTTAATGGGAATGGTGGAACTGGGTTTTTTTCTGGAGAGTTTCTTCAAAGTTGGGATTCAAATCGGAAACACCAATTATTAGCAATGATTGCAAATGATCATCCGATAAATTTGCCCTATATTTAGATTTCAGATACTTCATCCTGGAAAAAGTTTGTTCGCACATATAGGTAGTGCCATACATAGAAATAAATTTACCAGCCAATTGCTTTAAATTTGGAAACTCTTTTGCGTCCAAAAATTTGTAAAAATCGATCAAGTTTCCTTCCTTGTATTTGTTCTTGATTTGATCGCTAGCTTGAAGATCAATTATTTCCATTTGAAACTGACTTGAAACGTCGCCAACGTTGCAGTCATATGGATTTTGAAACAGCCGAATTTCCCTTGAATTTATGTCAAGATCAGAAAAACGCTTTTGAAATTCTAGTTTTAAATCCGCGATTACTTTTACTGCAAATATGGTGGGAAATCTTTCGTCAGTTTCTGTACTAAATTTTTCGCAGCACGTGAAATGGGAAAAATTACATTCATTCATATGACATTCGAGCAATATCAGCTTGGCTCTGAATGCTTTGATTTGCTCGAATAAATCACAAATTAAGTTGTTTTTACCTTGGAGCTTTCAATTCAAGTTATTTACGTGTGTCACGACATCTGCAAAAATTGCCAACTTCCAGAGCCACTCTGCATCCGATGAAAGCGGTTCAGGGTGATTCTTTTCAGCAAGAAAAATTTTAATTTCCTTTCTGAGCTTGAAGAACTGCAATAACACTTTTCCACAGCTAAGCCATCGAACTGCTGTATAATACGACAAGTCAACAGACTCAGATTCAATTTCTTCGAGGAAAGATCGAAATTGGCGATGATTGAGTGCACGTGATCGAATAAAGTTTACGACAGAAACAACTGGTTTCAAAACGCAGCTCATGTCGACATGTTTTACACATAGGGCTTGTTGGTGGATGATACAGTGCAGAAAAATTAGTACTGTTGCTCCTGCGCTTTCACAAGCTTTTCTTATTAGCCCAACCACCCCAATATTTGCACCAGACATGTTTCTTCCTCCGTCAATTGTCACACCTTGGAGTCGATTCCAGTCCAAGTTATATTTGGTCAAGCTCTGTTGTAGTTCATAAAAATATCTGCTCCAGTTGTAGTGCCATGCATGCTGTTAACCGATGCTAATTCTTGGGTGACATTAAGATCGTCGTCAACTCCACGAACAAATACTAAAAGTTGTGAGGTGTCACTAACGTCGGTCGATTCATCCATCGCGATAGAATAGTGAGTGAAACGCTGTACTTTCCCAGAAATCTGGTGGAGTATATTATTGCCAATATCGTCAATTCGACGAGCA
This sequence comes from Nemotelus pantherinus, assembly GCA_963978885.1. Classification (NCBI taxonomy): domain Eukaryota; kingdom Metazoa; phylum Arthropoda; class Insecta; order Diptera; family Stratiomyidae; genus Nemotelus; species Nemotelus pantherinus. The sequence goes on along the minus strand of OZ022263.1, from coordinate 196,555,521 downwards.
ACAGTATTGCGGGAAAGACTTATCGTTTTGAAAAGTTTCACCTTTTCCGGACATAATACCCCAACAGCTTCCATCATACACTCTTTAACGATGTTTCCATCCATAAAGGGTTTCCCTTTTTTCGCCAACAAATAAGCAACTTTCATGCTAACTAAAGTCAATGATTCATTTTCCGAGTTTGCCTTCCTAAATAAATTTTGCTGAGAAGACAAACTACGACTTATTTTTTCAAATTTTTCAGTACGCTGCTTGTCCTTAAATTGTGAGTAAGCTGAAGCATGTTTTGTTTCATAATGTCGACGTAAATTGTATTCCTTCATTACGGCAACAGTGTCATTGCAAATTACACAAATAGCTTTGCCATTCTTTGACTGCGATTGCACAAAGAAATATTTGAATCCCCATTCTTCTTTAAAAATGCGGCACTCGTCATCTACTTTTCTTCTTTTTGTTTCCATGTTCAACTTTAAAAAATAATATTAACATAATAATTAAGTTATAATATATTAAATATAAATCTAAACATACCAATTTACAATATATCAACTGTAAAGAATGTAAATAAGCTCCGCGGCCGACGAATTTTTGGTTTGTCGTGGACAATCTCGTAGCTTTGCAGGCACTGCAGTTCAGTGCAGTCTGCCGCTCCGCGCCGCCTACGTACAGTCAGAGTACAAAATCATTCATGTAATCGAGCGGCCGAGTCGTATCGCAGAATACAGAAAAAACTTGAATACCAGACTGTACTTTTTCGAGCGTGATACCGTGCTCATTCTAACCGAACGCGCTCTTCATCAGCGCGAGATCTAATACCGACGCGCCACGCTACATTTATATTTTACGAAATTTTTCCAAATCCTTGGCGGGCCGGATAAAATCGCCTGCCGGGCCGGGTTTGGCCCGCGGGCCGTAGTTTGGACACCTCTGGTCTAGAGAGTTCAGTTTAAACTGAAAAAAGGTTGCGTCAGATTGAGACCTGATGACATGGTAGATTTTGAGATCGTCCGCATATAGTAAATGAGGAATATCAGATAAAACCTCCGATATGTCAGACATAAAATATTAAAAAGAAGAGGGCCAAGATGACTTCCTTGTGGTACACCGGATTTAACGTCGACTTTCTTAGAAATAAGACCTTGGAATTTCACGAATTCCAAACGGTCGTGGAGGTAGGAGCCACGCCACTTTAGTAAAGATCCTGCTATTCCGAATCGTTTCAGCTTGGGGATCAAAATGGAGTGATAAACTCGGTCGAATGCTTTGCTAAAGTCTGTATAGACTGTGTCAATTTGATCACCTTTCTCCATTTTGCACAAAACATCAGAGACAAGCACCATAAGTTAGTTGTAGTTGAACGACCTTTCCAAAATCCATGCTGCTGCTCCTTCAGTCGAGCGTCGACCAGAGGAGAAATTTTGCAGCAGATGATTTTTTCAAATAGTTTGGGAATAGCAGGTAGAATGGCGATGCATCTATAATTTTGAATAAAACGTCTATCGCCACTTTTATAAATTGGTGTAACATAAGAAGATTTCCAATACGAAGGAAATAGCCCAGAGGAGAGAGAGTTATTGAATATAGTATCAAGGGGCGAGATCAGTTGTTTTACACACTTGATCAGGAAAGTAGGAGGGAGGAGGTCAGGTCCAGGGCCCTTGTTACCCCCGTCCCAGACATGACCCGAAATATTTCCGGAAATATTTCCAGAAACATTTCCAGAAATATTTCCGACAATATTTCTCTCGCCGTCCTACACATGACCGGAAAGTTCATTCATGATTTGCGTGAGCCAGAGCTCAAATCAGAGCTGCCGCTTTTGAAGCTGCATAAATTTTGCAGCAGATGATTTTTTCAAATAGTTTGGGAATAGCAGGTAGAATGGCGATGCATCTATAATTTTGAATAAAACGTCTATCGCCACTTTTATAAATTGGTGTAACATAAGAAGATTTCCAATACGAAGGAAATAGCCCAGAGGAGAGAGAGTTATTGAATATAGTATCAAGGGGCGAGATCAGTTGTTTTACACACTTGATCAGGAAAGTAGGAGGGAGGAGGTCAGGTCCAGGGCCCTTGTTACCCCCGTCCCAGACATGACCCGAAATATTTCCGGAAATATTTCCAGAAACATTTCCAGAAATATTTCCGACAATATTTCTCTCGCCGTCCTACACATGACCGGAAAGTTCATTCATGATTTGCGTGAGCCAGAGCTCAAATCAGAGCTGCCGCTTTTGAAGCTGCATATCTTGTCAATATTGAAAAGCAAGACGGCTCAATGTGACCATCGCTGAAGCTCCATTCTATTTTTGCCATATGTATCACAGCCATACCTAGCTATCATTCTATTCACGGTCCCTCAAAAGCTGCTTTTTCCCACAAAAAATGCAAGTCTCATAGAACTTGCACTCAACCGGCAGCACAGTGCCGAAATTTCGTCACAGCCATGTGACTTTCCGAGACTTTCCGACGATCAGTCGGAAAGTTCAACAGCTGATCGCTTTGTTGTGGACTTATTGCGCAGTGGACTTTCCGCGACTTTCCGCTCGACGATGGGAAAGTCTCGGAAAGTCGCAAGGGTGTGACGTAATTTCGGCACTGAGCTGCCGGTATGAGTGCAAGTTCTATGAGACTTGCATTATTTGGGTGAAAAGGGAGCTTTTGAAGGGCCGAGAATGGTATTGTAGCTAGGTATGGCTGTGATACATATGGCAAAAATAGAATGGAGCTGCATAGATGGTCACATTGAGCCGTCTTGCTTTTTAATATTGACAAAATATGCAGCTTCAAAAGCGGCAGCTCTGATTTGAGGTTTGAAGCACGCTTACCATGAATGAACTTTCCGGGCAAGTGTAGGACTGACGAGAGAAATATTGTCGGAAATATTTCTGGAAATATTTCTGGTAATATTTCCGGAAATATTTCTGGTCAAGTGTGGGAGCGGCCTTAACTGTCAAGCTCCATAATGGCAGTAAATATTTAATTCCTCGATATGGTCATATCCTCAGCAAAAATTGTTTGAGTCGCGCCCGGGAATTGATAGAATGTTGGGTTGCTAACTGGACTAAAAACTTCTTGAAAATGGTCACCAAAAAAGTTGCAGATCTCCTGAGGAGAAGAAGATAACATCGAATTTTCTCTGGACATTAAAGAGGGGTAGCCGCTTGTTTTCCGCTTCATATTAACAAAATCAAAAAATTTTTTGGGGTCGCGGATTATATTCTCCCCAGTAGTTTTAATGTGTCTGTCATACGCTTCGTGAGATTTAGTATAGAATTCTTGAGGAAAAAGTTTAAATTTTAAATTAAATTAAATTTTATTAAAAATTTTATTTAATTTAAATTTTATTCTTCTTTAATACAATGGCCAATGTCGACTTGATTCTTCATTAGCTTGTAAAGTTTGTTTCTGGCACTGAGCACCCACACACGGCTCAAAATTTCCAATGTTTTATCATAGACAAGCTTAAAACACAATAAGTTTTCATTCCCAATACTTGTTTGTAGCAAAAAGTTAATCAGCATGGAAATATAGGAGTACCTGGAAATTCACTAAAATCCCCGCCGCTGCCAAAATGTTAAAGATATCTGAGTTCTAGCAAATCGCGGACCTACCTGCTCAATCGAATTGGCCACTCCAGCAGACAGAGATTATCTCCCTTAATAATTTTGCTGATACGTATATATATATTTATGTATATATATATATATATATATATATATATATATATATATATATATATATATATATATATATATATATATATATATATATATATATATATATATATATATAATAAAGAAATAAAAATTTTCGTCGAAGCGAGTTTATTGCTAAATTTTCTTGGAAAATCAGTAAAAATATAATACTATAGTATCTTCAAACAAGTTTTATAAGTGTACACGACCGTGATAAAAACCGTAAAAAATGTCCCTGGTCTATAGTGATTGAATTTATGTAATAGATAGATTGTTGTAAAAAGCATTGAAGCTAATCAACTTAAATGCGAAAGAACACTGCGCTCGCAAATATGATGATAAAAAAAGTTTAAAAATTTCATTCCTACGCGTCAATAAATTATTTTATTCAAACAATTTTTTCAGAATTTTCCATTTTCATAATCAGATCCACCTGCTCATTAATTTTTGCAAGACATTGTTATTATTAAACATATGCTGACAAAAGGTTTTACACCCTAATTTTATGTCGGGACTTTTATGCTTAATTCTACCTTTACAATCGAAATAAATACCGCAGCTCTTTCATCGTTGGCAAGAACTTTCGCTCGAACCACGAACATAAAAAACAATTTCAGTTTCGAAAAGTTGCGAATGAATTTGACTTGAGTTAACTTTTTCGATGTCTTCATCTGAAAATGTTAATCTGGGTCAAATACAAAAGCCGTTAGTTGAAATAAATAAGGGTAAAATGTACAAACATTAATCCCAGCTTAAATTTATTGTTTTCATGCGGAAAATTTTGTGTTTTTGTTTTCCTCTAGAGTTTTCAGTCATGACAAACTTGTGAAATTAATTCAACAGGGAAATTGCCGTCTGTGATCGGAGCTGTTCGAGGATTTTATAAGGATGCACTTGAGTGTGCTCAGACGAGTCTTTACGAGTGATTTCCATTTAAAAGCGCATTCGAAGTTTTGATTCGGGCATGTCACATTAAAGTCGGCAAATATGTTTGAATGTCAGAACAGAGTGAGCAGTTTTCCGGAATTTCATGAAGGCTCACGTTCCTGTGCCACCCTTTTTGGAATGCCGGCCGAGCAACTTGTGTTGAATTCTGATGAGTTATGTTGGGTTGTCGGCATAACGGTATTTAGTTTTCAATGTTTTCGAAGTTGGTTGTAGGCTAGTTGTTTAGGGATGGTAAGTTTGCAAAACCATACCACTATCTACGTCCACAATTCGAAGGAATAAGAGGCTGTGTGTGTGTGGGCTGGACGCTTGGCGCTTTTATATTGTAATTAATGGCACTTTGACTTCCGCCTATTAATTGTTGGAGTGAAATTGGCTAATTAATGGATCTAAGTGGTTTTGAACTACTGTTCTTCTGCTATAGTGCGGAAGAGAACATTACGATGCTATACTTGCTTCGAATGTGAAAACGAACCCGAATCCCATTAATCCTTACAAATGAAACTGTGGTCGATATGCTCTAACTTTGAATATTTGTTGAATATTTGAAATGAAACAATAAAATATTGAATTGTTTTACCAATACGAAGGAAGTTTTTGGTAGGCTCTAGAGCGTGAGTATATCTGTCTGGAATGTTCATTCTTATATGCTATGTATATTCAAACAGTAACACCTGATTGATCTATCAAGTACATCAGCTTATTTTTTTAGATTTGTCGCCGTCAAGAAATCCAGCCAACAGAAAAAATACTTAAATGCAGGATCATTAATCTCAGTCACAATTTTGCAATTTCGCACTATCGATTTTTCATGTTTCTGAATGTGTGAGAAGTTTCACACCCTTGGCATAAATTTTGCAACTATATTTATCGTGGGTTCCACTATTGCTTCATGACTAGGATTTATCGTCCCATCTGCGGAATTTTAGTGAGAATGTATTCAGCGAAACATGCAATTTATTACAGCTGGAGTTTTCTCGGAAACGCTTGTGGTATTTCAGCTTTGATGCGACTTGGCTACATTACATCCTTCTCGATTCGTCTGCTTTATATCGCCATAGCATGATCCATCGCGGCGAAGAGGAAGAGTCCTCCAATAAGTGTTTGTGCATGTGCATGAATTTATATGGGTAGTCTTAGTTGATACTTAGGATTATGTTGCGCTGGTTTATTTATTTTTGGTAGAATGTTTGTGTAGTTCGAATTGAATCTGATATCTTCAGATGATGTATATATAGTGTAATTCTTTACTCAAAGATTTTAAATTTGTTGCTTTATTTTGATGTTTCAGCTCTTGCGTCTAGACATTCTTGAAAAATTAATAAGCTGGACGATGGAAAATCTAATTTTTCACTAGTATTCACTGGTAAATATAACTACACTCCCTCCTTCGATTAAGCAATAAAATTATTCCTCAGAACGTACGCCAAGTTCTGAAAATGTTCGTCCTAAAGTCACTAACCTTCTACATGTATCTTAAATTTTTAAACGGTTCTACGCCCATTTTACATTGACTAAAACGATAATAAGTGTTGGAAAGGTTATTTATACGTATCGATAATCGTCTAGTAAAAGCCCTGACGCTAAATCGCATAAGGAATGAGAAATTGAATAGCTTTACGGTAAACTTCCAATGCAAGAAAAAGAGTGTGTATCAAGAAAGAAGTGTATGAATGCTGTGCGGATGCCAAGAAAGGAAATGTAAAGGAAACTGTGAAAATTCTATCTGGTACAAAATATATTGTTAAGCTACAAATGTAAAATGTTGAACAGTGCTGAAAATCAATATTGTCTGGAAAAATCACATAGAGAAATTTCATTAAGCTATTTAAAATTGTGACATAAAAATACTGCTTTTGAAATTTAAATTAATACAGCAAATTATGAATAGAAAAAAAAACAAACACCGTTTCCCACATTGGGCGCTAACTTAGTAGACAGTAATTTTCGGTTTAAAATGTACTAAACTGAGGATTATAGAGACTCAGATACGTAATAAATTAGGAGCCAAAGAAGGAATATAAATCGGATGATTATATTCATGCAAGAACCGATTACAGCTTAGACAGTCGAAGGGAGCTGTTTCTCAGTGCATGCTTTGAAGGAGTTGCCATGGACACGAAATGTTTGGTGGCAGAGAAATGCCAAATTGTATCCCAACATGAATCAAAATATATTGGCTAACAGAAAAAGGCTAGCTAGTGCAAGTTCGAAAAAAATGCTACAGACGAGTAAACTTGGATAAGGATCAGCATAAATACATCATCAGCATAAACATGACAGAACCGAAACAAACCTGAAAAAAGAAACCAAAGAAAATAGCGAAAATGCGGCGAAATCTATTTTGAATTGAAATAACATTCACAGCTATATAGGAAAGAAACTTTCTGACTACAGCTTGGTTGTCGTTAGAAAAGTTAATTGTGCAACAACGTATCATTGCTTTGAACTTGCCAATTCAGTAGGAGGCCAATGAGTCGCGAAAAGGGCGGTCTAATTTCACATTTCATTGGAGATGAAAACCGAAGAAGAATTGATTCCGGACCGAACGCCATGCCACCAGCATATACTTTTTTATGCAATTTTTTGAGTAACTTAAGTAACTGTTAGCATTGTACAAAAAACTTCAGTTAGTTGAAGAATCTTACATATTAGACAAATGATGTATACCTCCCACAGCTGAGGACGTATACATTTTGGACGCAGGTTACAGTGACGGCTCGTCAGGGGCGGCAGAGTCGGCCCGGCCGTACCAAAAGAATTAACTAACATCACACAAAATAAAAAAGATAAATAATTAATGTTAAGCACTTTATTACTACAAATTGATTTCCTAATCATATCTGCCTTATTCAATATTAAGTTTTTCATAATACGCGTATACAATCTCAGATCAAAACAGGAGTTAAATTGAAATATTATAGTGTAAACGAATAAACGACCCGTTTGGATTCGAGCGTTTTCATCTCAATCTTGCTTCAGTCCTGGTTTGTGTAAGCAGCTATCTTGAGCAAAACATCAAGCAAGTGCATCGTTCTTACGACGGCCAGTCAACGGCCCTCCCAACCCACATCCTTCCGTTCAAACATATGAACATACGAGTACGATGCATCATACACCGAACGAAGCGGTTGCCGCATCATACCCAGCAAGTAAAAGCAAAAATCAAGCAAAAATACGGCCGAAATTGCGGCCCGAACCAAATTGGCTGACTCTGATTACAGTCTATGCAACTCCAAACTCTGCAGATAGCCTCCATTCGAAACATTTTCATACTAGCTATTTAGTTGGATGTTTTGTAACGAATTTTACACCCCGTAAATAAATGAGGCAATGCAAAAATTTCTGCGGCCAGCCGCAATTTGATGGTTAAGAACAGTATGTAGCGTAGACGCTCTGTTATGTTACTCTTTGGTCGATCTTAGGATGCTTTCTGTTCGTAAAGATATTTATTTTCTGTGAAATAGCATTGCATGAACACAAAAAGGTCAAGTACGAGTTTTTTTTACTGTGTATGGAAAGGTAGTGTATGTAAAGGTAGTCAAACAATATTGATGTATGTTGGTCAAATAAAAAAATGTTTTTTTTTTATCGATTTTATGTTTTATGTAGGAGAGTGGAGTTATTATACAGCATTAAGCTGTTAGAAAGTCGTTTTTCGAAAGTGTTTTTTATTGAAAAGTGAGCTGTGGAGATCGTGTGGAAAAACTGAAAATAATACAAGTAAAAAAGGTGGTTCAAAAAATCATCTTTTTATAGGATAAAACTTAAAAATTTGAACATTAATGGTTGTTGTGAATAACTAATTTGTTAAATGCATAATAAACAGTTTTTGATTTTGAAAACTAGTAATGCATTTGGTACGACGTTGCAGGATAAATAAATTTTCAGTTGAAAAAAGTTTTTTTAAGTTTTTAATGCATTTGGCTTAAAGCTCAATGGCGTTCCAATACTTAGTCATTAAAAGCAAAATAAGGAAAATTAGTTGAAGAAAAATGAAATTTTTTATGCTAAAATAATCAATTATTTCGCTGTGTGTAAAGCATAATATGAAAAAATAAACATCAAAAATGTTATTGTATACGCTTTTGAGAATTATTTTTTGCGCTTGTTTGCTAATTTTAGAGACGTAATTTTTTAAGACTCATTAATTTATAGTACACTTGTCATTCTCCACCCCAATTACATCCTCTCACGACAATGCTCAAGCACATTTCGTGGTTTTTATTGGAACATATTATTGTACGAAGATCAAATTTTATTTGCTTTACCAAAAATTAAGCTCATGAAATATAACTTCCGTTTTGGCCGACCCAAATTTTGATGCTTCGAGCCGTTACTGGCAGGTTATGTGAATGACGTAAAATGAGAGAGAGAGACAGAGAGAGAGAGCAAAGTTGAGATCACTGTTCTAGAGTAAAATATTCATAACGTAAAAGAGATTGCAAAACAAAGAAAGTGAATACACAAAGTTATTTGTTTTACGTTAGAGATGGAAGGTCTATTTGGTCAGTTCTTTCAATCGCTGAAGTTTACGATGGGTTCGTATTTATTAAGCCAGTTTATTGGAATGATGAGCAAGGATTGCAATATATTTTCTATTGCAGTTTTTGCAATCATCTGGGCATGAAGATTGGCGTTACGCCAGTACCCCAAGCAGGACAGATTTATCGATGAGCGTTTTGGAGTCAAAAGGAAATTACTATTGAGCATCTATTTCAAGTTGATGAGTTTGAACTTCAATTTGCCATCTCCAAGTGAGCCGTCTGTCATGGTGAATTGTAAGATATTTTACTTGAGGACAAGTTACTTTTAGTAATGTGCAAATAATGTGGATGCAGTTGGTTTCGTTCATTCTTATTCTCCATTTTGTTAGCCATTCTTCAAAAAGTGGGATGTAAGTAGGGTTCGCAATACCATAACTGGATCTGAATCAGTGCATAGAATGGTGACGTCATTTGCAGAGTAAAGTAAAGCAATCCCACGACAACCCTTTTACGGGTCTAGGGGTTGAAGCTGGTAGAGAGCTTCATTACAATTTTTTTAATCATTGTGGATACGAGTGTGGAGTGATTAGTTCCACGACTCACTTTACCCCTGATCTAAATCAGGTACCTATTCAGAGCTAGGTGAACTCAAAGCTTGATGAGCGGACTCTCGTCCGAACCTGGATTCGAACCAGGGACCCCACACTCAAGAAGCCAGTGCTCTACCCAATAGGCTACTCAAGCAGAGACAGCTTTAGTTTTTTGCCGAGTACTGGGAGATTATATGTGAAAATGGTGTGGAGTTCAGGTCCGAATACTCTTCTTTGAGGTACACCACCATGCGCACGATATTAAGAGGTAGGATATCGTTTGTATCTTACCTCGAATGTGTAGTAAGCTAGGTACGAATACAAGCTTTTAGGAAACATTGGTTTGCTTTGAATGATCAATCTTTTCTCTCAGGCTTGATATACCACTGCAAAAACTTCAACAGTATTTTCTAGCATCAAACGCTATTTTAATATCTGACGTGATTTGATGAGCCTGTTAAATGGTGCTTTTATGTCAAATCCAAATTTATTTATTGGAATTTCAAATATTGAAAGAAGTTTTTTGGCACAACAGTTTCGAAAATTTGAGAAATGCACGACAAAAGCCTGATAGGTCTGTATGACTTCATTTAGGAAGGGTCTTTACGAGGCTTGGAGATCATTATAATCATGACTGTTTTCCACCTTTCTGGAAAGTATTCGACTTGGAAGCTAGCTTTGAAGATACTAGAACGCCAAGAGAAGTTTGAAGTGTTTCAGCATGACATTGGTGATAAGATCAATTTTTGGAAACATTTTTTTGTAGAGTAGGTTTCATGGATTATAATAATTTGCACCTCCTTAGCCAAAGTTTTTATTGGTTGTATTCTGATCAAATGCAATTGAATACATTTTTATATAATAAAATGTCTCATATTACCTATTTTTATTTCAACAACTTCTATCGGTAGTGGCAGGTACTATCACAGTGACTACGTTAGACCATCTGCTTTAATGCATCACTACCAGCTAAATAGCTAGTTGGTGATGTGATCGCTCACTTATGCATCAACATCTAGGTAGCATGAAAGTGGCCTCCCAAAGAAGTGCACATGCTGAAGACAAGAGAGGAATCATTACTTAGAGTTTCGAACGATTTGAAGGTATGGGGTTTTTTCGGGAGTAACGACAGAACTGTTTTTATCATGGGTGAAATCTCATCAGGGGTGAAATCCCGTTTCGAAATAAGATCTAATAGCGGTACCTCTCGGAGTCGCCATGCTTCCATTTATATATCTATACTGAAGAATAAAGACACAATTGAACAAGAGTTTTTGCGTATTTGACGTAAAAACGGGACTTATAAGTGAAATGGAATTGACACTGAAACTGGGATCGAAATATGAAAAAAATATAAATCGATGCACCGCCGAAAACCAGGGAAATGAAAAAAACTTATTTTCACTTTTCACAATAATTTTGAAAAACTGTTATAATCTCCAAGAGGGAAAACTATAATAAATATTTAATAAGAATAAATATAATAAATATATAATAAATATAATAAAAATATAATAAATATTTAATAAGATCTTCATAAGTGAAATACCACCGAAGCTATTTTTTATAAAGAGTAATCCAAAATTTATGCTATATATTGTTTTATAATTTTATTTCATTTGTTCAAAGCAGTAATAGACAGTTATTTTATATTGCGCACAAATGAATTTTTCGAAAAAATTACAAAGTGAGTGTACTTTTTGGTCTTTCAACTATCAACTAATTTATAGTTGATATCTAGCTCTTAAACATTTTTCGTTTTTGCAGCTTCTTCGAAACGTAGTGATGTGTGTTTTCTAAGTAATGTTATCCTTAGCAAATTTTTTTTTCCAAACAAAGCTCCTTATTCCTGTAAAAATAATTGCCTTGCTCATTTCAACCGGGATAAATTTCCAGTTAAAACACTAAAGTATTTACTACTGATTTATCTATAATGTTTATCATGTTATAAAATAATGCACGAGGATGCAAATGGCAACTTCAACCGTATTGACGCCAGCCTTTTTTCATTAAAGAATTTAATTGTTTTCGGATGCTCATTATCACTTTTTTGGAATGTATTGAGTTGAGACATCGGGCCGTGGACAAAAAACCGCTACTGTAGATTGGGCATTTTCGACAACAATTTTTACCAATGTCTGATACCAAGTAAAGTGATGTGTTTTTAACAAATAATTTGCGTTGTTTAATGTAGTGAAGAAATTATCACATAAGGAATTTTTCGCCTGAAGTCTTAGTTTACCTAATTTTCTTCAACGCATCATTCCAAGCAAATTTACGTTTGCTGTCACTGAGAGCCTAAAGTTTTATTCTATACTTAACGGGCTACGATGGTATTTACTATCGAACAGGCATCGTCCTCGAAATGAAAATAATTGCTCCCCAACTGTAACATTGTTTTATTTATTTCACCAAACAAGGTATAAAATTACATATAAAAGAAATTAGAATAAATAAAAACTTAACAGATTAATAACAGGTATAAAATACAATTGAATACAATGCAAAATAAATAAATTAATATTTAATAAATAGATGCATAAGAGCAAAATTTAATGTAGGGCACAATATTGAGCACGAAAAATTATTAACAACAAAATGAAAATCATATAATTAATTAGTCATAAAAAGGATACTTGGCCGGTAGACGAGAGAGGGTAGGGTAAGAGAGCCTTGTTAATTCTGTTTTTTAAGGACGCTTTGGATATCGCGGTGGAAAAGTGCTGGCTCATGTTGGTGAATATTTTGAAGCATCTATTTATTGGCTCATTATTAGCATTTGCGGTGGTATGCTTTTATTCAACTACCTTTCGTCGGGATCTAGCGATTTAGCACAAATCTTTCTTATATGTGGTCGACATTATCATCGTCTCTAATGACATTGAAACTTAAGCAGACAAATAACATTAATCTTCTGGATGCAAGTGGTGGCAAGTTTAGAAGTCTAAGGCAAGATTCATTTGGCGGTAAATTGCTAAAATCACAAAGATAGTGAAGATCTCTAAGAGCGAATAGCAAGAATTGCTTTTGAACAGATTCAAATCTCTGGCTCTGGCTTACGAAAACCAGGTTCCAGATAATGCAAGCATACTCAAAATGAGGGTGAACGAGCGCGGTGTACAGTGATTTTGTAGCCCAAAGGTGTTGAAACTCCCTGGCTCGTCGCTTAATAAAGTCAAGTCGTTTACTTAGTTTACTTTACTAAAAGTTACTTTACTTTACTAAAAGTAGTCGTGTATACATACATATGTGTATATATGTATAGACATACATATATATGTCAGTATATATATGCATATGAATTTTGGGCAAAGTGATTCTAATACCAATTTACTTTGAAAATCTGTAATTGTCTACTTTGAAACCAAATGCCCACAAATGTTTCATTTTCCAATACTGTATCCTAACCATTCTTCAAAAATCTGTTTTCTTATCAGATTTTCCTTCCTCTATCCCATTAATTCATCAATGCATCCAGAAAATTTCAGCTCCTTCGGACTACGCAGCAATAAACATATTGAAAAACGCTCGAAAACCGAGTCGGTGGGTCATTTCTCTCATCTACCGACTCGGTTCCGAAACCGAGAGCCGATTCGCACCGCGATGTGTGTCATCACAATGCTAAAGTAATGCACGACTATACCGACTCGGTTTTCCTCTCGGGAAACGCCTCGCGAAAACCGCTATGTTTGTAATTGGCCTTATAATGAAAATTAAAGCGGAGCTTTTCAAAGTTGGAGGTAGAAAATCGGGTTGAAGGCCTTCGTTATTATCAAGCTTCAAGATAGCTTTAAAAAATTTCATCTCTGGAAATGGTTATAGCCTCATCAAAAATTTTTCTAGTTACTTCAAGGGAGTGACTGGACGATGAAGTACTGGCTCGATTAAAAACCTCTTGAAAATTTTCAGCGAAAAAGTTGCAAATTTCTTGAGGAGAAGAAGAAGACATTGAGGTTTTATTACACATAGAAGAGAGATAACCGGTTCTTTTCCGCTTCATATTCACAAAGTAAAAAACTTTTTGGGGTTGTGGATTATATTCTCGCCGGTAGTTTTAAAAAAAATTTTAATCATATGCTTCGTGAGACTTTTCCTGGAATTCTTTGGCCATTGCATTGTATTCTTCTTTAATACGATGGCTAGAGTCGACATTTTTTATTGGTTTGTAAAGCTTATTTCTATGTATTTTAATAAAAAAACCGATTTTTCCTTTCGAAGCTAGATATATTTTAATTTTGTGACAAATATCGATATTTCGAGGGTAATCTGCCCTCTTCTTCAGCGTCTCAGACGTCTAAGAGTCTCGTCAAGCCAAGGCTCAGAAAGCTTATCATTTCTCATAATTTTAGGGACAAAAAAAAAACAGAATAGCGGGATACTGTGTTAGTAACTGTTTTTTTAATGACTAAGCTATACTAAGCACACGATGTTTTTTCGAATAACGTTTTACTTTGAAAAACAAAATCAACTTTCCTTTTAATTCTGGAAACTGTAATCAACTCATTTCATAAGCACTTAAATTTTATTCAAATATTCGCCAACTATCTGAAATAAAATAATTTGAAAGTCAACTGAGCTTGAAGCTCACGCTTGCTTTCTTCTCTTAACATAGAACTAAATGTATTAAAGAGTGCAATAAGGAAAAAAAACACATTTTCAGTGATATTCAAATTTATATTTTTCACAATAAACTTCTCTATTCTTTTTGCATCTTACAAATTATCTAATATTTACACTGGACATAATTGGTCTGCTGAGCCCCTACACGGACTAGGATCGGTTCAAAATGGCATTGCAGGGCAGCAAACCAAAGACTTATTCATCGGCTTCAATAAAATTACGTTGTTGTCCTTATTCACTCCTTAATGGTACTAAATTCAATTAGAGTGTTGGTGCGCGTATAAAATGGTTTACGTTTCGAAAGACGTACCCGCCGCCTTTAGCCTTTTAACTTTCATATGGCGTGGTCGCTGTCGTATCCATAATCTTCATTTGCGTTCAGAAGGCCATTTGGTATCACGGTGATTGTGGTCTCTTGCATCCTATTCACACTAAATCTGCAAATGGACGGGAATCCGTCTTAATGCGAAAAAGGCCTTATCATGGATTGGAGCGGCTTACCTTCTTATGGTACTGTGGCGACATGAATGACGTGACGTGAAACGTCTCGACAGCGTACTTGTAAGCGATGTGTCTCGATGTGTTAAGTGATCACTCCTATTGCGACGTCCGCCAGAGGCTACTTGACAAAATAGATATCTGTGAAATAGGATGAATAGCAAATGCCGTGAAAATACTACTTCAGTGACTTGCAAATGGTTTCGAGTGCGTTTGACGTCAATTACCTATTGAAATGCTTTCGGAAAGCTCCACTCACGAAGTAGAGTGCCACTGGATTGGCACAGCTATTAGCGAACGACAGACAAAATCCTACGATCCGCAGGACGTGCCAAAATGTGTTGTAGTCTTCTTTCGCTGTTGGACTGTTTCGGGGGAGAAAGTGAGAAAAATGTTTCATTGATTTCTTCGAAATAATGATTATATGGCTTCAGTTCAAGAAAATATTATATGCAATTTGGTGGATTTGCTTTATATTGAGTCTTAATGAATATTAATTAGTATAGATTACATTGGTAGAAAGTAAAAAGTATCTGTTTTTAGCTCCAAAAGCACTGTTATTTAGATTCTTATCAAAATAAATATGTCTGGACGGAAAATTTTCAATCTTTTGATGAAATTTGGTAAAAAAATGTGCTCGTTTTCCAAAATTTTTTGTCGAGTTTTGTTTTTCAGAAGATGTGATATGGTTCGTTGCAGGCTACCTTCTCAGCAATATGTTTTGTATTAGCCTCAACGGACCAAAGACAGAAAAGAAAACATTAGATCGAGTGGATAGAGCACTGGCTGGCAATGTGTCTGGTTCCTGATTTAAATCCGACCATGGTTTTTCAGCTAAGCTAGTTGAGAGTAGGTACCTAAGTCAAACCTGAAGAAAAGTGATGTAAAGATCTAAAAATTAATTTCATTGTGAATGAGATCTCTGCTAAAGGACCAAAGATGCGGAATTTAGTAGCAAAACTTTCTTGGAATGTGATACGCTCCACGTGCACTTATACCACTTCTGAACACGTTATGCATGACTCCTTCAAAAATTTACGGTCTCTCGAAATACCCAAACAAACGAATCTATTTAATCGCTGTTCGATTAAGATCTCCATCCAGATTACTCGATCAAATATAGAAGCAGCTTTCTAAATTTGAGTACTTTTTCTGTACTTTATTTTGTATTCCACCACTGCAGGAAGATTTTTTTCGATCTCCACCTCGGCTGCGTCTCATACGTTCCACTCAGATTACCTTACTCACCCTTCTTTTACGATCAACCCCATACCTGGTTTACACCGAGGGGCCTAGTTGTGACCTGCCCTATAGCGTGGACTAAGCGCATTTGATCCTAAGTCTTCACATCGACCTAACCTAAAATTTGACGTGGTCGATTTAGGTCAGGTCGCTTGAAAACGTGGACTTAACTAAGGTCAAGTTGGGTCGAGTAGCAAGTATTACACCTGGTGGACTAAATAATTTAGGTTGAACTTGGTGTTTAAGCTAGGCTTGTGAGACAACACCTTGCCTATTGGACCGATTTTCGATCAACTGTCAAATTGACAGTTTGTAATATTGTATACATTAGATGGTAAACAGTATGATGATTTGCTGGTTTTTGTGCCGTCTTGGTTTATGGTAATTTAAGTTCGGGTTTTTTTTCCCATTTGTTCAATTGTTGTTTAGGTGTTCAATAGGTTTTAGATAATGAACATGCACCCAGCTGCAAACGATCCCACTGTAAGTGCACATACAAGAATATTTAAGTTCTAGTTCCATAAAATCAAGTTATAACAAATAAACTCAAACTTCCTCTAATTTAATTCAGTCCAGACTATCGAAACCCAATTTTTTTACTGAGCAACTCAGCAAATCAGAAAAATTTTCAATTCTAGGAGCGATCTTCAAAGCCCACATATTTCTTTTGAAGCCAAGCGTCCAACAAAATCCCAGTTGAGCCATTTTTAACAGAGAACCACGCGGTTAGTCCTCCGGATCAGGTTACCTTGATCAACCTTATATATCTTGCCCCAATAAACAAGTCAAGCAATTTAAAAGTCCTCCGGTTCAAAGGGTAAAGCTAATTATTTTTTAAAATACCTCGCTATAAGTATACGTGGTGCGTTGCGGTTATTTTTTACAATTATATTAGCTTTGTTGTTACCGATTCCCGTAGAGAATTGCCAGAAATAAAAGAACCACAAAAAGAAAGCTTGGTACGATCTGAGAGATTTCAGTCCAACCTCATTTTTACCGGATTCGGCAAAAATCTGAGAAATATTTATTCTAAGGGAAGTACAGATTGGAGCAGTCATAGATTGAAGTCAGCTTAATTATTTGCATATGCTTCTTCTGACCTTAGAAGCCAACACAGTATTATCCAACCTTTCCTCAAATTTCAAAGTTGCACCTCAAAAGCGTTTTAAATGGTACAATCGGAACATTCGGATTTCAAGACATTGGAAAAGCATTGTTTTTTTGTTTTTTTAAAATAGACGGAATCATCCGCACAATTATTCAAAGTTTGCTCTAAAACAGACGCTTATCTCACTAATAGGATCCACTAATAAAAGGGTATTCAGTGCTGAGCTTCAAGGCTCAGTTCAAAATTCCATACTCTTCAATATCACGACCGCAGCTGAACTTAGTGGAATGGTGGACAATTTAAAATAGTTTTATTTGCACGTAGGCGTCTCTCCATAATATTGAACACAAATTGAAATAAAAGTCAAATACAGTTGACAATCCTGATTTGGGTGTTTTCTTCTCATGGTGAATGGTATTATCCCCGGCGTCTACATGTTTTATGAGGTTTTCTGTGGGGTTATGAGGGCCTCGTCTTAGCTCAAGGGTGTTCGAAATGTGATATTTACAAATGCATTTTGTTTGCCTACGCAATCGTGGACAAGATGTATCATACTAGACGAGATGAATGAGCACGGATAGATACGAATTAATAAACAAATTTATGAACAGAGAAAATGCTACCTACCTACACTACATGCATATCTGCGCACTTAAACTTCATACCCTTCAAATTTGCTCAATGCGGACAGGACGAGTTTTATGACGTACCGAGATAAAAAAGGGTCTGTCGCTTAAATAAATAGTTTTGAGTGAAGAAATTGAATACTTGTCAAATGTTTTGGGAAGTAATTTCCCAAGTTCCCCGACGAAACGTTCGTCATATTTGTAGACGAGGCATAATTAAACTTTGTGAAACACACTGTAGTTCACAGAAGCTATATCACTTCGCTTCTACCGGCCAGTGCTTTATCTTCCCTTCCGAATTGTCAATATTGCCTGTTACAGGTGACATTAGATGTCATTTTGATCTCATTGCAAAATTCTAACAATAGAAGTAGCGCAAGAAAAGTTTTGATTCTTTCATACAGTCATGAACTTAAGTCTACGTACCCCTGCAATTTTCATGAAAAATATTGAACGGAACGCCTGATGTCAACAAAAATGATAAGGAATAATGAAAACAATAAACTTATTTCATATCACGTCCAAAATATATATATTCATTTAGTGCAAATTAACATAAAACAAAAATAATAAAATTTCATACAATAAAAAAGAACAAAAGTCTACGTACAGTCACATTTAACATTAGTTGTCTTAAAAGCTAGTGTTTGGTGGGGCCTCCTTCGGAGGAAATTACAGCTTTCAATCGGCTTGGCATTGAATCGACTAGATTTTTTGCAATTTCTGGTGTAACTTTGTCCCATTCTTCATGAAGAACGGAAATTAGGTCAAATCTGTTTGAAACTTTATGGTTTTGAAGTTCAAATGATCCCATAAATGTTCGATTGGGTTTAAGTCCGGAGATTGGGGTGGGCAATGAAGTTGTTTGGGGATATTAAGAATCAACCACTCTTTCACAATCTGCGCTGTATGTTTGGGGTCATTGTCTTTTTGGAAGACCCAAGACGGCCCTAGTCCCAATTTTTGCGCTGATTGTTTTAAATTAGCTTAAAGTATGTCTAAATATTCAGCACGATCCATACTACCGTCGATAACAACTAAATTCCCCACCCCCGCCGCCGACATGCATCCCCAAACAAGAACACTTCCACCCCCATGCTTTACCGTACCAATTAAATTTTGCTTTTTGAGGCCTTCGTTTGGTTTTCTCCACACTCGTTGCCTACCGTCATGTCCGAAAATATTAAACTTGCTTTCGTCGCTAAACAAGATGCTATTCCAAAAATTTTCCTGCTTGCCTTCATGGAGTTTTGCAGATTCGAGTCGTTTACCTTCATTTGTTTTACAGATGAATGGTTTTTTCCGAGGTGTCCTGCTAAAATAGCTGTTGCGGTAGAGTACTCTGCGCACAGTTAAAGGCTGTAAGTGTTTGCCATTAACCTCCTTGATGCCTTCAGCTAGTAATATTGACGACGTACGAGGATTATTTTTTATTTCTGTGAGTACCCTTCTCTCTTCACGGTCGGTCAGCTTTCGCGGTCTTCCACTCCTGGGATGTTTTCAAATGACTTTGTCCTCTGGTAATTTAAAATTACAGTTTGAACACTTAACTGCGGTTTTTTGACTATTTCACTAATGTCACGATAAGATCGCCCTTCTGTTCTAAGGCTCGAAATTAATTTTCTAACGTCATCAGAGATTTCTTTCCTAATCGGAACCATGATCACTTTAAACAAATTGACAATTACTAGTCAACGCACCGTCAGCTCTTGAATCTAATACAAATATCACCATTCAATATAAACATGCGCAAAGAAAATTATTCAAACACACCTTAAGCTGTACGTAGACTTTTGTTTCGTTCTGGGTGTGAAGATTTCCTTTATATCCCTCTTATTATTGCTTCGATAGAAATAGTTCAAATATTTACTTATATTTAAGCTTAAATTAAGTGAATACATGTTTTCGCTGTGAATGCTTAGAATTAGGATTATACAAACTGAGAGAAATGCTCAGATATTGGGGGGTACGTAGACTTTTGTTCATGACTGTATATATTCGCACTTTAAGCTTTCAAAATCATTTTGTACAAAAAATTAAAAAAAAAAACAATTTATTTGCTTACACTTACCAGTAATAAAACCACAGCATGAATAGATGATATGGGAAAAAGCATATGCCAAAAATCACAACGAAAGCGAGGACAGTTACAGCAACTTTTTTCCGAGCTCGCACCTGTTTCAAGAAAATAATTATACATAGTATTTGTAAAAGACAATCATTTGAATCTTTATATTAATCAATTTAAAAAAATAGTGCACAAATTATATTAATCAGATTTAATTTTTCTCTAGATTTCAAAACCAACTATATTTTGAAGGCCAACTTTTTCTTTAGAAAACTGATAAACATTTAAGAAAAGGGCAGATTACCCTCGACATTTCGATGTTTATAATGAAATTGAAATAAATGTAGCTTTATTTTGTTTTGAAAGGCAGAAAAAAAGTGAAAAAAAATTATAAATAAAATAATTTATACTTTTAACATTATTTTTGTCGAAAATATATTGTGAAATGTGACAATATAAGGTCGTTTTATGAGGAACGAAGCCTCGAGAGAAATATATCACTTTTTAATCAATCTACATTATTCTGTATTGACGTTATAATTTTACTTTTTCTTTGTTTTCAGAAATAAAATAAAATTTCCTAGATTTAGCCCCGAAATTTTTCATGCAAGCCAGATATATAATGAGAGGTGTATTAGAAAAGTTTGATGGCTTCAAGGGGGAAAGTCGAGTATTTCGAAATCATTTTGATATCTTATTTTTTTGTTTTAAAACTTTTATCACTTGGAAACTAGGCTCTTAAATTTGTAACTCTATATTCGAAGTTTAGATATCTTTATAGAGCATAAGAGTGACACACAAACAATATCGAGCGCCAGTAACCAAATACGTGCGAGAACGCTTTATCTTTTAGTCCCTTGACAGTAAAATTGCGGTAATTGGACAATAAAAACGCAACTGGCAAGTAAAAGGAATATTTATAAACATCTAATACTACAGTTATCGATTCTTGGTCTTATGCTCGTAACAGTTTTGATATTAATAGAAGAATAGCTCTTGCTATGAGATAATTGGAAGCAGCTGGAGAAGGCATTCATATTTTTTGCGTTTTTGCTTCCAGTGTATTTATGTTTGTTTGAAAAAGGTTGTACAATAAGAAATAAAAATAAATGAAACGACCGAAAACCCTGGTTTTAATTTGGCTGTTAATGTTGACGGTTCTTATAAAAATCATTCAAATTGTTTTTTTTTTGGCTGCAGGCATATTCAACGATAGCTACGGCTAACTTCAAAAGTCCTGAATAAAATACAGTTACAAATTGACAGCAAACCTATTGTTGACTAGCACCTGAGAGCATAAAGACATTCGGAGAGGCGATGTCCATATAAAATGCATTGAAGAGAATCCGACCACTTTTCATGTATCTTCAATGTCAATTCCCCTCTTTATATCCTTACTGTCAAAGTGACAATTAAACCCATATAAACAATTTGAGTCGGTACGCAAATAAAATCTTGTTTATATTAAATTCAGATGAATTTCGTGTCGAGTCAACTAGTGCGGTTCACAAAAACGTTAGTGTAGAAGTGGAAATCGTGAGTTTTACTAGGTGAAAGTGTTCGAGAAGTGAGAAATTGCATTTAAGTTTGAAATAAAGTTTGTTGTCCCGAATTATGGCAATCGTGCGCAATGCCGGCCATTTGGAGTTTCTTTTCACAAGTAAGTAATAAACAAACGATGTGTTTTGCAAAATTTTGTGTATTTCGGGAACTTTTTACGAACGAATATGTCTATTTGAACCTTTTCAAATATTGTTTACATGTTCACGCAAATTTTCCGATAGCCATTTTGATTGCTGTCAAAAAAACACAAAGCAGTAGAGTGCATTAATAATTTCGGGGCAGACTCCGAGTGGAAACAAAATGATATAAAAATTTATTTTTATTGCACGCTTTGTGAAATATAGTTTTCTCCACATTTCCAGAAAATGAACAAGTCAGATTGATTCGGACTATTTCTCTTGGATTTCCTGACCTAATCATTAAAAAAAACTTCCCGAGTTTGTTCAAATCATTTCCATCAACATGATTTTACACAAATTCAGGGAAGAAGGCTGCTGAATGCTGAAGCAATTCCAAAAGAAAATTCCAAAATTGTAAGTAAATGCATCATATGTATTAAATTTGAATAAAAATGTTTATTTTTTATTTGCAGAGCAATGAAAGTAATCACCTTGGCTAGCTTTTTACTGGAACGCCTATAAGTTCATCAGATATGATAGCAAATGAATTAATGCCAATGGTATGAAATTTTGACTTTGTTAATTATATTCAAATACGACAAAAGTTAATTTTTCCCGTATAGTAAAACTTTATGTTTGCTAAATTTAAATATGCCATAAGCCATTTATACTATTTTTGAGTCAAATTTATAGATTTATGGCACAAATTCATAATACATTTGAGTCTAACTAATATTAATTCCTAAATTTTCGATACCTATTCATAATTTTTCGAGTGAAATTCATAATTTTTTTTAGTCAAATTCATAATTTTTTTGAATCAAATTCATAATTTTATAGTGTTGAAAATTTATGAATTTGATTTGAAAAAATATTAATTAGACTCAAAACTATTATAAATTTGTGCCATAAATCAATGTATTTGACTCAAAAATGGTATAAAACAAGTATGCTGAAAGGAAAAAAACATATTCCGTGCCTTTTCAGCCTTGAAGTGAAAAATCAATGTACACAGCAAGTTGAAAAGAGTATAAATAAAAATATAAATTACAAAAAATTATAAATTATATTTATAAATCTGAAATAAAATATGCCTTTTTCGGAATAACAAATTGTTTCATTGTGTTCATTGTAGTTGCTTTACAGACAGTATTCAGCAAAAACTTCCTAGATTTTATAATAACGAAATTGATATTTTGTATTATTCAATGTTTTCCCATCACTTACATCAGTACCAAGCATTGCCAAGAGGTAAGCCAGTATAAACGGATCTAATTTTTTAAACCACTTTCGTGTTAAATAGTTTTTGTTATAAGTTTGAATAAATATTTAATTAGGATATTCTACAATTTTTATGCATTACATGTATTTGTGTTCTGTTTCCATTTCTATCATGGGAAAACAGTTAATCTACAGCAAAGCAACGAATAATCCAGTCTACTGTAGCTTATTTCTACTCCCTGTTTCGAGAATTCGTGCGGTGATAGTAAGAAAGCTAAAAAATATCAAATAAGTAAATAAATATTAATCATTCACTTACAATATTCGAAATTTTAATATTTGAAACTATTCACACATAATATGTCCCCATCAAGTTGATAAATGGGGAATTACCTACGCCCCGAAAATTTCAATCTATCATCGGGGTCGCAGGTGATGAGGAAAAGTGGCCATGCCTTCGGCCCCTCCGAATGTCTTTATGCTCTCAGACTAGCACAATGCACCGTGTGAACGAATGAGCGAACATAGATATAGGTCCTCTTTTAATACGTCTTTTAACGCGTTTTTATTAAAATGTAAAATTTAACGAGTCGCACAATGTATCCCAGCAAATTCTAGACGTGCTTCATAATAATTTGCGGGAATATTCATTGACTTAATGGCCGTAAAACGAAATCTAATCTTTTCAATAAAAATAAATATTATTTTTGCCGAATCTTTGAAAACGTTTTTTTTTTAAATAATCAAAAATTTTGAATTACTTTTTGGTTTTGTTAAAAATAAGATAAATGAAATTCGGAGATAATTCAAGAGTTTTTATGATTGTGTCCTTGTTCTTGATTGACAATTGATTGAAGTATGAAATTTTGGAGACAATAACACGCAGTTGTTCTTAGTCTTTTTGGACATGCAACGAATCACGAGTGAACTGGTAAAACCTTTCATCTCAGGATGGACTAATATTACATTGTGTCAAAATATCTTTATGCTAAAATGTGAAACCAATGCAGGTTTGCACTAAAAAAACTATAACGAATTGAATTGGAATTGTTTTTGCGGGATGATTAAAATTGAAAAATGTTTTATTTACATTGAAAATTTTATTTGACAAAGTGGTTTCGAAAGTATGCACTGATTCTCATCAGACACCAGCACACAGTGCATACTTGACTGATGTGACCACAATCATTAATTTTTATTTACGCTAATTGTGACAAATTTTAACATCTCCGACTTATATCCATCGATATAATTTATTTGTAAAGGTTATTTTTAATTGTGATCATAGTTCTCTTCTTGTCTTTAAATCAGCATAGCAAATAAAATCATTACCCTGATCAGGCTTAGCTTCATGGCTCATGAAAGTAACCCTAATGTAGTCAATTGTTTGTCGTGGTTTTTTCCTTGTCTTGAGAAAAAGGTCTCCCTCACATCTCTCAAATGGTAGCCAGCATACACCGTCCTCCTGTTAGGTGAGAGCTAAAGCTGTAATAATGACTCGGTATCCTTTAATAGTCAGTTCAGACCATCACCATCTTAGCTGAAGCACCTGGTGTCTGGGTTAAATCGAATATCATTTTATTACAAATAGCGCCCAACGTGGGAATCAAAAGTTGCTCAATTGAATTCTATAAGTTCACTCGCAGAAATTTTGAGTTTCAAACTACAGATTTCAGTTTTTGTGTCTGTAAAAGAAGCTCGCATGTGACATAGACTTATGCTCATTATAATATAGCTACACTGAAAGAAAAATCTTGGTAAAATCAACAATTTTCCTTAGTTGTTTTTGCGTCAACTACGGGCTATAGTTAAAACAACTATAAGAAAATTGTTGACTACTTTTATGTACCATGACGCGTGGTTGATAAACAACGTCCGTGGTGCAAAAAAAGTAAGCAACCACAAACAATGGTACTCCAACTATATACATAGTACGGAATAGTAAATGACTTAAGTCTGTAGTGTGGAATTATGTTTGTTGAATTTAACAACTGTAGAGTGGTTCGCTTACTATGAAAATTGTTGATAATTCAATATTTTGCAGTGTTAAATGATTTGATGCTTATTTTCCTGTAGATCAACTGTTTATCGTAATTATGAATTCGAGGATTCAACTGTGTTAATCCTCGAAGGTTTCCATATTTTTTGTATCAGCAAAGTCAACTACTTTTAGAAAGAACCTAGAGTAGAAAGAACTTTTTTCCGTAATTCATTCGACAAATTTGAATGAATTGTTGCATTTCTATACATAGTAGTTAAATCAACCACGACTTTTTCTTTCAGTGTGCGTTCACTGCTTCGGCGCTGCACTGCATTGCAATGCGTTTCATTTCCATAATTCATTAATTACATAAAAAGCGTCATAGAACGTAATATAAAGGCTTCACAGCATAACATGAATGTGAACTATATCGAACAGCAAACCGAACACAATTTTGCAATGTAGCATTTGAAACTTCTATGATAGAATAGGAGTATGAGTATAAGGAGTATGAAAATCAACAATTTTCCTTTGTTTTTTTTAGCATCAACTACGGCCAATGGTTAAAACAACCATAAGAAAATTGTTGATTACTTTTATGCACTATGACGCGTGGCTGATAAACAACGTCCGTGGTGCAAAAAAGTAAACAACCACAAACTATGGTATTCCAACAATGTACATAGTGGTGTGGAATTATGTTTGTTGAATTTAACAATTGTAGAGTGGTTCGCTTACTATAAAAATTGTTAATAATTCACTATTTTGGAGTGTTAAATGAATTGATGCTCATTTTTCTATAGATCAACTATTTATCGTACTTATGAACCAATTAACATAGTTGAATCCTCGAAGATTTCAATATTTTTTTGTATCAGCAAAGTCAACTACTTTTATATGGTCAAATTAACTATTTTAGCATAGTAGAAAGAACCATTTTCCGTAGTTAATTCGACAATTTTGAATGAATTGTTGCAGTACTATCAAGAATAGTTAAATCAACCACGAATTTTTTTTTCAGTGTATGTGCTTCACGTACTTCACAATTCCTCATCGACCTTTACTCCTCCAAATCTAACACTTTTCGATTTTTTTCCTTTCTATTCCGAAACTATATCGTAAACTAGTCTTGGTGGAGATCTATTCCTGGGGAACCTTGTAAACGGGCTTCCAAACAATTGAAGGAAACGCGCGACGTTCAATAATTGATTTGAATTCAATATATTCATTATTATTATCATTATTATCATAAATTACGAAATTCATGACAATTCAACATATTCATCTTTATTACTATGAAACGCGTATCGACCGTAGTAATTACGAAATTCATCACTCACTCCTCACAAAAGATTACACTATTTCTTTGATTCGACTCTACTCTATTGATTACGAGATTTATAAAGCAAATTTATATAGTTATATCCTACAATTACTCGCAGTTTAGATCCACTAACTTTCTGCTCCATTATTTTCTTGATCAATCTGATATAGCCTTGCTGCCTTCAATTTACGGCCTTCATGTATCTGGTATCGCTCAGCTTCTGTAATCTTTATTTTATCAATCATCGTTTCAAGCAGCGAATTTTCCCCCTTACGGGTATAACTCTGCTTCATGCACCTGGGACCTGTGATCGCTATTTTATCATTGGCTCTTTTCGCAATCCAATTGATAATTTCATGGACCTCGGTGTTGTGTTTGACACTAAATTAAATTTTTGATGTCCACATTTTACGTCTCACATCCAAGGACTCGCGATTGTGCGGCTTCATTCTAAAGGTAGAACTATAATGCAATTAAGCGAACTTTAAGTAACTTAAGTGGCAGTACGGTTGCATAGAAAACAAGCGGCATACCCATAATGTACTTATCTGCCGTTTCGTTAAATTTCGTTCAATTCGGGCCACTTAAGTGGCCTACGACTGGGACCGTACATCACTTAAGTAAATTTGACAGGAGGTATGTGTAACAACTACGACCAATAGAAGGCACGTAAAATATTTGAATATGTTTTCGTGGATCGCTTGCTATTTTTGCAGGAGGTAGAAGTAATGATCGTTCGCATGCGGTATTGTAGAAGCAATAATAATATAAAAAAATGAATATTTTAGGTATGTTTGCGTACTTTCAGTCACTGAATTTTACTGAATTTTCCTGAATTCATGAAAAGTACGAAAACGCTCTCATTGCATTTCCTGAAAATTGACAAACAAAAGTGTCAGTTGTCGGTTTTCGGGAGAAGAATAGTGATTATAAAGTCATTTTAAGCGGTGATAAATTATCGCCATCAAAATATTCGTCCTTCATAATAATATAACGCCAAAAACCATTTGACAGATTTCAGTATTTTTCAGTAGCTCAGACCCTACTGAAATTTACTGAAAGAGGGGATATTTTCAGTTTTCAGTAAAACGGAGTACAAAAATGGCCTCATTGCAATTAATTGCAATTTATCGTAGTACGCGAACAGACCTTTTATTTGTAAAGGTTATTTAATTGTGAAATAAAAGTTAATGATTTTAAATAAAAGTTAATGATTTCCAACTGCAAGTGGTCACTTCAGTCAAGTATGCACTGTGTGCTGGTGTCTGATGAGAATCCGTGCATACTTTCAAAACCACTTTGTCAAATAAAAACTTTCAATGGAAATAAAAAAAATATTGCATTGTTAATCATCCCGCAAAAACAATTCCAATTAGACCTTTTATTGTTAAACAGTTCATTGACAGTTTACAATATAGGAAGTACTAATTAGATGTCTCGAATATGATCCTGCGCGACATTGTAAAAAGAATAACAGGTATCTAAAATATTTTTTCGTCGATCATTTAAATGCTATTTTTACAGGAGGTAGGAATAATGAGTATCAAACTTAATTTCAAAGAGAAAACGCGTTGAACAACATACGAAATAATAAATTATATAGTATTTTATTTACTTGTATCTTTAAATTACTTTATTTTTAAAAAAAAGTACATAAACTACTTAAAATGCCATCACACAGCTTTTTTCATTCAAAGAATTACCACACACCATGCTTCAGCTGTCCACTATTGAATTTTAATCTTCAGCAGCAAAGACCTTGTTGATTAAATATATTCCGGTCGCATACCAATATTGCTCAAAAAACATTTCTTTCGTACAGTTATTTGAATATAAGTACAAACTAAGAGCCTGCACCAAGCCCATCTTTATAGATCTAATAATCTATAGCAAAGTGCCGAGTTTCAGCTCAGCAACAATTTTCTACGATTTCTTGCAACAGAGCTATCAAGCTATAAAGACAACTATATTTCAATTGCAGAAAAATCATATTCAAATATATTGCACAAATGCTTATATCAGTTGATCTCATATGGCTGCAAATTCAAACTCATATTCGCCACTCTGGCGGCTGCTTCATGAAGCTTCACTTAATTCTATTATGGGCAAATTAACCGATCGACTTCAATTGAGTGAATTTTCGTTCAGTTTCAGCGCTCATTTAAGCTACTTAAAGTGCATTATAGTTGGACCTTAAGAGCGTCCAGATCTTTAACTGATATTTCCTCGTGTGCACGCCTGTACATCTCCTTCGTGCGTAGTGTCCTCGAATATTGTTGTCCAATTTGGTGTCCTCATTATCTTTTCTTAATTGATGCTGTTGAGTCTGTACAACGTAGATTTACTCGCTCACTATTCCTCAAGTTGCGTATTCTATACTGTGAGTATAGTATGAGTCTTTCCATCCTTGAAATCCCTACCCTCCTTTCACGCAGAGTGTATTTTGACGAATATCTTCTTTATAAAATAATGACTGATTCTATTTCATATATCCCTAGAGCGCAGTTATCTGCTTGTGACCCGGTACGTTTTACCAGGTCTTCATTGACCCTCAACGTACCATTTGCTCGCACTAGTATATATTTTTACTCTCAACTTTTGCGCTTGCCTAGGCAGCATAATTATTTGAATGTTGGTCCTCTTCCGCCTTCGTTGCACACTTTTGAAAATACATTAAGAGCATGCGTTTTATCTTATGAAATAAACTAAGTTTCTGAATTTTTGATTTCATATCTGTGTTGAATTATGATTAGATTTCGCCGCCTTTTTATACTTTGTTTAGTTTGAATTTAGTCTCTTTTCTTTTTATATATAAGTTTATTCCTTGTCTGGTCTTTAATTGGATTTGTATCTGTTGATTTAATAATAATAATAATAATAATAATAAAAATAATAATAATAATAATAAAAAAATAATAATGCTAGGGTGAAAATTCTATAGAAAACCTCATTCACATGAGCTATTTGTGAATTTCAATTTTATGAATTGATCTTTTTCAACTGTCTGTTCTAGTAATTTTGATACAGAGGTGGTAGAGCTAAAACAATTCGAAGTAATTTTTTGCCTTTAATCGAATTTCCACCAGCATATAATATTCAATACAACGAAGGACATCCAGCCTGCTTTAGTTTTTGCAAAATATTAAATCCATTCACTGAATATGAAAGGATATAAAAATGTACGAGCACAGTCAAAGAACAATTTCGTTTTTTTTTGTAGATTTAAATTGAAAATGTCACTGGCAACCGTAAAGAATCGAACTATTTGAAATAAAACAGGAAAGCATATCTGCAAATGATTGGAAATGGAAAATTCCAATAAACAGATAAATTTATAGTTGCAATATATTAGCATGCTCAGGCTTTTGGTATACTCTGAATATCACAGTCTCAATTAAAAAAAATCTCTTACCTGTCGCATAGCACCTTGCATCTCTCCGGGAACGCTCGCTGTATAAACTAAATGTCGGGCAATCAGAACGTAAAATATTCCGATAATAACCAGCGGCACTGCGTAGTAGATTAGAAATCTGGCCAGGATAATTGACTTGGCATACTCGATTCCCCACTCGTCTGGAAACGGATAGCAGAAACTGAACGATTTGTTGCTGTTTATCTCTATCTCCTGAAATTGAAATGTAATGTGATTACTCTGGATAACGAGACATATCTGTTTTCATTATTTCACCAATAAGTATAGTTTGGTAGGTGATGGATGGTGGGAGTTCAAAGAGGATATGACAACAACGAGTTGGAATACAGAAATAATGAGCAGTTTGCATATGAAAATAGGGAATGTTGTTAGAGGAAAACAGAATGAATATTTGTTTGTGTGTCCACTTTTCATCGTGGTTAGCGAGCTTCATTAAGTTTAATCTACGGCTCATTTTAATTTGAATTCAAAGCACTTTTAACAATGTCCTGCTAATTTGCATTCTATTTATTTGTGATACTGAATTACAAAAGCATCGCTATTTCACAAATCTACAATCAATTGCATCGCCCAA
The DNA here is from genome assembly GCA_963978885.1 of Nemotelus pantherinus. NCBI lineage: Eukaryota > Metazoa > Arthropoda > Insecta > Diptera > Stratiomyidae > Nemotelus > Nemotelus pantherinus. Next base: position 196,525,421 of record OZ022263.1, on the reverse strand, counting down.
CTCGATGCTTACCTTGATGTAGCTCCCAATCAGCGCCGGTAGACCGCAAATAATGGCCAATATCCAGATCGAGACTGCGATAGCGATGGTCATCCGGGTAGCACGTCGACCTCCTCCTGTTCAGGTGAAATGTCAAAAACCAATTACAATCTAATAACAACGCATAATCTTATCCAGATAAAAGCTAATGACACCATTTAGGGAAATGCTACTTTGCACTTACCGTGAGCGTGAAATTTCCGGAGTGGATCGACAATGGCAAAGTATCTGTCGCACGAAAGTGCCGTCAACGTGAAAACGGACACTCCTATTGATACGTCTTTTATGAACTCGGAAAGCGTACAAAGGATACTGCCCCACGGCCACGAGTCAATAGTGTAGACGGTCGAAGTCAACGGAACCGTTGTCACAATTACGAGCAGGTCGGCGAGTGCTAATGAAAGGATGTACCTGAAAAGCCAGAAAAAGTGTTTTAGTCCAGAAATTTGATGATACAGGGAGCTTAATTGGATTTTAATGCTTTTTTCCTGGGGTATCATTTCTTGGAGGATCCAAGAGATCATAAGATACGGCTTTAGATAACCATTTACAAGTTACGGCTACGTAAAATGGCAATAGTTTAAGTATGAGTTCAAGGTAGAACATAAGGGAATTTCACAGAACAATGCACCACAAGATGCTTTAGTTTTTAGTGTGGGAGTTTTAGGCGCTTCAAAAAATGAGGGTTGGACAAACGATTTTATTCATTGAAAATGTTAGGTATTTCATCTGTTTTACTTTAATATCGTTAAAAAATGTCAATTTACCATCATATGATATGATGTTATGAAAACATAAGATGTTATGAAAACAAATATTCCAATTTAGACTAAATGGGTTTAATCACTATTATTTAACCTTTGTTTTCTTTTTATTATGATATCATTTAATTATATTGTAGTTTAAAGCTGCAAGGTAGTTGTGCTGGTACAACTCACATTTAGGTTTGTGGATGATCTAGTTGTTGATTCTAGTTTTATGAGATGACTGAAGCTTATATTTAGACGAGTGAATGGAAAGAATGTGGTCCCTGGTTCGAACCCAGCTATGGGCGACCGTCTATGATCGCAGACCGTGAATCGTGTCATGGAACTAATCGCTTCAGACTCGCGCCTATTTATTCAGATTGAAGTACTATTTCAAACTCAAAGTTCGCAGCAATTTGTTGTGGAACAACTTTACTTTATTAATAACAGCAAGAACTTTGTCTTTGCGAAAACTAAGTGTAATTACTTGAGATGATTGAAAAATTCAAAATCAAACTTAACATTCATATGTTCTATATTGAAGCGTAGCCATCGCGACCACAAAAGAAACTAACCAGATCCAGAATCGCCGATAAGACGTATGGCATGGATAGTGCTGCCAGGTCCAGTGTGCTAAATTTCGGGACGGAAGGTAAAAAATAATCGGAACTTTGGGTTTCAAATCGAGACAGCTACAATAACTAAAAAGAAATAACAGGTTTTTGTGAATCATAATTTATTTTACCATTGCTTTGCTTAGTACAAGAAACGAACCAAATGAAATTTAACACTAGATAAACTTCTTTGAGATATAACCAAACTAATTAAATCGAATCGTAATCATTTTACCTAATTTATAATTTTCACAGACATTTGCAAGTACTTTCTTTAAGTTATTTATGTATTATTTGCATTATATTTAGCGTTAGATTTCACTGGTTTCAATAAGTCTGTGTTTTTTATCGCATAATCATAAAATTCACAACATGAAAACTTAAAATTGGTCTTTATTTGTATCTTTGCTTTGACATACTCGAGAGATAATCTGTTTCTTCTCTCGGACCAAATTCTATTAGTTTGGGAAAAATATTTTTTAAATATTTTTTTGCCATAAAATCAGATATTTTTTTTCAGATTGAGAATATTTTGCGTTTCAAATAATTTGTGCCATTTCTGTAATGTCGTTAAGTCTTTGTTCTGAACTGCAGCTTTCACTGCATCTTTGATGTTAGAAACTTCCTCATAAAGATCGTTCATTTCAAAAAATTTTGTAATAATAAGTGTATCAATCATATTAACGATTGATGTATAAGTTAGAGAGTCATCTCGTAGAGAAAGTGGTTTGAATAAACTCAGTTTGTTTTCATTGTTCAAATCGTATCTTGTCTCTTTATATCTTCATAATCAATTCTTTGCTTCAAAATGTTAGTCATTCTAATCATTTTATCGTGACCTTCGAAACACAATAATGTTTCGTCTTCAAGACTGAATACTGCATCGTGAAGGACTTTTAATGCATTTTGGAAAAAATTCAGGCAAGGTTCTGTTTCGCCACTACTAAAAAAATCCAGAGCGCAGAGGGACACTCATGTTCGCCCATAGTTGTGAAGTAGTCCTTTAATATATCAAATGATTTCATCGCACGTTCTACAGTGGGTAGGAGAGATAGCCATCACCTTACTAAATGTCACAGGACTGGAACAAATTCAGATTCGTGCATTTCATAAAATTCTTTTAAGACTTGTTTTCGTTTAGCGTAGCATGAGAAATGGCTATGCATTTTCAAAATAAAACTCTTCAAATCAAATTTGTTCAATCCTTAAGCATATTTTATTTACACTGTTGTGCAAAATATGAGCAAGACATCCCACAGAGATAATGTTGTCATTATAATTGTGTAGTAATTGGAACACTGAATTATGGTGTCCAAAATGTACATTTGCAGTGTCTGCACAATAACTGGTAAGATGTTTAGTAAAAGTCAAGTACGCTCCTAAAAGTCAAGTACGCTCCTAAAAGTCAAGTACGCATGTCTAAAGGTTAGTAGATAGGCTATCAAATCTTACCAACAGTGTTAACATTTTTATTGCACCGTGATTAGAATCATCTGTTGCAACATCATAAAAAGTCTCATTTTGGAGGGCATTAATCGCCTCCAGAGTGGACGCCGGACCTAAAACAAGTGGTAACAAGTGCCAACAAATGAATTATATCTGTATCTCGCCAACTTTATACTGCCTATTTAGTCCGCGCATGTTGAAAAAATATGAAAATATCAAAGTAAAATATTTTTATCTAGCTTATAAATGAGTTCTTTTTTTTGTCAAAATTATAATAGTATCGAATTATATAATATTGAAGTACATACTAAATGGATAATGGACAAATCGGGACATTTGGCGTCCCGATCAAGGGTGAATCGGGATGTGTCACCAGATCTCTGAAAATTGGAACGTTCCGCGCACCTGATTTGATATTATTTTGATTCGATATTATTTAACATATTTAATAAGATCGTTGAGGACTAAGACAAACTAATGAAGGCTTAAGGAAGCGTATTTTTTCATGGCTCCACTAAACCTCTGATTACGAATTTACTAACTGATTCTTTTTATTTTGTTTTATTAATTTTTTTGAAAACAAAATAATATGAATGTCCAAAACAGATAAAACTTGAATTTTCAAATTTTTCGTCATATTTTTAGCGAAAATTTTCAAGTTTTATCTTTTTGTTTTTAGTAAATTCACATTGCTTTGTTCTCTTGTGAGGATAAAATAGAAAAAAAACAGTTAGTAAATTCGTAATGATGCAAAAATAAGATAGAAATTCATCACTTTACGAAAAAATAACAATATGTGTACAATAGAGAAAATAACTTATATACTAGGTACTTCAAAATATACTTATATATTAGATAATAAAATATGTAGCAATTTAATATACACAGTGCTTCGTGATTTTGGATTCTGGAAACTCGTAGCGATAATAGATCTTTTTTTAATAATAAAAAAAAAAACATTTACTATAATGAATAGAATTTCCACCATAACTTGCGACTGACTGTCCTCGATGAACTGTCATCTAACCACAAGCCGGTACTCATCATCATAGACGATGTGTACATTGACGAGCCTCTTCAAATGATGAAGAGAACAAATTCGAATGCTTTCCGGGACGCAATGGCGAACGAACATTTCGAAGAAACACTCAAAAGCGCCAGCGATATTAACAGACCTATTAAAGCTCTGACTGAAAAAAAAACAGTTAAAAGACGACTACACGATTCAAACTCCGACAAAGGGGCAAAGCTTTTACGAGCTCCCAAGAGACATAAAATATCTCATAAAGAGGAAGAACAGAAGTCGGCGAAGAGCTAGGCGTACGGATGACCACGGAGACTAGTCGGCTCACAAATGCTATCAGCTGCCGGATCGCGCTGTTCCACAACGAGAAGTGGGGTGACTTTTTGAATAGCATGGAACCTGGGGATAATAATTACTGGCGCATAAACAAATATTTTCACTACAAAAACAAAATAGCGGCCCCCTATCCATGGATCAAACGGAAGCCTTTGCTGAGGTACTGGAGCTTCAATTTCAGGAAAATTGCTCCCAGGAGGATGATATTGACCAAGAAGAAGAAGTTTCTGAGTCTGTAGACCAAATAATTGCCTCTGTGCCAACAGAAGACTATCGAGTGGTTTCGGACATAAGGGGCCAAGACCTATTGCTGTGATACAAACATTTCCGTTTTGTAGGGGAGTAAGGGGTTATTTGGCCATAGTTTGGCAAAAACTGCCTTTGCGATGATTAAAAATGGTCGGGGAGTACAATAGTGATATTTTAAGGACGAACAAATTTTTTGATAGGGAACGTTGGGCAAAAATGTCCAATTTTCCCAAAAATTTTTTTTTTTTGGTTTAGCATGAATTCGGGGACCTTTCTGAGAAGTTTCGGGCGAAATTTCTATTTCTATACAAGTATTACACCCCGACCACTTTCAATCATCGAAAGCGCGGTAAAGGCAGTTTTTGCCAAACTATGGCCAAAAAACACCTTACTCCCCTACAAAACCGAAATGTTTGTATGGTCCGTTCTGTCCGAAACCACTCTAACCCAAAATTGGCATTACTATATATTAGCACTACTAAGCATACCTTCTATCTGCAGCAGATAGAAGGTTTATGCTTAGGAATGCTTAGGAATGCTCATTACCTATTTTCCACAAATATTTTCAAAGTGAAAGCATTTCTTTCGGATGTACCGCAAATAAACGCATTTGTATCTGTGTTTAAACTTTCATCCCGTTTGAAGACGTCCGCAGCATCTAGCAAAACAAATCATCGGTAGTGTACTCAATATTAAAACTTTCACCCAGAAAATATACGAATAACAAACCTTATCTGCCTTTTTTCGTTTCCTAATTATCTCATTCATCAGCTAATGCATTCAATAGATAATGCTTTCGAAACCACAAAATGTGTACGCATTCTGCAATGCAAACAACGCCTTGTTACCGAAACACATCATATTAATGGGCAAAATCAACGACATTCGTACAGCATTCGTTCCCAAGCACATCAATGTGGAGGGTGCCTGCCAGTACGCGTGCTGCCCAGTACAAGTGTGTCGGCAGTATCAGTGTGTCGGCACTGTGTCAGTGTGTCGGCACTGTGTCAGTATATCGGCACTGTGTCAGTGTGTCGGCACCTACACACTCTGAACACCCAAATACGTAAAACTTTTCTTGGACTTCTTAATAAACGGTGGAATGACTTACTATGCGCACATGCACCTGGGTCAAATTGTCTCTGGAAATTGCTGAAGCGACTGAAGAACAAAAAACGTATGCTTCCTCTCTTGCTCCTTCTTAATGGCGAATTCACTTATACTGAAAGAGAAAAAGCTGATGCACTTGCTGATTCCTTTCAATGCTCACACAAGCTTACGCTTCTCCGCAGTGACTCCGACACCAGTCCTTAAGTTGACATTGAAATCAACAAACTATTAGAAGCCAGAACCCATTTCCAACCTGGTGATTTTGATCTCCTGTAGAAACAAGATCCCAGCTCAAAAGCTTGAAATTGAAATCCGCGCCTGGTGTTGATGGCTTGCCGAACGTCCTTTTTGAAAGCCTTCCTATTTAAGCTACATTTATTTTTAACTGCTGCTTAAAGCTAGGTTACTTTCCTTCTGCTTGAAAAAACGCAATCTTCATCCCAATTTAAAGCCAGGTGAAAATCCTCGGCTCAGTAGGTTTTAAGCTAATTTTGCCTAATCTGAGATAACATTTCTAAATTTATATCTACAAGTAACTTAGTTGTAAAGACCTTGTCTAAACTCTAGATTTAACTAATACACTGAAAATATTTCTAAACCGTTCGATCTATAAAATAAAACTATTACTATTATTTAAAATTTAAGGTATTCAGGTTTTTAAGGTATACAGTGCCGAGAAAAAGTGATGCAAAAGCTCATCACAGAAATTCTTTGGGTTAACCTTTTCATATTTTTAAAGATAGTGAATAAAAAGTCCGTTGGTTTTTTTCTTGCTATTAATATATTTCCATGCAGTGATTAGATATAAAAAAAATAAAAAATTACTTTTCTATGAGAAAAAAATTAAAAAGTAAATCAATTCATTTTTGGCTACCGAGGAAAAGTGATGCAAAAATTAAACCACGATCATATTCTACCAACTGTACTGGGTAACTGATAGCAATCAATGGTTCATAATATTTGGTAGGATTTCCTTTTCGATCTATGACAGCTTGAAGCCTTCTTGGCATAGATAAAACCAACTTAGCGCAGTATTCTTGAGTGATCTTGCCCCACTCTTCTTTTATTATTTCCTCAAGCCCGGATTTGCTGCGGATGTTATGTGTTGCAAGTCAACGTGACAGTTCTTCCCAAACATGCTCAATTGGATTGAGATTAGGTGATTGTGGGGGCCATTTCAAGCATTTTGGAATATTATGAAGTATCCACATTCGAGTTTGGTGGGCGGTATACTTAGGATCATTTTCTTACATGAATATGTAGTTTGTCCCCAAATTCAACTTTTGAACGCTAGCTGCTAACCGATCCTTTAAAATCTGGATGTAGACTTTGTGATCCATGGTTTTTTCTTCTATTATATGAAGTTCGCCAACTCCATTGAAAGCCATACTTCCCCATACCAAAATAGAACCACCACAATGCTTCACAGTTTCTATCATATTTTTTGTATGTAGCTCCGTAAGAAGCTTTCTGCGCACTTTTGCTCGTCCATCGCAAGAAAACACATTAACTTGCTTTCATCCGTGAATAAGGCGCGTTTCCAAAATTCGACATCCTTATTCAAATGTTCTTAGGCGAAATTTATTATTTTTTATTTTTGCAGAACCTGTCTATTATCCTCCAAACAGTGGAAATGAGTCTATTAACGATGGATGCAATTTCCTTATATGGAACGGTCAGGCTATAAAACCGAAGAATAATTTTTCTTTCATCTAAAGAAGTCTCTTTTCTCATGATCGACTGAAAATTGGCTAAATATATTTATATTAAGGGGTTACACCACAGTAGAAATTTCAGAAAATTGATTTTCTTTTTATTGGCTTAAAAAATCCTTTGAAACCTCTAGAATAAGAGGCAAACGGTTTCATACCTGCTGGAAATCGTTTTCAAAGAAATTTCGAGCACTTTTTCGACTCTTCCCAACTGCTCGAAAATGACTACCTGCGATAGATACGACACCTGCTCATTGGGTACAGCCTTATGTCTTATCATACGATTTCCAACTTCTCTAATACACTAATATAAGTCGTTAGAAACATTTTCAAGCATGTTGAACACAAAGTTCAGTAGTACAGTGTCCTTTGATGTTGAGAGAAGACGTAAATTTTGCGTGGAAGTTATTCGAATTACGATTTTTGTGCAGTGCTAATTTCTCACACGTTATTTGTAGCTTTTACATTTATTTGAGTTACAATGAGTGAAAAGAAAGTGTATGCAAGCCCTAAAAGCACAAAAATATCGTATAAGACTCGGCGACGGACCAACGTGACGAAACGACGACCGTTGAACAGATATGAGGTGGAGGAAGATTCGGCCGGTGTCAGCGCTTCGGCAAAAAAATTGAAAGTGGATTCTGACGTTATCAATGTATAAAGTAAATTTGGTTATTGATTGAAAGTAAAAAAAATTAAATGATCAAAATTTTTTATTTTATCATACTTGAAACACGAGTCAAAACTTTAAACGCGTTTTTCTCGAAACACGTTTTTTCAAATCGGCACGCAGCATAACTCAAACAATTTTCTATTTTTTCACTCCAAATTTATATCACATCTTTAAAACAACATTCCGCATAGAAATACGTAGCCGATTTTCAATAAGTAAATATCTCGATTTTTTAGCTACAAATAAGTGCCGGTTTTTTTGAAGGAAAATGCACTTTTTTTTTTCAAATGCTCGCCAATTTTACAAAAATAAATATTTTCAAAATCCCCTACGTATTTCTTTAGCTATACTAATGTTGTTTAAGAATTTTTTTTTTATTTTGTTCCAGATTAATTTTTGGTGCACTTCTACTGCGTGCCGCGGAGCCCCTCCAAAAAAAACCGTTCCGCAGAAACGGCTGTTGGGCACCCATTTTGTAATATTTCTTATTTAACAAATTTTTTTTAAAAACTTCAAAACATGCTTAACCAATATCCTTAAAGAGAATTACTATGTTACTTTTCCTTCCACTTAAAAAAAAATCGCAGAAAAACGTTAAATTTTTGCTCTCTACTGTGGTGTAACTCCTTAATGAAAACTTAAACCTGAGGATTTGGAAATTACTTTCTTTTACGAATGTTTTCCTCCAATCGCCTCTAAAATTGATTTTCAATGATAAAAACACCTAACAATGGACTGCAATTGCTGATAAAATGACACATTTTCAAAGAAAAGTAATTATTGCATTACTTTTTCTCGGTATGTTTTAAGCTAGAGGTTAATCTGGAAGCGTAAACAAACTTTCAGAAACCGGTTCTTGGGAAAATGGTGAAGAAATTTTACCTATGGTACAAAGGACCATACTCCGAAGTATCAATTTTGCCGATATTACTTTTGAGAGTTCGCAAATAAGCTATCAAAGCCGAAATTTTGTATATTTTCATCTTTTTGCATCACTTCTTCTCGGCACTGTATAATTAAGGTATAATTTAAGGTATATAGCAAATTCAGTTCTTGACATCCAGTAAAATTTAAAACAACCGTTCATCCACTACAGAATCAATAATTTTCGAATGCAATGAAGCTTCATGAAGCTTCACCCGCGGCCAAAACTAAATTATCCATCAATAATACACGCGTGGATCATTTTCCGATATAGTATTCTCGCTGAAATCGCAACACTTATACAGAATTTTATATGTCCTTTAACATTTCACGCAACAATGTTTCGCTTAAGCGATTTGCCTGGGATTTTTTTTTGCTGTCTGTGGATTCCTCCAGGCGTGACATGAATCTCATTCGCATTTGATTAAAATGTTCGCCGGGGTGTGTTGGAGCGCCGCTGTAATACTCGAAAAAATTGGATACAAATCGAAACGAAATCAAATGCAGGGAATTTACAGGGAATCGAAAACATGGCGTGAAATAAAATACTTCCGATCGGAACCTGTTCAGCATGCACAAAATGGTGTAGAAAAGTTATATATTTATAGCTGAAATTCGCGCTAAGAGTATTCTTAAATAATTCTCTTGGCACGTTGATAGCAGATATAAAAGTGATTTTCATAAGAATTTCATTTTATTTGAGTTTGAAATATTTTTATTAAGTTGCAAATATGGTGCGTTGTGTCTTGCTGTGCATAAAAGAATACTTGATTAAACAATAAATCAAGCAAGGAAAAGTCAGATTTAAAAATGCTTCTGCAGGTATTATTGGGTGATAAATATCAGGGTGATAGATTAGTTCATGTTGGTGAGCGATTTTACTTGTACTTGGAAGCGAATATTATTTTCTCAGTATTCAATTTATCTACTGTTTACGAATTATTATTTATTAAGTTCCTCGTGTACTTTATTTGTTATGAAATATGTCTTACTTTTTATTTTTTTATCACTGAACAAATTTTATTGCGTTTATTGCGTTTTCAACCTACGTCATTGGCAGCTAATCTTTTGTACTGTAGACCATAGCTTGCTCTTCAACAATTTTCATTCGTTATCCTTAACCGTTCCACTAGAGTCATCGTAAATGATACAAATTAATTTCTTCTTTTTCCCACATTGGGCGCTCGACAAGGATCAATTATTTTTTCTTTATGTATTATATTTTTCGCTATAATGTGTCCCCATTGCTACGAAAGTTATCTGAAGAAGTACCCAGCAAGCCATGGAGCAAGTGAACATAGAAGTAGTTGACTTCAGATTGTTTTATCGCTCAGGAAAGCCAGGATTCGAAGGCCATCGAATATAAGGAAATGATCATGTCTTCAAAAGATCAAATATTCATGAAGGGAAATAAACCCGTGAAACAATAAACTCATGCATTGAAAAAATCCATTGAGCTATTTAAGGATGTTGCTATAAGCTTAAAAGAAATTGTATATTCACAGCTATGAGGTTACCCTACCAAAAATATTAAATATATATTAGTGTCACGATCACAGTGATCAATTTTATGAGTAAAGACCAGCTCAGAGCTGAAAAAATCAGGGTTTAGCCATATTTTTGAAACAAAAACTATGTTGTGTTGACTTATATTCGCCGCACATTTTGGACATCAAGCAACTTGGTCCTCAAACGTCTAAAATTTTGTCAACAAATCAAGAGCTTTATTTTGTTTTTTTTCCACTAACGACGATGAATAACTTTTTTGGTTTTTAAAACTCCTGATTGATAAGCTTATATAGTTATTGATCAATAATATATATATTATTGATCAATAACAAAGAAGTAAGCAAGAAATGTAACTTGTAAAAGAGTTCACTATCTGCCTTTTTAGCTCATGTTTGTTTCGTTTGCAAATTTTGCTTAGTTGAAATGCCCTGCAGGTTAAGTTTCCTAAAAGTTTTCACAAGCAAAAATCGTGATCATATCAAAATAATCTAAAACGTTGACCAGTTTGCTTTAACTTTGCTGCTTATCAGGGCTATAATAATGGAGTTGATGTCCATAATACACATTTTATATTTTATCACAATTCCGCAATCAACTGCTTTTTCCCAGTGTTGATTCATGAGATATCGAAGGTGTTTATAAGTTGGACTAAGCTAAGAATAAGGCCCTTCTTATTTTGGATTTTGGGGTTTTTTGAGACGGGAGAACCACGTAGTAGTGAAATCATCACTAAAGATGTGTAGATTGATGGATGATTGAAAACTCAATTCTACAATACAAAAAGTTTATTAAAATAAATGTTTAACAAATTATCGAATTCGGATGCTGCGGATGCGACTGCACGCTATGGTGGTCGGATGAAGAAGAAGGACGAGAGAGCGTTGTTACTTTCGAGTAAGGCTTGATGTTAACTCTCCACGCTGACGCCAGCGCTAAAGTCGCGATGGTGGCGAACACATGCAACTGATTGAACCGCTGCACATGAATCGCTACATGGCTCCCCTCTGAGTGCTGCTGTCGCTGTCACGATGGCGTTTCGGTAGATATGTCCTGATGATTCTAGCTGGACGCGGAATGATAGGATTCCATGTTGTTGGTTTGTGCGATGGCAGCGAACGTGCAGATTTTGTGAATGTTGTAGCGTTTTCATGTGTTTCTTTCGCAGGTGCCCAATGAACATGTTTCGAAGTTGCTGGCGGCATATTGAATATCGGCGGCGTGTCAATGTTCGATGGTGAAGCTGCTGGCTGATTAGTGCTGATTCGATTCCTAGTTTGTTCAGACAAATCGTTGACCAAGTACGCAGGTTTCAGTCGCTCGGTTGAGATATTTAGCTCCTTCCCGTTTACTTCGACTGCAAACAATACGTCACTGATTCGGTTGATTATTTTGTGAGGTCCGGTGTAGGGTTGCGACAATGACTTCCGAACACAGTCCTGCCGGACGAATACATGAGTGCATTCATGAAGGTCCTTGTGGAAAAAGATTGTCCGATGATTGCGATGAACGACTGGCCTTGATTTCAACCTCCGCATATGCTCGCGAAATTTTTCGGCAAAAACCTGTAAATTACCTGGATTTTTGTTAGCAATGAAAAACTCACCAGGAAGTCTCAAGGTTGTGCCAAAAGCAAGTTCAGCACAAGATGCTTTCAGGTCTTCTTTGTAGGCGTTGCGAAGTCCCAGCAGCACCGTCGGTAAGATGCTTGCCCAGTTATTGTTGTCTTCGTGGCACATTAACGCTGCCTTTAATGTTCGGTGCCAGCGTTCAACTAAGCCATTGCATGCTGGGTGATAGGCTGAAGTTCGTGCACGCTTGCATCCTATCAGCGAAGTCAGAGCGTTGAACAAGGCTGACTCAAACTGTCTGCCTTGATCGGTGGTGATAAATTGTGGTGCTCCATAACGCGCTACCCACTGAGCGTAGAATGCATCAGCGACGGTTTCGGCTGTCTGATCACAAAGTGGAATGGCCTCTGGCCATCTCGAAAAGCGATCAACCATGGTTAAAATATAGCGAAAACCATTCGAAGGAGGAAGTGGTCCAACGATGTCTAGGTGAACATGTTGAAAACGTCGATCCGGTGTCGAGAATGAATGGAACGCGTTTTTTGTATGTCTATTCACTTTCGATCTTTGACATGGTAGACACGCGCGAGACCATGCATGTATGTCCGTGTTTATTTTCGGCCAAATAAACTTTCTTTTAACTGCTCGAAGTGTTGCACGCGCACTCGGATGGGAACACTTGTGAAAAGTTTCGAAGACTCGCTGTCGTAACGATACCGGCACAAAAGGGCGAATTAGTTCATTCGATGTATCGCAATGTAGGATACCAATATTGTCGACTGGAAATGGCTGCAATTTTAACGATGTTTTGTTTGATATAAGCAAGTCCTGAAGCTCTGAATCATTGCGTTGCTCATTAATCAACTCTTCCGTTTGTACGAATGTAGGCATAGTGACTGTTTCGATGCGGGAAAACGTATCAGCCACTATATTTGCTTCTCCTGGAACGAACATGATTTTCGTACAAAATTGTGATATGAAGCCAAGCTGTCTTTGCTGGCGAGGAGATGCTTTGTCCGCTTTTTGTGTGAAGGCATATACAAGAGGCTTGTGATCTGTTTTGATCACGAATTCTTCACCTTCAAGCATATGCCTGAAATGCTTGATGCTGTTATACACGGCCAAAAGCTCTCTATCATATGTGCTGTAGTTTTGTTCAGCTGATGAGAGTTTTCTTTGATAAAAGGCAAGTGGAAGCCAGCGTTTGTTTTGGTACTGTTCTAGCACTACACCGATTGCTACACTCGAGGCGTCTGTGACTAGAGCTAGTGGTTGGCCTGGTTGGTAATGCGACAAAAGTGTTGCATCCGCAATACTGTTTCTGCAGTTTTCGAACGCTTGAAGTGATTCTTCTGTCCACTTTATAAGCGTTTTACCACCTTTCGTCGTGTCGCGAAGGTATTCATTAAGTGGCGCTTGCAAGTTCGCTGAATTTTTAATGAAACGTCTATAGAAATTAAGTGTACCTAGAAATCTACGTAGTTGCTTGACTGTTTCGGGGCGTTTGAAATTTCTAATGGCCTCAACACGTGATGTCGGTGGCATGATCCCTTTCTCGTTGATTTTGTGTCCCAGGTATTCAATTTCGGGAACTCCAAAAGTACACTTTGATGGGTTGATTACAACTCCATATGAACTTAAACGCTCAAACACTGCACGTAGGTGTTCGAGGTGTTCGGTTTCTGAATTAGACGCAATGAGAAGATCATCTATGTAGCAATAGCAAAAGTCTAAATCCCTTAGCACTTCGTCCATAAAACGCTGAAACGTTTGGGCAGCGTTTCGCAATCCAAATGTCATGACAACAAACTCAAACAGTCCAAACGGTGTTATGACTGCAGTTTTCGGTATGTCTGACTCTGCAACCGGGATTTGGTGGAATGCTCTTAGGAGATCTATTTTCGAAAAGACGTTTTTATTTTTCAAACCCGCCACTATATCCTGTATGTGCCTCATAGGATATCTGTCTGGCCGAGTTACGGCATTCAGACGGCGGTAATCGCCACATGGTCGCCATGTTCCTTCTTTCTTCGGAACTAAATGTAGTGGGCTTGCCCATGGACTCGACGATGGTCGACAGTAGCCTTTTTGTAGCATATATTGAAATTCTTGCCTGGCTATTTCAAGTTTGTCTGGGGCTAATCGGCGAGGGCGATCCGCGACTGGTGGGCCATCAGTAACAATGTGATGGTAAACACCGTGTCCTTTTTGACATGTATGAAATGATGGGTTTGTCAAGCCCGGAAATTCTTTTAGGAGGCAATGAAAAGAAGAAAAATTCGAAACCGTGCATAAGGTATCGGCTTTGATTGAACGGACCCAACCAAATGACGATAATTTGGTATTTGGGTCTGTCAGACATTTGTTTTTCATGTCGACTAATAAACCGTGATGGTGTAAAAAGTCTGCTCCCAAAATGGGATGTGACACTTGAGCAACACAAAATTTCCAATCGAATGAGCGTCGGAGACCGAAATTTAAACGCAAAAGTTTATTGCCGTAGGTTTTTATTTTTGTGCCATTGGCTGCATACAGCACAAAATCAGAAGGTTGCGTGTTCAAATCACGTCGGGGTCACCATTTGTAGATTGATGGATGATTGAAAACTCAATTCTACAATACAAAAAGTTTATTAAAATAAATGTTTAACAAATTATCGAATTCGGATGCTGCGGATGCGACTGCACGCTATGGTGGTCGGATGAAGAAGAAGGACGAGAGAGCGTTGTTACTTTCGAGTAAGGCTTGATGTTAACTCTCCACGCTGACGCCAGCGCTAAAGTCGCGATGGTGGCGAACACATGCAACTGATTGAACCGCTGCACATGAATCGCTACAGATGCATTAAACTGTATATGCTTTTGACGCTGAGCTTATTCAAGCTGATCTTCATGTGGCGGCGAATATTGCTGTTGAACACTGCGTTGCTTTTAATATTCATGCTAGAGCTGATCTCTATTCTTCAGTTTCAGTTGCATACTAGACTTTTAAGTTGGCTCTCAATTTCTTTAGTCAAATGGACAAAAATTAAATCGCCGAATTCACCTCAAGCTTCAGTGTAAAAAAAGTGAGTAGGAAGGCAATGTCAGTCGCATAAGTAGGCATAGTCAAACTTGAAACCTAAATAGGGCTTCGACGAGTCAAAGACAGTTTACTGTCTGACAGTTTACTTATGCGACTGACATTGCCTTCCTCCTCACTTTTTTTAAATTTGATCAAAATCATCACTTACGAAATTTCCCGAAAGCCTTTCCGCTCATCAAATTCGTGGAAATATTCAATTTGAAAACTGCTATAAATAACCAACTAGCAGAGAAAATTCACATATTCGTCAACCTTTTCTTCTTCCGTCTGTATTTGCTTTGTCGCTTCCACTTAAGACCAACATAAACCAATTGATGTGGTGTGCAAAAATTTTGCAATGTCTTTCAACTCCGTTGATCGCAAGTTTCTTCATGTATCTGACGTTTTTTGTGTCATGGTTATTATTTTATGTTTCTGGTCGTAGCTGTGATCGTTTATCTGTGAATTCTCCTATCTCTTCCTCATTCTGCTTTTTTTTGGAGCTGCTCAAGGTTCGGTAATCCTGGAATTTATCAAGGATTTCCCCTTTTTGTTCATTCCCTTTGCTCTCTATTTCTTGATGACTATAATATGTTCAGAGTAGTTGAATCGCTTGATGATTGTCATTAGCTACAATATGATCTGTTGCGATCGAAAAAGCACTGTCGAGCTGTCTTCAGTGCAGCATACTAATTTTCAGGGAATCGTCAAATGATTGCCCCGCATACCTTTTCGCAGGCGACTAGCTCAATCTTGACGTGGGTGGCCAAGGCAGACAAATCACGACGTGCTACTCGTGCTACGGTAGACTCAAAAATATTATAAAATAAACATAACGACGTATTTAATGAATAAATAAATATAATAAAATGAAAAAAACCCAATTAAACCTAGATTAACAAATCTAGATTAACAAGCTCACACGATAAGCGTTAACTAATAAATTACGGCCAACTCCTTAAAATTTTTCGTTCAGCTTAACCGGCAAACATAGAAGCTATATGCCAAAGTTTTTGAAACTGCGTGATATTATTTCACTAACGTAATCGAATTTAATTTTATATGAGTTCTTTCTTATTTGATGCATTAATTACTTTAAACTAACTTTCAAATTGACTGTCTATTGGATATTTACCCATGGATTCGTATACTTATCTATGTTTTAACTTAACCACCCAAAGTGACTGGTGGTCATTCTTGATGCTCCTTGACTTTTCCTTCATTCAACTACTTCACGTCTCATCAACAGTCCATATTCTTCAGTTCCAAATGGATCCACTATTGAAGTGGCGATTCCAAATTTAATGACAAAAAGAAAAGCACAACCACTTTTCCTAAATTTATTGACCCGGAACCATTTATTTTCATGGCTGCTTTCCTTGATAGATTTTCCACAGAGTCCACTTGCCTCAATGAATTATTTTCCACCCAAACCAACCTGCAACAACTTCAACCCGTTTGTATTTTAGGAAATTCATTTGGTGACTTTTAAGTATTTATTTCAATCAAAGATTTCTATTTTCCAAAATTAAATTTTTAAACTTTAAAACTTTAATTACTTAAAACCACGCCCTTTCACTTCAGAGCCTCGCTAAAAAAAACATTCCGAAAAAAATTTGTCTAAGTTTCATTCTAAGCTTCTAATTCCTCATTTTGCTGTATTTTTTTGTCCTTTTCCTTGAACAATTTTCATCATCCCGTAAATTTTCACCGGTATTTTTCCCCGCCAAGGGTATTTCGTCGTAACACTTGTGGTAACAACTATACCCAATGTTGTATAGTGGGACAACATGGTAGCATGCAAGCAAATCAACAAACAATAACAAAATTCAAAACGCAGGTTTACGTAGGCAAGCCGTTCAGAAGTTGGCATTAAGCCGAATTGAACTGTATAATTAGCCACTATCTGGTCAACGTCCGGTTTCGCCTGGTTGAACACAGCAGCAAACAAGACAGGGCACTCAAACTACAACTGAGCACTCTTCGTACACTCACATCTCTAATTTAGGTAAATTAATCACCACAACAACATTCGTGGGGACGACCCACCATGAGAAAAGTTTCACAGTGCGTAGCATCTTTGAATACTCTTGTCAAGTCTTGTATCTGCAGCTTAATTATTTACATGACGCTCTAAAGTGCGTCCAGCGTAGATTCACACACTAAATTAATGTTTGAATTTCATATCCTTTTTGTAAGAATAGTGATCCTTCGCTCTTACTTCAAATGCCCTCCTTTAAATTTTGACGAGTGTTCCTTGTATGGTATATGTTATCTGCCTTTTTGTCAAACTACTGTTATTAAGTTAACCATTCGGATAGATCTTCGTCAGTTATTGATGCCTTGTTTGGAAACAGGCATTTACTTCCACTCGCATGATCGTGTACGGACGGTAACACCGAAAGAAGAGAGCTCAGACTGAGCTCTTGGCAGATTAGAAGGAAGCTGAGGAGACGATGGAAACGCGTGGTCGAATAACTTTGTACTAATAATAAGTGAAGAAATGTGTTTTCAAATAAAACTTGACAGTCGTTTCATTTGATTACTGATAGCTCAGAAGTGGGATATCCGAATATGCCGTTGAGAATACAAGGACTAGTTCTTAAGGCATGTTTGCCAAATACACCAAGCCACAGTTGCAAGAATTACTGCGCGGTTGTAGATTACCGGTGTCGGAGAGTAAGGAGGAGCTGATACAACGACTAGGGGAGCAACCAGATGCATAGAGTACTCCCTTACGAGCAGTGCCCCTTGAAGACCCTACGCCGAGCGAGCAAACCTATCGTGAAGTGAACGCACCAAATGATATCAATTTGGAGCGTGAAATGTTACGTCGTGAGCGCAATTTGTTACACTGGGAGCGAACAATTCTAGAACGGGGACGTGACTTCTTAGAAATAAGCGAACGAAATGCACGAACCGATTTTTCCGTTCGAGATATAGCGGAAGTGATGCCTGACACCGGGGCTCGACTAACAATTTACTCTGCAATTTCCGATGGTAGCGACTGTCAAATTTATGGTATGCAATCTGTGCATGGGCAATTTCATGGCATGCAATTTCATTTCGAAAATGACTCTGAGCGAGAAGGACGTGCGCTGTATCCGAGTGTCAAATGCTCTTAAGAAGTTATTTGAAGCGCAGAGCGAAGAAATTCGGCTACTTATGAAAAGTTCACGTGTAGGATTAGTTACTTTTTGGATAAGCGGGTGAAATTTCAGACGAAAATGTAACTATTATATGATTTGCTGGGGTACGAAGGGGAATGAGATAAAAGTAATTTGAAAAATCCACCAATCATCAACTGGGAGTCTCATAAATTTACTCATCGTCCAAAATCGAAATTATTTCATTTTTAAATCAAAAAATTAAATATAATTTCACCATTCCGCATCAAAATTCAATTTTTTCGCAATTTCCCACCATTTCATATTGTGTGGACTATTTTCGTTGCTCAACGAGATCTAAAAATCCCTTGGAATTCAAAATCCCTACAATTTCCTATAAGAAATAAAACACTCCCACAGTTCAGCGCCATTTTGAAATCAAGAACTGTCAAAATATTGCCAGGCAGATTGCCGAGTAAATTGCATACCATATTGCTTACCATTATGGCAGACCATAAAATATTGCATACCATAGGCTGCCTCCACTGGCAATTTCAAATTTCATGCCATGGGAAATTGCTAGTGGAGTCATGCGTCAGTGGTCGGCGGAGAGTTTTGTGCGTCGTGTGAAAGATCTGGAAACTGTGTATATCTATATTGGTTTTGTTCGCTACCAAAACGAAACTCAAGGGGTGCGCGACATATTGGAATACTGGGCAACAGCGTATAATGCACCATTTCGAAGAATTTGCTTCTGAGTTGGTGCTGGCTTTTCCAGTAAAGATGGACGACGCAGATGTTTATTTGGAGCTAATGCAAGCTGTACGACGAAAGCAAAGGTCTGTGGAGGAGTATTTTTACAAGATGTCGGCGGTGGATCGTCGGGAAAATCTTACCGTGACATCTGTTATAAAATATATCCGATGAGAGTTAGATTTCCCTTCACTGCAGAGCGCAATCGCAGGAAGGGAAATTTCCAGATTATGGGATCTACATGTGGCGATCATGAAATTTCCGAACATTACATATGTACCATATGGAGTAAAACCGGTTGCTATTCGGTCAGCAGTAAGTGAAGAAGGATTACGTGATGGATATCTAATAGGCAACTTGGAGGGTTGCCAACGAAATCAACGTTCTTTTCATTCAGTTTTCCACGCCGAACGACTGAAACCATGATGCTCATTGGGCCCGGAAGTCAATAATGAAGAACAAGCGGAAAATGATGAGAACAATGTGACTCGGGACGAGCCACAACAGGATGGCCGAGATGTCACGGTAACACTGAGAGAAGAGAGCTCGGCCTGAACTCTCGGCAGATAAGAGGGAAGCCGAGTAGACGATGGAAACGCGTGGTCAAGTACGAACGTGACCTGCAGTAACTTTATACGAGGGTAAATCAAATATAAACGAGACTTTATTTTTAGAAAATTTATTTTTATTTTAAATGCAAAAAAGTACATATCTTATTTTTCTACGTAATCTCCTGCCTTAGAAACACATTTTTCCCAGCGGATAGGCAGCTTCCCAATTCCTTGCACATAGAAAGATGCAGGTCGTGTCTGCAGCCAATTGCGCACGTAGGTTTCCACCTCAGCATCACTGTCGAATCTTTGGCCTCCCAATGCTTCCTTGAGAGGACCAAACACATGAAAGTCACAGGGTGACAGGTCTGGACTGTAAGGAGGGTGGTCCAGTGTCTCCCACCCCAGTTGCTCCAATTTTTCTCTGGTCAAGGCTGCTGTGTGGGGGCGAGCATTGTCATGGAGAAGAACCACTTTCCTCATCGGTAGGTCTCATCTTTTGCGGCGATATGCAAGTCGGACCTCAGTCAAAATGTCGCAGTAGTAGGCCGCATTGATTGTCCTGCGCTCATGCAAAAAATCGAGGTGCAGCAAACCACGCTGGTCAAAAAAAACCGTAGCCAAAACCTTGCCAGCTGACAGTCGTGACTTGGCTTTCACTGGTCCTCGTTCTCCTTTTTGTCTCCACTCCATACTCGCTTGTTTGGACTCAGGGGTGTAGTGGTGCACCCAAGTTTCATCACAGGTGATGATGTGAGTCAGAAATGGGTCCCCTTCTTCCCGAAATCGTGCCAGAAGACGCTCACACACCTGAAGTCGATTCAATTTCTGTTCTGCTGTGAGAAGGCGAGGAACCCACCTGGCGCACACCTTACGGTACCCAAGCTCCTCTGTGAGTATGGAGTAAGTGCTCCCATAACTTATCCCGACCTCACTTGCAATTTCAGAAGTGGTAAGACGCCTGTCATCTTCAATGAGCCGTCCAACACAGCTGATGTTGTTCGCTGTAATGCTCTTGCGGGGTCTGCGATTATGGCTCTCATTTTCAACATGATCACGACCACCCACAAACTGTTTATGCCATGCAAACACTCTGGCTCGTGACAGTGTCTCTTCCCGAACTGGGCAGTCAATCTCCTCAAGATTTCGGCCGGTTTTACGCCTTCTGCAGCGAGAAACTTGATTACAACACGTTGCGCAATCGACGAATGTACCTCTTGCTCCGACATCGTCACGGTTGGCACTAAGAGAGTTGAGGGGCCGGGCTAACGTGCTTCCTCCACTCCTGACAAACCTACCTATCGCCAAACGAAGCGGGAACGTTCTCCCACCACTATTGTGCCCGAACGGCCGAAAGTCTCGTTTATATTTGATTTACCTCGTACAAATAATAAGTGAATAATTGTGCTCTCAAATAAAACTTGAAATCGATGATAGTCGTTTCATTTGATTCCTGACACCGTTATTATGTTTCCCCTGGATAAACAATGAACTACAGCTTGTTTCTTTACCACTAATCTTCCTTCAATTTAGACGTCAAATCAAAACCTTAATTTTTGAAATGTCACATAATTTTTGCTATGTTATTATTTTTCATTAGCCTTCTATATTTCATTCTTTGTTATTTCGTGTTCTGTTGAGTGATTATTTTATTTTTTTGAGTTTAATTTTATTTATATCATACTTTATTGTCGTTGTATCAGCTATCTTTATTGTTTTTTTTTTTGAAGTTTTTTATTAGTTGTTTGGCTTTATTGGTTTTTTTTTGGTTATTTTATTTAGAAGTATCTTACCTTTGAATCTCGTGCATTATTTTTTTGTCTTTTTTCTTGTTTTTACTTAGTCTTTCTGTTTATATGTTTGGGCTCTAGCTTGTGAAATTGGAAAAAATTAAATAATTACCGCTTATAAATCACACTCGTGCCAGATACACCGTTAACTTAGTTAATTGTAATAGTTTAGCTATTTCACCCAAATATTTTCCTTCCTTACGATGGAAAATTAACAAAGATCTCAAGGTTTCCATTACATCGTTACTCATTCTTAAATATTAAAATTAATATTCCCTTTAAAATTAAAGCTTTATAGAAAAGGTATATCGATTGAATTTGTTAAAGATTACACCCTTGAAATAGCAACACATTAATTAAGAAAGCCCAGATTGGCGTTTACTTGTCCTGTAAGAAATTGAATGCTTCGCTTTAAGAATGATATCAATCACAGAACGCAAAACAAACAGCTCGGTTACCTTTTCCGTATTTTGTTTTTACTGCGAAGTATGTAAATAATAAGGAAGTTTCATAAACAGTCAGGCACGGCACGTAGTGGCGATTTTTACTAAATTGAGAACACATTCTATTCACGAATTTGAATGTTATTAAGTGTAGATATTTCTCACTGTCAAGATTGTTTCCATTCTACAAAAAAAAAAACAATATTACGCAATAGTCATTCTCAAAAAATAAAATTAGATATTAATATGGAACAGAATAGCTCAATTTCATATTTTTTTACATTTTTTCACAGAAATATATCAAATCGAATCATCTTATATCATCATCTACTTCAAGGCTAGAACTCCATCCATTTCATCCACTCAAATTAACTTGGACCTACTTGCCCACGAAAGGTTCTACCTACATCTGTCCTTGAAAAGTTTAAAGTGAAACCTATTGAAGAAATGAAATTTTGCTATAATTTAATAATAGGACATGGGCAAAAGTCATTCTAGCTTCAGAAAAGATATTAAAACGGAGAGAGGCTGGCGTAGCAACAAAAACTTTTCAAATTATTTTTTCTACCGGCGAGACACTCAAATTCACCTCAGTCTTAGTTCCAAAACTATAAGTGGATGGGGGTGGATGAATAATATTCCGCTGCTAGCCAAACAAATCGAAAACACATGAGGATATTTTCTTTTGATTTATATTCGTTATGAAATTGGAAACTAATACTTAAATTTGTTGGCACTCGAAAACCAAAGAAATCAAAAACATTTTATACAACTCAAAAATAAAGACTTCCAGAAATCGAATCGATTGGCCAGACTATTCATACGACGTGTACGATACCCATTCCATAGTCTAGCTTTTGATAAATACCAACTACGTTCGAAAATCTCAGAGCCAAACCCTTTTCAAAATTCGTAAGCTGTGATGAAAGTTTTTTTTCGCACTACCAAGGCATAAGTCAGGATCACGCCTAGCTAACGCTAGCGACTGAAATTAATTTCGCTCAATATCGTGGATCCTCCTTAGCTAATAATACCATTAATAATGTAATTTTATATTTATTGTTCGTGAAACGGATGAGAGCTTACGTGTTTGGAACATTCCGCATGGCCCGATGTCGCAGGAAAACAACGACAAGCGTCCCGTTCCCCAGCACTCCCACGATGAATATGCAGGCGAAGAGTATCGGAACGATGTACGTTTCGGGTCGAAGGTCATATGGTGTGTAGGGTACTTCGGTGGCATTTGTAACGGAGACGTGTTGTTCCGTGGTGGCAAAGTGGTGCGACGTGTTATCGGAGAATAGTTCCAGGCTCGATTGCAGGTCTTCGATGAGTAGGGACATGTCCTTTGTTTTGTTTTCGTTGTCACATATAAAATGGCTTAATTCAGGCAATAATCATAGCATTAGTAATATTCGGCATGAATCAGCTCTTGAGTAACCGCTTTTATTATAGCTGCAATCGTTCGATTTCAATTTGCCATATCCTTTGCTTCGTTGAGTCATAAACTCCGGAGTACTTGTGAACATGGGCCCGGCTAATGGCCACCTCGCTCCACGATATCGATGTAATTTAGAACCTGCAATTAGATGAATAAAGATACATGTAGCTTGAAATTTAGTTGTTCGAAAGATGTAAGAAGAAAATATGATGGTACGGAAAGCAATCGTTATGGGACCTCATTTGAATAATGAACAAGGTTCCGAAAGGTGGGAAGCTGTATGGTGAATTCAATATCTTACACAGAGGCTGGCAGTAGATTAGAGTTGATTGCCGCCGATTGAGCTAAAGAAGTTGTCTTTAGAAATTATTTTATAGCTTTAGCAATTAACCTTTGGGATGTTCTGGTATTTTAGAATTTTAGTCGTGTTTATCAAAGTCATTGCTAAGTCCGCAGTGGAAGTAAGATAAGATTATGTAAAGTATGGGTATTCTTAGTTGAATAGAGACACAAAGTGGTTTTTGTCAACTGAACTCAGTTCTCGTGAATTAAGTAATTATTTAAATGTCATTTCAACAGTGCTGAAGGCCAGATAAATTATCATTGGAGAAAACCGATGCGGAGAAACTGATTTAATTCAATTTATTCTTTCAAGTACAGGCACTCATTTATCGTATTTATAGTTAACACCTGAGTTTTAAAGAATTGATTTCTATTTTCAAGTAATTTAATAGGAACAGGTTAACCAAATTTCAATTCCTCGCGTGATAATTAATTCCACAGTTAATCTGGTGTGGCATACTCTTCACTTCGTCGTGATTTTCAAGCAAGTTTTAGGCAAAGTATTGTTTGTACGCAAGCGCAAGTATTCAGAAATAGAATAGGACTGAAGATAGACTCTTTTGGAATATCTGTTGGAGAATAGAAGGGAATGGAAGAACCGGAATTGCCAGTAACAACACAAGTACGACCAAAGATGATGGAGGTAAACAAGAATAGGAGAGGATTGGTTATACCATCTTTCATTGTTTTTTCAAGAAAAAGGATATGATTGATGGATGTAAAAGTGTTGGTAAAATTAGTAAATAATACGTCGACCCACTTTCGGTCATCAGGAATGGATGGATGTGTGAAGAAAGGAAGGTTGGTTAAAGTGAATTTACTTTTGATAAAACCGTATAAGCCGTGTAAATTCTCTCGTAAACCGCTCTAGTAAAACAGGCTAGAAAGCAAATGGGACGGTTGTTTGAAATGCATGTAGGAAGACTCAAATTATGTTCTGACAATATTTCAAAGAGAACGAAATGAGCCAAAAGATATGCTTATGTCAAACAATAAAAACAAGAGATCAGCGTACACTCAGAAAAATGTCATTTAATAGAATCAAATTTAAATCAAAAGTTGAAATCACTTTGAAATAAAAAGTGAATCTTATTTGAATTCCACTTTATTATAAAAATTTTATTTTCAAATCAAAATTTTTTCATCATTGAATTAAAAAGAAACGTTTTAAGAGACGGGCTAAGGCCTTGGCTGTGTCACAAATCAAAGCAACTCAGTAGGAAAAAACATACAAAAAAAACAATTTCAAAACCCACCTCAGCAAAACCTCACTTTAAAGTTTTAGCCAACCAGAACTAATGTCTAAAATCCTCCAAAATTACAAAATAAATACGAATAAAAAAGTGTAGATAAAGGCAAAAAGAACAATGATTGAATGAGATATGTATCATTTATGTGTATAAATAAAATTATATAATAAATTGAATGTTATGAAACCAGAATTAAAATAGCTTAAAAAATAAATGCAATAAAAAAAGGTTAACTCATTGGACTCCTGGAGAATGATGACTTTGTTCTTTTTTGCGCTAGTGTAGATGCACATAAAAATTCTGCTTACCAGATCCCCAAGTGACCTATCACCACGGGGTATGTGAGGTTTGACGCACTAAAAAAATACCACCTTCAACCCAAGAAGTTTCGAGTTGGGACCCGCCTAAGCACTGCGTCAACCCGGTCGTGCTGACTCACGTATAGGTAACCACGAACTTCTGAAACTATCACAGAACACGGGTCGGTAAGGCAACGCTTCTCCCGCTTTATGCACAGCACATTCTCAACGTTTGTTGAGAATGCGCGCTAGTTCTCTTCGGTTAGTGGCATTGCATCCACGATCATCTCAGACGTTGCTAGGCCGATCATGGACTCAATGGTGCGCCTCAAACGAAGCGACTGCATATAAAGAATGTGTGCTGAGCATCATCGAGCTCAGTCACACAGTACCGGCAGTACGATGTGACCACTTGACAAATTGACAAAGATAAAAGTTTACCTGTCCGTGGCTCCGGTTAAGCCAAGATTCAATAAGACCAATTAGCTTAGCCGTCCAGAATCCTTTATCACTATCAATGCAACGTTGATGCCAAAGTTGGAGGGTAAGAGTACGCGCGTGCGTCAGACTTCTCAGTTCTGCCCAGCTGTGAGCGAAAGAAATTCCCTTCTTTGCGTTCTCGCGCTAGAAGGTTGATGGGGACTACTCTCGATACCCCCACAACAGCCTTTTTTGAGACTGTGTGGTAGCTACAGGCGATTTGACACCCCTGCGCTGCACACTGGCAATGTGCTTCCGGAACTTTTAAGTTCGAAGTGCATCTACCCAAATTTCGGCTCCACGTAGCAAGATGTAATGGGTCGTCAGCATCAGTAGCCTTCGTTTCGTTTCACTGGGTCCACCAACGTTGGCCATTAGTCTACTCAGCGAAGTGATGACTACTAAAGCACTATCACATGCCTTGCGGATATGATCCCAGTACGTGAGATTAGTATCCAGGCCCACTCCCAGATACCTGACT
Organism: Nemotelus pantherinus; assembly: GCA_963978885.1. Lineage (NCBI taxonomy): Eukaryota > Metazoa > Arthropoda > Insecta > Diptera > Stratiomyidae > Nemotelus > Nemotelus pantherinus. The sequence continues at coordinate 196,499,471 of OZ022263.1, read as the reverse complement.
GACTTGTTGGTCTGGACTTCCATGGATCCAACTGTCATGGGTATGACAGTTGATATCCTTCGCTTCGTCAGCATAACAATCTCTGTTTTATTCACTGTCAGCTGGAGACCGTGCTCGGTCATCCACCGATGCACCCTCCTCATAACTTGGCTAAGTCTGAGTTGAGTGAATTCGGCATTTCTGGAAGTGATTACCGTTGTGACGCGTAACTCCAGCGTAACCTACCAGGAACAGATCCACAGGCATTTCCAACCGCAGCAGATCATCGCACATGATGTTCCAGAGGTCAGGTCCTGAGATCGACCCCTGTGCCGCACCTGAGGTGACAAGCCTCCTTTTGACTCCTTCGACGGTGTTGTAGAGTAGCCATCGGTCCCTGGGGTAGTCCCGCATCATGGATAGCAAATAGTCAGGGACACGAAACCGCTGTTCAAAGGCCCGAATGACGTTCATCCACCTCGCCGAGTTGAAATCGTTTTGTATGTCCAGCGTTACCAGCAGGACGACCGGTCTGACTTGATGACATGTCTCTTTCGCTCTTGCTGCAGCCGCAATGACTTATGAGATGACATCGACTATCGAATGCCCTTTGGAAGCCGTGCTTGCTGCAAAAAAGATGGCAAGCATATCTCACTGTTGACAGCAGTCGCGGCTTAAGCAACCCTTCGAGAAGCTTCCCCGCAGTGTCCAGCATGCACAGTGGATGATATTCCGAGGGAAATAGCCCAGGTTATTCTTCCCCTTGTCTACCAGTACCAGCTGAGCTACTTTCCACCGAGACAGGAAGTTCTGGAACCACTGAAAACTTAATTATCACAAAGTGAAATGATTAACGAAATTGTTGTGTTAAGGAAAAAAGGAAAGCAATATTATAAATAAAGAACTATTTGAAATCCAGAAATTGGTCACGCAGGTTTTGTTTCTTCTATAATATGAGCTAGCATTAAGGCATTTGCCCAAATTTGTTGCAAAATTATGATTTTCCGTTACTTCTTTCAAAGTTCATTCTGAACTGAACGCTTGAATTTATTCATTGTTCCTTGATTTCAGCGTGGATGAGAAATCGTTATTTGGTTTTCAACAAACATTTTAGCTATTTCTTGTAATTTAAATTTTTGAATGAAGCCCTTAATTTTCATGAAATTTAGTTTTTTGCTATGTGTTTTAAAACGAGAATATTATCCGATTGCATGACTTTGCATTCCCTTCAAAGTTGATTATAAGAAAACCAATTGACAAGCGGACTATTTCACTTACTAAACAGGCAATTTGCTTGAATTTTTATTTTTCCGTGTTTAATTCCTTCCTCGACTACTTGATGACCATCGTCTTCAGCCGATCCTATAAGCCGTCTCTATAATCGAAAAAAATAATCTCAGTTTAATAATCAAATTATCTACAAAGACAATTGCCAAATAAAAATTCAACAATGACAATCCTTTTGGTGAATGATTGGCTTTCTACTGCCATCGCCAACGGTTGAAATTCAACTGCCGGTCGAAAAACTCCCACAGTCGCTAACTTGTTTTTATCATCAACTGAAAGCGCTGATCTCTATGGCGCTGATCAATTGCAACCAATGAAAAGATCTGCTTTTCCTGCCATCCCGCCTGATTTCGTTTTTTTATTGCAATTTTGAAATCAGCCTCAAACAGGCCAATGATCCTTTTTGAATTTGAATGCAAAGACCAGATCTAATGCTGAAGTACAAGTCATTCGAAGATTTGGATGGCAAACAGCTCGCACACTCGGATCCCTAACAAAATCCCCCAAATGTACAGGATACTTTGACTATATTGCTGCCCTACTACAGCTTTACTGGCGGTTTTAGCAGCAAAGGCATCTAAGAATGAAGCGGGGCTCACTGACAACGGTGGCCTATCAGAATGAGCAAGTCTGCCAACAAGGTTCGTGGGAACTATTGACAAATTCAAAAGAATCTTAGCAAAACCGTTGAAAATGTACATATTTACTATTGAAGGGCTGCATGAAAGTTTCACCAAAAAACGACCAGACTATGGAATTTAATGATCAGTCGATGGGCCTACTAAAATAGTCTACACAAAAAGTTTCCAAGAAATGCTTTCGAAACAAGATACTTAAGGCTTAAGATTGAATTTACGTGGTCTGTGCACTTATAATATCCACTGTGATTACTCAACACGTACATATCGCATAATAACTTTGAACATTTTCACATAAATATGCACTCTTCTATGCTCAAGGTCATTCAGCAACAAACAAATTAATGGCTAGTACCAAGAAATCAGGATGTGCCCTGAAGTACAATCTACTGTCATGTAATAAAGTAATTTTGTTTAATAAACACGTCCGTGCATATGACGAATATGCTCATAGATCATATTTTATATGAACGAAACGATGAATGTGATGAAATATTACTCTGGCTATAACTTGTAGCCATGAAAATTGGGGTGTAAGCTGTATGAGACAATATAAGAATTTTGGCCTTGAGCGAATGCACGACAGACAAGGCCAAGATTGTCATAAAAGTAGAAACATGACAAACAGAAGTCATACCTATTTTAAAAAAAAAACCCTGCTCCAATAAAACACCTACAGTTACAGTGGCATTCGCTGTTATCGAAGAGTAGTCTCTACACCCCATGCTGTTCCTACAGATGCATCGGCAATTGAAGCGACAAGAAACTGCTGTTAAGTCCTTGCGCCTCATGCTGCTCTTGCTCCAGACTATGGTTTATAGATTCCACCATTATAAGCTTGGCTGAAAATACAGCTAGTTTGTGAAGTTCGACAGTAACTGCTATTTTTTTTAAAAGAAATGTATACATGTACAAAAAAGTTACAGAGCAACAAAATTTATTTATAATTTTTTGAAAGCTACTGTTATAAACTTAAGAATATTTTCTGATATCTTAAAGAGAATCAGAGAAAGTTTCACTTTGGAATTTACTGGAAATTAGTAAGAAATTTTAAGCGTGCGGTTTACAGATAGAAAAATATTTAAAGAGGCTAGAAATGCTGTAAACACAGGTCCCGGAAGTAAGTTTATCAAACAAGGCAAACATGTACAAGCCGTCATTGATAAGCAACTGGCATTTAAGTATCATTTTATGTAGACTTTTGAGAAGAGGACCAAGTGCCTGTTGATGTATGTGAGCATAACCTGAAGCAAGAGCTAAGGAGAGTCGTAAACAGCAGTTCCTTATTTGTTAGGCCAATTATTTCTTAGTGAAAGCAATTAGCTCTGATTATGGAGAATCATTCTGTCCAAAGATACTGGCCAACGTCTTCCAGCGAATGGTGAACTGGACGTTTTTTTGGAGCTAACTATTTTTACTATTTTTATAGTCTTTTTCGGTCAGAACAGTAAGACATTGAATACAGTTAACAAAGATATCGCTACTCTAGCAAATTCCAGCTGTATCGTTTACCAGTCTATGGCATTTGAAAGTTTTGGTAATCGCTAAAGATATGCAGAAGGGTTGAGGGTACCCAATGTTTTCAAGCCTAACTTGATGACATTGAGAATGTTTTATTCCTAGAATACCTAAAATACGAGGGTTGATCAATAAGTAATGATAATCGATTATTTCCAGTTCGAATCAAATTCCAAAAAAATATTTTTTTTACTAACTCACTAAGCCAGCATAAAAAACATATAAATAGGCCATGATTCCAGGGAGGTACATTCATTTGAATACAAACCGTCGAAGAGAGAAAAAAAATGGAGAAAAGCGAAATAAGAGCTGTCATTAAGTACATCTGTTTGAAAAAATTGTCTACCAGAGACATGCACGGCAAACATCAAGGGACTCTGCTCCTCCATATTCCACCATTGCACGCTGAGCAAAAGAGTTTAAGCTGGGAAAAACATGCAATGCAGACGAACACCGCAAAGGACGTCCAACCACGTCCCTCACTGAAGACGATGTGAAAAAAATCAAAGATGTCATATTGGTAGATCGAAGAGTGGCCATCAGGTAAGTAGCTGAGGTCTCAGGGATCTCGAATGGCAGTGTACAAAGAATTGTTGCCCACGAATTACATATGAAGAAGGTCTCTGCGCGTTGGAAGCCGAGAATGTAAGCCGGCTGGCGAAAGAAGAAACGCCAAGTCAGAAGAATTTTTTATCAGGTTTCGTGATCATGGATGTGATTTGAATCTACCATTTTGATCCAGAAATCAAGCAGCAATCGATGACGTGGACGCAACCCTCTTCACCAACGCCGAAGGAATTCGAACTCGGCGGGGTAGGTTATGGCATCAGTTTATTGGGACGCTGAAGGAATTATTATGGTGAAATATTTGGAAAAGGGAGTCACTTTATCAGGCTCTTACTACACAGACCAAATTAGAAGATTGCGGGAGGCTATTGAGGAGAAAAGACGCGACAAACTGCAAGCTGGAGGACTGTTTCCTCAAGACAACGCACCGGTTCACAAGGCTGCAGTTTCGATGGCTGCTATTCAAAAAACTTGATTCGAACTTTTACATCTTTCCTCGGAAAACTTTTTTTTTACATCATCCAGTGACTTGTATATCTTTCCTCGGGTCAAGGAACACCTTCGGGGTAAGAAATTTACAGATGATAGCGAAGTGATGGCCGCTGTTGAGGCATTTTGGGAGAGTCAAAATAAAGAATTTTTTTCTAAGAGTATCCTGGGTTTGGAAAAAAGATGGACTAAATGTATTAACTTGTTAGGAGACTATGTTGAAAAATAAATATATCTTTTAAGTTTCATCATCTTGGTTTATGTTCATTATCATTACTTGTTGATCAAACCTCGTAATTGTCCAAACAATTTTACTTCTTTTTTTTTCAAAAATATTTTGTCTCACGTTTCAAGAGTCCATTATAGACATCATTAGTTTAGGTGCATTATTGGTGAATTGTTCGAGCTCCACTAACGGTCCATAAAATTTTACGGGAAATTTTTTTCCTTCATTTTTTTATCCAATTTACGAGTTGTGCCAAGAACTTTTTTTCAATTGAATTTCCACTTCAGACCAGTTCTTTATTTTTGTCTAGTCCATCCGGTCATTGTTATAAAAACATCTTTACCACAAGCCAGTTATAGCTTGTCCAAAATAAATTTCACTTCAAAAGTCGATAATAACTTTTTCCCAGTAATCGATTAGACTTCCAATCGTAAAAGCAAATGACTATTTAGTCATCTTTATGACTGGCTATTGAATAGTGCAAACTTTTCCGGACTCGAAACGAACCCGAAATATAACATTAGCACAACCATTGCTTTATTTATTGTGACACAAGTACCGTATTTTGGTCGACAACAATGGCAAGTCTTTGCCGCTTGAGTGAACCTGAAAAGGAAGAGGAAAAAGCTAAGTCACGTATCTCGCATTTTATGTCAACCCGCAAAATGATGGGGGAGCTGTTGTTGGGGGCTTATAAAATCGAACATGTTTTTGAATCGAGAATTTAATAAAACCCATAATTCGAAATACCTCGAAATAACTCTACGTGGCACTCGTATACGTTTCTCAATGCTTTCCAACGCGATGACAGGAGGATAAGTGACGGTTTTCGCGTACGTACACATTCAACAGTTTCGTGCACGTTTGATATAGCTCTATTTTTGGAGTGGGGTTTTTTTTAGAGTATACCATTCATATGCTTGATGAATTGCGATATTTGTCAAGGGAAATAATTTTCTTTTGCTTGAGTTTTTCATTTTTTTGACATGTGCATAATAATATGAATATCTGAAGGCTTAAAAGTTCTTTGAGGTTCGAAAATCTTGAAATAAGCAGAAACATCTCAAATAAGCTCGATATGGTATTATACGAAAGTAATAGCTGTCATGAGGGAAAATTAAATCTACTTTGCTATCATATGAGCGCTATGTATGTAGAATTATATTAATTCATTCAACCAAGGAGACTCTGTTGAGTCAGAAGCAAAGTAAATTGTCAAGGAAATCATTTTGCATTCAGTGAGTGACTATCGGCTAAAGAATTTTTTTGGTTCTTTTCGAAAAGATCGGAATTTCGTTTTGGGTGCTGTTGAGTTTAGGATTATCTAAAAGTGCGAAATTTTGGAAACTATGAGTTCACCAGTGGTACCCGCCGGCCCACAAAAGGTACAGAACAGAGGATCCCAAAGGGCGAAAATAATGAAACGGTGGAAGAGAGAAAGAAGAAGGGAAAGAACATGCGGAGACAGCGGGGAAAGAAAAAAAATCGTCAAACCAGCTCCGGGAAAAACTTATGTGGAGGTCCTGAGGACAATCCCCCAAAATGTATGGCTTGGAAGGGGAGCCTGTAACATCTGGGACGTGCAGCAGCAGAGGCCACTGCTGACAGAACCATGGGGTGGATTCGCAGGGCGTGTGAGGTTTCAATGCCCAAACGTAAACCCTTTCGTGGGAGGCAACATGCGTACTGGTGGAACGATGAAATCGCCGAATTGCGACACATCGTTTTGGCGTGAAGGCGCAGGGCGCCGCGAGCCAAGAATAGGCCGGGAGTGGCTGAGCTATCTGCTGTCCACATTGCGCCAAAGAAGGAGCTGATCAAGGCCATCACGAGGAGCAAACGTGACCCCTGGGGAGATGGCTACAAATAGACCTGGCTGCACGTGGCCTAGTACTCTCATGGATGCGATATCGATGGAGCGTATGTGATGAACGCATCATCGTGAATCAGGCGGATGTTCTTCCTTTTACGGATGAGGGGCTGAACAGTGCGGTGTCCAGAATGAAGAACCGGAAGGCTCCGGGTTCTGATAGGGTACCCGTCGAAGCGCTTAAAGTCGGAGGAGCCAACCACGCCTAGAATTGGATTTGTATAATTTATGTTACGTCGCGGGGGTGGTCCCGCCGCGGTGGAAAGTAGCTCGACTGGTGCTTGCAGACAAGAAAAAAAGTAACCTGGGCAATCCATCAGCATACTGACCACTGTGCATGCTTGACACTTCGGGGAGCCTTTTCGAGGGGTTTGTCAAGCCGCGGCTGATCTCAGCAGTGAGATCTGCTGGTGGTCTTTCTTGGCCTCCAAAAAGGGCATGCAGAACAATCGATGCCATCTCAGAGATTGTTGAGGCTGTAGCAAGAGCAAAAGAGGCATGCCATCAAGACAGACCGGTCGCCCTGCTGTTAACGCTGGATGTACAAAAAGCTTACAACTCGGCGAGGTGGACGGACATCCTTCGGGCCATTGAGCAGACGTTCCGTTTCACTGGCTAGTTGCTAGCCGTGATGCGGGACTACCTCAAGGACCGCTGGTTGTTCTACGACCCCGACGAAGGAGTCAAAAGGAGGCTTGTTACCTCAGGTGCGGCACAGGGGTCGATGTTAGGACCTGACCTCTGGCACATCATGTGCGATGATCTGCTGCGCTTGGAAATGCTTGCTGATGTGTTTCTGGTAGGTTACGCTGATGACGTCGCAGCGATAATCACTTCCAGATCTGCCGAATTCGCTCAACTCAGACTCAACCAAGTCATGAGGAGGGTGGATCGGTAGATGACCGAACACGATCTTCAGTTGGCAGTCTCTGAAACAGAGATTGGTATGCTCACAAAACAGAGGATACCAACTGTCATAACCATGACAGCTGGCTTCGTCAAGACCCAGACTAGCAAGTCGGTCAGGTATCTTTTTTCGTCGTTGGAAGGTGGAAATCTTCCAGAAGATGCTTCAGGGCTCCTGGCCTGGAACATGCCGGATTTTTACCGACTAAAACCACCTCCTTCTTCTTCCGCACTCCCCCACGGGACTACTTATTCAGCATTACTTCGTGGGGGTGGATCAGCCATTAGCTGCTTCTAAGCACCCTTTCTTCTTCCTTCTTTCTGTCCCTTTCCGCGTCACGCAGTTTGCGGTGAATATTTTTTAGCGTTTTTTCGACGGCATTCCACGCAGTTTGGGATTTCAGCATGCAGCTCACGATATTTACCGCTGATATCCTTGTGCCTAGTTCCGTCTCTAGGCTACTTCTACATACATCAAAGCGGGGACAGGTGAACATAACGTGTTCCGCATCCTCGGGTACATTTTTGCAGGCTGGACAGTCCGGTGAGGTGTCGAGTCCAAAGCGATGCAGATAATACCGATAACCGCCATGTCCACTCAAGAATTGGGTTAGGTCATAGCTTGTTTCTCCGTGGCTTCTTGAAACCCATTGCGCAACGTTGGGGATTAATTTGTACGTCCAACGTCCGTTTTGCGCCTCTTCCCAGTTACTCTGCCATGAGCGCATTGACACTAGCCTTTGAATCTCTCGCGTGCTCGCTGTCCGTGCTTCGTTTTTATAGAGTCGAAGCGCTTCATCCGCAACAATTTCGATGGGCAGCATACTGGCTATAACACACGTTGCCTCATAGGACGTTGTTCGAAAGGCACAGCAAGTTCGAAGTGCAATCAGTCGGTAGGCTGCTTGCATTTTTCGGCGATTCGATTTTATGTGTAGCGCTGGTGCCCACACTGGTGCTGCGTACATTAGAATAGAGGTCACCACTCTTGAAATCAAAAGCCTTCGGGTTTGCTTCGGGCCGCCAATATTGGGTAGCATTCTAGCGAGTGCTGAACCGACAACGGATGCCTTCTTACCAGCTTTCTCCAGATGAGGTTTGAAGCTCAGTCTGCTGTCGATAGTTACGCCTAGGTATTTAATAGCAGGCTGCGAGGTAATTATACAGTCACCAACCTTTATTCGTACTACTGGTAGTTTCCTCCGCTTCGTGATTAGTACCATTTCCGTCTTATGGTCGGCTAGTTTGAGCCCAGCGCAACTAAGCCATGATTTAACAGCCCAGATTGCTTCGGTTGCGTAAATTTCGACCTCTTCAAGGTGACGGGTTGGAATCACGATGCCAATATCGTCGGCGAAGCCTACCACCACCACGTTTCTGGGTACTCGTAGCCTTAGTATCCCGTCGTACATTACGTTCCAGAGTAGGGGGCCAAGAACAGATCCCTGTGGTACTCCCGCCGTTACTAGGTAGAGTTTTGGTCCTTCGTCTGAGTCGTAGCGTAATGTTCTTTCCTTGAAGTAGTTGACGATTATAGATGCCAAATAGCGTGACACTCCATTATCGACCAGAGCGGCTATAATACGGCTCCACCTCGCGGAGTTAAAGGCGTTCTTTACGTCTAACGTGACCACGGCGCAGCATCCTCCTTTACCCCTCGCGTTCATTGCCATGTCTGACACCATTCTGACAGCGTCCACAGTTGATCGCCCTTTCCGAAAACCGAATTGTCGATCCGATAGTCCGTTTTTGCTTTCGATTTCTGACAGCAATCGTTCGTATATCACTCGCTCGAAAATCTTCCCCATCGTATTCAGCAGGCATATTGGCCTATAAGATGATGCCTCCCTAATAGGTTTATCCTGCTTGGGCAGGAGCACCAGTTTCTGCTGCTTCCATTGCTTGGGAAAAACGCCTTCCCGCAGGCACGTTGTGAAAGTATCAGCGAAGACATTTGGCATCCCTTTTACCGCCAGCTTAAGTGCTTTGTTCGGTATCGCATCCAATCCGGGCGCTTTTTCGTCACCGATTTTGCGTATGGCTGCCAATACTTCTTCTCTGCTTACCGCCGGCACGTTTTGAGGGTCTACCTGTATTACCGGTAGGCTGTCGTCTCGGTTCTGTGGGAATAACGTTGTGACTATTTCCTGGAGCATCTTCGGACACTTTATTTGAGGAGAATTCTTTTGCTTTATTTTAGTCATAACGGCTTTGTACGCTCCATCCCATGGATCGGAATCGGCCTCGTTACACAGCTTTCTGAAGTGGTCTCTCTTGCTCTTAGCGATCGCAAGTTGTAGGTTCTTCCGGGCGTATTTGTATTGGTTGTGCAAGTCTTCGTAGTCTGGAGTATTCCTGCGGCGCTGGCTACGTCGTCTAGCTTTAAGACATTTTTTCCGAAGCTCCTGGATTTCTGCATTCCACCAATAATTTGCCTTCCTGGCCTTGTGGAGAGAACGCCGTGGCATGGAGGCATCACATGCCCGCTGTATCACGCTGATGATTCGCGTGGCCTTCGTCAATGCAGTTCCGTCCATTTCCATATCCGGAGGTAGCATTTCCCGGAACATTTCTTCATCTAGCTTTTTTGATGACCAGCCAAGCATGTTTTTTTCCTGGGAACTCGCACACATTGTGTTTTTGTTACGTACGCAGTTCACCGTAGCTATTATGGCCTGATGGTCACTGTGCGTGTAGTGCTTGCTAACCAACCACTGCAAGTCCTTCACTAGAGCGTCGCTCACAAAAGTGAGGTCTACGATGGATCCAAGCTCTCGCCTTCTGAAGGTGTTGGCATTCCCATTGTTTGCGAGGACGATATTTAGTCGCGAAAAAGTTTCCTGTAAAATTCGTCCCTTAGCGTTGGTTTTCTTGCTTCCCCACTCCTCAGACCAGGCGTTGAAGTCGCCGCCTATGAGCTTCGGATTGTGCCATTTTGCCTCCATTGCTACGCTGTCCAACATCCGCTTATATTCTGCCAACGTCAAACTTGGTGCTGCGTAACAGCTATATACATAGATGCCATCAATTTTCGCCCATACGTATCCATTCCCCGGTTGTTGCATTACATCCTGGAACGCCCGATCCCCGCACGCCCATACTGCTGCTTTATCACTTGCATCCGTCGTCCAGACGCCACTATGAAGATTTCGATGTTGCTCGCAAATTATGGCGACGTCTGCTTTTAGCTCGTAAACCGACTGTGAAAGCAAATCCTGCGCTGCTCGACAATGATTGAGATTCAGTTGTATGATCTTCACTTTCCTCTGGAGTTTAACGCCTTCTTGAAAACTGGACACCTGCTGCTACCCGCTACGTGCTTGTTATCGCAACCTTCGGTTTCCCTGCAGAAGAGACAATTCGGATCCTTATTGCAATTTTTGGCAACGTGACCTTTTTCTCCACATCTTCGACACAGCTTTGATCGATCCTGTGGGTTTCTGCAGTTGCTCGCTATGTGTCCGAATTCGAGGCATTTGAAACACCTTTTCATTGAAATCTGCTCCCGTAATCTACAAATTACCCACCCGATTCGGACTTTACCTGTTGAAGTATGCGCCTCTCCGTCAACGCCCGTTGAAGTATGCTGTAGTGTCTCAGTCTGTTGCTCAACCTCTACAAATACGGACGTGCTTATATTTCAATTTACTTGTTAATCTTATAATCTTCTAAATAAAACTTTGTTATATTTAATCTGCGCAACAGGTTATGGGCCCAGAGCGCAAGCATTAACTGTTTGAAATTGAAAGTGCACGTAATTGTGAAATTTGCTGTAAAAACCTTTTTTCTGATTGAGCGATCTTGTGTTCGGTAATGGCGTCAACCATAGAGGACCGTGTGCCCCTTTTGACAAAGGGAAATTACCAGCGATGGCGATTTGAGGTAATGGCTCGACTTCGGAGTGCTGGTGTATACGAATTGGTCAATGGCGAAGACGAAATGCCGACTGGAACAGGTGCTGATATAAAAAAGGAGAAGTGCGAATGGTCAAAGCGAGATGCCCGAGCAACCATTCTAATTACAGGTGGGCTGAGCGATGAAGATCATACATCGATTCGCGATTGTGACAGCGCGAAGGCAATTTGGGCGAAAATTCGTTCACTGTACGAAGTGAAAACTGAGTCGAACGTGTACATTCTCAGTCAAACATTTCATGCGATGAAATTTACCGGAGATCACACGGTCTCAAATTACTGTTCAGAATTAACAGTAATAGCACAACAACTCAAAATTGCTGGGGAAACAATAAGCGACAAGCAGTTGGTTGCTAAGCTGATAAATGATTTGCCAGACCGGTTCTCGTCATTTCGAGAAAATTATATGATTCAGGCTGTTGGTGGTACGTCGTTAACTTTCGACCAGCTTCGTGAAAGGCTTATCGTCATAGAATCTCAGCACGAAAAAGCAACAGAGGAGCTGGGCTGCAGTGACGCACTGCTTACCAAATCAAAGAGCAACAAAATGAAACCGCATTTGGGAAAGTTTCGAGGTAATTGCCACGAGTGTGGAGAATTTGGACATTATAAACGCGATTGTCCAAAGCTCAAACATCGAAAAAGGAATCAACCGTTGACGAGATCACGGCCATGTAGTGGTGCAATGATCGCAAGTGCTACATCAACCTTTATGTCCACTACGCTAAATACTAGCAGTTGGATAAGTGACAGCGGTGCATCAAATCACATGACGTACGATCGGTCGTTGTTTACATCATTCAAGGAAATCGAATATGGAAAGTGGCCAGTAACTTTAGGCAACGGACAAACTATATGGGTGCGCGGTCGTGGAAAAGTCGAAGTGCGATCATTAACCGGCAAAATTATTACGCTCCATAATGTGTTGTTTGTACCAGAACTTGGACGCAACTTAATTTCTGTGGGTGCTGCGGAGTTGAAAGGCAACACAATTAATTTTGCGAATGGTGAAATGAGTGTAATAAACAAAGCAAATCAAGTGATTCTTATCGGATATCGGCAAGCTGACAATCTATACCAGATGGAATTCATTCGTGACGACGACAGTGCAAATATCGTGTTGTCGGGAGCATCAATTCGTGTGTGGCATGAGCGTTTCGGCCATGTGAATTATGGTTCGATTCGAGAACTAGCTACAGGACAAGCTGTCAGTGGTATGGTTGTGTCAAAATCGACATTGGACGACGATTGCTTCTGCGAAGTATGTGTTTATGCCAAACAAGCACGTCAACCATTCAAAGAAAATGCGAAACGAGCGCAAAGACCAGGTGAATTAGTACATTTCGATATTGCAGGAACTTTTGCCGTAAAATCACTTGGCGGTGCTAACTATTATGTCGTATTTGTAGATGACTGTTCTGGTTTTCTGCACGTGAGACCCTTAAAACAGAAATGTGACGTGATTGAAGTTATTCAAGATGTGATTGCTGAATATAAATCGGCTGGGATTGAAATCAGAAGAATGCGTTCTGATAACGCGAAAGAATTCGTTAGCAACGAAATGAAAAAGATAATGCGAACGCATTCAATTGTGCATGAATTCTCTGTGAAAAGATGCCCTGAACAGAATGGCCGAGTAGAACGACAAAATCGCACTATCGAAGAAATGGCACGTGCAATGTTGACTGCAGCAGAGCTACCTTTGAGTCTTTGGGGAGAAGCTGTAAATACTGCAGGTTATATTCGAAATCGGGTGCCGCTAAAGCGTTTGCAATATCAAACACCATTTGAGGTATTCAACGGTTGCAAGCCTGACGTCAGTCATCTACGAATCTTTGGTAGCAAATCTTACGCACTATTGCATAAGTCACAACATTCAAAGTTCTCTAAAAAGTCCGAACAGCTCATTTTAGTGGGCTATGCTCCAAATGGCTACCGCTTGTGGCGGCGTGGCACTAAAAATGTAGGAGTTTATCGTGATGTTGTGATTCGCGAGCCTGAGCCAAAGCAAAAGATGCATATAACAATTCCTTTGGAAGAAGAACAGTCAGCAGTTCGTGTTCACCAAATCAAAGACGAACCTGAATCGAAAACAGATAATAAGGAATCGGAATTGAGTGAGCAAATTTATAACCCAATAGCAAAGCGAACTCGCAGCAAAACCCAAAAGGATGATAGTGATGATAAGGTAACATCGAATGTTAAAGCAGTTAACTATGCTAAGGCATTTATTGCAAATGTATTGTTGCCGTCGTCTTTAGAAGAAGCAAGATCCTCACAAGATGCAAAACAGTGGGAGCTTGCCATGAAAGATGAAATGAAATCTTTAAATGCTAACGACACCTGGGTGTTAGTTGAACGACCCAAGAATCAACAGACAATCCGTAATAAATGGGTATTTAGTTTAAAAACTAAAGCAGATGGATCGATTGATCGTTATAAGGCGCGACTAGTTGCAAAAGGATGCTCACAGAAAGCTGGTATTGACTACGAAGATACTTTTTCGCCAGTTGCTCGATTTGACTCTGTCCGAACATTATTATCTGTAGCAGCGGCCAAGGACTACGAAATATATCAGATTGATGTCAAAACTGCTTTCTTATATGGCGACATAGACAAAAACATTTACATGGAACAGCCAACTGGTTTCAATGATGGATCAGGCCGCGTTTGCCGACTGAACCGCAGTCTGTATGGTCTCAAACAGGCACCACGTCAATGGAACACTAAATTTGATAACTTCATGCAAAGTTTTGGTCTAAAGCCAACGAATTCAGATCCATGTGTCTATGTAACGGAAAATGGCAGTCTAATGATAGCATTGTACGTTGATGATGGTCTTGTTATCGGAAAGTCTAATGAAGAAATCTTGGAATTAATAAAAGCAATGCAAAAAGAATTCGAAATCACTTACACCGAAGCATCAAGCTATCTTGGCATCGAAATTGCCAGAGACCGCACCAAACAAACTATTTCTTTGAGTCAAGCGAAATATGCAAAAGCTGTGCTGAAGAAGTTCTCTATGGAGAAATGCAATTCTATTGCAACACCAATAGATGCAAATATGACGCTGAAGTCTGCTAATGAAGACGAAGTTATAGATGTTCCATACCGCCAACTCGTTGGAAGTCTTATGTATCTGTCGGTCGGAACACGACCTGATTTGGCGTTTACGGTAGGACAGCTGTCGAAATACTTGGACAAACCATCTGAACAGCATTGGAGTGCTGGAAAGAGAGCACTTAGATATCTTGCTGGAACAATAGATACGAAAATTATCTATGGTATTGATAAATCAAACAAACTAGTTGGATATTCGGATGCAGACTATGCTGGTTGTTGTGAAACACGCAAAAGTATTAGTGGCCTCATCTTGATTCTAAACGGTGGTCCAATTGTGTGGTCGTCTCGCAAGCAAGGAGTAGTTGCCACGTCTACAACCGAAGCTGAATATGTAGCTGCACATGATGCATCAAAGGAAATCGTTTGGGTACGGGAATTATTAAATCAAATCCACTGCAGTCAAATGGAATCAACTATTTTATATTGCGACAATGCAGCTGCTGAGAAACTAATCAACAACCCTGTGTACCATCGTAGAACTAAGCATATCGACATAAAATTTCACTATACGCGAGAACTTGTGGAGAATGGTACGATTCGTATAGTTCATGTGGCTAGCCAGGATCAGTTAGCGGATATATTGACAAAAGGGCTTTCGAAGGCAGCATTTGATCGTAATCGAACAAGATTAGGACTAAATTGGCTTGAGCGGCTCAGCGAGTGGGAGTGTTGAAGTATGCGCCTCTCCGTCAACGCCCGTTGAAGTATGCTGTAGTGTCTCAGTCTGTTGCTCAACCTCTACAAATACGGACGTGCTTATATTTCAATTTACTTGTTAATCTTATAATCTTCTAAATAAAACTTTGTTATATTTAATCTGCGCAACATTACCTGCTGCTAAGGCCTTACGTGCTTGGTCAACCGCAAGATATAGTGGCTGTTTGAGTACCCCTGAAAGATCTTCTAAGACTCGCGACATTTGATTCGTCCACGTTTGACAGCCCCAGTTGGTCCTTTAGAGCACTGCAGATTTCCTCTTTTGTAGTGATCTCATCTAGATCTCGGCATTCAACTGCTACTCGCTGGCAGTTCACTCGTACGTTAGCCTGTTCTCCAAGAGAGGTCGGAATTTTTGCCTTGAATTCTTCATGTTCGGATCCGCCAGATTTGAGTTCAAGCAGCAGGCAGCCTGTCTGTGTCCGTCGGATGCGGGTCACGTTGTCACTTAAGTCCTTTAAAGTAGGGTCACCCTTAACTGTTCGCAGGACGTCCGCGTATGTAACACCCTCCTTAGCAGTGATAATCATTGCCTCCGGGCGAGGCCTCCGTTGCAGTTGTTTTTTTTTGTTTTTTTGATCTCTCGACCTTGGTCCACTTTTCATTTATTTGCTTGGCGTTTCCACCCACTAGTTGCACAGGTTCATTGCTGCTTTCTCGCCCCAGTTTGGCACTGGAAAGAATCTTCTTTGGTGTCCTCACCCTCTTTCTTTTAGGTGTAGTTTGTCGCTCGCGTAAATCAGCCGCTTCCTCTCTTGGCCGCTTTTGCACTTCTATTTTTTCTGTGCGTCGACCAGCACTAGCCATAGGGCCTAGCGGAGTGGATTCTTCTCTGGAAGGTGCGGTTGGTGTAGTTTGCGTACCCGTTTCTACCTTGCCCTGAACTTGCATTGTCCGATGTGCCATTTACTCATCTCTCACCTTGTTGTAGGTCGATCTTATTGCCCGTATCCGCTCCTTAATCGCGTTGTGAACGTTATGACGCGGGTTTACATACTCCATCAGGTCAACAATGAGGGTCCCTAGTTTTGTGAACACATCCGTTACGGGTTGCTTGCTGTCCTCAGAAAGGTTGTTACTCAGTTTTGAGAGTGCACTGTCCTGTGATGTCGGAGATCGACGTAGAAGCGCGCTGCGTTGAAACGGATTCTCCATTTGTACACTGGTGTTTTGCCTTGTAGTATTGAGCGTTGAAGGAGCCAAGCTGCCCGCTCCTTTAACGTTAGGGTCCGCTGGCGACTCCCTTCCAGCTATGCTGGAAGATAGCCCGCCGGAAGTCACGGTTCCTTCCGACGTTTGAACGTATATCCCCGTTCGAATTTTCTGCTCCTTTACTTCCATCGTTGGTTTATTATTCTGGGTTCCTTCCCATAGCCTTTTATACCTGCGGCCAGGTTAGACGCATAGTTGAAGGACGGCGCCAACTCGTCCTGTCATAGAGAGCTCATTGGGTTTCTAAGGCATTTCCGCCCCACCCTCCTTCTCTACCGCTCTCGGTCGGGGACTGCTTATTTGTTATTCGCAGCTAACCTACATTACTGTAGGCCGTCCATGATCCACCACCTATGACCCCCACAGTAGCTTGAGCTACGCCCTGTGTAGCTTGTAGCTTGTGCTACGCCCAGGTATCTGGAAGTGATTCTGGACACGAAGCTGACGTATTGCGATTATATCCGCAGGGCATTTGATGGCTCTAGCAGTCGTCACTTCGCTGAGAAGGCTAATGGCTAACGTCGGTGGACGCAGTGAGACGCGACGGAGGCTGCTGATGGTAACGACCAATTCTACCTTGCTATATGGAGCCGAAATCTGGGGAGATGCACTCGGAATTGAGAAGTTCCAGAAAGGCATTGCCCGTGTCCAGCGCAGGGATGCCCTGCGTATCATTCGTAGCTACTGCACGGTCTCAGAAAGGACTGTGATGGTGGTAGCGGGAGTAATCTCGATCGGGAGTAATACCCTCCAGGGGTAATACCCCCAAACTATGGCAACAACATTAGATTGAAAGTGCCAAAAGACTCTGGACGGCTAAGCTTATTGGTCTCATTGAGCCTTGGCTTAACCGGAGCCAGGGACAGGTAAAATTTTACCTTTGTCAATATTTGACAGGACACGGTTACTTCAGGAAATACCTGAACAGAATGGGTAAGGCGGTCGCACCGTACTGCCGGTACTGTGTGACTGAGCTCGATGATGCTCATGAGCGCTTTTAATAACATGTGACGAATAACAGATACACTGACAGTGAAAAATACTACTACTTTGAACGGAATTGAAAGTAGACAATCGAATCCTTAGTCTTTGATTTATTAATAGTTTAAAAAATCATTTCCCTGAAAATATCCGAACATATATTTAGTTTCAAAGTACCTACGCTAAGTTTCAATCAATATTTAAACATAATTTAAGAAGACCATTTTCTTCCAGTTGCATTTTCCCTGCTGTGCTATTTTCCCACAAAGAAATAAATTTCACCTTGTCTTGAAGTCTCAGCCCACTGACACAATTCACAGAAGCACGTTACAGTTATGGTTGTACAGATAAGTATGAATCAAAGATTAACTATTAATTCGTTCAATTATAAATTATTCAATAGGTCATTCATCTTTGCGGTCTAAATTTTAGATACAAGCTGTCCCATTAGTAACGATTTTTGTAAAACTTTATTTCCCAACAACCAGCTATTTCACAATCAACCAGCCGTTTCCTAGTAAAATAAATTTAGCTTGTCTGAGTGAGGAAGCAAAACATTTTATTGTTTACCACAATGGCGTTGGGTGTTCTTCTGCATGAAACTCATCCATTTGTTGTTACCTTGTTTGGCGCGTAGAGAGTGTTTTTCCCTAAACCTGAATATTTTATTGCTATGGATACTTTTGCGGCCCTGAAAGATTGATTGGCATCCTAGACTGCCACAAAAGGGAATTGAGTAACGTGAGCTGCGATGTGTCAGTCCTTCGATCAAATGCTTCCTCTTGTTTCAGCAGCGGTTGCATAGCGGCCCTAACATAATACCACTTATCGCGTCGTGAACATATAGTAATGGAATTTTCGGGAAATGTTTTCCAGTTTTCGGGCAACGGTTCGGAAAGTTTAATGACATAAAACGTTTTTGATTCGAAGAAAATTATAGCTAATGAAAATTTAATGCGTAAAATGAATACACAATACTGTATAACGTCACTACACTGGCATTTACCAGTGAATCTGTATAAAACAAACCAGAAATTGTTTATGGCGATTCTATAGCTAATCACAGTTCTAGAAAATCAATCTAACATAATACATAATTTTAATTTTATGTTTCAACTAACGAATTATGTTACCACCAAATATTAAACTCAGTAAAAGCGCATTAGTAAACAAATTGTTTCATTATCGTAATTGCGACATTAAATCTACTTTTTTTCGGCAGCACGCGAAATTCATGTTACTTAGCATTAATATTTCCCATTTGCTCATTTTATGACATAAATTGATTTATGATGTTTGCGTGGCTGTAATTTTAGCAAACACCAAATTAGTTACTTTCGCGTAGTGTTAGGTGCTATTTTATTTTTATTGTACCTATAGCATCAATCATACAGATTTCCGAAAAGATTTGCCTAACAAATTGAAATTGTGGTGATGTCGTGTTAGAAATAATATTTGCTGTTTAAACGAAGAAGATGAAAAGTTGCGAGTGAAATGTGGGAATTCATTGTTGTCATAATAGATTAGATACATTAATGTACTACAAAATTCATAGCCGAGTGAACTTTAACAACTTTGTGTTATTTTTCAATCGATTTTTAGTTGAGTTGATATTTGATTTTAACCAATTGATTTTCAATGATTCGCGTAACTATTATGTAAATACGTGTTAAGACCATTTTTTAAAACGAAGTTCATTGTAGATTTTTCCTTACTTAATATTTCAAGACTGTTTATTTCCTAATAAAATAATACTGAGCCAGATCTCCGGTCAATCCAATAGTAAATTGTGGTCCCTTGATTTCCAATCTAGCCATGAATATCATCCATCCTAATCACAAATCAGATGTTGAATTAACTTAGCTTTGGTTAAGTGCCTGAGGAAGATCAGGAGCAAAGTAAATTATGGAACTAATAACTCTACACTTTCAACATTTATTACGGAATGAGCACTCAACAAAATTTGGCCTCCTCGTCACGAACTACGACGGATTGGACAACTTTGATAAATTTGATTTTCCTGTTAAATTATGCAGAATTTTTCACATAGCTTTTAAGTCTATTGTAGGCTCAAAAAAACCCATTCCTAATTTTGAATAGAAGAAATTAACTTCTTTGTTTTGGCAATTATCTCTATCACATTCTATCATCTCTCATCATCTCCCGAAAATATCCAAAAGAAGGATAGGGTGCCTAGGTTCCTTTTTCTACCGGAATATAATACCTGCTGATACGGAAGTAAGAGATTATCCAATTGAATATCAGCCAGCTTTTTCGGATGAGGGACAGATAATTCGTAATTGAGATGTATACATGAAGATAGGCTGGACAAATTGTTTTCACTTTGATAATCGTTAGTCCAGTGGCTTTAGTGATTTCACCACTGACTGAGGCATGAAGTAGTAGCAAAGACAATTTTAAAAGGCAATGTTCAATTGAAAAAAACTGTAATTAAAATGGCTTTTTACGAGTAAAATAAATTATTCATTATTTTATTTGAAACAGGATTCGTTCCACTAACAGGTCGGTAGCTTTACTGATAGGGTAAACATATTTTAGGTAAAAACTATAGTGGGAGAAATTCTACCGGAAACCAGAAAAGTAAAGGAATAGGTTATTGAATTGTGATCATGGTTCCCTTCTTGTCTATAAATCAGCATAGACAAAATACATATATCGCCTCTAAAGCTTATCAAAGCAGTCAAGCATGCACTGTGAGCTGGTGTCTGATGAGAATCAGTGCATACTTTCGAAACCACTTTGTCAAATAAAAAATTTTCAATGTAAATAAAATTTTTTCAATTTTAATCATCCCGCAAAAACAATTCCAATTTAAAGGAATAGGTTTGGAGTAAAAACTTAAAAAACAAGAAGAAGTGTGACTAGTTTCATATCTCGGTTTCACTCATTCTCACACAACTAATGTCAAATTAATCAGCTGTTCGAATAATTGACAGCCACAACAAGTGCCAAAAATCGGCAGCAGACAAACTTTGGGTGAGTTTTTGCAATAGAGGAACTTTCCCCTAACCGAAAAATGAGGTCATTTTGACTTCAACCGAAAAACGACACCAGCTTTCGGTTAGGAGAAAGTTAGGGAACGCATTTTGAAACTAAGTTAAGGTGCAGACTTAAGGCCACCATTCACGAACATTCCATCAGTCCAAATGGCCTGAAGCCAGGTCAAAATCTCACCGTGTGTGGGAGAACTCGGAAGGACTCATGGATTCAAGGAACCAAATTGGATTTCCAATCAATCCAAAGTCCATTGACTCAGGCCATCGGGCCATTTTTAGACTCGAACGTTTGTGGGAAAATAGTAGGGCGAATTTGAACAATCCAAAAAAAGGAACCCAGCAAACACAGCACTACTTCTAAAGTGCTGCAGAAGTCGTGAGTAAACCCGTGAATGCTTTTAATGCTAGAGATAGCATTTTAGCCCAAAATTCACCTATTTACTTCATATTACCCGCGTACGTGTAATATGTTTTGTTTCATGGTTGATCGTTTCCATACCACAAATAGGAAAAAGACAAAAGATAGGAATACAAGGAGTGCAAAAGCACTGCTATACTACTGCTGAAGTGCTGAAACAGCAGCACGTAAAATGTACTGCTGTACTACTGCCTTAGAAGCAGTATAGCAGGACATTGATATGGCTGCCCAGCTATAATGTCACCAATAGTATATTCGCATTACTTTGCATTCATGCCATCACATTTGCATTACTTTGTATTCATGTCATCTTTAATTAGAGCAAAAAAGACCTGTTTTAATTATAAATTTCAAAATATTTCATGTATCACTTGCGAAGTATGACTGACGCTTGACGTATGGGCAACTCGATTTGATTTTTGGGAAACGATTTGAATTGCACCATCTGGTCTGGCAGTAGTGCAGCAGTACTTTATATTCATTGTAAGTAGGGAACTGTAAATATATAAGAGATTCATCAACGTGTCGGAAACCTACAACAACTGGACAGCCTGTTCAGGAGTTTAGCAGCAGTACAGCAACATGTATAATCATTGAGAAATAATAAATATATAAACTCATCAGAAAATGTATCAACACATGAAAAATTTTTTACAACTGTATGCGAAAGTGCTGAACGCACGTTTGCTGGGTTGCAAGAAAACTCCTCCATATGTTTCTGATCCGTTAATAGATTAAAAATAGTTTTATCTTTCTTTTTTTCTAAATTAA
Source organism: Nemotelus pantherinus (assembly GCA_963978885.1). Classification (NCBI taxonomy): domain Eukaryota; kingdom Metazoa; phylum Arthropoda; class Insecta; order Diptera; family Stratiomyidae; genus Nemotelus; species Nemotelus pantherinus. Next base: position 196,477,838 of record OZ022263.1, on the reverse strand, counting down.
TGACAGAAAATGAAATGAAATGACTGGATCGAGGCTCTATCGTGAGTGGCGAGCTAAATTGGACTTAAACCAAACAGAATCAAGCCAAATGGGCTCAGCCCATTGAGACTGTTCGTGAATGGGGGCTTTTAACGTTAAATTTTTGAAATTAATTTGATATCTCGTATTAGTATTAGAATCTGAATTTAGCATACATCATTAATGTTTCACAGATCATATACATGTTCTATATGCTGCATACGCAATATACTTCCAGAAACAGAATAGTCAAAAACCTATTGTTGGGTTCAAAACAAAAAAAAACAGACATTCTTTTATCAGATCAAAGCTTAAGATCGTCAGGTTTATAATTAATCAGGCTTATAATTGGAATACAAAAAAAAGTTTGCTGTTGAAAAAAAAAGAAACAATAGAGAGCCAAGAAAACAGCCTTGCCGAACATCGGAAGAGGAAGGAAAGAAATAAATAGCAACCAAATTTACTGGGTTTATCAAACGTCATATAGTGATTGAGCTTGTTGGAAGAAGTCTATTCCCTAAAACAGAAGCCACGTCGTTGGAAAAAAGAATTAATTATAAATAAAATAAAGAGGACATTACACTCTAAAAAGTGGGTCTATAATTAATACTTTGATAATAGGAAATACATTCATTTTTTCGTTTAAAATAACGAATCACAATTTTTTTTTACACATTCGATGTGCATTTTTTGCTTTTACGTCATATCAGCTGAATAATACACAGCTTTTTGTAAATTGAAGCAAAAAGAGTGTAAATTTACTGGTTTTCTATTCACCCTTGCGCCAAAGCCATAAAATTGCATCAGTTTTTAGGGTAAAATTACACGATTTGGTCGTAAAAAAATATTCTTTTTACGCACTTTGAAAATTTACATCTTTAATAGTAGGAAACCAGTTTCCTACTATTATAAGGGTAAAATTCAACCAAAATTTTTTTGAGTGTAGAGGACAAACATTTCGAATGACACCAGACTTTATTCTTGGGAAAACACTAGTCATTTTCCAAGAGGAAACATTGAGAGAAAAGCTGAGCTTTAGAAGTATAAACAAGAGAACATAAAACGTGGATGCGAGAGATTTTACTAAGGCAATTACAAGTCTTCTAAGTGAGAAGCTAGTGAGGAAAAGTATAAATAAGTAAGTTCTTTTTTCTATTCTATAAATCGATAAACTGAAAATTTATTTTTTACCTTACAGATATTAATCTTTTAAAGGAGAGATGTCAGATATTACAGAATTTAATAGCTGAAACAAATATTCTGCTGGCGGAGGCTATTGACGAGAATCACTCAGTACGAAAGGCGGAACAACAGATTCCGCTACACTGAAAAAGACGAGTAAAGCACTCCCACGACAGGCTGTTCTACGTACCTGTGCGACTGGTGTACCTGTAACACCTAAGGGCTGTCAAAATCTTACTACACTAGTAGACAGAAAAGGTCAGCTACGATCAGATAAAAAAGATCAGCTACTATAACAAAAAAAGATCAGCTACGATTCATAGCAAATTGGAGAGTCTAATAGCCAGAACCGATAAACTGCTGGCGAAAACCGTTGAGAAAAATCAACCCCTACGAAAGACTGTTCCGACAGAATGAGTTATCCTGAAGGAGGTAAAACCATCTCCCCTCCAATTCAGCGATGTACACTCGTAAGAAAACAAACTAGTCGTAAGTTTATTATTTCTAGAAAACAAAATTTTCTCTAAATTTATCATTTAAATATCATAAATAACGATTTCCAACATGCTCAGATGAGACTTTAAGAAAAAAAACTTAATCAGCTAAGAAATTAACTCAAATAGGTGTAATTAATACCCAATTCCGGCCGAGTTTGCGTTAGACCAATCAAATTCTTGATAATGATATACATATATGACAAGATGCAAAAAACCTCTTTTAAAATAGCCTTCACTCTTGTGAAAAATAATAATCAAATCACCATCTGCCGTTGATCTTCCAACGCTAACTCTGTTTTCAAGGCTGGTCTTAAGGTATTCTGCACGCTCATATGTTAGCTCATCTTTGCTTAGTCGGTTCACCAGCATTGTTTGAGACAGAGGAAGTATTGAATCAAACCAAGAAGTAAAACGCCAAGAAAGAAACAAGATTTATTTTTACATAAAAGCAAAAATTTGATGCTACAGACGAAATGCTGTCTCGACCATAAAGTACCTAGTTTAGACTGTCCTTTCGGTGATTTAACTTTAAACTCTTATCGACCGTTCTTCCTCCAACACAACCTTTTTCATCCACTCAAATCCAACTCTTCTCTCTCGAAGATACCTAAAACAACAATCACACTCACTTTATCACAAAATAACTAAAGAGCTCAAAAATTGATATTAGCTTCAAATTCAATAAAATTGAAACAATTGATATTTTAACAAAATAATTTTCGAATAAAGTGATATTTTCGCAATTAAATCAAAGGTAATTAAACTTTTCTGATGATCTATCATTGATGCCTTTATGTCCCCACATTGGGCGCCAATTTGTCACCGGCGATTATGCAAGAAAACAGTTTCGGGCGGCTTCCGAGCATGAGAAAAGGGTGATCGCTCACTGTTTGGAAGCGGATAGAAGGTGATAGATCTTAGTTCTTACTACCATTTTTTTCTCTCGAGTCAAATCATGAAATTAAGAATCGGTGTTTACAATCGTGATAAACTTTCTTTTTATTTAAATGTTTTTTTGGAATCACTGTCACTTATGCGGGAAAATTTCTTGACACCGGTTCAAATCATTGTGGTTTCACTTAGTTTGTAGCTAAATAATTTTATTTAGCCAAATTGAGGAGATGGGTTGAATAAAGAGGGTCAGGATTTACAGAGACGCAAAGAAAAAATAATATTAGAAACGGTAAAGTAACGGTATTAAAACGGTCTACTGAGGCCACTAAATCTATAGTCGTACAGTTGTAACAGGGATTAGTATATTATTAGTATCGCTCAGAGTTTTTGCGAAAGCTTGATCAGCTTGATACGGTGAAGAAGAAGTGAGGCCTGAAACTTTAAGGATTTTTCCTTTTTTTGCAAGAATTCCGACGTAAAATGAAATATTACAAACATAACCACAGGATTGGCTTGGATTTGCACAGGCAATTTTACTGTTTTCACCACTTTTCTGTAACAAATTTACTCTTTTCTTACTGTCTCTCCAAAAATAATGTATTAGTGCTAGAAAAAAATTCAGAAATATCACTCGTTTCATATATATTCATCAAAATGTTTCCGAAAAATGCACACATTTTTAATTATCTAAAATTTTGTAAATCAAAACTAAAGTATTAATTGCGAATATTTGCAGAGTAATGATAGCTTCGGGCTGATATTAGCTAACCTACCCCCTATCCCCATCCGAAGATGAACATTCTTCATAAGGGGATAAAAAAGGTCGGTTTTCCGTATACTTAGCTGTTATTAATACGAGTAATTATACACAAGCTTGTGGAAGAACAATTTTCAGGCCTTGAGAATACCGCATTCTTGTGGTTCTTCCTCGTATTGAATATTAACTACCATGTAGGCATAGGCTGAAACCTAGTACTAGAGTATTTTCTTGATTCTGCAAATTTTATTAAAATCCCCTGTTCCGAACTGGCGATGGCTGTGGACCACCATGCTCTTCTGTTTGTGAAAATCTGGAAAATATGGATTTATCTCTAAAGTGATTTCAAACCGCTGTTTTTCAACAGCCGTTCACTTTTAATTTTTAATTTGGTATATAATTCACTATAGCCTGCCTGTGAGTCGTTTCGGTATATATATAGCATTCGAATTAAATCAGAATGAAAAAGGAGCGAAGGTAAGATATGACTGCATTCTCTTCATAGCTAACACTCACATTGCATTTGACATACCACCAGAACATACTCTTCTCCTTTCGTTGCTTTAACCACAACGATCTGTTTGAGTTCAAGGTAAATTTGATTTAATAAGTTTTTCATAAGTAGCTTCCGTATGTGGCAGTTTTACAGCTAATGTACACACACTCGGATTCTATATCCGTAGCCGCATGTACTCGTCCATATATATCCGTCTGGTTGAATCTTTCTGGAAAATGTGTCAAGAGCTGCTTCAACAGCTTTTGTGTTTGTTCTTCACTTCGTTCTTGGTGAGGAGAGTATTTCTGAGCAAGTAACAGCTTGGATAATAAAAGTCGACATCCTTTGCAGTAAGTCTTCAAAGTCGCGTGAGAGGAAGTTGAAGTAGAGTACTTTCGGAAATCAGTAGGTTACTTGGTGAAAATGAAGCGGAAATTATGATTCTGTCGGTTAAGTATAGAATTTTAAATTATATTTCGCGATGGGCGTCTTTATGCTTTGTGGTGTGAAGCGATTGTATAGCACGCTGCTAAAGCACTGAATCGGCAACTTTTATCATTTTTTTTGGACGGACGCGAATTTTTTTTGTGTGATGGTCTTATGTGATCTGAGGGTAAAGGTATATAGATTTTCACAAAAACGTTACTCCTTTGAACAATATTTTTACGTTGCTCTGTTATATGTGCTGGCTTTTAAATATTGTAACAGTTCTGACCTAATTTATAGCCTCCAGCGAGTGTAGAGCAGAGATAATGAGTGGAAATTATTTGCATTTGAACTATTGTATTTTTTTGAAACATTTAATTCACAAATTGAAAACTCACAGCATCCTAATACAATAATCGTTCATTTACACACTTAGTCCCATTCGTGGAGCATACGTTAGTCAAAAAACATATAAGAATCCAACGGGTTTTTGACACTTGACTTCATTTGAAAGTTGAAGAGTTGCGTGCTTCAGTATTGCTCTAGTCCTTTCAGTTTTATTTATCTGAGGAACAAAATAAGTTACATATTTCCAGGTTTCACTGAAGGACCATGCCTCGAACACAAACTGTCAATAATGTAGATTCAATGCACGTTGTGTATTTCACGTCATCAGCATAAACTTGCGAGCGAAGCCGTTCTCGCTGCAGTTAATTTAGCAAAGTGTCATTAACATACTTCATAGGAGTGGCGATAGAACATGTAGTTATCGCCTTCGTTTGTAAGTAGCTGTGGGCTCCAGCTTCCGAAAGGTACAATTTCAGCATCAGCATTTCAAGTATCTATTTGGCTAGGACATTGTCAACACCATGATCTTTGGCAGTTCCACCCATCTCCCTAAAGAGCGTGCATTCAGAGGCCCGTTCAATGTCCAGAAATACTCCCATCGCATATTAAACATTAGAAAATGCTGATCCATCAATCTCTGGAAACCAACGATTGATGGATCAATTTGCATGATTTTCCTCGCGGTATGCATCTTGCTCCTAGTTTAAGCACCCCGATGCCCATCTGTGGTTCAATAAAGTTGTCCAAACATCTGCGTGAAAATGATGCAAGGCTGTTCAGCCTAAATTTCCTTGAATCTGAATAGTTAGCTCTCCAAGCTTTTGGTACAAAGACGGAACTTGGTAAATTTTTTGAACTTGGACTTGGAATTTTTTGAACTTGGAACTTGGAATTTTTTGAAATTGACCTTCTGGACGATTTCGTATGACTAGTTTCGCTGATTGGTTCTTTTTAAGGATTGTGCAAAGTCTCGAGGTCTTTTTTACATATTCCAGTTCCTGACAGAATAATCTGAATGTTTTTTTCTTTGAAGTGAACACGAATTTTTTATAAGTTTGATGGATTTTGTAGGTAATGCAGCCATCTTCAGTGTTTCCCTTAAAGTTCGGTTGATGAGTTTCCACCAACAAGCCGTGTTGCTTTATCTGCTTTTGGTGATCAAGCAAGACAATTCAAAGCTACTTGATTTGGTTCCCCTCACAGTGCTCACCGGAGATTCTATTGACCTTGGTGACTTTATTTCTAAGACCGTTATTGAACTTAACCCAATTATTGCTTCTTGGGTTTCTTCTCGCCGCTATGGATGTAGAATCAGTAGCGAAAAAGAACGCCAACCTGCAGTTATCAAAGATTGAGATCTCATTCGATATGCATCATCCAGTTACTGATCTAACTACTCTAGATGAAAATATTGACAAATCAATAACCACGATTTTATAAGGGGTGATAAAAGTGCGAGAAATCCAGTCGTTAGAGTCTCAAGCTCCAAAGAAATTATCAAATCAAAAAGTTTGTTTCCTCTGGTGTTGCATTTATTGCTGTTAAAGTCGGTGCACTTTGAGTTAACATTTCATCCTACTAAAAGTTCCAGTCTCTTCAATGCAGCATATTGTACCATGGCCTTGTTGGCAGGAGTACATAGCCACAAGGAAGATAAGCTGATTTGACAATTATTGCAGAGCTGCTTACAGGTCCTGGCTAAAAACTTTCTGAGCTTAGTAGCTTCAGGGCACAAATCTTCGGCCTCATTGATCTTTCATCGCAAACAAGTTTTCTCTTTCTAATGAGTTGAGTCCGCATATACTGCTGCTTTAAACTCACAGGTTCTGAAAAAACACAATGTAGAGCTTGCTTCTAGTTTAGCCAATTTTTCTTTTAGAAAAAAGTCTTGACATGTCGTAAATTGATTTCAATAAATTTTATAGAAATACTCAAACGGCATAGAATCGCTCGAAATTTCTGACGGAGAGCTTTACCTAGCTGAAAATGTTCGGTTAGCACATCTTTACTCCCAGTGATCTGTTTGAGACTTTTCTGCCCCGAATTGACAATTTTGGCATTACCAGCAAACGTCTTTTGCACTTCTCCAGGTATGCTCTGATGTTCGACTGCATTGATGTTTATATCCTCTTTCGCTGGGAGATTTCGCGTTTTGAGCAGCTTTTTACATTGTCGACAACTGAGAGTCTCTGCAAATATGCAAGGTACAAATTACAAAGCACTCCTTCCTCCTATACTTTTTGCAGACGTGTCGTTCGCACTAGCCGCAGTTGTTTCCATCAATGATTCCCTCCTTTTCTTATATGAGGTTTTGGTAGAGGGAATGCTTCTCTAGAGCATGTCTGCACTAGACCTCTAGCTGATGCTGTTTTCTACAACCATAATGAGCAAGTTGGAAAACTATTTAAGGGTGGACTTATCCTCAATGGTAACGTATAGCCTTACGTTACCACCAAGAAGAAGAACCTGCGCTAAAGAGAGGCATTAAATAAGGCACTATATAAGAGTCTCGTACTGTGGACGATTCTAGTTGCATCAAGTTATCTCATATCTGCATGAAGCCGGATATCTAGATGGAATATTCAGCCATTTATACACAAAAAAAAAAAAAAATAAGAGACTTCATGTCAGAGGAGCCCACAGAAAAACAGAAGCTAAAAGATTGGCGTAGAACCAAGTCATTGCGAAATACTTACATCTCACTGAAATATTAAAAAAAAAATATGCACATTCTGGCTTTCTGAGAGGCAAATAAAGCAGTTAAAAAAAAAATTTGGTTGAAAGAAAGTCAAACTAAGCAAGAAAAAAATTTAGACACTAAACAGTTGTTTTGCTAGCCAGATCAAGAAACGTTAGCTGAAGATAAGACAAGAGCACACCTATAGATGAGCTAAACGTACGAATTGGAGAAAAAAATCAAATAGTGTGAAAAGTCTGCGAAGGAGTGAGTGAACTGTAGTTTTTTAGGTCGTAGCTACAATGAAGTGTCACCTATCACTTTGGTTGTATTCGAGTAGATGGTAGATCGGTAACACTTTTGTGGCACTAGAGATGATTGTTATGCCGGATTAACAATCTCTCCGAGATATGGCAAATGTTGCCGAGCACGAGAGGAAATGTTCATCTCATCTATTCTCGCCTGTTTTTCATATTCACACACTTGCCAAAACAGGGTAAGCACGAGAGTGTAAATGGTGTTTTCTACCTCTGTAAATGGTGTTTTGGCTACCTGTTTTATGAAGATTTCAGAAGGTTTATTAGGTCTTTGCTCAAGGCCGCTTGAAATGTTGTCGGTTTTGCGTGTAGAGTCAAAAGTTTTTGAAAAAAAGTTCTGTTGCAGGTTCCGCTTATATTTACAAATCGATTCGACATCATACCGGACAAGATGCATGAGTGCAAATGGGTACGAGGTACATTGTTCGAATATTTATAAACAAATTTCTAAACCGAGTAAATGTTACCTATATACCTTATGCATATCTGCGTACTTAAACTTCATACCCTTCACATCTTCTCAATGCGGACAGGACGACCTTTATGACGTACTGAGATAGAAAAAGGTCTATCGCTTAAATAAACAGTTTCGAGTGAAGATTTTTAATACTCGTTAAATATTTTGGGAAGTAATTTCTCAAGTTCCTCGATGAAACGTTCGCCATATGTCTAAACGAGGCATTAGAGTAAAGGCTATGCTGTGATCAGAAGACACTTGAGAAAAACGTAGGCTAATTCGTTTCCTTAACGTTATGAGTAATCTAAACATATTTGACTTAGGGCACCATTATTACTCCCAAAATCTTTGTGCATCATCCATCATAAAAATATCGATTTGCGGGCTGGGAATTTCCTATTGGATATTTATGATTGTTTCGATTTTAGTTTTAAGTAATGGGGAAATTCGCAATACTGCTATTGAAAAAGCGTTAAAATGATGAATAGCATTGGACCATTATTTCGCATAAATCTGATTTAGTCTCTAAATCAAATTTTAAAGCCACTAAAAGGTTCAAAAGAAAATTTTGTTTCAACTTTTTTCTGCATCCTTTAAATAGCAAATTGGAAAAAGTTTTGAATCAGAGGATGCTGAAAAATGTACATTATGGCCTACTGTGATAACAGTTTTTAAAAATATTCTACATAAATTTGTGAAACCGGAACCTATATCAACAATTGACATTAAAATTATTCTAAAGAAACCTTATTATTCTAAAGAAACCTTTCGAATCATAGATTGAAGCATTAGTTATAGTTAAATTTGCATAATACAATGGTGATTAAAAAAAAAAGTGTATGCTCTCATGTATAAATATTTAATTTGTAGCTTTCTGTTAACTAGGTTGAATTTAGTATAAAAATTGCAGAAATACAAATGCTCACGAGCGTATGAAATATCTACTACTTTTATTTTCACAACTCGCTACTTTTTGGGCAAAATTTCCTTAGTAATAGTCCAGCTCAAAGCCTATCACTGGATAAATCATTGTCTAAAGTATTTAGCTTTTAATAGAATTGATCAACTAGGTGCTAGAGTTTTTGATGATTTTGAAACGAATCTCATGTTTCTTTATGCTTCATTAAAAGTAGCATTACTTTTCGAAAAATTCATTGATTCAAAATTATTTGAGGCTCAAACCGCGTGAACTTTCAGGATTGATAAAATCTTAATAAATGATTTTATTTCGATATCAAAGTAATAGTATGTACATATATTTTATTTCCATGCCAAAAAAGGTTTATTTGGCTCATTTTAAGAGTTCAGACATTTTGCACTTTAAGGCGACATAGCACCTTCAAATTGAAAAAAAAATGTTATTTTCAAAGGCTTGTTTTTAATTGAATAAAAAGACATATCTAAATGAAACTTTTTACACATACTTTATTTGTCTAAGACTACATAAACAAAATTGTTAAAAATGTTTTGTGGCCCCCTGTCGCCTGTTACAATTTTTTGGAAAATACACCAAAAAAACCTGGCGTGCTCAGGAAAGTCTGAAAAAAAGAACAAAAACGAGGTTTTGACCAACATCAAAGCGGCCTTGGAATGAACTAAAAAAAAAAAATTTGGTTGAAAAATAACAAAATGGCGGCGTTTTTTTCGAAAATCGAGGTTGTTTTTCCCCAAAAATCGGCTATAACTAAAAAAGTTTAATGCCGATTTTTTCATCCGTAGTTCATTCTGAGCATTAACATGTGCAGAATAACGTGTTAAAATTTCAAAACGATTGGATAATATTGTTTTTCTTAATCATGAACGCCAACTTGAAAAACGTTGTTTCGAGAAAATCGTGTTTAAAGTTAAAATTCAATATTTTTTGCAATAAATCTTACCGAAAATTAATCTGCGATGCTTGGACCATACAATACACCTTCTTCTTGCTCATACTCTTCCTCTTCTAAAGATTTTTGCTCCATTCGAGCAGTTCTGGCCTCTTTAGATGCCTCAGTCGAGTGTTTTTCCGCCTGGTTAATTCTTGCAGCATCTCTATGCTCTGCATGTTCCAGCGCACATTGGCCAATTGTGATTCCCATGACTTGCATTATTTTCAAGATAGCCATAAATCCTTCATTAAATGTACATACTGAAATATTTGCAGCCATATTTAGTACGTTTTTCCCACAAAAAGTATGTTTGGGGGCCAAATTCCAAACACAAGAATTATAGCTTTCGTTATTATTCTGCGCAAAATTGCCCAAGCAACGCTTTAATAAATCTTCTGATGATAAGTCATCATAAATAGGCTTTAAAATTTCTTGTACCTCATCATCTAAAGGTGGAGGATTGTTGAAATTGTTTAATGCATTATCACCCGCTGCCTCCGCCTTGCGCCAGTTACACCAAGTCGTTTCTCCAACAGGACAATAACAGTGTTGAGGGTTCTCACCAGTTGAAATTTTGTGGTAATATGCTGCCCAAATTTCCTTGCACATATTTTCAACTGAATCAGGATTTCGTCGTATAGTTAGGCCATAATACGTGGCTAAATTTTTCATTAATTTTAGTGTCAGGTGAACTTTTTTCGGACCTTTTTTTGGAGATTCTACACTTTTTTTAGAAACATCTTTTACAGCTAATTTTTTGTTTTTTTTTTCCAAGACTAGCTTATTTTTTGCTTCTTTTAAAGGAGATGACTCACTTATCTTTGTCTACACTTTGGCTTAAGTCGATGTAGCGATATAGCGAAGTGAACGAAAATCATAGAAAAAATGATTTTGGGGCGCTTCGCTATATATACTCATAAATTTTTTTTGTTTTAGAATTTCAATTTTATACTATTAAAATCATGTTTTAAAACCTTCATTCTAACATATTCAATCAAAAAACAAAAATCGATTTTTTAAAAATTTGGAGGTGCTACGTTGCTTTAAGTCACATCAACATCATCAGTTTGCTGTTGATCTGGTTTAGTTGATTTTTGAAAAAGTTCGCAGTTTATTGATATATACTTATTTGCTATCAGCTCACAGCCTCATCAAACCAATTGGCATAACACTAATCATTAAATAACGATTGTTTAAATAAAGCATAAGTGAAGGTAAATGTTCGTCATCGCAAAAACTTGAAAATATACTCTTTAGTTCCCTTTATTTCTAAACGTTAATATTTTTATGTGGTGAAAATACCACATTGGGCGCCTAATAACTATTATCGTTTCCTATCGATTTCGAATTTTCCCTTCAGTAACCTTGAATTATTTTGAAATTTGACAGCTATAAAAATATTACTAATACATTACCATTCCTAAAATCTTTATATTTTTAAAGTATGATTGTCAATTGCGTGTATTCGTATCTGCATTCTTGAATCTCAGAATAAGCTACCTAGTTACCTGCGAACCATCTCAAATGTCGCTTATTAAAAACAATGTTGGCAATGAAAGGTTTGCTTACTTATTATACTGTGACAGACTTAGTGCTAGCCAGCTCTCTAATTAAAATAGTGCAAAAGTAGTGCTAATACAAATTTTCCTGGTCGATTTTAGGGAAATAAGATTCCAAATGATTTTGTTCCTTTTCCGCGAAGCTATTTCAAAATTAATCGATCTTTACTTGAGTCATTGATAATACTTATAAATATGATAATGGAAATGACAGTTATAACGATGATAATAATAATAAAGAATGAGTGTAAAAAAGGAAATATCTTTCCCACGCTACGATTACATCTCTGCAGTTGAGAATTTTCTGTCGTGATTGACTTCAAATAATCTAGTTAAATTCTGCAAGTTTTTGATGTTTATTGTCGATGAAGGTGGTTAAAAGTAATTGAAGCTAACTAAGTAATTACAATAATGAATTGCAAAGAAATAAAACTCCCTTCACAAACAAGATAAATTACTGTCGTAAGTCAAAGGACTCGTCGTTGCTTTTGCATGCTGATTTATTTGCATACCTATGTCAATTTACTTCTAGCTTGATCGATTCCGGAGATAACATTTTAAATCTACATATTACGCTTATCGCAATCACAAGTATTCCTCACTCAGTTTCGTCAAGTTTTTGTCGAAATCTGAATTTTTTCCAGATACACGCCTGATTCATCCAACAAGTACAGCTCATCTGAAATCTCCAGTCTGTGAACACACCTCACGATATTAGCAGTCTGGAATATTGTATAATTTTGTTACTTGCAGCCTTATCATGGCATCTTGTCGAATCAATCGAGCCACGTACAAACAGATTACGTAGATTCCGTGTATCTATATGGCATAAGATTACTTTCACCCTCGAGACACGGATTTCACTCATTTTGCTCATAAATGTTAATGCGATCGCTATGCAGATAAAAGCTTTGGATGTGGCAGGTTAGTACTTGAATTTCGACAACGATGCCTACACCTGTATTTTATTGCATTAGTATGAGTAGCATCTCACGACAGTTAGTCGTGTCTTCGGTAGGGGCTTAAACGAAATATCATGTAAACCGTGAAGAAATGTTTGGGAATTTTCGGAAAATTGGCTACGACATCGAGCTGTAAAAGGAAATTTTCAATTTTTTTTCTGTGATGCAAACATAATTGTTTTGAAGCTCTTCAGCAGGTCGTAGTCATTTTTAATGTACTTCGTGTAGTTAAAGATATTTTTTTTTATTTTCATATAAAATACGGAATGGTGTCATATTGAACAATAGTGGCTTTTCAAAACAAAAGAAATTATCGCCAACAGAAGAAATTTACTTTCTTTGACCAATAGTCGCTAACACGCGCTGGTTTTTCTGTTAATAAGTGTGAATAGAGTATAATTCAAAGAGCTTCAACATTATGTCATTCACTGAAGCTGTATGAGACTTAATGAGCTTACACATTGATTTGATTTCATAAGAATGTTGGTTGCCTGTGAGCTATTGATGTAACTAAATAAAATCAAATAGATTAAAATCACGATGGTTATGGTAACCATCTATTAGCTTTACGAAACACTAGCTTCAATCTATCAAAATAAATTACTTTGCGCCCCAGAACAGGATCTAACAAATGTACTATATCTGGAATAAAATACCTTCAAGGCACTATTTTGTTCGGTTTGTAGCAGGTCTTTTATAAGTAGGTCTTTTTTAAGTAGTTCTTTTATAATAAACGTATTATTTTGTTGCCCAACAAGTTTGCTCCAAGGCATCATCTATTTCAGGAACTTTAATTTGTGGTCATAATTATTCTTTAGTTATAGCAAACTTTTTTCATTCAGCCATTAAATATTCTGTTTTTGTACTTAATCTATACGATCAAAAATCTTTAACCAAAATTTTAGCCGATTACAATCATCATCATAAAACTGTTTCGCCCAACACGAATATCCAACCAAGCATTTGCAGGATTCTTTTCCACAAAAATATTTTCAATGTTGGGTACGAAAATAGATTTTCCTTTTCAGGCGAAAGTAAAATAGGCAAATGGGCAGTATAATTTTGTACCTAAATAAATGAAATCACCACGTATGTTTGTAAAAAGGTCAACATACCACAAAATGGGATACGACTTTGATGCAACTAATACAATTTACTAAGAAGGATTTTCAAGTATTCAGTGGTTACGTGCTAGACATTTTATATGGCTTGATTGAGGGTAGTTGCTTTAAGTGGGTAAGATGTGAAATATGTGTGACAATAGAAGTGATAGACTGTTAGTCCGAATAAATGTATTTGAAATTAACATACTGAATTTTTTGCCATATGGTTTGAAGAATTTTTAAAGAAGACATTTTTTTCCTCTAATGATTTCCGGATTTTCTCCAGAAAACTCCTGGCTTTCTGACTAGCAGGCATCAGCCAACGTTTACTCGATTATTATTTTTTAAACACTCATTTTTGATTTAAACACAAACTGCGTATTAACAACGCGCACTATTTTTTACACAAGCCAGTCACAAAACAAAACACAAAGGGATCTCAAACAATGTGACGACGCAAACACGCAGTTCAAGACACGATGATTCATACCTTGTCAATTCCAGAGAAAGACCGTCCTTCGGAGAAAAACAATCACTGCAGTTGTCTGGCTACAACCTTCCACCGCAAGAGACAACACGCGAATGAAAGAAGACATAAGCGTAATGTTTAACACTATTCGAGTTGAATTAAAGTTTGGTTTTTTTTTATCCATTAAGTAAATTGATTAAAAATAAAAACCGATGAAGTTATGATTTTAGTTTTTTTGTTGCGAATTCGTATTTCATGCGCAAAATGTGATTTCTGAATATTAAGAGCCGAAATAATTTCCTGTCTCGGAACATTTTTTAAAATCAGAAAGGTGCAACAGTTTTGAAGAAGCGAATTAGCCCACTGCTGTGAAAGCCTAGTCAAAAGCGAGAAGTGGGTCGCAAAAAGAAAACAATCGAAAAAAGAACAACAAAAAATGAAATTAGCAGAACTTTTGAGATTTCTATTTCGGAGAGCATGCTATTTGAATAAATCAAATACCACAGACCACTAAATATGCATTTTTTTAGATATTATGATCAGTTTTAAATTCTAGATTCAGCACAGTACACAGCGAATAAAAGAAGATCTACTATAAGATCGATCACAGTTCTTATCCATCTCACCACGTGTTTGATAAATCAATCAGAATCAAAATTAAATTTACGATGTTCGGTTTCGTAGCGGCAAACGAAAGGCAAGACACTATGAGAAATCAAGAAAAATTCCACAACATAAGTATAAATGTTCATACTACTACGACAGAATCTTAGTAGCCTCTTGTGTGAACGTATCATGTTGCCAATTTTGATTCGAACCAATATCTTAAAGGGTTAGTTGTTTGACCTCCCAAATTCCAAAAAAACCTTAGACAGGTAAAAATAAGCAAAAAGCTCATGTAAATGATGTCAATACTACGCTATCACGGGTATGAAAGAAAACACTGTGGGCTCTGGTCACAGATCACACGAAGATGCTCCATGCTGAGCCATGCAGAATCCCATGAGAGCCCAGGCATGTAAATAGGTTTATTGTGATCTTTGAAGTGGAATCCAAATGGATTCGCTAGCTCCAAAAGAAGGTCTGGGAGGAACAAATAACTACTAAAAAATAGGAAGCAAGAGCCCAATTCACGGACAAAATTAAAAAGATAACCAATATAGAATGCTGGAGATATCTGCTCAATAGTTTGATGAGCTACAGAGGAACGAAGGAAGTAATCAAATGGCCCCGCCATCTGGTGACAGTTAAGAGTAAGCACCAATAATTATTCTGCATTTGACCATGCAGCCATTAAATAACAAACAAACCAGCGAAAATCCAAGGCAAAACAGACCAAATCAAAGACAGAAAAATTAGTCCATTGATTAGTACAATCGCCTGACCTACATACTATAAAAATGAAGTAAATCTGAGGGTTAGCTGCTGAATATTGGTATCTGAAGTAATAAAAGGTTCGAGAGCCTTCTTTCCTCAAAATATAATTGGCTTATATAAAAAAAACGTCACTCTAAGCTAAATTTCACTCCAGAAAAAAGTGTTCTCGTTTGACAGAAGTAGCGACAAAAGTAGCACCGAATCGTATATTTTTTAATACACTAGTGTCATCCAGTGCAAAGTCTTGATCTGTCACTACCTCTCAAAAGTTTGAATTGTCACTGCGCAACGCACCACCAATACCTGCATCCTGGTCTTCTCTTTAAATTTTTATTATTCGCGTAACTTATGAAGCAATAACAGGGGACAGCTTGAAATTTATCATAACTAGGTTTGGGTTTTTACATGGTCTTTTGTCCCACATTAAACTCACTTCTGACCGAAAAAAATATATATCTTGTGGGTTAAACGTCGTGCTTGTACCAAAATTTCGGCCTGCCATAACCCTTTTTAACGAATTTAGACTACGGCGACGAAACATTTTCAGAGCAGCCTCAAACAAACATTTCATACTTAACTATTAGATCCTTTTCGTTCTGTATCTATTATCAAAATGTCTGTGATTTGAGGTTTAAATTTGATAAAAATCTGCATGCCTCTGCTTGTGATGATGTTCAGCATATAATCTAGTTAGTTTGAAATATTACAGAATCATGGCGTACGAACAATATTAGAAGTAGAGAATCCTTTTCAAGTTATATTGTTTCCGAAAAGATTCTTCTTTTATTACGATGAGGTCTTAATCGCCATTTGTAGCATAATTCGTAAAACGTTTTGTGTAGAGTTCGTTTCTTCTCCTTCTGATTTTTTCACTGATCTTTTATTCAATAAAATTTATTGACGATATCGGTACATCGACTTAAGAGTCTTCAAAATATAATAATTTTGCATCATTAGGCCACTCTGCATATCACGAATGGCCCTTTTGAATCCACAAACCAGAATGAACTTTAAACCCCTTGTCACAGACTACACTATGTAACAATTTTGACACTTTATTTTTCGCGGTGGATGATTTATCGATTTTTTGAAGAAGATCAACTAACATAACATAAAAAACGAGATAAAAAATTTTATGATAAGGTTTTTTTTAAAAATATTTGGAAAAATTTTTTGGGATCTTTTTGATTTGAAAATTTTTTTTAATAATACACCACCAATTCAGACAAAAGGTATATCACCTAAAAGGCAATAAAGCGTACTTTAATAATGTTTATATTATTTTCATATAAAGTAATTTTTCATATAAAGTAATTACTTTTTGCGCAATCGATCCATGAACTGGAGAAAGAAAAAATTCAAACAAAATCCATTTTATGATGTGAGTTGAAAATTATTTTTTTAAAAAAATATTTGCATTAACTGCAGTTTTTTTGGTAAAATTTTAAGCTATGTTGGAAAAAAATACAGCAATAACTTACGAAGTGATAGTTATTGTTATAGAAGTACTAAAAATTCAATTTTTTTCCAGAGAACTTGCGTAACATTAGCGACGAACATGTTGAAAGGTTTCATCAGCAAATGCAGAAGATGGAGAAACGGTATTAAGGAGTTTGAGGTCAGTCGATGATGGTAGACTATATTTGGTTCCTCATAAAAAAATCAAATGCAAAAAAATATAACTGACAAAAAAGAGGCTGTAACTATTTTTAAAACATTATATTGTATCTAAAATGAAATGTATGATTTAAATAATAAAAGCACAAAAAGCAATGTTTTGCAGAAACATTTCAGCAGAAAATGAAAAATAAGTAGAGAATTGTGGTCTTATATACCTTATATATCTATATTTATGCATATGAAACATGTATATAATAATTTTAATAATGATTTTAATGATAATTTTAATAATAATAAATAAAAATAATAATTTTAATGATAGGTATAAAAAAAAGTATTTAGAGATGAAAATTCGTATCCTGTGAAAAATTGAATTTTTAGTACTTTTATAAAAATAACTATACCCTATTGTTCTATTTTTTCCAACATAGCTTAAAATTTTATCAAAAAACTGTATTTAATGCAGATATTTTTTTAAAAAATAATTTTTTAGATTTCTATTTTTCCTGACATCATAAACTTGATTTTTTTTGCGAAAAAAGCAGTTTTTCTAAAGTTCATGCATCAATTCAAAAAATACTTATTTTATATGAAAATAATATATGTCATTATTACCTTTCAGATGATATACGTTTTGTATGAATTGGTGGTGTATTATTAAGAAAAATTTCCAAATTGAAAATATTCCAAAAATTTGGAAAAAATTCTTTAAAAAAGATCTTACCATAAAATTTTTTTTTCCGGTTTTTTTTTTGACTTCCTTCAGAAAATCAATAAATCATCCACCACGAAAAATAGCTGTTACATAGAGCTATTGAATGGTCAAGACCGTGCCATGATGCCGTCTTTTCATAGCCCGTGTAAGTGGAAGAGGAGAAAGAAGAAGGATAAATCTAAGCTGCAGATTGTTTGAGAACACATTGAAAAAAGGATTTCAGTTAGGTAATACATGACAGCAAAGGCGGTGTAAATTGGTACATTGTCATGGTGCAGCTTTCGTTGGCAAATTGTTTTCATCCGCACCATCAATCTGCGATCAGAGCTCACAAGGTTTTTCATTTTCAATACATTCTTTTCACTTTTTTCTTGTGCGCAAATAAACTACCTTAGATATACTTACAGCGAAATTTTTGACCTAGTTTTCTTCTAAAATTCCGTTGGATCCCATTTTTTCTTTCTCCTGCTTCTTTTCAATAGGATGATCTTGATTTCCACGCAAGAAATAAAATTGACAGAACATAAGGATGTTCCAGAATGCGGATGATTTTTTCATTATCTCTCATAATAAAAATTGGATAAATTGCTTTCAGGACCTTCAGTATGCCATGGATGAATTTATAAGCAAGTGTAACAATCGTAATCTTATTATTAATGACAGTAAATGTAGTGCTATTTGTTTCGGAAGGAGTAGGAATTTGCAACAAAACATAAGAATAAATAATAACCCAGTCCAATGGACAAATAGGATCAAATTCCTAGGTTATCTATATAATAAAAAACTTACAGTTGTGGACGGTCTAACTAACAAAGTGGATAAAAATGAAATGTATGCAAGACCTTTTTAAATTTTAGCTGGTTTAAATAGAGGATTAGATGTTGAAAAGAGCTTACTGGCATATAAGGCATTTTATAGGTCTAAGTTAGAATCGCAGATTACCAGCTATTGTGGAGCACCAAAGTATTTTTTCAAAAAAATGGATGCAATGAAATGTAAAATACTGAAAAGATGTTTGGGAGTTCCGCAGAACACAGCTAATATAATCACATTTTCGTTAGCAAATGAACTACCAAGCCATCTCAGGGTACTACAATTGACAGCAAAAGAAGTTTTAAAATTAAGAACAACAAACTTGAGTAGGTATATTAATATAATAAATAGTAGTTCAAAATCGAATTATAGTATAGTTTACAACAAATTTAAGGATTTATTTGACCAATTCAGGATTATTATTCAAGAAATCAAACCTGATAAACTTAAAATTATATGCAAACGTGAAGGTAGTTTTAGCAATTTAGATCCTAACAGTTCTGAGGCCTTAAATTTAGAAATAGACAACATTTTTAATAGAATTGTGTGCGAAAAGAGCACAGTAATGCTATGCGATGGTGCAAAGTATATTTTGGGTGTATGAGGAGCTGCATGCACCTGGAACATGGACTCAATAGTCCAATTTAAATTAAGAAACACATCATCAATAGTTAACTGCGAGCTGCTAAGTATTATGGTAGCTATTAAATTAGGAGTAAGATTAGGCTTTAAAAATATAGTAGTTTTAACGGACTCGAATGTTGCGTGTATGGAACTAGATAGTAATCTTAGTAGGAAAAATATCACTAGTAAAATTCATGAGTCTATTAAGGAAATACAGGACTTAACAGTCAAAGTTATATGGATACCAGGACACTCAGGCCATAGTAAAACGAAAGCTATTGATGAGTTAGCAAAATGTGCCTTTTTATGTGATAACGAAGAACTATATGAGTATGAAGCTGATGAAACCTTTGATAGCATAAATAAGAAAATTCTAGATGAATGGAAATCTGAATTCTTAAGTAAAGTTAGAAACTTAAAACCATGTGCATGGGCTAACCCAGATTTGATTTTTAGGAATAAAGTTTGGTTTAAGGATCTAAATTTGGGAAATAAGGCTGTAAAAACTATTAATAGATTAATGGTGAACAATGCCCTAAATAATCAAAATAGAGTTAGGATGAGAATTGATGAAGACATAAATTGCGAATTATATGGAGAAATAGATGATATTGATCACAAGATATTTAAGTGCACCGAATACGAAAGGGACAGATTGATTTTTGATTGTTTTAAAGCGAATAAATCGGTCAATGAAATAATTGTTAAACACAACAGAAATCACCTGAAGCAACTAGGTGAATTCCTAGTAAGATGTGAAATTAAAATTTGACAAAAGATTTTAATGGGAATTTATGTGTAGATTTGATGGAACCAGATTTCTTGAAATCCTTTTCCCTCCGAAATCTCCTGTATCCCAACAAAACCCAATGTTTATAGCAATACATCTAATCGCTACTAAAATTTTTTTACGAATTTTAAAGAATTAAATTATTTTCAACTAATCGTGTCAACGTTGGCTGATGCCTGCTGGTCAGGAAGCCAGGACTTTTTTCGGCGAAGTGCAGAAATGAACTGGAAGAAAAAAAAGAAAAAGAAATAAAATTCCTTTCATTTCTCTTCAAGACTTCTATAAAGCTGACTTTCTAAAAATGTCCACTGAAATTAGTCTCATCAATTGGTATGCTTTTTTCTAGTGTTGGAAGTTGATTGTCCATCCTTCTATTCTAATCTTACTTTTTGCTCTGCTCTCATGAAATATCTTCTGATATCAAATGTTGTTTCTTAGTTCACTCCGAATGTTTCTGATGATCGAAAAGCTAAACAAAAAACTCTAACGCATCTGAACCGCTAGAAATACTAATGTTCGATCAACAGTAGAAGAATCGTGCAGATTTTGAGTGCATATTCTACCACACGTGCTCCAACCTGTTTTGAGTGCAAAACCACTTAACAATGCAGTTAAACTCATATAATTAAATAAAAGAATCTTATCTTACTCGTATATGAGTCTAATATCCAACTAACGAAATTCCAGTCCACAAAGTTGAACGCCAAAATAAATGAGTTGCTTATCTCAAATATCTTTCGAAGTTCGCTTAAAACTTATCAATTTACTCGCACACAGATAACCTTCAGAATGCTCCACGGCTATTCACATGCCATTAGCGTCTATTGCCAGTAAATCAAGACAACTCCGCTACATAAGTTATCAAGTTTCCTTAAGTTGAGCATTCTCGACACAGAACAGGACTATTTTCACACTTCGAACTAATTCACTTATTCCGACAACGTTTTGCGCTTTCGTGGTTGTTCCAACAAAATTCCAAGTTAATTACGGCTAGATGAAACACGAGTTCATGCAATTTTCGCAACCATAATATTCACCCCAGGTCATGTCAACTTCCTTGTATTAGGAACAACCTAATGGCCAATCTTATCTTTATTTCGACAACATTTCACACTTCCGGCACGCGTGTTATTACAAAACGGAAACAATATGTTTCCGCATCCTTGACTGGCATTCTCAACAAACACACTATTTGCCACCTGAATTGGAGCTTGTGTTCCTGACGTGGATTCAGCGACAAAGTTCGCATATGGCAAGAGTCAACCGTCTAGACAAATCGCTGAGATTATGTTCACTCGAATACAAATGGCCTTTAATGCGGTGTGACTGAACGAAATTGAGATTTTTGAACGACTGCGGTGAACTACTTCCTTTCTCATCTCTACTGGTTCCGATGTGGATTGAAGCAAAAATGGAGTTCTGCTGAAAAATCATGACAATATTTTAGGGGCGAAACACTGTTACACTTCGAAAGTTTGAAGATAGAAATAACATCGATTTCAATCAAATCATTTTGAAGGATCGTGTTATGTCAACTGTCCGTTCCGTATGAGCATATTTAGGGATTTTTATTCACTCAATAGGGCTCATAAATGTTTGAATGATTCCTTAAAAGTAATAAGTTTTCTCTTCTTTATCTCCCGTAACATATTTCAACCCTATATTTGCATGTAAACGGTTTATAATGTCTCCCCGAATAACCGTATATTTGGACTGCATCGTTCAAATCTAGCTTAGTGTAGGCCAATCATATCGCTTTACAACGAATGAAAAATGATGCACCCACTCCAACTTGGCTCCCATGCATTCAAGTCACGCGAGAATATCTACATAGTACAAAGTCAATAAACCAGATTTGGTAAACATATAATTTTCATGTGTTTCCCATGACACCAATAAACTGTGATTTACGAGTTTCCAATAAAAAATTGATCGCTTCTGCAAACAAAAGCGTTTACACGGACAATGTATAAGAGTGTATATAAAATGATGAAAAATAATATATGCATACATGACAGCCTTAAGCTGATAATCTCTGCGTTCATCAGGATAGCAATTTTGTCTTCGGCTTCTATTTTGCGGTGGCTAAAGTCATCTTAGATTTGTGTTCTAGGAAAATTTTCATTCGGTTTTGAAGCAACTATGTACTTTAATTTAATTTCCAAGCTTTTACTCCCAAGTTGAGTGTATTACCGTCTATAGTAATAAATACCGCGAAATTACGTTAGCATCGTTTTTCCATTTAGTAAATGAAGCGCTTCGGTTCTTTAGTCAGCTCAAAGATGAAAGATATCCTTTTACCATTTAAATCAGACCATTATTCCCAGTGGAGCGTTTTGCACCACTCCTTCGGGAAGCGCTTTCTGGCTTCCGCTGATGCTGTACTCCATTTTCGTGCCTCATTGATTTCCCAGATAATTAGGATAATTTCCATTCGCAAATCAATAGCTGTATTAATTACAGAAAACGCTTTGATGGGAAATATTGATTCCGATTCAAATGGGTAAAAGGCAAAGCTGATTAAAGCTGTTCAGGTAATATAACGATGAATTTTGATAGCAGACAAAATTAGATGAATGGTAAGACCAGCTCAGGTTTTTGGTTCATTTTGAAGCATTTGCAAAGTTAGTGACTGATGTAGCAAATAAACTGCAACATTGTAAGATATAGCGGTAATAAAGACTGATTTTGAATGCGTTGGAATCAGATAACGGAAATAATGGGAAATTTTCAGCAAAAACTTGATCAATTTTCATAGAGACCATTAATTTTCTTTGGTGATTTATTTATCTTTCATTTGATTTGTCAGCTCATCCATCTTTCTTTGACGTTTGCTTACCTGTTCCATAAAAATCAGAAGTCTTTGAAGTTCGTACTGAAAAAAAACCAAGAAAATTCCCGGCATAAAATCTGGTCAGAGACCAGTTACGAAAATAGGGTTAGACGGAAAAAAACAGCTAAAGCAACTAGCCAGATTTACTAGCCAGATTTTAGCCAACTAGCCAAGGGATTTCCATGACATTGGCTTTAGGGCTCTTTTCAGGGGGGATCCAAGAAGAGCAAGAGTGTTACCCATAATATTTCTCAATTCATTACGCTAGATTGACCGAGATAGATCATCTGTTTAATAAAAACTACAGTAAATAATTTTTTTTCTGAGCTTCGTTTTTGACTTTGAAATTTTTCGAAAGCTAGAAAGCCCATTCAAAGGGAATCACATTAGGTTTTTGATTTTTTAATGGATTTTCTAACTAATGAATATAAAATTCAATGCTACAAAATAAAAAAAAAATTCTCTACCAACAATTAATTATTTTTGTTACACACAGTATCTGTTGTAGTCTTCTTGCTCCTCATCTATCTTTAGAAGGTACTTTTTGCCAGGAAAATCAATTGTCAAAGCTCGAAATTGGACCATCACGCCTTTTTTGCAGATCCGCTACTTTATTTTGTTCTTTTGTTATTGAAGCTGAGATATTATTTTGAGTGGTTTACATTCTGCAGATTAAAGCAGTAGCTGTCGATATTTATTTGAGCTTATGATTTGGTTTTTTGTTTGTGTTACCCTGCGTAACGCCGCAGTAAAGAGCTCGTTCTTTCAGTCCATTTTCCGGCTTTGTTTTTTTGGACCCCTCAAAGCCAGAGATCAATATTTCGCCGTAGATTTCTGCTCCTATTTTAGAGCTGATTAGAACCGAGCTGATTTTTCGGTGTTTTAAAGGGTTTAAAGGATTTTATTGGTTGGTTTGATGAATAGTGAATCAATCAAGTTTTCACTGATACATTTGATGAATGGTGAGTGCAGTGTCCATTTTTATTAACGCATCATCATTATTACTAATTCTCAAGCGTGTGAACTATTTTCATGGTCTTCAGAGAGAATTTTTTTTAGAACTGTAAAAACCTACTTAATAATATAATAAATATTTGGCCATGCCAAACTCTCATTTTCATCTACCTATCCAATTTCAAATCATTATAAATGAAGCTCCAGAAAAAACCGCTGCACAAAACTTGAGACAACATTGGAATTCACAAAATTCCAGATAATATTCGATGAAAAAGTCACTTCCTTCATTGGTATACACATCTATTAATACTTTCCTCACTTTGAACTCTCTCTTGCTTTTTGAACGCAACTTAAGGAGATCTCGCCTTCACAACATTCTGCCTCGATTCGGTTCGGTTGGTTGTTCATTAATTTAAGTTAGGTCAGATCCCGACGTGCTTATACAAACGGTATTAAGGAAGCCAAAAGGCTTTCAATTCCTGTTATCCTTTTATTCTAAATTGTTATCTTTCATAAAATTCAGCTGGAAAACATTCAGACTATAAGTTTATAAATCAGTAGTTGAACTTTTTTAACAGTGAAAAAAAATATGTCTCACATAAATGAAGTTTGTTTACAGAGGCTCAAGAAAATAGATCTAGCAAGTGGAAAAACAAATAAGCGTACCCAAAAATCCATAGGCTGTGATCAAAGGGCTCTCTAAATCGAACGTTGGACCTCTTTAGTAGAATATCAGCACTGAGAAACAAGGAAAAAATAAAGACGTTGTCCCAAGATGAAATTTGAAATGTTATCTGCACCCAAGAATTTTTCAGGGGTCAGATCAGTGACTGTCTTAGAAACGGGCTGAGTAATAACAAAAAGTGGTCAGATAGAAGTTCGCGGAATGAATTGATAGAACATTAATGAGCTTCGCATAATGAAACGTAATGTTCTATTAAAGTTTTATTTCAATCGAGTTATTAGTTTTTGAACTATCGTCGACCAAGCAACTCAAGCACAACTGAGCAAAGCGCTATTATAAATCTCTCCAAACAAGGAAAGTTGGTACAAATCAAAATGGAAGAGGTTGCATTCGTTTACATGGTGTGGCATCAAGTGGCACAGTCTTTTCAAACAAGGAAGAGACTCACTTGAAGACGACCCACGACCAGGATGGCCAATCGAAGTGATTACTTCCGAAATTGTTCATAAATTCGGAGAAGTGATATTGAAGTTGCTGGACCAAAGAAAAAACAATTCTCAGATATGGCTGGAGTATGCGATACAACCATTTTCAACACTCATTAGGCTCATCTTGGCATGACTAAAGTCAACACAATGCTCACGCCGCCTCAAAAACAACAGCGCGTGTAGTGCTGTCGCGCGTTTTTGACCGCTGTAGTGAAGGCGAGGATGGAGCATTGAGTCGAATTCTTCATGGAGACAAGACTTGGCCTCTGACTGAGTTTAAACAAGACTCTATGCAATGGCATTAAATAGGACACCACCAATCAAGAATTTCACAGTGTCATAGTCTGCTGAAAAAGTAAAAACAAAGGCGTCTCCATTACCAGAGAATAATACGCTTCATTTCTAAAGCGGTTGAAAGTAGCCATCAAAGAAAAAAGAAAAGGAAAATTAACCCCATGACAGTGCGCCTGCTACGACTATCAGGTAGATAACAACGAGCCTTACACTTTTTCTTCATTTTTGCTTTCCGCTAGTGTTCCTAGGAAGCAGCTTGATTTTTACGCTATCCAGCTTACCGTCTCCCCAAATTGTATTACCACTTCTTTTTCCGTTATGAAGCTGTCAATATTAACGATCAAGACTTTTGCAAACTTCCAATAATTTCTGAGAAACGATCTGCTTTAGTAAGGTTTTTTATATTCCGTTTGCACGTACGGAAGTCTATTTTCATTTGCCTTCGTTGCGTCTTTCTAGAATGCACAAATGGTCTTAAGCTTGGCCCTTTCCCACAATCTTTTTTAGAATTCAAGAATGTATTGTGTATGTATACACTCTAAAAAGTGGTTTTAAAATTAATTCTTTGATAAAAGTAAATATATTCATTTTTTTGTTTAAAATAACGAATCACAATTTTTTTTACACATTGGATGTGTATTTTTTGGTTTTACGTCATATCAACTGAATAATAAATAGCGTTTTGTAAATCTTAGCAAAAAGAGTGTAAATTTACTACTTCGCTGCTCACATTTACACCAAAGCTGTAAAATTGCATCATTTGCCCGAATTTGACTTATTATTGATGTAATATTGTGACGAGAGACGGTGATTTGGCTAGACTTAGATCGTTGCTTTGAATAGCAGCAGCTAAGTGTAGAAGTGTAGCTATAAGTTAATTCGATGTGTAGCTATAAGTTAGTTAGAAGTGTAGCTATAAGTGCTGTAATTTAATGTATATAATGTGTATATAGTGTATATATAAAATTAAAATTAATTATAAACTTAAAGGAATTGCAAAAAGTGTTTGTATTTGACAAGAAAAATATTCATATTTTGCTTTCTTGATTTGTAGGACTCTTGCCTTTTTTAACATTTAAATTTACCTATTCACAGTCTTTTGTTCATGATATTTAATTTTAGGGTAATATTTCATGTTATGGCAGATACCTGTCTTGAGTGGCTGACTTTTGGATACTTATCTAGAGGATATATACTTTTTAATGTCATTTGTTTGATAAAACATTCTTTAGGTACGTTTTTTGCACTCTTCGGCAGGGTAAGTTACCTAAATTTACCTTAACTTACCCTGCCCAAGAGTGTAAAAAACGCACCTTATTTATAGTTTTCTTTAAACATTTTTATGGATATTCACGAATAAATTGCGCTTATTACCCTAAAAGACTCGTAAAAAGTAGCCTTTGATACATAAATTTCATGCGTTTCCGTCCTAAATTTACGTCTTTTAAGGGTAAAATTACACGATTTGCTCGTAAAAAAATTACACATCGAAGACGTAAAATATTCTTTGTACGCACTTTTGTAAATTTACATCTTTAATAGTAGGAAACCAGTTTCCTACTATTGTAAGGGTAAAATTCAACCCAAATTAAGGGTAAAATTCAACCAAAATAGTGCAGCATTGAAACTTGGGAAAAATGTTTAATGAATAAGCTCTGAAGAAAAAGTTTGCAGGCTTGAAAAAGTCCGCACCAGTTAGCCGAAATCAAGTAGCGATTCTGAAAACAAACTGAAGAAGTAAACATCAATTTGAGAATCAAAGACGAAGGTTTATGACACGTGAAGAAGAAATCGAGTCTAGAGTATATCAACTCCTTGGGAACAATTCCTAGTGAGGTAACTGGCAAAGGGCGGATTTTCGATGGACAGACTTTGTGGTACGCCTACAAGAAGCAGTTAAAGGCTGTTGCAGAATTAAAACATTGAAATGATGACCAACATGCAACTATGTTAATCATTTCACTAAGGGAAGCTGCAGTAGAAGCTATGTTTTGAAGATTTGAGCCGACTGGGCAACATCGAAATATATCAGCTATATCATTACCTTTTGATAGAAGCAACATAAATAACTTGCGGTGAGTAAGATCCAGCTTGGAGGTTTATGGGAAATGAATTATTAGAACGAGGCACCAAGGTAGACCCTACTTTTGGTAGAGAGATGATGTAAGCCAGTCACCAAAGAAATTCTAGGGCCACTGAATTTGGCGTCAAAAAGAGATTTCTGAAATTATCCCCTGTTGCTGCATTAATTACTATTTGCTGTGCTTCGGGTGAGAAAGCTATTATTTCTTTGTTTTCTGACTTTTATCTGGTCTATTCAGACGCGCATCTACATCTTATTTTTTTGTTGGGTATTTCAATACCTACACGAACGAAGATTAGATAAAATATTTGTTTCCCAACCAATTGATATGATCAAAGATAACCCAAGAATTCTCTTCTGCACTGCAAAGAATACAGCTTGGAAGGGTTGTTCTCACAGACACATGGTCTTTAAAACAAATTTATAAAATGCGTTGGCCGCATACTAATTTTTTTTACCCCGCAGAAACAAATCAAATGTTACTCAATAATGCACAATTTAATTATATTCGGCACCGATGAGGAGGAGAGGGTACCTAGGTTCAGTTGAATATTTAGCTAAAATAATGGTGGTTTTTACAGTGACTTAGTTTATGCGAGATCCCAATTTAATCCCGATTCGGGGTTATCCCAAATATCGCGTTGTATAAACGGGCAAAATTGGAATTTGGATTTTCCGAAATTCGGATTGCGTATATCCATAGAAACTTGTTTCGAGGAATAGCTAACATGCAAATAGAAACTGTACTGTATAAATGTGGCAAGATAGGAAGTTTAGTTTACGTTGAACATTTCAGTTAACGTACGAAGAAGGCAAGAATGAATATACAGAAACTTTAAGCGATAGCTGAAGATTTTATTAACTCGTTTTTGTTTTTTTCTGAGGCTTCGTTCCAAATCAAGAATGAATTCCACAAAAAGGATAATGGATAACAGACCAAGTGCACAGCGTTTACAAAAAGTCGTCATGTTGAAAAATCGCTTTTGCTTACACATTTCATATGCACTCACATCGGGCGTAAACCATGGCCGTCCGTCAACCCAACTGTTCGGGGTTAAACTGAAATCTGAACAAAAAAAAATACGACGTTCTGACTGGTATAATCCCAAATCGGGATTAAATTGGGATCTCGCATAAACTAGGTCAGTCTGATGTAGATGAAAAGACCTAGTGCATTGCACATGGTTCGTTACATAAAGTCAAAACGGCGAGAGATGTAAGGGTATGGTGAAACATAAAAAACGATGTGTAAAAAATGTGAAACGGTTTTGCAAGTAAAAGTTGCAAGACTACATTTATTTCAGAGCATAACAATACCAAATTCTATTCTTATAAAAGAACTGACCCAATGCTTAGTAGTTTAGTTCAAACTTAAAATATTTATGCAGTCATAAATTTTCTGTTGATATTTCTGCCCAAAAACCCACAAAAACTGCCCACAACCCAGTCTCAACTTCTTATTCTCTAATTTTATAAAGCTCAATAAGCTCAAGAGAGAAAATTATGATTTTTAAATCGACCCGACGCTGAATTGTAATAATTTATTTGCTTTTAATTTTCGTTATAACCGTTAGCAAATATTAATAATGGTTCCAATGTGTCATAGTAGTTTGAGTATTTATCCTGTAGGAAAGAAATTTAAAATAAAACCAAAGTAAAAATTAAATGGCAAACATGTATCAAACCCTAAAATTTAGTTCGGGTTCTATGGCGTCGTCTTTGGTCATTGGGCAAAGTATTTTGGCGGTTAAAAGACTGACCGGAAATTAATTTCCTTTCTCAAAACTTCATTTCGGTCGACATTCAATTAACTACGCTTTGTTGACAGGCTTGATTAATGATTTTCTTTCGGAGCTGTGCTTGGATAATATTGTTATTTAATCATTCGTCTTTAGAATGATGGGCTTTTAAAATATCATTTATTTCCAAATAATCTTTTCACTGCAAGACTTGAGTCATTGTGTTTGCTTGGTGTCATTTTAGTATCCTGTTTATCACTTTTGTGTGAATTAGCTAATTGCTCAAGAATTAGGGTATTACATAAAGGTTTTATACTGAATTAGGACATTAACTAAGGATATTATATAACATATTTTCATCTACTAGCTGAGAAGTAATGATAAGTAAAATGAATGCTACAACGGTAATATCATTACGTATTCGTCACTGCTTATAACGCTGTGATAATGATTTAACATGAATTTGCTCATTTATGCGTGGTAAATGAAAAAGATCCGGAAGTATGTATACTACTGTTTTCATCTAGTTCAACTCATGTTTGCCGCGTGAAAGATTTCCACTGCAACTATTTACATATAGTATATGGTATATGCCGTGCAATCTGTTTCCGGGATTTCTTTACCTTTCATAAGTTTCCGGAAAACTCTCGGAACACTGTTATTCAGAACACCTGGCAACAGACTGCGGTGCAAGTAATTTGAGGTTTTAACATAAGGCGGTTATAAATTTCATTAAACTACCTAGAGAAACTTCCTATAAAGTACTGTTTATGGTCGATGAAATGTTAATTTTCTGGCAAAACTGTTTGGCACAAATTGTAGCCTGTGAACCATGAAGAAGTATTATTCTTAGCGAAGAATATCATACGTTATTGCTACTGTAATGATTGTAGGATGCTGTAAAGTTAATGGTGTTGAAAAAATTATAAACTTTAAATGAATAAAGTTACGAGGTTCATAAATGAGCTGGTAAATATTATGATGTTATATACAGTGGCTCACAGCTTATTGCGACCAGCACGTAGAAAATACTTTAAGTGCCTATCAAAATTAAACTGAAGAGGATATCAAGATTATTTAAACGCAGTTAACTAAGCTAATGTTTAAACTAATCAGATTTGACTTTATTTATATTCCCACATTTTTTATAATATTTTAAAACAAATAAAAATTGAAAACGCAATCAAAAACAATGCAGCAGCTTATTTCGATCAAATTCTTTGCTGCTGTGCAATGCACCGTTATGCTGCAATGCAACTGCTATTTCTCTTTCTGTGTGTTGATCATTATATTTGTAACGTGATCAAGATCAGTCTTGCTGGTTTTTCCAAGAACATCGTGCAGGAACGTAAATTTTGAGAAATGGGACCACGTACGAGAATTCAACAGCGAGAACTTGTTCTCAGTCACTTCAAAACTGCGCATCTGTAGAGTGCATGGCATCATAAACAGATTCATCCACGAAAATGAGACGCACAATAAGGGTAGAAAGGCCCCCAACAAGATTTTCAATACAACTGATGAGCGCCATATTGTCCGAGAAACACGGGAGAATCCGAGATTATCGGCTCGAAAAATCGCCAGTGAAGTAGAAGATGAGTTGAGTAAGTCATGCCACCAGGAAACTATTCGCCGTGTGCTACTACAAAATGATTTTAACGGAAGAACAGTACGCAAGAAGCCGTTCATGAACGCCAAGAACGTTAATTAACGTCGTTTAAAATTTGCCAAGAAGCATTTGAACAAGGATTCTCGACTTTGGAATACGGGTATATTCACCGACGAATCTAAGTTTAATATTTTTGGCTCTGACGGTGGCTCACATGTTTGGCGTAAGCCAAATACAGGGCTGCAAGCAAAAAATTTAAAAGTCACAGTCAAACACGGAGGTGGTAGCGTTATGGTTGGGCCTGTATGTCTGCAACGGGAGTTGGCAATCTACAATTCATTAAGACAACAATGGATAAGTCGCAATATCTTCAAATTTTGAAATGGCTGATTTGGATTTTGAATACAAACATGGCTGATTTGGGACTGTCCGCATATTATACAACCACGCGCACAGTCGTCCGACTTAAACGTCATTGAAAATTTGTTGGCCATTTTGGATACAAATATCCGAAAACGGAAAATTTCGAGTAAAAATGACCTCAAAACTGCATTACTAGAGGAATGGGCCAAAATTACCCATTACACAAAAACTGGTCGATTCGATGCCTAAGAGATTAGCAATGGTCGTTGATCAGAAGGGGGGTAACACTAAATATTGAATTTGTTATTTTGTGCCTTCAAATTGAATTAAAATAATCAATTTGTGAACTGGTCGAATTGTTTTAAGTTACTTTTTTCATTTTTGATTGTTCAGAAATAATAAAAATATGTATAAATAAAAATAAAGTGAATAAATGATAATTATGAACATTACACTAACAATCTGCCTTTAAATTATTTTAATATCTTGTTTAGTTTAGGTTTGATTGGCAGTTGAAGTTTTTTCTACATGCTGGTCGGAATAAGCTGTGAGCCACTGTATGTATGCAGTATGACCACGCAAGCAAAACAACTGCTGGTAGTTATCTTTCAGCGGTATTTTCTAGCGGTATTTTTTTCGAAAACGAGGCAAGTCAACTACGTTCTCGGATCACAGAAAATGATGCTATACTAACACTATTCGCGAAATAGTACTTGTTCATTGGATACACTGTTTACGCTAGCGGATAGTTCGAGGGGTAGAGAGATAAAATAGGACTGGCCAATACTTTGTGATTGCTTAGCTCTCCCAATCATAGCTACAAAACTGGCAGAGCTCCAAGGAAAAAACATTTGACTGGAACAACTGCAAGTTGGACAAGAAAAAACTCACTGTATCAAATTTATTTAGATTTCATTTTTTCTTTTGAGCACACAACGTATTCCGTTAGCAAATCAAGTAATATATTGAATTTGATTTCAGTTAATGTATTTTTATTATCAGATAAGTTTTCACTCGAATTTTCAACATCAATCCATTGACACGTTTGAGAGGAATCATTACTCCGTTCACTTTCTACGAATTTCAGGTTCAGACTCCCCAACTTTAGGTTTATGTGTTCATTAAAACTGGATTCGTCTTCTGTGGTGTTTTGTGGTGTCTTGCATCGCGAAATCCTACTAGGTGCAGCTTTCGGTTCAAACTTTTTCGTAAATAGCGGCATTTTGACAAAGTTAAATCAAACGTCTATTGAGTGAAAAGTAAAACATTTAACTGTGCAATGTTTTAGTACGTGAATCACTATGGAAACCATACGCAGGCGTGCTGGCGGTTAAAAGGCCACTGAGATACATAGGTTTAGACATATTCTTTGATAGAAGTGTTTTACCATTCTATAGTTTTCATTTACTTTTATCGCACCCTATTCTTTTTCACTTCACAGGATTTGTATAAACATCCTATGAAGTGTCCATACACACCCATTTATTCAAGAAAACATTGTTTTCTTAAAAATATTTGTGTTCTTGGGGAGGGTGATATTATATGATGAAAAAACCCGTAGCGCATTAGAACCGCTAGAAACACTTATGATCGAAGAACAGTAGAGAATTTGTGCAGATTTTGTATATTCCACCAATAGCTACTTTTCCTACTTAAGACTAATTCACCCTAAGTAATAATACCCTAAGCTTATTTCAATTTCGATGACTTCATCGAAAGTTACAGCGATAAAAAAGTGTTTGAGGTTGCCATCTGAAAAATGTCCAGACCTTAGAAAATTTAAAAATTGTTTACTTATTTTCATTGCAAATGTTCGCGATGTGAATACTTAATGCAAGCATTTATTGGTACGAATATAGCAAAAACGTCTCATGCTGGCAACCCTTTGTTAGAACCGAAACCAAAAACGTGTCACATCTGCCTCACATTAAAATTAACCTGCTCTGCCAATTTCGTATTGATCCGATGACTGCATTGGAAGTTATAGGAATGCAAAGAAATTTAGGGATACCATTCGTAAAAGCATTGAAATTTTCTAGATCTTAATATTTGGTATTTATGTTCACTATGAGATCATTACGATTTAAAATTCTATGATAAACTCGTTTACTAAAGATATGCCAAAAAAATACAAAAATAACCATAGCTGGCAACTCGATCGTTGTTTTGCAACTAAATTTCTACTGAATATTGCTTACAATAGGCTCAATCTGCCATATGAATTTCGTTTTGGTTCCATGACTGCACTGGAAGCTATAGGGCAAAGAGCTTTACTTTCCTCAACCAATTTTCAAAATTTAAGACACCAAAAGTCAAATAGCTGACCGGATTTTTGAACCAAATTTCTACCAAACGTGGCTTAAAATAAGGTTCAGCTACTGTGTGAGTTTCGTCAAAATCGAATGACTGAATCACAATTTAAAGGACTAAAATCAGTTATTTTTCCTATGGATTTTTCAAGATGGCACCACTTGCACAGATTCGCCCGCATTTCAAAATCAATTCTATCAAATCTGGTTCTACTTAAGACCAATACATGCTGTAAATTTCAACTGTATCTGATTATCGAGTCGTGAGTTCCCGTGAACAGAAATTTTTTATGTTAAAAATATGGGTAAATTGGGAAAGGGTTACCGTTCTTGCCCGTAGTAAAATTTCAAATGTTTTACTGTGGCTACGTAGATAAAGCATAAGATGTAAAGAAAGCATTAGATGTAAAGAAAGCATAATATATGAGCAGCTTTTGTTTCAAAATGTGACAACTTTTCAGGAGGGTCGATAATTTGAAGGTTTTCACTTTCAGCGCCTGCACTAGCTACAGGGTTAAAGGCAACACGAATTTACAACTTAATAATTCTACTATGTCCTGCAAGTTTCATAATGATTTGATAGCTCTATAAAAAGTTATCGCAATTCAAAAATTTTCAAATTTTCCCGATCTCTTTTTAGGCACCTAGCGCACACATGGAGTTCAAAAATTCCAAAACATAAAACACGTTCAAAATTTATTTAGCTAACTTAATTTTTGCACAAATTATTTGTGAACGGGATAATAGGTATATTAAAAATATCACTAAAATGGCCGCCGGCGCCAAAGGGTTAAAGATACTTAGTATTTGGTGAGACGTGGACCTATTCTGCATACACACCAATGTATCCTGAAAGTTTCAGCTCAATCGGACGGCGCGTTCTCGAAAAATAGTCACTGAATTTGTTTTGTTGATATATATATATATATATATATATATATATATATATATATATATATATATATATATATATATATATATATATATATATATATATATATATATATATATATATATATATATACACATTTATATGTATGGAAATATGAATTTTTATTTTATTTATTTATTTATTTATTTGCCAAGCAAGGCATCAAAAACAACATTTATCTATGCAATTAAGACAGAAACATAATATTACTTAAGACAATAAAACATTAAATCTTATATTTAAAGTATAATGTAAACATTTAACTTATATTTTCTTCAGGCAATTAAGGAAGGGTAATAGCTGGACTATGATGTTAATAAAGCCTTTGTCAAGTTATTTTTGAAGGTATATTTGGAAATACCTGGAGAGTAGTGCTGGCTTATACTGTTAAATACTCGACAACATCTACTAATGGGTTCATTATACCCGTAGCCTGTGGGGTTCTGATATTCCCTCAGAAGACGTGTATGCCTAGTGCGCCTAGCTTGGTTGTTAATTGTAAATTTGTTCGATAGGGCTCCTATCTTTACCGTTCCATTAATGATATCAAAGGCAAGGCAAGCGCTAACTACCAATATTCTTGAGGCTAGAGTCATTAGATTTAAAAGTTTAAGTCTGTGCTCATAAGAGGGGATATTATGAAAATCTAGTGGATTGTAGACGTCTCTCAATGCAAAGAGTGAAAATTGTTTCTGCACCGATTCTAGTATTTCACAGTGAGTAACAAAATTTGGGCTCCAAATTATGCAAGCGTATTCAAGTAAAGGCCGCACCAGTGATGTAAATAGAGACTTGGTGGCCCAAATGGTCTTGAATTCTTTAGCACGCCTCTTAATAATCCCTAGCTGCTTGTTAGCTATGGATAAGACTACATCATATTGCCGGTTGAAACGCATTTTTTTGTCCAAAATTACTCCGAGGTCTGTGACATAATCAACAATTTTAAGCTCATTGCTGTTAAGGTAGTAAGAGTTAGCCATAACATTATTCTTTTGGGAGAAATTTATCAAGTGGCACTTACCAACGTTGAGATTAAGTTTATTCAGATTACACCACTGCTCAAGGGAATCAAGCTTCGACTGGACAAAAGAAACGTCAGAGGGAGTCTTGATAGTGTGATACATTTTCAAGTCATCAGCATAGAAGAGATGGGGAATATCAGATAAAATCCGAGATAGATCGGAGATAAATATATTAAAGAGCAGGGGGCCCAAATGACTGCCTTGTGGGACTCCAGAATGCACAGAAATTGTTTTGGACAATGCCCCTTGAAATTTAACCATCTGTGTTCTATCGCGAATATAGGATATGAGCCATTTGAGAAGGGAGCCAGATATGCCAATATTTCTTAACTTATGTGTCAGAATCTGACGGTCCACCCTGTCAAAGGCCTTACTAAAATCAGTATAGATCGCATCAACTTGGTTTCCTTTTTCCATTTCACAGAGAACGTCTGATACTAGGATCATGAGATTGGTGGTGGTTGACCTACCTTTGCGAAACCCATGCTGTTGTTCGTTAAGAAGAGGGTCTATGATAGGTGTTAGTGTATCACAAACCAGCTTCTCGAAGAGTTTGGGGATCACAGAGAGAATAGCGATGCCTCGATAGTTATCAACTGATCGTTTGTCACCGTTTTTGAAAATAGGCGTAAGATAAGAAGACTTCCAGGAGGATGGAAAGACGCCTAATGACAGTGACTTGTTGAAAATTATGAATAAAGGAGTAATTAGCTGGTTGTTGCACTGGACTACAAAATAAGGTGGGATTTGATCGGGACCAGGACCTTTGTTGATGTTTAGCTCGTTGATTGCATTGGCGATTGCTTCTCTAGTTAAAACGATTCTGTTGATGAGAGACGTTGGCTCAGTTGGAGCAGAGGAAACTGCTAAATTTGTTGTCGGGGCTAAAGGATCGTAATATCAACTCTGAAAATGATCCGCAAATAAATTAGAAATTTCTTGTGGAGCAGAAAAAACTGATTTTTCTCTGAGCATGGATCCGGGGTAGCCAGTCGTTTTTCGTTTGGTATTTACGAAATCAAAGAACTTTTTCGGGTCGTTAATAATTTTTTCTCCCATTAAATTCACGTAAAAATTATACGCTTCGCCAGATTTTATCGAAAATCATTTGATAATAGATCGTAATTTCTTTTTAAATCCCCACTGATATTGATATCTTGTTTTATTGCCTTGTATAGCTTATTCCTTTGGTTCCTTAATTGCCTCAAGTTACTATCGAGCCATGGCTCAGATAGCTTATTACGTTTTTTTATCTTGGGTACATAATTATTAATAGCGTGAAAAACTATTCTGTAGAAGGAAGAAACAAGGTCATCTAAGTCACACGCTGATATGGAACTTGTCCAGTCTATAGAATCAAGATAATGTCTAATGCTTTCATAGTCAGCATTACGGAAATCATATACAATTTCGTTATTGTATGACTGGTTGAAAGCGAGATCGATGGTGGATACCTCCACTGTAAGAGCAGAGTGATGAAGAGTATTAGAGAAAAGATTCTCAGCGTCAATAGTTGGACTAACCACCACTTCGTCATAGAAATTTGTGAAAATCAAATCTAACCAGCTACCGTTCTGGTTAGAAGTCGGGTTGTCCTGCTGCAAATCATTGCTATAAAACGAGCTGATAAGGTTGAAATCGATGGTGTCGATAAGGTTGACCGGGAGGAGATGGTAAAGCTGATATTCGGGCGATTGAAGTCCCCAAATACGATTATTTTGTCTTCTTAGCATAGCAAGCAATAACCGAAGATATCATGTCGATTATATAATTGTAAGTGCTGTCGTCAGAGCGGGGTGGCACATAGACAATACCAATGTAAAGATAGTGCTTGTTGAATAAAACTTTAGCAAATTTGTGCTCAAACAGCTTACAGTGGTTAGTTAAGACAGGCACACTAGAAAAAGAATTATGAATGGCTATTAGAACACCACCGCCCCTTGAACCACCAGTCTGAGCGTAATCGCGATCAGCCCTATATATGGTCCAATTAGAGTCAAGTATTTCTTCGTTTCGGTATGAATCATTCAACCACGTCTCAGTGATGGCCAGAATATTAAAATGGCAAGATTTGGCGTCAAGAAATAGTTTGTTTAGTTTGCCTCTCATGCCGCTGCAGTTGTGATAGAGAAATCTAGGAGCATTGAAAGGAATTTTATTGTTACGAATAATATTTCTTATGGTTTTCGCGAGACTTTTGTAATAGTGAGATATATTTGGAGCTTGCATAAGAGTGATAAGCTTCAAGGTCAAGTTTGACCTGCTCCGGGGTCATTCCAAGTTCACCATGATAGCGGATGAAAAATTTACGAAGGGAGTTAATATCAGTGGGAAGGCCTTCTTGTTGAATCATTACTTTTAGATGTGTCTTCGTTTTTCCCTCGAAACTGGTGGAATCGTTCACGTTATGCATATATGCAAGGTAAAGGCGGACAATATCATAGATCTTATGGTCTCTGAAACGAGATAACAGGTATCTACTATCTGAATCATTAATTGAATTTTTCGTTAGTTTCACTGTAGGAGGTACTAACGGGTCAATAAATTTTGTAGTGGAGGGTTGAATGGTTGCCGGGTTTGGTATTGTTATTGAACCGGAATTTAATGGTATTTGATCCTCACCACGTATAAAATTATTGTATTTAGGAGCTGAAATAGAGTCAGCACCACACAGCTGTTTAGATGGTATTAATGCCTCACTACTTTTGGAATTAGTGTTTGAGGAATGAGTAGTTGCTGGCACAAGAGAGTTAGGTAATTTTTGGGGTGTTATTAGTGAAATTGATGAGTGGGAATCAGTAAGGAGCTCTGACTGGATTTTAATTTTATTAGGTTGTGGATATCTAGGATAAAGAGGAGTATTCTTGGAGTTTGATTCTAAGGAATTGCCTAAATACCTGCTAATGTTTTTTTTAATATGTACTGGTTGAAGTTGATTAGTTGCACGTTGACTGGGATTGTTGTTTACTCGTTTGGTGTGTTTGTTTCGCCAAGAACTAAATATCAAACCGTTCCAGGTGTAGGTGTCCCCAATCTGCATATGATTCGAAAAAAGCCTTGCGTATTTAGCTGGGACAAACAGCTTAAAACACGTGTGGGATTTACGCTTCTGTCTACGAAGCCGAGCTGGAAATATTTCGCAACTGCAATCAGTGATTCCTAAGTCATCCTTCAGTAATTTGCATAGCATTTATAATTTGCATTTAATACTAATTTTCTTCGATATCCATCTATCCAAGATATTTCACAATTGCAGCTGCTCTAATCTGGATAAATAGTTCACGTTTTTACATGAAGAGTTAGTGGAATGATGAGTGAAAAATGTATGTAAAGTTGCAAGTAGGTGTTCAACTCGTTTCATTTCAGGCTGAAATGCACTATGAATACAATGAAAATGAGCGAGGTATTTTGAATGTTATAATCGCTGTGTCATTCCCAAATATGACTAATTGATGTTTGCAATTTTTCTAATCTAAATTCCTCCTTTGCAAATAACCTACTCTGCTCTATTTATGCTATATATAAATCATAGCCAATATTATGTATTCCATAGCTGCTAATTTTAAATTTCAAACTCATTAATACCAGTCTATCTTTAAAGTTGATCCCATGTTCAATTAAGCGTATTAAATGCTTTTAATTAAAGTTTAGTAAGACGATAAATCTGAAAACTGTCGTACACCTAACAGTCGATAACGGATCATTTGTTTGAAGCACACGAGCGGAAGCCAAGTCACTCATACACGTCGCACCAGAAATCAATATCGAGATGAAGAAAGAACAGTCCTTGGCAGAGTGTCGTGGATCAAGTTTAATGTCCCGTAACTTTGCTGCTGTAGGAATACTTGCAGTGAAATAATCGGAGAGTCATTAATGTCGTTAAAGACCTAGTAATGATGAAACATTTTTAAAGACTCGCGAAATGAACAATTAATTAACAAAATTTTTGTTGCTGTTGATGCTGGAAGGAATAGCTTTAATTTGGCTCGATATTGCAAATAAGCCAAACTCGTTCAAGCAATGTTTGACAGATACAAGGATGTCTACTTTCTTGTCAATATATTGATGTATGTATCTATAAATATTGAATAATATTAGAAAGTGTTTCTAGATTTATCTCAGAATATGTCATATGAATAAAAAGGTTTGATTTAGGTAAAACACCATCCAAAATATCAAATCAATTTTTCTAGCGAATGAAAATTATTTAATA
Organism: Nemotelus pantherinus; assembly: GCA_963978885.1. NCBI lineage: Eukaryota > Metazoa > Arthropoda > Insecta > Diptera > Stratiomyidae > Nemotelus > Nemotelus pantherinus. The sequence continues at coordinate 196,438,343 of OZ022263.1, read as the reverse complement.
CTGACTTGTTACCCTCGTCTTTTGGGGAAAATTATTTATTCCCTGATTTGCCTGGGGCGACATTGAAAGGGAACAAATCCGATTCAATTTGTTCTATTCCAATGAACTACTGATTATTGATTGTTTTCTTGTCGCCTGATGATTTTTTCGATGCGTAGATACAAGATGTCTATTACTGATTAAGAGAATGCATTTCAGGTAAATAAATGTCATTTTGGCGCATATGATTGACACAATTGACACTGAGATATAATCGAAAGACAAAAATTTTTATTTTGAGAAGAACAAAAGCTTTTGATCCCTCTTTCTGCTATTTGCAATGGATTTTACTGAAATGAACTGACATGTTTACTATGTTATCATAATTTATTCACTCTCTGCTAATTCAACATAACATTCCTACCTCTCTTTGCCTATATGAGTATTCCTTAGGTTTCGTGTATTTTGATTAAATATTCAGCTATTAATTTCATTTGGATATTGTAGTTTAATCTAAGGTATACAGTGCATGCCTTTCAGGTGAAGACAAGTATTTGAATCACAAACAAGTGTACATATATTGGCGTGAGGCTGGTAATTTAGCAACAAATAGCCTAGACGGTCGATAAACAGAGACGTTTATCCGCCTGACTCCATTCAAGATGCATATTTCATCTCAATCAAACGTAAGCTTGATGTATGCTAGTAGACCCTCCGGACTCCAAGTTACACCTTTACCAAAACACTTCTGAGCTTAAATGAGCTCTCTCATATATGTCAATAAGCCCTATGGATAATACAATTTCGTAAGAAGTGTTTGTAACAATGCAATTTGCTAACAAGTCGAGACGATGAAATCACAAATGCTCCTTGTAGATAGATCATTAAATCGAAAACTCCTATCATATCAACATGGCCAGACTAAACTCTCTGGAGGATTTCAATTAAATTGCGAAGAATGCTGTCATTGCAAACTGTTCTGCCAGACACCTTTCATCATAGCAAAATCGGTTTTGGAAAGTCGCCAAACTTTTCAATCTGCTGAGCTTAAAATGATTGTGTGTCAGTGCTAGGATTTGATTTGTCAACTTTTCTTTGGTAAGTAAATCGACTGTTCTGATTGAAATTCGAAGAGTTATTTTATCGTACAGTATTCGCAAATATGTACTTGTAAACGTTTGTGAGATACTCAATTATTACATTCTGAACAGATAAGTAGACGGTAACAAATTGCAAGGGTCTTAAGAAATTTTCGAACCGTGCTTCATTTACAATATTCCTGCTGATTACTTAACTTTCACGCAGTCAAGGCGCTTAAGCCCTTCTCTGACAAGTTTAGGTCGTTTGCTTGTGTCAGTAGCCTCGATTTATGAGCAGTGAAAAATGACACATTTCCAAGCATAACTGCGACATGAAAAATTGTGATTGAAGTAGCCAGCAGTGGGGGGTGGAAAAATTACAAATCGTTTAAGAAATGCCTGAATTGAAATTCCGAGAGCAAATGATGTGAAACGAAAGCAATTTAGTCGAGTACGATGCCAGACAGATAAAAATCATTTTCAAACCCATGAAAATCAACAGGGAACAAAGATTATACCTTGGACAATTCCAGTACCATTCGCGACTAGAAACTTGAATGTCTGTGCCATTTGTACCCTGGCCGCTAGATTTAGCAGAGAATGCTCTTGTTGCTTGGAATACATTTAAATATCATAAGACTGGAAGCAAAAAATCGAATAGAAGACGACCAAGCAAATGGTACACGTGTTATCTTTGTAAAAATATCGAACTGCAGACAATTGCAACCTTAAATATAACTACAAGTGAATTTGCTCCTTCACAGTGGGGAGACGGTTTTTTTCTTGTATGGAAGAAAATGTCTGGCTATCAAGGTCTCGTGCCAGAAACCAGATTTGTTTTCACTACTAGAGGTCTTTCGAAATTCAATAACATAAAGTTATGCCACTTGCTGTTAGTATTGAAGTTTAAAAGAGGTCCCGGTCTTTTCTAACAGTTAGCGCAGGTTGCTATAATTCTGTAAATATTTTTTTGTTAAAGCACTGCTAGAGGGCTTTCACAATCACTACGTTTCGTTTAATTGAAGCATAAATAACATAATTTGTTTGAGCTTTCAACATGTTGAATTTTGTACACACCGAAAAAATTACCGAACATGCAAGGAATGGTTTAAAGGTTTTGTAAATGGTAAACTTAATGTGGAAAACAAAAAATCACGTCAGAAGGTATGAAGTGATTATATCAGTTTTTAGAATTGATTTCCTGTTTTGCGATAAACTCTTTTATGATCGATGTTATGCTTAACATTATTTTGTATCTTTCTAATGAGATAATATTTAATAAAAAGTAGGAGGCAGAAAATTGCGAATATAAAAATTTGAACATAAAACTTTTTGCCGTGGGAAATCTGAAACTTGATACTTATAATATGTTTACTTAAAGTATGTATATACATTAACACTTAAAAACATTGTAATTATAAATTGTAAATGTCGGAGAATATACCTTTATATATAACTTTATGTTAAGAATTGTCTATACATTCTGGTCTTAAGAGTTTATTTCCAAGATACTTTAAAAATTGAATGGAAGAAAAATAACTGTTTGTAATTTTTTCCATTAAGCGTTCTGCGGTCTCAGAACGGCGGTTTTTTTTACACTCAGTATTTATATCAAACGAAATGGTTTCATGTATATGGAAGGTAACTCTATAAAATCTGCTCTCTGCTTTGTTTTTGATCTGTAAGCGTGACGAGAATTAAATAGAGATTAGTAAGTAGTATGACAAACATCAGCATGCCAAAAATCACTATTATTTATAAAATGGTCGATACCTATTCGGCTTCCCTCCATCTATATTTCACCCGTCGCCACTGCACCACACCAAAGAGAATAAGTTGGCTGGGTACCGATACTAATTTTCTGAAGATATCGAAAATTGAAACAATTCATACATGTTTGAGAAATAAATGCCCCGAAACTTTTTTGAAGTTTCAATAGGCTCAAATGATTTAAAATGAAATGGGGCGTCCAAATATTGCTTTGTTGATGAAAAACAAAAGAGTGCAGTGTGACTAGTGAGAGCTTTCATCACTGAATATTCTCGATACAGTCGGTAAAATTCGCCAGATTAAAGAGAAGAAAAATATCTACTGAATCGTTCGAATATGGAAACGACTGATCATTTAGTTTACTAGCTAGTGCTGAAAGCTTGGGACCTAAAACGATTAGCTTCTTGGGATGATGTGGCCTATACACGGGAAGAATATCATCATTTAGTACAGCAATTATATAATGTTGCTGGGTTCCATCTAAAAGATACAAAGCACGAAAGTAGTTAACTGATATCAAAGACGTTTAATTCTTGGCAAATCAGAGGTAGATTAGACTTACGGTCAAATTTAAGTGTTCCCATATGATCCAAGGTACATATCGTGCATATAAGTCCCCACGTTCTCTACATCAGCTATTAGGTAATGAAGTAAAAAAGTGTGAATAATGCTCCCTGAGCACAGAGGATAATGTCGAAGAAACATCCTGGGCTATGGAGAACGTTTATTGAAGCAACAACACCCGAAAACGCAAGAATGAAGCAATCTTGGTAGTAAACCAAAAAATCTTTTGAACTTGCAAACGAATAGGAGAAAATTAGCAATGAGGACAGCATCGAAAAGTGGTTGCGCAGGTTTTTAGGGAATTTAAGTGGTACAGGCGTGTAGTTAAGCCAAAGTCAAAATTTTTGTTCTCAGTCTACTTAATTACTTTATAACACAATAAAAAACTGTTGACAGCCTAAATTATAGGCAAGGTTTTTGAAGAAACCATTTGCGATTGGCTTTATTCAATAGCCAAGAATCATTTATTGTAGTAATGTTATGACTGCTGACGCTCTTAAAAGGGTTCATCAATCAGTCATAAAGACTGCAACTACTATGCAATGGGAATCCTGGACATCAAGAACAATTTCAAAATACCCAGGCAGTTGCTTCGACTGAAACTCCAAAGAAGGATAAACTGGACATAAACATGCACTACTTTTACCGTAAAAATTTTAATCACGTCTGAAATGAAAGAGTAAAGATTCACGTCATAATACAGCTGGAGTTACTTTCAGGTATATTATAGGCATTGTATTATTACTATTGCCGAACAAAATGTACGAATTAATATCTGAATGGAGCTACCAAAGAAGTCTCTTGTCATCAGGCTTGTGGGCAAAAGGGATGATGATTACGACTCACGTTCTCTATGGAATATAAATTTACTGATTTTTTTTTTGTTTTTTGTTTTTTAATTTGAACCAATTTTTTCCTTTTGAAGCTATATTTATTTTGATTACTCGACATATATCGATATTTCGAGGGTAATCTGCCCTCTTCTTCAGTGCTTATTGGTCTAATCTTAAAATGACTTAAGTATCTTATATGAGGTGCTTACTTTTAAAATATTGACTAATACTAATTACCAGCTAATTATCTATTAATTATATACTTAAGTACATTTAACTATCTATATTAATTACATTATCATCATAAAATATATGTTTAAATTAACCTGAACAATGGTGATACACAGTTTTCTTGGGCTGTGTTTAATCGCCTATTCATCGGGGTTTTCCATATGTTCAGACTTTCGTACGCATCCAGTTTTCGTACCTGCTGTACTTCCTTAATCACCTCCACGTTGTCCCACGTTATGCTGTGCTCACTAAAAGTTTACTCCCGACATTTAAAAATGGCTAGTGATTCTTTAGGTAGAAAAGGGGAAATTTTAGACATTGTAGGGAAAGCAAACAGGGCTTTTGAATGAGAGAAAGATAGAAAGAAGAAAATTCTGACAAGAAAACTGAAGGAGCTGACGAGAGGAAAGGAAACCCTAGAAAATAAATAGAATGCTGTAGAGACCATCCCCAACTATGTGATGAGCAAATCCACACGGTTCAATTCACAGAAGAGCAAATGGAGCTGCTTAGCCAAGGCCTGAATTTTGCTGTTAAGGAACACTGGCAAGGCACAAATGGTGCTTAAAGAGTTGGCTACTAAACCGGTCTATTATACCAAAGCAGATAAAGGAAAAGCCGTGGTTATAATGGACAAAAATGAATATCAGCGATTAGTTATGGAAAAGCTCAACAACGGAGACTACCATTAGCTAAGAAAAGATCCCTTACCAGACTCTATCAAACGAGTTGAAAGAATCTTGAAACAGTGCAAAGGGACGATTGGACAACAAGCTGCTGGTTTCAAACCCGGCGTTGCCAAGAATTAGGTGCCTTCCAAAGATACACAAGGAAGGAAATGAGCTAAGAAAAATTATAATCGCTTCAAACGCTCCGACAAGGAGAATCGCAAAGTGGATTGTAGGCAAGTGTAGTACCTTAGGGAAGATTAGCAATAGAACGGTTAAAAATTGTGACGAGGTGATAGGGCGACTTGGAAGAGTGGCAGCAATAGGTGAAGATGAGCTAATTGTATCACTTGATTTCAAGGCTCTATTCCCAAGCGTGCCGGTAAAACAAGCAATCGCGTGCATTGAGGACAGGCTATTAGAAAAGAATAGCTCACCGGAAGAGAGGAAAAAGGTTAAAGACTATTTGAAACTTGCCTCGGCTTGCATGAGTAAAAGTTACTTTACTTTCAGGGGGAAATACTTTAAAGCTATGAAAAGTGTCGCCATGGGAAATCCTTTATCCCCACTAATGAGCGAGATATTTATGGACAGACTGGAGAAAAAACTTCAAGAAGAAGGTTCGCTTCCTCGTGTCTGGATGAGATATGTGGACGACATTCTAGCTATCGTAAAAAAGAATGCTTGGCAGAAACTTTGAAGAAGATGAACCAAGCACATAAGGATATCCAATTTTCAATGGAAGTTGAAAAAATGGGAAACTACCATTCTTGGATTTAATCTTCATATGGAAAGAAGGTTTTCTTAGGTTTAATATCTATCGGAAGGCCACACACACCCAATGAACAACATCTTCCACGTCTGATCATTTTCATTCCCAAAATATGGCGCGTTTTGACTCGGTGATTCACCAACTATTAACAGTACCCATGGATCAGAAAAGTTTTAACTCAGAAGTTAAATGTATTAAAGATATCGCAAGGAAAAATGGATTTGACGAGAAAATAATTAGAAACCTTGTCAAAAAGAAGAAGGACAAAATGCAGCGTGATCTGTTAACGACGCTCTTTATACAAGAAAAACAAAAACCAGCCATATTTTCCAATTATTTTTACGTCAATATTAAAGCAAATTCAGGAACTTCTTGAACGCTTGGATATAAAAGCAGTTCCAATCAGTAGGGTAAACAAATTAAGTACAAAATTATGTCACGTGAAAGAAAAAAAAATTAAGAAGGAAAAATGTGGAATATATAAAATTATTTGCCCAGAATGCGACAAAATGTACATTGGAAAAACGAAACGGTTAGTTGGTGTTAGACTAACCGAACATAAGCGGGAAGCAGCCTCAGCAAGAAAAAAGAACACAATGGTGGTACGATCAGTAGTAGCGAAACACATCCTGGAGAAGGAGCACAGCATAAGGAAGTACAGCAGGTACGAAAACTGGATGCGTACGAAAGCCTGAACATATGGAAAACCCCGATAGATAGGTGACTAAACACAGACCAAGGAAACTGTGTAACAGCGTTGTTCAGGTTAATTTGAACAGATTTTTTATGATGATAATGCAATCAATATAGATAGTTAAATGTACTTAAGTATATATATAATAGATAATTAGCTGGTAATGAGTATTAGTCAATTCTTTAAAAGTAAGTACCTCAAATAAGATACTTAAGTTATTTTAAGATTAGACCAATAGACACTGAAGAAGAGGGCAGATTACCCTTGAAATATCGATATATGTCGAGTAATCAAAATAAATCTAGCTTCGAAAGGAAAAAAATTGGTTTAAATTAAAATATTTTTACAAGCTAAGAAAAAAGTTGGTACACAATAAAAACAATATAAATTTATGCAAGCTGGGTTATTTACGCTCACTCAGAAGCTATTATTAGCCAGACGTGACAATCAAGTACTTCAAAATGACTACCCATTCAAACTGAGCTTTGAGCTACTTCTTAAGAATACTGAGCATTAAGCTCAGTATTAGTAAGAATGGTTTCGATTATTGGCTACCCAACAAAACATCACCACAACTTATTTATTTATTTGTTATACGACATTTAACAAATCAATCAGGCAAGTGGAGCGAGCCAGGTCAGTGTATACCTGGCCCAAAGCATAGAAGGTAGGTTTTATTTGAAAAAAAAAGAGCTTTCAATATGCCAAATTTTAAACCAGATTCCTGGGCGCAGATTTGGATTCCGAAGGTAATAAAGTACCATTCAGCTAATTCATCAAATTGGGTCAGACATAAGAATATCATTTGAGGGTAAGAGGTACTGCACATCAGTTTTCCTACATGTAAGTCAAATTTTTGACAAAGTCTGGCATCAAGGATTGATCTTCGATATCAAGTCGATGCTTCTAAAATGCTTTTATGAGGCCTTTTCATCATACTTAACTGATCGGACATTCCAGGTTCAAAACATAAGCTTCACAATTGCAGATAATCAAGTGGAGCTGCACGCGAGAGTGTTTTAGAACCTGTGATTTATACAATATTTACCTCTGATCTTTCAGTTAGTAACAAAAGAGCCACAACAACTTTCATAGACAACATTGTTATTTTCTGCACTAGCTCACATTCAGATAGGGCATCCCGACTCCTGCAGGCACATATCTCGCATATTGAAGAATAGCTTATAAAGCGTGAAAATGCTAAAAATCCACTGTTGATGACCAACTTCGTCAGCTTTCAATGGCTGTTCAATGGAAAATCAACACGCTAATTTGGATTCAAAGTGGCTATTTAAAAGTCTGGGAACATCTCGCCCGTCAAACATAGCCATCATTCAGAGGATTAATTCGAAAAATCTGAGACACATTGTCGGAGCTGTTTGGTACTTTCAGAACGCTTCCCTTTGCAAAGACCTACAAGTCGGAACGATGGGAAGAAAATCATAAACTGCAGCGAAAAATACATTGAAAGTTTTGCTCGCCAACCCAACAATTTAACCAAAAGGATCTAAGCTCACTACAAATTTCAACGGTTGGAAAGAAGTCATACGCAAAAACTTTCGCCAGTAACGTAAAACAATCAGTTTTCTTTATAGATATATATATATATATATATATATATATATATATATATATATATATATATATATATATATATATATCATCAAAATGATTAAGGGAGATAATCTCTGGAGTGGCCAATCCGATTGAGCTGAAACTTTCGGAGAACGTAGATGTATTTAGTAGGTAGGTCGACGACTTGCTAAAATTCAGATATTCTAAACCTTTTGGCGGTGGCGAGCGTTTTAATGAATTTTGAGGTACTCCTATATTTAAAAGCAGCGTGAATTTTTGTTCAAAAAAAGTATTGAGAATGAAAATTTATTATGTTTTAAGCTTGCTTATGGTAAAAAATTGGAAATTTTGAGCCGTGTGTGGGTGCAGCGTGCCTAAAAGTAGGCAAGGATTTTTTTTCAAATTTTGATTTGTCATTACTTCTGACGAAAACATTGGATCATCGTGAAATTTGCAGAGCGTATTGATGTTGACTAAAGTTTAATACACATGGATTTCCAAGGTAGTGCGGGTAACCCTGTAGCTGCGGCAGGCTCTTGAAAAAAAATCCTTCAAATCATTGAACCTGCTGAAAAATTTTTGATTTTTGACAAAAAATCTAAATCATTGATAAATTTTAACGTTTGTGCATCATATCAATTTAAAATTTTTAAAATTCCGATTTGCACAAGAACGGCAACCCATCACTAAATTACCTCTATTTTCCGCACTCGAAAGTTCTGTTCACGAGAACTGACGACCGGATTATCCGATCATAATAAAATTCACAGAACATGTTGATATCAACTAGGACCAGGTCTGATAGAAAAGATTTTGAAATACGGGCAACCCTGTGGCAGTGGTGCCATCTTCAAAAATTACTGAGAAAAAAAAAACCGGTGTTTGGCCTATAACTTCCGATTCAGCCATCAGATTTAAACGAAATTCACACAATATTTGGATCTTACTTAAGGTAACATTTGGTGAAAATTTGGGAAAATTAGAATAGGGTTGCCAGCTTTGGTGATTTTTGTCTCATAAATCTTGCAAATTTGCTCAGCAAAATAAAGCTTTTTTCCTATAACTTCCGGTGCAGTCATGATATCAAAATGAAGTTTATGCAGTAAATAGATATTAATGTGAGCCAAATATCATAGGAATTTCGTACAAAAATCGTGAAAGGGCTGCCAGCTATGACCATTTTTGTAATTTTTTGGAATTTCTTTACTGCGCGATTATGTCATTAGATTTGCAAATGGGAACGATCCGGCAATGAAAATTAACAACAAATATTAACGCTTTAAAAATTTGAAAAGTTTTGAGGGTGGTAACCCTAACATTTTTTTCACCCGTATAACTTCTAGTGCAGTGATTCAATCGAAACGAAATTTATTGGTTGGGTTTAGATTAACGTGAAGCAGATTTGGTGTATATTTTGCTTTGCTGCTGACACAGGGTAACGAGCTTTAGCCATTTTCGTAACTATTGCATCAACAGATGCTTCAAATTACATACTTATATGCAAAACATTTGCAATAAACATAAGAAACCAATTTTTAAATTTTCCGAGTTGTGAACATTTTTTGGATGGCAGCTTCAAACAACGTTAACCTCTAAAGCTTTCGACGAAATTCTCCGATGAGAACGAAATTCAAAGGATAAGTTGATTTAAGTATGAGCTTGTGAAGGTTAACTTATTGCTGCTTCGTTCGAAAAGTGTTACCAGCACTGAACATTTTCATCATTTGTGTTATAGTTGAGTTTTGTTGCTTTGGAAAAGGAATGGTTGATATGATTCTACAAAACAGTGTATTACGTCTTTCCACACTTTTTTGTCTCTCAAAGACAATTTCTTCGAAAATTAGTTTTCTGGCGGTTCAGGTGCGCTAGAGTTTTTTTATTTTCAAATATTGCATTCAATACCATTAGTACAATGAATACAAATTTTATTTGATCCAAAAAAATACAAAATAAAAAGAAAAAAAAAACAAATTCTCTATGAACTTGATTATTTTAAAATTGTCTTTCATAATGTTTAAGCACAGGGAAATATCCTTGAAAGAAATTATCTTGAATTACTTAAAGTGTTCTGTTGCAAACAACATTGAAGATTTTCCAGGATGCAAACTTTTGTGTTTTGCTTTTTTATAAATATTAAATTTCATATACACAAAAAAAAAATGTTTATGACATAGATTCTTGAGATTTTTCCATGGTGTATCTAGCCAAGCGGATTGATAAAGCTTCAAGTTCACTACACATTCCAATTTTAAAGCTTTTCAGCTTCTTTTTTAATGAGGCTGATAATTCTAATGATAAGCGCTTTTATTTGGTTTCAAACATTACTTAAATATCACTTAGACATAAAGATTATCTGGTTTTATCATTAAATCGCAAAAATTGAATTATTAGTGCGAATATTAAGAGCTAAAAATAATTTTGCTCTTGGTCCTTTTCCACGAACAATTTCACAATTCAAAATGAGACATAGCCATTAAAAGACATTCTAATTAGATGGTAGGTACAATAACGTAAACATGTACGCCACATGAAAATTTGCAAAAAGATTTTGAATATTATCTAACGTGTTTCGTTCCCCCCATTTATCTCGATTGGTTTCTTCCTTTATCGCTAGTGTTCTACTAGTCAAGCCTAAAAAAAACAAAATATTTGAGCAGTCATTCAACTTTCCAAACCATCCGTTTCCACAAACGTTATTAACAAAACTTTGGAAATGCCTTCAATGTGCGTTTTAACCGAGATACAAACTTCATTTTTGGGTGTAATCTCAGAAGAAGAAAAAGTGCCTGCTAATTAAGCTAAATAACAACTCATTAAGAGTACCGTTCGGATCGAGGAGAATGCGGAGAATGATACATAATGTGGAAATGGTTGCGATAACTTTCTGGAATTACTAGGCGGCTTTGTTGGCCCCGTAATTTAGTTAAGTAATTTATTATTAAGGCAGCTTTCATTTACCTCTCAGCGGAGCAAGTAAATAATTCCAATAATGACCTCAATTTGCAGCTAATTAGATTCATGGAGAAGGATAGATATTTCGAATCAAATTGTGTGATTCGTGAGATGATCTCATTAGACGTAAGTTGATTCATAGAATTTATAATAGGAATTGAGTTTATTATCAATTAATTTAACCGGAGGAAAGATATTTAATAGAAATTCCTTTTATTTGCAAACAAATCAGTAGACAATACGCTAAAACAAAATTCACATATTATGTATTCATTAAACCGATTTTAAATAAATCAAATTTCCTCTCATATACAGCCCCTGTTCATCGAATTAGGACCACTCACAATTTTTATCATTCTTTAGAAATTTTACCCGTAGCTTCATAAAAATGCGGGTTTTTCCAAATAAAATTATCTTACCTAGTTCTTAGTGGTGGCGCCAATATAATGTGAGCGCAGTTTCGATACCATAAACACTTTATCCCTTTTTCGGGGTAATTTTTGACCTGTCCTTCTTGATGTACGTGTTTAGTGAGATTTGTGTAACTATATAAATCAGCAGAAAAAACTCAAAGTTCATCATTATTCGAAATTTGTTAGGAAAGTGAATATATGTGAGTTAAAAGAATGTTTTGTTTACCTGTTTTGAAAAAGCAGGGGTAATAAATAATTGTGGTAAAAGCTGAAAATATTGGACATTTTAAAAGTGCAGTGAACTTTGGTAAATTTCTTTGGAAAAAACCAAAATGGGAAAGTGCAAAGATATTACCAATGAAAAAAAGTCAGGTACAATTGCTCTGTTGAAGATCGGAACACTTTTTTCCGCAAAATCGCGAGTGATGAGAACTGTGATGAGAATATCGAGATCGTTGAAGGAAAATCAAGGACAATCGAGCAATAAGCGTCAAAATTGTCGCGGTCAAATGAAGACAACGCCTCGAACTGACCGAAGAATTGTCCTTAAGGCTATCGAAAATCATTTCGCATCTCTTAATACGTTACATCAAGAATAACAAGGCAAAGTGATCGAAATATCTCCAATGACGCTAAGGAGACGCTTGTACGAAGTCAACCTTAAGGCAAGACGACCAGTCAAAAACTTAAACTCACCGCAAAAATGCGTCAAACTCGGTTGCAAAAGGTAAAAACTTATCGTCACTATACTGTAGCATATTTTAAAAAGGTATTTGACATTTTTAAATCGCATTTACCTGCTAAATTATCACTCAAAAACGAAATATTAATAAAACGCTTTTTTCTCGAATTTTTTTCAGATGGTATTTAGCGACAAATGCAGGTTAGAAGCTGTTACGGAGAGCCACCAATTCGTTCGTAGAAGGCCAGGAGTATGGTACAACGAAGAATGTGTTGTAAGGACCGTAAAATATCCTTCATCCATAATGCTATGGTCTTGTATCTCCGCCGACGGACCTGGACCATTGTTTTTTGAGAGATCATCACGGACATTCTAATGCCGCATTTTAATTATTTAAAGTCTTGTGAACTTTCTGACCCCTTTATGCAAGATCGTGCACCCTGCCACACTGCTTGGTCAATAAAGAAACATTTTTAGCGCCCATAACATTCCCATTCTTCGTTGGCAAGGTAATTTTCCTGATTTAAATCCAATGGAAAATGTTTGAAGTGTACTCAAAACAAAAGTTTATTCCCTTGCTAACTCTACACTAACGGTTTTGAAGCAAAATATTGTAGATTTGTGGGAAATAGCGCCGAAATTAGAGAAATGATAGAGCGCTGCTATGTAAGCATGCCAGAACGAATAAGTGCAGTCATTAGTTTTAAGCGTGGTCCTGCTGAGTATCAAAATATTTTTAAAATATGTTGTTCAAAAATTAATAGTAAATAAAACAATTATCCAAAAACTACACTTTTTTTTTCAAATATGCTTCCTTCATATTTTGCCAACAAGAAAAGAATAAATTTCAAGAAAATTTTGAGTGGTCCCAACTCGATGAACAGGGGCTGTATACGGTTTTCAATCAGATGGGGGTGATTGCAACAATAAAACTCTTTATTCTCAATTTTATTCTCAAAACTCAATTTGAAAAACCGACCCCCCAATAGTCTCACCCTTCAATATGGAATTTTTCGGAAGAAATTGTAAAGTACGTTTGAATTGTTAAGTGGCAGAGTTACATCCAAGATGGGTACCAAGATATATGAACGTGGGTAAAAGTTATGCCTAATACAGAATGTGGTCTAGAAATCAAAGAACGAAAATGACCTCCAATAAAACGCCAGCAGGATTAGTATGATGTCGTTTAGCATTGAAAATAACCTAGTTCGAGTGCTAGTAGTTTATCCATTATTCATTTCATTCAATGATTTTTCATCAAAAATAATTTTGAAGTCACTTAAAATGTATCTTCTCACTTCAAATCACGCATGCCTGAGATTTCAAGTTCAGAAAACAAATCATACTGCACGTGTAGGTACATTTCATACATTTATTTTCCTTTGATTATTAGAGCATGTTAAATTCTTTGATTATTTGTTTCGTTGGAACCTCATGCGATTCCAAGAAAATTTTTTTTTTCCCGGCTGCAACTACTAAACGAATAAGAGTCATATACGGAGACAAAAAAGCGACACTAGTCTTTCTACTATTGTGTCTGTGCAAGCACTGTAGTATTATGTATTCCGAGCCCTGGAAAATGAATTTCATGTTTTCTAGTCCTTGAATTGTTTTCGGTCGCGTTGAGTGCTTTTCAGATGAGACGAGACGACTGGATAGCGTGCCAACAGAAAACACGTGCAGACCAAGGAAGAAAATGGGTTTGAAACTACGCGAAAAGTTTTTATTTTCTGGGAAAAAGATAACGCAGATTTCAAATGGGAACAGTAGGATTAAAGCGATTCTTATTAGAATGAATATTTAAGAACACGGATTTTTTTAAAATGCTTTTTAATCAGTATCACTCTTTTAAGGGTGATTTTGACCAGTTCGACTATTTGAGCACTACAATAACAATTACTCTTCTTCCGGAAAAAAAACCCACTATACAATTTGTACAGCAGTTACGTAAGCAAGGTGAACACAAGCGCATCAACAATGAGAAAACTCCGATAAGCAGTAGTTTCAGGATCGACCAGGGAAACTTCATCATTATTATCCAGATTGATGTAAGTTATATTTAATTTAATGCTAGCAAATTAAATGGAGCTAGCCACAAAAGTTTTAGTTTCCATTTAAAATATGAATAGAAGGTCAAGATGGATTAAATTTAGACCGATTGTGACAGCAATGGCAGCGCTGAATTTAAGAATTATGCACACTTTCGAGCAAATTAAGCAGGTAATGGACGTGTTTAGTGATGGAGTGAATAAATGTATAGTGACATAAAAAGGTTTTTTATTTAACGTGAACTAGTGGACGTCACACCGATTGACACAGAAGATTTATCCCATTTTAAATTTTAAGGTTTAAAAGCTAAACCAAATCGAAGCAGCTGAATTCAAAATGGTTTAATATGCAAGTACTAATTTTTCTACTTCGGATTTAAAAAGGATTATTAATTATGCGATTAGCTCGTGAACACCTTTCTCAAAAATAATTAATGCATCATTATTTTCTCCAAAACAACTTTAAAACTAAAAACACTATCCATTTCATATTAAAATATACGGTAAATACTTATAAAAATATTGCGCCCAGTGTGGGAATATTTTCTAATCAAAATTTTCAACAAATTTAAAATCATAAAAAATAAACTGGGAATCTTATTTCAATGAAAATTATTGGGATTTGGATCGGCTCAAGAGTACTTGTTTAAATATTGCACCCTATTTTAGTTGTTTATACTCCTATATTTTTTGAATTACTCATAGCATATAGACAAACCAAAAATGGTAAGATTTCTAAAAATTTCACCACAACACAAAAACTTCGGTTTTTGCTACTTTCCACATTTAGACGTACTAAAATATTAAATTTAAAGCCACATTAATGCTTGACTGAAAATTGCTTTAATCGGAGTAACATGGAAACTTTTGTGATTGTGGGACCATCTTCCACCAGAATCACAAGCACATTAATAATTATGCAACGAGAGCGAAAGAAAATTTACGAAGAGCTGAAAAACCAGCAGAAATACAAGAATACGATTTCATGATAAGGTTTCCATCATATTCTGAGTTGTATGAAACCACCGAGACACTTCACAGCGAATTATTTATGGTGTTTGCGTTGCAAAAAAACGAACTGAACAGAACATTTTCCATTGCAGGTTTCATGCTTACTCTGACGCAAAACAATTGTTTCGTTCATGTTGTCAAGTTATGAGATTTTCTATTTGAAACGAGTGGAAAGATTTTGACATTTTGCAAGGTAAAATACGTATCCATGGAGAATATTTCGTGTGAGATTTGCGTATTTATTTTTATATCAACTGAGGGGATATAAATGCCAGTTGTTGGATTGAATGTTTGTTAAATGTTGGTCAAAGCATCTTAATGGTGTTTTGATTAATGGGAAATTATAAATTTAAGCAAAGCTTGTTGAGAACTTTATGCGTCCTAAAATGCAAATTCTAGTGAAGAACGACGTATAATTGATTCGTCTCGATTTCCATACACGTTTTAGTTAACAGCATCGATATTTTCAGCAATACGTTAACATTTGTTTCAATTTATACATCTACGAGGTCTGGCTATTAAATAACGAGAGTGGATACGAAAAAGGGTTTTATTATAAAAATTATTCTACATTCGAATGCTCCCCTTCAATATACTCCCCTTTCCTCGCCACACACCTTTCCATACGTTTTTTCCATTGATCGAAGTAGTGCTGGAAGTCTTCTTTGGTGAGGGCCTTTAAGAGCTCTGCCGTTTTTTGCTTTACCGCTTCCATCGACTCAAATCGGGTCCCTTTCAAAGCAGATTTTATCTTCGGCAACAAAAAAAAAGTCGCACGGTGCCAAATCTGGCGAGTACGGCGCGTGTTTGAGCACTGGAGTGCGCTTACCGGCCAAATACTGCTTCACAGATAGCGCGTTATGGGCAGGTGCGTTGTCCTGGTGCAAAATCCACGAGTTGTTCTTCCACAACTCTGGCCGTTTCTTACGAACTCGTTCTCGCAGTGTTGCCAAAACTGACAAATAGTAAGTTTGGTTGACAGTCTGACCCTCTGGAACCCATTCAGTGATCACGATACCGTTAATGTCGAAAAAAAAACGATCAACATTGCCTTGAATTTTGATTTGGACATCCTTGCTTTTTTGATTCTGGGCGATTCAGGCGTCTTCCAATGCATCGATTGCCGCTTTGTTTCAACATCGTATTGAAAAATCCACATTTCGTCGCAAGTAATAATGTTTTTCATCAGTCCGGAATCTTTTTTTAACCTTTCAAGGAAATCTGAGCAGACCTGTTGACGCAAGAGCTTTTGGTCAGGAGTCAGGTTTTTTGGCACGAACTTCGGACAGACTTTTGTCATGTGTAATTCCTCGTGTAAAATTTGTCTAACCGTTTCTTTATCGGCATTTACAGCCTCGGCAATCATCCGGATGCTCATTCGACGATCTACACGCACAATTTGGTTGATTTTGGTCACTGTTTCCGGAGTTGAAACAGTGACAGGGCTACCTGGGCGTTGGTTATCTTCAGTGCTCTCTCGGCCCTCACTGAAGCGCTTACACCACTCAAAAACACGCGCACGAGATAGAGAATTGTCCCCATAGGCCTCTTGTGACAATTTTACCCACCCCTCTACGGCGCCCTCTAGGCGCGCAGTCTCGTTATTTAATAGCCAGACCTCGTATACTATTAACATTCCCATTTGACTCAAATTTTCAAATAAATTGCGAATATTAAGCTCTATATGTAAAGTATGTTGTGTTAGAATGATATATCGAAGCCATTAGAAAGTAAATTAAATTATATTTTATAAATTATTGTTAATAACGTTCGAAGAAGAACATTATATATATATATATATATATATATATATATATATATATATATATATATATATATATATATATATATATATATATATATATATATATATACAACGTGCTGGCAACCCTGTAGCTACGGCAGGCATTGAAAGTGAAAACCTTCAAACCATGTACTCAAATGAAAAATTTTTTTGCTAGCTATTGTTGGTTTTGTATTTATTTGCAATATCTTTATTAAGCAATTTCATCGTTAAGTTTTCAAACGGTAATGGTAAGACATGCGTAACGCAGCGCTGCGCCGCGCAATTGCGTTGAAGCACTAGCCATGATATCACTGCGCTGATACCGATTGTCGGTATCAGTAGCGCAGTAACGCACTTCGGTATCAATGGTGTTGGCGCTGCCGCTTTGCAATGCCAACACCATTTGGCTTGGCGCTATGGTACGGCGCGGTGCAAAGATATGAGTTCACCTCAGAGTCAAATTCTTGCCAAAGCATATTCATTCAAATTTTTGCATGAGAGGTTTTTCTCGAACGGAAAATCAATAGCATTCCAGCTCATATTTTCTTTTCCGATTGGTTCGACTGCATGTGTACTTCAAGCAAGAACCGCTAAGTAAACATTATGAAAAGCGATGCGATCGCGGTATCATAGCGTCATGGTATCAGCGCAATGCTGCCAGCGCCGTATGTGAGTCCGAGAAACGCAGTGAGTATCACACATAGAAGAATGAGATCATGGTATCATAGCGCAATGGTATCAGCGCAGTGCACTGATACCACTGCTGGCACCAGTATCAGTGTATCAGCGTCTCAAAATTTGCTACGTTACCCATGTCTAGTAATGATCTTGCAGGGACAATAAACAACAAATATTAAGTTTTCGAAAATTTGAAAACTTTTGCCGCTAGTAACCCTAAATTTCTTTGTACCCCTATAACTTCAAACGCTGTCATTGGATCAAAACGAAATTCGCAGAGTAGGTTTCTGAGGAATTTGTGATATATTTTTGGCTTTGACGCTAGCAAAGGGTGGCCAGCGTGAGGCGTTTTTTGCTATTTTCACATCAATAAATGCTAACGTTTAGTATTCAGATCGCGAACATTTACAATGAAAATAAGTTACTTTCGAAACCACTTTGTCAAAATAGAATTTTCAATGTAGATTAAAATTTTTAATGTTAATAAAAAGTTGTTCAATTTTAATCATCCCGCAAAAACAATTCCAAGTTACCAATGTTTAAATTTTCTCAGTTCTAGAAATTTTTCGGTTGCAAACATCTTTCGTTTTTTGACCCTAAACATCTTTCTACCCCTATAACTTTTGACGAAATGATCGGATAAAATCGAAATCGAATCAGTTATTTGATTTTGACGTGAGGCAATTGTGGGAGACTTTTAGTTGCAGTGCTGGGAAAGTGTTGCAAGCACTAAGAATTTTCTTTGTTTATGTTTGCTATGCTGCTTTCAAAGTTTTGCAGTGTTTGGGTTTCCTAAATCTTGAAATTCATACAAGTGGTAGTCCTGAAATCCTTTCCACCCTATGAGTTTAAATGCTTTGACAAGACCAAAGTGGTTTTGTACTCGAAACAGGTTAGAGCACGTGTGGTAGAATATGCACTCAAAATCTGCACGATTCTTCTACTGTTCAGGTGCTCTAGAGTTGTTTTTTAAATATAGCTAGCGGCAGGCTTACGTTTTGTTACTATTCTCAATCTTTACGTGTAAGCTTTGTTATTAAGGAGTAATTATATATTTTAATGTTTATAAGTATTTGTGCGTCTTCTCTTTATTTTCTTCTGAGCTATAATTTGCTTTTGATAATTATGATTGCATAAGTGTTAGGGAGGTACATTTAATCTAAACTGATTTGCAAGTATTTACGAATCAAAAATCTCTCAGGTTTAATCATTCTATCCGACATGTTTTTCATCTTCCCAAGCACCGCTTACAATTCTACGCCGACATCACAGACACGAAAGGCTACACATCAAACAAGAAATGAGTCCTTGCAACATAATTAGGATTATCGGACGATATTGTATTTTGTCTGCATCTTAGTCGGCAGACAAAATACAATACGGAATTGAGAGACTTTAATAATGACTGAAAAATTTTCAGTTTATCTTTAATTCTTGAACGATTTATATCCTTATTTTTGTACAGGATGTCTTTGGTCTCAATACATTCAAATTCTCAGTGACCATTAGTTATTTTTTGTTGCGTTCTTGTCTAAAATTCCTTTATCATTGCAAATCAACTCAATACAATCAATGTACAATGTATTATTCATTTTTATTAGGATGAGCGAGGAAAATTCCATCGATCCTTTTATGCAACTACTTAAAACTTAAAAACATGTAAGTGATTGATTAAGGAAATCGCAAATAAATACCAGTACTAAAAACTGCTTGCAATAGATAAAAGAGAGAAATTCTTTTTCGCTCCGAAAACAATATTTCTTTCAGCTTCCGCTGATTTTGGACATTGATTTATTTTCTTCTCTCGCTGTTGAACTTGTTTCGACTCAATCCACCACTCTGTGCAACGTCTTTACAATAAATAATGGAAAAGTTACAAACATCAACGGAAATGCATTTGGCTCGAAAGTAAGCAAGAAAATGGAACGTTAAGCTTTCTTCTCCAAGAAATGAACAATCTTACAGAACAGCATTGAGAGGAAGTTTGGCTGAAAAATAAAATCTTATCACACCCGGCACTTATTTCAGTAATTCACTGAATGCAAAAAGTAAGCAAAAAGTGAAAGTTTGACTTGAAGCAGTAGTTGAGTGTTGAAGTGACTTAAAAGTTTTCTCTGTATGTGCTATTCGTTTTAAGCTAACTGTAGCTTGCATACTAGTTGACTTTGATAAGTGTCCTTGGTTTAACCTCAATATGATTATTTATTTCATTTTAGTTGTGCAGAAGGAGGTAGACATGACATGGGTCGCAAATATATAAATTACAGCATCAACCTTTTCCGCAACCCGTCTTTCGCTTGCGTATGCACAAACCAGCACACATGGGCCGATAATACAAAATTATACCGAATTTTCTTTATGATTCTTCCAGCTCAGCACTTAATGCAGAAATAATAGAATAGGAAAATTTAAGATTTTATTTACTTATTACGTTATCGGATTTGAATAAGTTTACTACATTTTCAAAGGTTACATAGAAGAAGAGTTCCTTTTTCTTATCATCAACAGTTAATTGAAAATGCGCTCATCTGAAAAATGGAAAATAAAATATTTTCCGCCGCCGTATTTAAAATGTGTGAATTTGCTGAAAGGAATGTAGGAGTTTACTCAACACAATCCGATGTTTCCAGTGTCTACATGATATAATTGCATGTACGGTAATCCTCATCCCTTACTTGCAATGCTCAGAAAGATTTTCTAGACACTGAAGAAAAGCGTTTGTTGGAAAATTTCCACATGCGTAAGTGTTTAATTTACCCGGATAATCCTGAAGAGAAATTCAAACATAACTCAAATTAATGTTTAAACGATATTTGTTTATGTGGTCGTTTATCCAGGAAAATGAAATGGGCAAAAAGCCTATGAATCTTGTGCCTTAGATGCAAAATAATTTCTTCTGGGTTTTTTGCCATGGTATCCTGCTTTCATACAGAAATTTCTCACACTCCTTGCAGCTTTTGTGTAACCAATTACTGCTTTCAATTCCACCTTTTTAGATGGAACATTTATGTTTGGGTTCTTCTAAATTTCCCTTCCGATTCTCAGTGTGTCGTCAACATTTCTTCTAGGTGGGAGCCCCATACCATACTCTAGATAGTAAATCGCGATCTTTCGATAGTTTTATCAATTTTATTATATGTTTTTCTCTTCCTTTTAAAGTCACTTTCCGCTCCTCGATTGACGTTTCGAAACCTATTTTGCTGTTGACATTTTAATTAAAATTAGCGACTACTTTGAGAATTTTCGTAAGTCGGGTAACTTATGGAGTATCTGCCGAGGATATCATGAAATTCATCACGTCTAGGCTTGGCTTTTCGCCTAACATTTTATCTTGCGTTATTAAACTCACCCCTGACAACTTACCGGACAAAGCTTTTGCCTTCTTCGAGATCGTCGTATCTGCTGGCTTGGACATCGAACTTGGGCCGAAATTTTGGCCTGCTGGAATCCTCGTTAGAGAGTTTCAACAACGCCAATGAAAAAATCAGAACAACGTCAAACAAGTTTTACATGCCTAACTAATAGATCTACTTCGACCAAACTTAAGGAAGTTCTGCTCGCGACTACTTTAGATTTTCATCACATTATCTGTTTTACAGAAACATGGCTTAATGACAATACTCTGAACAGAGAATTCCTTCCATGCCATACCGTTTTCCGGAGAGATCGTGATCGGGTTGCTTCTTGTAGAGCCGATGGCGAAGGGTTTTTAATTGCCATCCATAACACTCTTCGTGGAACACTCTGTGCCGAGTTTGTTCCTTCTCCTCCTGTTGGGTGTATTGTTTTACGTGTCATCCTTTCCCCAATTTCCGATTTACTGGTCCGCTGTGTTTGTATCCCCTGTAATTTGTCTGTCACTGCATATGAACATTTTTACTCGGAGCTTTATAGTTTCATCTTCTCTCGATGTCCTTCAATTTCCCTCCTAATTTTAGGTGACTTCAACATGCCCACTGTGGAGTGGAACTCCAATAAACTCAGTTTACTATCGTATAACCACCTCCCTGTCCCGACTTCTTCCTTCCTTTCACTTTGTTCTTGTTCCCAAATTAACTACCTTCGTAGCACCAATAACAGAATCTTCGATTGAGTCCTTACTAGCGTTAACGTAGATTCCCTTTCTCACTCTCCTGCTCCTTTTGCATATGTGCAACCCGATCTTCATCACCATTCTCTCTTGCTTGATTTTGACCTCAACTTCCAGGTAAGGAATAAATATCCTTCTTTCCAGCGTTACAACTTCTTTATAGCTGACTTTCAAAAAATGTGCTCTGGAATCAATCTTATCAATTGGTTTTCATTTTTCAAATGATTGGATGTTGATTGTGCATTGTCCAAGTTCTACTCTGTCTTTTCTAACCTTATCTTTCGTTTTACTCCCATCAAACGTCCTTTCAAACCTAATGATGTATCTTGGTTTACATTAAAAGTCTCTGATGCTCTTAAAGCTAAGGAAAAAGCTCGTGAAAAGTTGAAAAAGACGGGTATATTTACTGACCTTCAGAAGTTCCGTAGTTTGCGTTCTGATGCTAAAAATGTGCTCAAGCAGGCAATGCGTGATTTCTTTTTGAGCACCGAGGCTTCAATTCGTTCGAATCAATCTAAATTCTTTTGCTCCTACATCCGTTCCTGCGAATCCAATTCCTTAGTTCCTGATTCTATGTATCTTGATGATGTTACTGCTCCCACTCCTCAGGCTATTTGTGATTTGTTTGCTGCCTTTTTTTCTTCCTCCTTTAAAAAAACCCACTGAATACCTAGATAGCTCCCACTTTCTTCCGTACCTCACCTGGATTATCTATGTTTAGCACCAATCCATTCGTACTAAACATAAAACAAATCCTTTTGCATAGCTTAAATTCTAATGCTAGTTTCCGTCCTGATGGTATTGCGGATATCCTTGTCAAATCCCTCTCATCCTCGTTTCGTGTTCATATCGCTATCTTTATGGAAATCCGCCAATATATTCCCAATCTTCAAATTTAGTGATCCTTTCATTGTTTCCAATTATCGTCCTAGATCTCTCCTCTGATGTTTCAGTAAAATCCTTGAAAGTCTACAATGGAATTTATCCTTCTCTACAGATTTTATTTGCTCCTGAGCAGCATGGTTTCATCAAGAGTCACTCTACATCGACCAACCTTATGGAGTTCACTAATTTTTTCGCCTTTGTCTTCGATTGTCAACGTCAAGTAATTTACACAGACTTTTCGAAGGCTTTTGATTCTGTGAACCATAGCCTTAGCCTACTTAAACCCATAGCCTACTTAAACTTAAAGGGACATAGCACCTTCAAATTTTTCATAAATCGACTTTAGTTTTTTGATTGGATATGTTAGAATGAAGCTTTAAAAACATGATTTTAATAATATAAAATTGAAATTATAAAAAAAAATTATGACCATA
The DNA here is from genome assembly GCA_963978885.1 of Nemotelus pantherinus. NCBI lineage: Eukaryota > Metazoa > Arthropoda > Insecta > Diptera > Stratiomyidae > Nemotelus > Nemotelus pantherinus. The sequence continues at coordinate 196,415,199 of OZ022263.1, read as the reverse complement.
CATAGCGAAGCGCGCCAAGGTCATTTTTTCTATGATTTTCGTTCACTTCGCTATACCGCTACATAGACAAAGGCAAAAGTGTAGAGAAAGATAAGTGAGTCAACTCCTTCAAAAGAAGCAAAAAAAAGTTAGCCTCGGCAAAAAAAAAATAAAAAAAAAATTAGCTGAAAAAGATGCTTCTAAAAAAAGTGTTGAAACTTCAAAAAAAGGTCCGAAAAAACTTCAACTGACACTAAAATTAATGAAAAATTTATCAACATATTATGGTCTACCTATACGATGAAATTATAATTCGGTTGAAAACATGTGCAAGGAAATTTGGGCATATTCCCAAAAAATTTCAACTGATGAGAACCCTGAACATTCTTATTGTCCTGTTGGAGAAAAGACTTGGTGTAACTGGCGCAAGGCGGAGGCAGCTGGTGGTAAAGCTTCAAAAAATTTCAAGCATCCTCCACCTTTAGATGATGAGGTACAAGAAGTTTTAAAGCCTATTTATGAAGACTTATCATCAAAAGATTTATTAAAGCGCTGCTTGGGCAATTTTACGCAGAATAATAACGAAAGCATAATTCTTGTATTTGGAATTTGGCCCACAAGCATACTTTTTGTGGAAAAAATATCATAAATATGGCTGCAAATATTTCTGCATGTACATTCAATGAAGGAATTATGGCTATCTTGAAAATAATGCAAGTCATGGGAATTACAATTGGCCAATGTGCGCTGGAACATGCAGAAAACAGAGATGCTGCAAGAACCAACCAGGCGGAAAAACACTCGATCGAGGCATATAAGAGGCCAGAACTTTTCAAAGAGTATTGTATATTGTATGGTACAGGCAACGCAGATTAAATTTCGGTAAGATTTATTACAAAAAATATTGAATTTTAACTTTAAACGCGATTTTCTCAAAACAAACTTTTTTCAAGTTGGCGTGCATGATTGAGAAATTTTTTTTTCACGTTAATTTGCACATGTTAATGCTCAGAATTAACTACGGATGAAAAAATCGGCATTACATTTTTTTAGTTATAACCGATTTTTGGGGGAAAAACCTCGATTTTCGAATAAGTGCCGCCATTTTGTTATTTTTCAACCAAATTTTTTGTTTTTTAGTTCATTCCAAGGCCGCTTTGATGCTGATAAAAACTCGGTTTTTGTTTTTTTTCTCAGCCTCTTCTGAGGGCAGTTATCGTGCACGCCAAGTTTTTTTGGTGTTTTTTCAAAAAAAAAATTGTAGCAGACGACAGGGGGCCAAAAAAATTGTTTAAAAATTTTTTTTAAGTAGGATAAAGAAAGTCAAGTATGTGTACAAAGTTTCATTAAGATATGTCTTTTTATTCAATTAAAAACTAACCTTTGAAAATAAAAACAATTTTTTTTCAATTTGAAGGTGCTATGTCCCCTTGATGGGCTCGGTGTTTTTGGTCCCCTCCTCTCCTGGTTTTCCTCCTATCTTCATAGTCGTCCCTGCAGAGTCACTTTTAATGGTTCCATTTCCTTTCCTATATATCCCACATCCGCAGTTCCTTAAGGTTCTGTCCTAGGTCCCTTACTTTTTATCTAGTTTGCCAATGACCTTCCTTTTGTTATTAATTCTCCCTGTCTTTTATATGCGGATGACTTAAAATTATACAGAGTCTGCGAACGATTTTCACCAATTGCAAGCTGACTTGTTTGTTCTTAATCTCTGGTGTCAAGACAACTTCTTACCACTGAACAAGTGAACAAGTGCCACCAGATGTCTTTCTCATATAATCTCTTTCTCATCTTCACATGTGTTCTCTTATTCTTTGTCTGGTATTTTCCTGTTAGTTGTCCAGCATTTTAGAGACCTGGGCGTGGTGTTTGATTCTTAATTAAAATTTGATGTTCATGTCATGAATATGACGTCCAGGGCCTCTAGGATTGCTCGTTTTATCTTGCGTTCTCCGTATCAACAGGCAGAATTATCGTTGATGTGGAGAAGCTGTCTCAACATATCATATCTATTTCGAGGCATTGCATACGAAATAAGTTGATGATTCGTCGCTTCTGCCCAGAACATTCTATAATTTGATAGTTTATGATACCATTAGAAGTTTTACTATAGAAGTTTTATATTTCCTCCTCCTTAGCTGCTATACCTACTTCAGTTGATTGTATTGAATATAAATTTGTTTGAAAAATTAATAAATTTGTTCGCTATAGTTTCCTCATCCAAAATCATTTTGAAATAATGAAGCGATGTCTGACCTGCTGATTCCGAAAACACAGCATTCCATAGGTGCACAGTACCTCCTTCTTATTTAACTTTTTTCCGAAATTCATTTGAAAACTTCGAAAAAATCAGTTACTGCTTTATCCGCTGCTTGTTTTCGCGATACGATAACTATTCTGCAATCGGCTCGTAGCAGAAAATATTTCAGTAGATTTAATACTACGCTAAATATTTTCAAAAGAAGTCTTTAATCCTCAGGAGACCAATAAACATAGTTTCAAAAGCAATAAATATATTTAGAAAATATTGGCGTGCCTTGAGATAAAACGCCTTTATTTAAAACTCCTCATATTTAAGTACGAAAGGTCCTTTTCAAATTATGCACCCCAACCGAAGTCAACCAACAAAACAGTGCACAAATTGGTATGGCCTAATTATAACCTTCGTTTTTCATTAACAAAAATCGCTCTTTTTTTGTGATGCCACATGGAAAAAGAAAGAAAAATTTTAGTACATATTTTTTGTGATTCAGCAAAAAGAATAAAACGTGGCAACTTTTTTGAATATACTTTAATTTCAGCAGTGAAACTTATAGCAGTGACAATTTTAATCTCGTTTGAACTTTCATCCGAACACTGCTGCTAGTCGCGAGCTCCGTGTTTACTTTTAATTGATCTGTTCCGCTCGTCGCTTTTACCATAACTCATAATTTTGAAAGCTTCTTGTAGTTCTTCTACACGTCGCCGTTTAGTGTTTTGGTGCGATAGAAGGTGCTGTTCTTCGTTTTCTTACGACGAAATCTTTGCTTTCGCATTTTTACCGCTTGCTGCCTTAAGCTTTGCGTGCTGTCACTTACTTTACCGCGTCGAGTGTGAATGTGCTTTTTCTCTGAGTAAATTTGTACATTTTCGACATTTCATACTTATCATCCGGAAAGTGTGCGCGCTTGATCATAGTTCGTGATAATTTTGAACTTGTGCTTACTTTATCGAAGCTTTTACATTTTTGACATTTCATACATTTCATACATATTAATTGAACATTATGGCACTCTGTGATGCTGCTTGCTGCTTGGACAAGAAAGATACCTCACCCATGGTGACGTGTGCTGGCTTTTGTTCGCTGTCGTTCCATTCGAAATGTGTTTCGCTGCCGGGAAAGTGCACTGATGTGATCTCTAGTCGAGACTCGGGGGTGTACTGGTTCTGTGTGAAATGCAGAAAGCATTCTATGGCTTCCTATGCTTCGCGTCTTTGCACCGCTAAGTCGGCCATCGATGTGCTAGCGAAATCTCTTGCTAAATTAACGGGCGAATTTCAATCCACCAGCAAGGAGGTTGATCTGCTGGTCCGTATTGCAAACGTTGAGCAACCTTCAACATCTTCATCCGGAGGGCTGAATAATGACCCTGTTTTACCGAGCCCACCTGGTTCCCCGACAGCTATGCGTACTCGTTCGCGGGGTCAATCCACTGCTTCGAAGCCTCAGTTGCTGCCTCAGCTGCAACCATCGCAACTATTAATGCCTTCACCTGCCGTGGTCAACACACAGGAATGTCTGCAGCCTGAGAGCCGAGTAAAGTCTCCGACCGTGCCTACTAACGATATTGTGGTCTGCTCACCGGCTAAATCCGCAAGTGCTAAGAAGAGCGCGAGTCAGCCATCGGCCATCATACCGGTACCGGTTCCGGTGACTGATCTTCCCCGTGCCGCTCCTCTATTAACAGTTGTGCGTCCACCGTTACAAATCTTTGTATCGCGGCTCGCATACTCTACAACGGCTGAGGACATTAAGTCGTATATTTTGGCAAGGCTGGGCCACGTTCCTTCACTTCTTACGTGCGCGAAATTGACTAAGGACAATCTGGACACCCAAACCATCGCTTCGTTTCGAATTACTTTGCCTCCTGGCTCGGAAAAGGCTCTCCAAAACAATTTCTGGCCTCCTGGCACCTTAGTTAAGGAGTTCATTCCAAGACCTCGGAAAAACTTTCGCACGAATTCATCGCGGAGCTTTCGAAACTAAACTCATCAACATGCAGAGCTTGAACCGACCTCTTAAAATTTACTACCAGAACGTTCGTGGTCTGAGGACCAAGGTTAATTATGTAAAGATCTCCTCGGTAATCGCGTCTGATGACATTGTCTGTCTTACAGAGACCTGGTTGTCTGGGGATATATACAGTAATGAAATCTTTCCATTTCACACTGTTTTTCGTAGAGATCGGAATCGATCTGCGTGTAATATTTCACTAGGAGGTGGTGTTTTAATTGCTATTCACAAATCTCTGAATGGAACGCTCTGCAGTGACTTCATTCCCTCCGTCCCGGTCGAATGTGTTATTGTCCGTATTTCTCCTTCACCATCTGTAGTGCTGCTTGTTTCCTCTATCTACATTCCTTGTAGTAGCCCCGTACTGGTATATGAATGTTTCTTTGCGGAACTCTCGTCCTACCTTAATAACCGCTTCCCTTCTGCTTCCTTACTTTTATGTGGTGACTTTAATATGCCGTCGCTTGTTTGGGATGATACTTTCTCAAATATTTTGTCTTCTAGCAATATTTCTCTCGCTATTTCTTCCTTTATGTCCCTTTGCTCCATTTCCCAATTTAACAACGTACCGAATACTAACAACAGGATTCTGGATTTCGTTCTAACTAATATTCACCCTTCTTCCTTTTGCTTGAGTCCTTCTCTGTCTCCGTATGTACAACCTGATCCTCATCATCCTCCTCTTTTTATGGAATTAACACTTAACCGTTCGTCTAAAGTCAAATCTGTTTCCACTCTTCGCTTTAATTTTAAAAAAGCAAACTATTCCGCTTTGTCCAACGAAATCAATGCTACTAACTCGTATAATTGCTTCAGAGGGCTAAGTGTGGATGATGCTCTTGATAAATTTTATTCCCTCTTGTCCAACTTAATTTCCTGCTATACTCCTTCCTTCCGCTGTAAAAGAAGTTCCGACCCTCCATGGTTCACAGTCGATGTTGCGGTTGCTCTTAGAGCCAAAGATGCGGCGCGTAGTAAATACAAAAGGTCTGGCTCTCTTAATGACCTTTTGAATTTTCAAAGGCTACGGGCTGCTGCTAAAAAAACAGCCAATGACGCAATGCGTGCCTACCTGGACCATGTCGAAAATTCTATTACTTCTGACAATCCTAAGCCTTTTTGGTCTTATATAAAATCCCTTAAAACCTCCTCTGGCATTCCTTCTCCCATGTATCTCCATGATAAGTCTGCGTCCTCACCTCAGGATTCCTGTGAGCTCTTTGCTCAATTTTTTTCTTCCTTTACCTCCCATCTCAGTAGTTTTTCGCCTTCAACAATTTTTCCCACACCTGATCGTACCCTTTCCACTGCTTTAACTAATCCTTTGGAAGTCGAATCATTAATGTTGTCCCTCGATGGAAGTGCTAGCCTCGGTGCTGACGGCATTCCCAATTTTTTTACCAAATCACTGTCTTCCTCTTTGTGTGTTCCTCTGTCAATAATTTTCAACATTAGCATCTCCACCGGTACCTTTCCTGCCCTTTGGAAATCCGCCAACATATTCCCCATTCATAAAGCTGGCGATACTTCTTCCATCCCTAACTACCGTCCTATATCCCTTCTGCCATGTTTTAGTAAGCTCCTTGAAAGAGTAGTTTACAATAGAGTGTACCCTTTTATTCAGCCCTTGCTGGCCAGTGAACAACATGGATTCGTTAAAGGTAAGTCAACGGTTACAAACTTATTGTCTTTTACAAACACCGTTGCTTCCGCAATCGACAAGCAGAAGCAAGTAGATGTCCTACATACAGACTTTGCCAAGGCTTTCGATTCTGTGAACCATGTTGTTCTTCTGTCAAAGTTAGCAGGGTTCGGTCTCTCTGGTGTCCTCTTTTCTTGGTTCTCCTCCTACGTTTGTGATCGTTCTTGTGTTGTGATTATTAACTCTTGCTCTTCTACACCCTTTTTTCCTACCTCAGGAGTTCCGCAAGGATCCATTCTTGGTCCTTTATTGTTCCTTTTGTTTGTTAACGATCTTCCTTCCCTCTTTAATTCACCCTGTCTTAGTACGCTGATGATCTCAAAGTTTTCAGAGTGATAGAATCCGCTAGTGACTGTTCCTTATTGCAGAAAGATTTGGATACTTTGGCTACCTGGTGCGCAGCGAATTCTCTCACTTTGAATGTTTCGAAGTGTCATCAAATGTCTTTCACCCACAAAACATCCCCTCTTCTCTTCTCCTACTCTGTCCTCAACTCCCCTCTCAATGTTGTTGCTAGTTTCAAGGACCTTGGCGTGATCTTCGATTCCAAGTTGAAGTTCGATTTGCATATTTTACACGTCACTGCCAAGGCTTCTCGTTTTTCCGGCTTCATCATTAGATCCTCTAAACGTTTTGTTAATCTTTCCACTCCTCTATATCTGTTTTTTTCCTTCGTTCGTAGTGTTCTTGAATACTGTTGCCAAATTTGGTGTCCACATTACGCTTACTTGATTGCTGCGGTTGAATCCGTGCAACGCCGATTCACCCGCTCGTTGTTCTACAAGTTCAGTATTCCGTATTGCGATTACAGTATGCGCCTTTCCATCCTTCAAATTCCTTCCCTTGAGTCACGAAGAGTGTTCCTCGACGAGTGCCTCCTCTTTAAACTTTTCAACGGCTGTATATTGGTGGACCCCAGCATTCACCTTTCTGTTAGAGATTCGGGCCGTTCTAATAGAACATTTTTTAAATTTAACGTTACATTTGCCCGTACTGACACCTATTTCTTTTCTCCCCTTTTGCGTTTGCCTCGTCAGCATAATAGCCTTAACCTTGGTCCTCTGCCTCGAACATTAGCAATGTTTAAAAATATTTTAAAGAATAACGTTCTATCAGATACATGAAATATGTCAGAATTTAATCTTTTGTTGTATCTTGTTTCTGGTCGATTTTGCTTTTGATTACTTTTCCTTTCTGAATTTAACTTAATTTTAATTTTTCTTTTTCTTTCTATATTATATATATATATATATTTGTTTTCTTTTTTTGTTATGTCTAATCTATAATTGGATTTGTTCTGTTGATTTGGACATTAATAAATAAATAAATAAATAAATAAATAAATAAATTTTAACACTAGTATAATAAAATTGATTTTGGGAAATGAATATTTAGCCTATCGCTTTTTGATATATGCAAATAAGGTGCATGACAGAGAACAATTTTTTATAAAAGCACCATTACAAAAAATATCAGCTTATAACGCTGATAATTTATAAAGGTTTTTTATTTAGAATATAGATAAAGAAGCAATGTAATTGAGGGAGACCCTAGAGTGCTCGCCTCAATGTCAGCTCTGAATCTGAATCTTCTTATGGTCGCGTTACTCCTTTTATATCCTCTGCCCCATGCAGTGTGGTGAAGATGGGTGGTTTGGTGAGTTCGAGGTGGTGAGTTTGTGGTTTGAATCCACGGTGTTGATCATGGGGGTTCGAATATGGGGTGGTCGAAAATCGTGGTGCTATAGTCTCCCCTTCTGGCTCTGTAAGGCGTCTCGGCAAAGAGCCAGTTCACGTGAATCAAGATGATTCTGCCTGGGTGGCTTGTTTTCGAGGACGACCACGTCTACGTAGAGGAAGTATCGGCTGGCTCTCGACCATAAGCTGCTTATCGTTAGAGTTGTATGGGGTAAGCATCGATGTATGGTAGACTCCTAGCGGACAAGAAGGGTTTTCTCGTGTGGCTATCTCGTAGCTAGTAGGTCCCTTCCTGGATAATACAGCGTAAGGTCCATCTCGTTTTGGGTGAAACTTAGCCGTGCTTTTGCGGGTCATCTGGCTTCTACCGTGGGTGGTAACCCATACTAAATCGCCAGGTTGATATGTAGGATCTGGACGACGTTTGATGTCTGCATGCTTCTTTCTTCGTGTTTGTTGAATCTCTGTTGTCTCATGTGCGTCGTTCAATGCAGAGCTCATTTGCGATAGATATGGTGAAATTTCGGCAACAAAGTTAGCTGATTGAGTAATGGCTGTTATGTCGTCGCTGACATCTTTGGCAGTCCGTAGCTCTCGTCCGAAAGTAAGATATGCGGCAGAAAATCCGGTGCTTTGACATCGGGCTGAGTTTAAAGCGAAACGGATGGCTGGAAGAGCTTGGTCCCATGTGTCATGTGCGTTTCCTACGGCCATGCTTATTTGGAGCTTGAGATCGCGGTTCTTCCGTTCTGCAGGATTCGCTTCTGGATGGTAAACAGGTATGAGGGACTGCGTGATGTTGAAGCAATGCATGATATGCTGCATCACTGTGCTAATGAACTGGGTTCCATTATCGCTTACGATTCGCCTGGGCATCCCGAAGCGAAAAAATACTTCACTAACCAAGACTTGTCCGCATGTAACAGCTGTGGCATCGCTTAGTGCAAAAAGCTCCACCCATCTGCTAGCAAGATCTTCTACCAGCAGGATCCATTTGTTTCGTTGGGCCGTCTCGGGTAGCGGTCCGAAAAGATCGATAGCGAGCACCTCAAATCTTTGCGAGTTGGGATGGGTCTGAAGAAGTCCAGCAGGTTTCAGGTTTGCAGGTTTGTATCTCTGGCATTTTTGGCACGTCTTGGTGTACTCCATTACGTATCTTCGGAGTCCAGGCCAATAATACCGTGTTGCGATTCGATGGATCGTTCGTTCCACTCCATTATGTCCAGCGGTTGGTGCGTCGTGAAAAGCTTTCATTACATCTTTGCGCTCGTGGGCTGGTACGACTAACTGGGCTTGCTCTGCATCGTTGTCGGGGGCATATCTATAGAGTATGCCTGAAGACATTAGGTATCCTTTTGACGTCCACCTAGTATAATCTTCGTTAGGACTGTCACTTTCGAAACAGTCGATGATCTTCCTTATGTCGGCGTCTTTCAGTTGTTCATCTCGAATTTGCTTAGAGGTTCGGTGAGGAATGTCCGTTGTGATACTAGCTAGGACCACTTCAGTTTGGAAATCTTTTGGAGGTCGTGATAAGGTATCTGCGAGGACATTCGATTTTCCTGGGGCGTACTTTATTTCAATGTCGTATGCCTGGAGGGTAAGTGCCCATCTTGCCAAACGACCGGTTGGTGACTTAAGAGACATCAGCCATTTGAGGGGTTGATGATCTGTAGTAATCGTCAACTTGCAGCCTTCGATATATCCTCGGAATTTGCCTACTGCCCACACAACGGCAAGAGCCTCCCGTTCGGTTGTGGTGTAATTCACTTCGGCTGGTGTGAGTAATCGACTTGCGTATTCGATTGGTCTTTCGTCTGCTCCCTCCCCTTGCAGTAAAGCTGCTCCCAACGCAAAACTACTGGCATCCGTGCGCAGGATATATGGCAACGTACCATCTGCTTGACGTAAGATCGGCGCGGATGTGAGAAGTTGTTTCAATTCGTTGAAGCTAGATTCCTGTTCGTTGGTCCATTTCCAGTTGGCAGTTTTCTTCGTGAGTTGTGAAAGTGGTCGTGCTACTGCGGCAAAATTTGCTATAAATCGCCGATACCACGAACAAGTCTGCAAGAATGTGATTAATTCCTTAAGATTTCGTGGGGCTGGCCGGTCACTGATTGCGGTTGTCTTCGCTGGGTCGGTACTGATGCCATCCTTCGTTAAAAGATGACCTAGAAAACGTACTGCAAAAGAATTGGCATTTCTTCAGATTTGCTCGTAGTTGATAACCACGCAAGGTGTGGAACACTGTCTGCAAATCGGCTAAATGTTCCTCGAAGCTTGAAGAGAGTATCAAAAGGTCGTCTAGGTAGGCGAACGTCTTGACACTGCTACACTTTGTTTGTACCCTTGTGATCATGCGTTGAAAGGTAGCCGCTGCGTTTCGAAGTCCAAACGGCATCCTATTGAATCGATATATTCCAAAAGGCGTGATGAATGCTGTTTTGTCTTTATCCTCTTCGCGTACTTTTATTTGCCAGTACCCTGCGTGAAGGTCGATGGTCGTCATAAATTTTGTACTTCGTGCTGCATGAAGTAGATCATCGATCCTAGGCATAGGGTAGCTATCTGGAACGGTAACGTTATTAAGGCGTCGATAGTATTCTTCAATTATGCCTTCGTCTAGCATTTTGTCGATTTCGACCTGGAGGCGGTCTCGTTTTTGCTGAGAGAGCCTATATGGTGGTGAAGCGATGGGTGTAGCGTCTTTAGCATCAATGCGATGCTCTTCAAACTTTGCTGGGGGACCCTTTGGTTCGAATACATCTCGGTTGGCGAATAAAAGTTTAGTAAGCTCTTCGTGTTGGTGCTCATTCAGCTGAGTTGATTCTGTTGATGTGAGGGTGAGTTCTGCGATTTCGACATCCTCAAAAACTCGGGCTATCGTAATGAAGTTGGATGGTCGTTTCGGTGTATCTGGAATTGGACTGATAGGGCGTGGCATGGTGCGCTCCGGGGAGTTCAGTAGTTGCAAATAGTCTGGTATTGGACTATCTTGTTTCTTTGCTCGCTTGGGGCTGTTTAGTTGTGGGCTGCTAGTCGATGCGACTGCTGGTTCCACGATGCTTGCTTCTGGGTCTTCTTTCTGCAGTATGTCGAATTTTACTTTTGGTGTATCCCTAAAATACCATATTCGCTGTGGAATGTTGAGGATCATGTTTGCAGTTTCGATGAAGTCCACTCCCAATAACGTTCTGTTGTCTCGAGAGTCTGGCATTATTAAGAAGGTGATCGGAAATGAGCGCTCTTGCAGATTGACAGTTGCTTCCGTCAATAGTACATCGGCTGGTCGTCTAATACCATCTGCTAGGATGATATTCGTGGACTGCTTGTAGAACTCGCACCCTTTGTTGCTTAGTTGCTGATACAACTGGAAGCTAGCTACACTAACCCTAGCAGCTGTATCGATGAATCCATATCCGCAGGTACCGTTGACGGAAATTTGGATCACTGGTCGGTCTCGCAGCAACAAACTTTTACTGAGTCCTATGGAGCAAAAGTTCGCTGCTGGGAGTTTCTTCGGTTCGCTACAAGTTGGACAACGACTGCGTACAGTTCCCGGTCTTCCACAACCGTAGCAGGATACTTGTGTTGCAGTTGCGGCACCATTTGCCACTCCTCTGGAAATACTTCTGTGGGCTTCCTCATTTGTTTGCTGCGACCTTTGACGCTTACGACAAACGTCTGCTGTGTGACCAAAGCTGTGGCAAAAGTCACATTTTGTTTGCTTCTTTCGGACATCTCTTGCTTGGTGTTCCTGGTGAGGCTCCGGTTGACATAACTTCTCTCGGCTGTTTTCCTCTATCACCCTGGCCTCCCTTAGAAGCTGAGCAAAAGATTGTACTCTACTTCTTTGGAGTTGGCTTCGAATCCTGATGTTAAGCAGACCAAAGATAAGGTCAAACTGCAGTTCCTCGGATTTTGCGTTCTGCGGGAGTTGGGCCAGTAATGAACGCTTCTGGCATATGAAGACATCAGTTGGGGTGTTACCATCCTGTCGGCTGCTGAAGATCTCCATATAGAGCTGATACGCATGCTTGGCAGGTGCAAAAGCGCTGCGCAACAAGTCTATGGTGTCGCTCCACGTGTGGACTTGGTCACTTACACCTCTCCACCACGTTGAAGCGATGCCTGTGAGTAGCATCGGGAGTCCTCTGACGGCTGCTTCGTCGCTTATGTGCTCGGCCTCTTTGTAGATAGATGCCGCTGCGATGAATTCTTCGACCTTTTCTGGATCGCGTTCCCCGTTGAAATGTGCTGGGCAACTCCCAAAGTTGCCAGCTGGTGTTGGCTGCGTGTGACTGGTCGTCAGTGCTGCTATCAGCTGCTGAAGCTGCCCATCCGTCATCTGTACAGTCATGTTTGACTTAGCCTGGCTTCTAGTGACAGGCGGTATAGTGGTGGTGGTAAAGGCCTCTAGTTGGGCGCCAATTTATAACGCTGATAATTTATAAAGGTTTTTTATTTAGAATATAGATAAAGAAGCAATGTAATTGAGGGAGACCCTAGAGTGCTCGCCTCAATGTCAGCTCTGAATCTGAATCTTCTTATGGTCGCGTTACTCCTTTTATATCCTCTGCCCCATGCAGTGTGGTGAAGATGGGTGGTTTGGTGAGTTCGAGGTGGTGAGTTTGTGGTTTGAATCCACGGTGTTGATCATGGGGGTTCGAATATGGGGTGGTCGAAAATCGTGGTGCTATAAGCTTCATATAATTCCAGTTTATTTTCAGTATTTAAAATTTATTGCATGTTTTGTGCATGCATGTATCCTACCAGAACATGGCATTCATTACGAACGGAAACTAGGCATATACGACGACAATTGACAGAGAACTGATATTACTGCACTTAGTCATGCAATTAATTCATCGTTAATTAGTTCTATTCCCGCGAAAGCGAAGCGCAACTGCATGTTCGTAATAAGGCACAGGACCGTAATTGAAGCCTTGTCTACTTGCTTGCTGCGATGATAGGACAAAATTCTAGGTGCAATATGATGTAAATCAAAAGGCGATTAATGGGCAACGTTGCTCATATCTAGGACAATAGTTTCATGAAACAAGTGATTTAATTGCACCATGATATTTGATTCGTATTCGTGGTAGTGTTAGTGCAGTGAGTTTTTCGTAGTCAATAGACGTGTTTATGGCAATTACCTGTTACACTGAACGGCTTGGTTTGTGATGTAATTACAATAGAATTTCAATTTCGCTCGCACTCTGTAATGAAAATAATATGTTCATATTAAAATGGTGTTTCATTAAAGTTACAAATAAGGCATATACCAAGCTAAATAGTTTTTTTTGGAAGCAATTACAAAATTAAAATTCCGTTAGTAAATACTAAGCGGTACAACATACCTAAAAAAATGTATGAGATTAAAATCAAACGTTACGTTGACTTGAGTAAGAATGAATTGTGTAATTTTTTCACAATTCATATCTTGTAAGAGTTTTATAAGTTAGATCCATAAATTCAATTTACATTTTCCTCCCTGAATAATAGCAAGGATTTAGGAACCATAGAAAAAGAAAGTAAAGAAAGACTAGCCCATTTTTGAAAAGCACTCTTATAGTAACTTTACCAGTTTCAATACAATTACTTGTTTGAAGTAAACCTAAAAAAATAATTCAATAAATCAAGGAAAGACACAATCATTAATCTAAGATAGACGTAAAGCTTATTTTCGCTTGACAAAGTTAATAGCTACTCAAATTCTCAAAATTTTATCTTTTTTAATAGACTTCAAATTTTCACAACCTTTAAAAAACCATTAAAAAGTAAATTTTGAAAAATACATAAGTTTGTATAGGGGATTGTTCCAAAGGTCGGCCATCTGGTTCCTAAAGTTTGGCATGCTGTATCTCTTTTTCTTGTCTCACAACATGGATCAAACTCGTTGAAAATGCATCTAAAGTCAGTACAGTAGCTATTGTTCCAAATATTGCGTTTTAGATTTCATTTTGAACAGTCTGATATTTGTTGTAAGACAAAAAAGTTCGGGTGGCTGGTTTTTGGAGCTGCCCGACATTAGAAGCAATCATCATCATCATCGGTGCTACAACCGTGGTCCGGTCTTGGGCTCCGTCAACAATTTATTCCATCAGTCCCGATCTCAAGTCAATGTCATCTGATTGGGCACCCCTAAACTCCGAGCGTCCTGGTCAATGCCATCCTTCCAGCGCAGGCAAGGTCGCCCACGCTGTCGGCTGCCGTAAAATCTACCGCAAAGGGTTTACGAGCCGGATCTTTTTTGTTTTTTCAAGCTGGGTGTCCTGTCCACCGAAGCCTACCGAGCTCTATCTTAGTAAATGTATCTGCATCGAGATAGATAGCATCCAATACATGGTTGTAGTGTCTTCGGAATCGCATTTCTTCAGATATGTTTTGGATCCATACGTGAGTAATGGCATACGTGAGTAATCGCATGGTCTTATACAGTAGAAGCTTTGATGTTCTGGTGATATTTTGGGATTTGAAGAGCCTTGACAGAGTGTAGTAGGTTTTTTTTGGATATGAGCAGCCGAGCGCGTATTTCTTTCTCCATGTTGTTCTGGGCGGCTACGATTGACCCAAGGTAATTGAAAGATGGCACCACAAATTCATACTCAACTACCTGCATATGCCACTATCTGGCAGGACCTGGTGACGATAGTCCCTCTCGTTGACGTGCCAGAGTCTCGGACTGCTTTCTCCAACGCCAGGTTGAAGAAGAGGCAGGCGGAGCCCATTGAAGATGTTGAACGATGTGGATAGCAATTGCGTCAGTTTATTTTTGGGATGCCAAGTTTTCTCATGGTTTTATACAGTTCTACCTTGGCTATGCTATCATAGGCGGCCTCAAAGTCTGTGTCTACAGTGAATTCCAGACATTTTCCCATCGCCTGCTTGAAAGTTACCGCCTGCGAAAAACTCAGAATTTAGGGCATTTAAATAATAATATTAATTTTTATTATAATAGAAAACTTAATGGTACCATCTACTAACATAAAAGTGATCGAAATTACCGTTCCTGGCGACCTATCCTGATTTCGAAACGAGAAGCCTATCAAATTCGCTTTACGTTAAGAAAAACCAACCGCGAGATTTTCGTTCGGGTATAAAGCTTTTATTTGGTTGCCCAGCCAGAGCGTTGCCAGTATGTACATTGAACTCTTAGCAGACCTGATCCTACTAAAGACTAATCATCATCATCATCGGTGCTACAACCGGGGTCCGGCCTTGACCTCCGTCAACAGTTTTTTCCATCGAACCCGATCACGAGCCGATGTCATCCAATTGCGCACCCCTAAACTCAGAGCGTCCTGGTCAGCGCCATCCCTCCAGTGCAGGCAACATCTCCTACGCTGTCGTCTGCCGTAAAATCTGCCGCAAAAAGTACTGAAGACTAATACATTCAACAAATTTCAATTGGATCGGCTTTTTGGGTCGTGAGTTCCCGTGAACACTAATTTCGTTTGTCAAAAATAGAAATAATTTGGTAGAGGGTTACCGTTCTTGTGCGAAGGTTAATGCGAAAGCAACAACTCTCCTAAAAAGCAACAAATGTTCTGATAACTCGATGGTTTGAAGGATTTTTGTTTGCGAGCTTGCCATAGCTAGACGTCTAGACATTCCTCAAAAACTACACAAGCGTATTTTTTGAACCCATAAATTGCTTAATGATCTGATAACTCAATTGGAAGCTATCGCATTTAGAAACCATACAAACTTTCCTTGCTTACTTTCAGGCACTTAGCGTCCGTAGAAGCAGTGTTCCCACTCTTAAATCTTCCACCGTATCAAATTTCATCAAAAAGCGTATCAATATTGGCAAAACTGTATCAAAAAGGTCCCTTTATTTTGAAAAAGTTGCAGTTTGGTCGAGGTATTGACACTATAAGTAATAATATAATAAACTTTGTTTGGAGCTACTATACTTTTTGATAAACGTAGAGCCTAAAAAATAAAAATCTCACAAATTGCTTTCGCTCTTTGGTTTAATCTGTATATTACCATTAATATAGGAGCCCCACATTAATAAATAATTCTTCTGCTTAAACAGTAAGCATAAAGCTATCGGAATACTGATGACTTGATGAATATGATAAATAAATAGATATGTTTTCTAAACAAAATTCCTCTGAACTCTTTTCAACTATAATCGGTTCTTCTTTGTATATCCACCCAAGTTTAGTGCAGAAAAACCTCCTTCCCAGGTAAACTATAAGGTACAGACATTTCTACATTCATCAACGTGAAAGGCGGGAGATGACATTCACCTAAATTGATTTACCTAAACTGTTTTTAGCTAAACTCGGCTTATCCCAAAACGTTTCAACATTCATTTTCTCGATATTATTTAAATAGCTTGAAAGTTTCAAATGTTCAGGGTCATCACATATTAGATGCCTTTCATAGTTCAGAGTGCAAAAGTAGTATGAAGCTGGCAGTTATTACTGCTAGAGAGACGAAATTTAGTTCAAGATCCAAAAAATTGAATTTATTTACTGGATGACAAAGTGTATCATTTTTCCATACTTCAGTGAGTTGCTGTTTCATTGTATCAAAAATAAAAGTTTCAAATAAAAATGTATCAAGAAGATACAAAAGTACCATAAGTGGGAACCATGCGTAGGAGTTTGAAAAGTTTCAAAACTTTATCGTAACCAGTTTCATTCCCGTTACCAGTTTTTCTAAATATCTTGTTGCTGCAGAAACTTAGAAGTATCCAGATATATATTAAAATGTCCGCTGCGGCCAAAGGGTTAAATGTATTTCATTGTAAAATGAGTTGTAAAACAACAATGTTTTGAAATTCTAAAATCAGTAAAAAAAACAAGATGGTATGACATAGTACTAGAAGTGTTGATTATGGTTAGTACTTCCTTTCATCTTCCTTTCTTGAGGTGGTGGGTTAGCCATGGGTTCGCTGTGTTGTAGGAAAATAGAAGTGCGTGCTCATTTTGAATTTTACATGCATCCATATGCTGATATTCTGATTGTTTTTGCGGTGCAATAAACAATAGTTAACAGAGCTGAAAAAGTGTCTTGCGAAATCAAAACATGTATGTACTCGTACATACGAAGAGATTTACTTATTTATTCATAACATGTTTGGCAGACCAGACAAGAAGCTAGGAGAGTCGAGTACATTAATACAACTGCTTCCAGTGATGGACGGTCTTCTTTTTTCATCGACAGCTTTTAATCAGTTAAAAACGAAAAACCAGAAAACAACAAATACAGTTTCTTTCGTGGACAATTCCTCTCAATACATTGAATAGGCCCTATTACTATAACCGCGAAAGGAAATTCGAAATTTAGGCCACGTGAAAATAAATTAAAATGACTACTTTGTTGAGCTCTTAGACTATTTCTGAAGCTATGCTCGTAATTGATGCCACAAACACTAACCGAATTGGAACATTAGGCTTGGTGGATTGCGCCAATATTTCATTGAAACGAATTCACTCAGTCCAAAGCGTTGTTTTCATTTAAGTACAGTGCTAGTAAACGCCAACAGAATACAATATTCAGTTAAGCTAATGAATCCTGCAATGGCACAAGGCAAGTTATTTCTACAATGCATAAGGAAAATTGATTATTGCTGAAGGTCTGAAAATAGTTATGAGGTATATCCGAAATTCTGTCCCTTAAGAATAATTGTTGACAGGAATCAATTTCGAAAATGATGGTTTCTTACTTTTATGGTCATGAGTATGAAAAAGAGTAAAATAAAAAACTAGTCCTGTAATCGAAAAACAGTACTCTGCTATTTTATCGAAAAAGAATGAAAAATTGATCAGGATTTTAATGTTTGATCGAAATAAAATTTTGAAGATAAAAGAGATGCTGTGCATATGAGCTATAAAAATGTTCAGCCTTGCTTGGGTTGCGGCTACATTTCTTCCTTTAATTTGATAAGTATGATACGATTCAGAGGATTTTCCTACATACGCGTGACTTTAACATGAAATATGGCACAACTTTCCTACTCGATTAAATTGCAGCATAGTGATGTCGATGTTATTTCAGCTACCATAATGTGGAAATCGAATCACACTGCACTATGCTTCTGCATGTGCTATATCGTGCATTTTTCACTAGGTATATGGGTATGTGGTGTGATGAACGAAAACTCTGCAGTCCTGGGAATGTCATGCTCCATATCCGAGTTGCACGTTTCATGAACTCTGTCAGGCCATGACAAGAGGATTTTATTCTTGCCCCGAGGAATCGAAAAATAATATCCAGAGATACGGTTGAGATGATATTATTATCTGAATTTTCCGTACTTGCTCTTGTACTTGCTGTGCTGCAAACATAATTGATGCAGAGATAATGACAGGCGAAGGATATTACAAAGTGCAATCTCTCTGTGGATTGTCAAGCGGCTTAGTCATTTTCAGTTAACATAACAACTTTCAGTTATGACAAAGTGAAACTGGTGAAAATTACATTGTATTGGTAAGCAAGTGGTATTTCGTTAAATTGAACTTGCTGAAAAAAGTTGTTAGTTTGCTTCGATTTGACATTGATTGAGGGAATTTACGAAAAACATCAGTTTGCAGCATATTGTGACAACAGAAACAGCTAAAATATTCCTAACTTTCAAACTGAAATATTTTTTAAACTCTAGTTTTTCTTTTCCTATCCTACATTTCCAGTTTCAGACAAATATCGATATTTCGAAGGTATTCTAGTTGTCCTCATCTTCACTGATATACACGGAAGAAAAGAGGAGACTACCTTCAAAATGTCGGCATCTGTTATTCGATTGAAATGTACTACTGTGATCAAAAAGTAAGGTGAAACTGTCAGTTAAAACTCCCGGGCATTAGCAAGGCAGGTAAATTTTTTTTCCTAGGTTGGTAGGACTGTCTATTACATTTGCCAAGTGTTTGTTTGGCAAAAGGTTTATTTATCTCCGAGTTACACGTGTTGTTGTAAACAACCAAAAGGAATTTTTCGATTTTTACAATGGGTGATTTTGTTGAGCAAAGAACTTGCATCAAATTTTGTTTGCGCAACGAATATTCTTGTGCAGGCACGTTGAAAATGTTGCGGAAGGCCTTTGGTGATGAAACTATGGCACAAAAAAACCTTTATAAGTGGTACAACGAGTTCAAAGCGGGCCGAGAACGCGTTGAAGACGAACCGCGCTCTGGACGACCATCAACGTCTACCGTCGAGGATCACGTCCAAAAAATCTAAGATTTGGTGCTTGAATATCGTCGATTGACAATAAGAGATCTTGCTGATAGTATTGGAAGATCATTTGGCTCAGTCCAAACCATTTCGAAGGATGTTTTGTGTCTCAAACGCGTCCAGTCTCGATTGGTGCCAAAATCGCTCAATTTTTTGGAAAAAAAAGCGTCGCGTTGATGTGCGTGAAACTTTGGTGTCTAACTATCAGGACCACTTGAAATGCATCATTACTGGAGACGAGACTTGGATTTACGCATACGACCCTGAAACCACCGACCAATCCAGCGAATATCGTGCAAAAGGTGCAACAAGACCGAAAAGACCACGGTAGAGTCGATCGAAAATCAAGGTCATGTTGACAGTTTTCTTTGATTTTCGTGGTGTGGTGCACTATGAACTCCTTCCGCCGGGCCAAACTATTAGCAAAGAATATTATTTGAATGTTATGCGTCGTTTGCGTGAAGCTATTCGTCTGAAACGGCCGGAATTATGGGCGAACAGCTCTTAGTTCCTTTCATCACGATAATGCACCATGTCATACTGCATTGGTTCTTCGCGACTTTTTTGCCAAAAACTCGACTCACATCGTTCCGCAACCACCGTATTTGCCTGATTTGGCTCCGTGCGACTTCTGGCTATTCAGCAAACTCAAAAAGCCAATGCGGGGACGCCGTTTTGACACGATCGAGGAGATAAAAACCGAATCGAAGAAGGTCTTGAAGGCTATACCGGAAAAAGACTATTCCGACTGTTTCGAGGACTGGAAAAAGCGTTGGCAAAAGTGCATTTTATCGGACGGGGATTACTTTGAAGGGGATGAAATTGATTTGGAAGAATAAACAAAGAATTTACATTTTATAGACAAATTCACCTTACTTTTTGATCACAGTAGTATATAATTTTTAAAGGGAGAAAAATATTTGAGTAGAATCAAATTGGAAATATATTTGTTTTATAATACTGATTATCTTGCACAACTAACAAGATACATTCCTAACATAGTAACCATTTATTACATGCGTTTAAGAATATTTGTTAAACAGATAGCTTTCTAAAACAATTGAGCTATTTCAAAAATTTCTATACGAACATCGTTTCCAGGGGAATCGATTTGACTTTTTGAAATTGAATGGGCTCTTTTTTGAGAACTTTAAGACAAGGACCATGGCGTTAAAAAATAATTTACCGCCCACAAAAAAGCTTGGAGTTAAGTATCAACTCAAGGTACTTAGCCGATCTTACGGTAGGCATTAATATAACAGTATTAGCATAAGTATAACAGTCTATTTTGTAGGATGACATCACGAGAAAAAATGTTGGTTCAGCTGGCTCTTAATCAAAATGCTTCATGTGTGGCTCCTCAACCTGAGGAAGAAGATATATTACCGTTGCAAGATGAAGATGGTAGATTAGATGATCTAGAAAGTTATGCGGAATCCGAACACAGTGTTCACGTAACTGATTCGGAGTAGTCTGCAAATGAATCAGATTCTGAAATAATTGATGATGGTCCAAGTAGTCTTTAAAATGTTATTATTAGAAAAGACCAAACGACGAGATGTAGATTGACAGTAAGTAATACCAAAGTAAGAAGGGGGCGTGAGAATGTTATAGCTCATCTTCCTGGTGTCAAACAGATTGCAAAAAATGCAAAGACCAGGGTGGAATGTTAGAAGCTTTTCTTTGCAGATAATGTAATCGACCATATTGTAAAATGTGCTAACATTTATCTTGATAAACTTTGACTGTTTTACAATAGGAGTCGTCATTGTCGAGAAACAAATCCTTCAGAAGTGCAAAAATCACAAACACCTCAACGCGAAAGAATTATGGAATACTGACGGCAGTGCACCAGAATATTTTAGAGCAACCATATCGAAGGAAAGATTTATTTTACTATTGAGAGCTTTGAGATTTGATGATGTTAACACCCGAAATGAAAGAATAGCGTCTGATAATTTGGCACCAATTCAGGAAGTGTTTAAAGAGTTCAATGCAAGATGTATAAACAATTACCAAGTTGGTGAACATGTAACCATAGACGAAATGCTCGAGGAATTTAGGGGTAGATGTAAATTTCACCAACACATCAGTAACAACCCCGCAAAATACGTCATCAAAATTGATTCTATGGCGGATGCAAGACCCAAAATATGGGGATCTACCCTGGCAGACAGCCTTATGGTCCGTACAAATATGACAACTGCAAAATCTGTAGTTATGCGTTTAGCTCTGCCCATTCTTGATCCAGGAAGAAATGTTATCATGGATAACTATTTTACCTCTTTTTCATTAGCAAGAGAACTGTCAGCAAACAGAATAACAATCGTAGGCACTATTAGAAAGGAAAAACGACAAATTCCACAAAAAAATTTTAGAGTTGAGAGGAAGAGCAAGATATAGCAGTAAATTTGGGTTTTTGTAAAATAAAAACGGGGTTTTGGTGTCATATAAGCCAAAACAAGCTAACAATAAGAATGTTTTACTCTTTTCTACTCTTCATAATGACGACAAAATAGACGAGGAAGCAAATAAGCGTGCAAAACCAGAAATTATTACTTTTTATAATCTTACAAAAGGAAGGGTTGACGTGGTCGACCAAATGAAATCGAATTACTCTGTTTCCGAGTAAACTGCAGATGGCCGCTTGCCGTATTTTTCACTCTTTTGAATGTTGTTTTGAACATAATATATAACCATAGTTCAGGTATAATTGAAGAGAGAAGATCATTTCTCAAAAGTTTAGCTTTGGACTTTATCAAACCACACCTGTTGAGCCGCGCGCAATTGACCACAATGTCTCTTGCGGAAAGAAACAGAATGAAAAGTTCTGGCTACTATTATTAGTTTTGTGCTTATTCTCATAGAAGAAAAAAGCAAAAAATCATAAAGAAGTTGTAGAAAATGCAAGAAAACAGTTTGCAATGAACACTTTTCAGTTGTTTGTTTTTCTTGTGCTGAAGAGCTTTAATTATTAACATTTTGTATAAATAATATTTCAAATTATTAAAAATTGGGGAAACTCGTATAGTTTTATTAAGATCTTAGTTTTATGTTGTGTGGTTTTTTTTTTTAACATTTTGTGTCCCACGTAAATAAAAAAGAAACAAGTTTCTATAAATAATATTTCATTAAAACACCCGCAAACATTTTTGAATACTATTTTTACTTTGTATAATATTCGTATTTTGTGTTTCGAACAAATTAAAATTCGTTTCAGTTAAAAATATTTCATTTTCTAGTCAAACATTTCGATGTGAGTTTTGGAGGATTAATGCGACCTCGATGCTTTTTACAGCATCAATTACATTAGCAATGCCATTTATTGCAGTGTCCATTACGGCACCGGCCTTTATTTTTTTAATAGTCCTCAAGCCTTCGCACTACTGACTAATATCAAGGATTCAATAAGCGCTCTAGACATTTTGTTACAGTATTGGGTATACAAACAGGGCTGCAAGCTGATTGTGAGCTGGTGCCTTTTTGCAGCCACAGTAAGGCTGATCTCTTGTTAGCGCAACAAGGAAACATTTGCTAGCAAACATCCATTATACATGCAGGGCAGTGTTGATTCTCTGTCATCTTTTTGAGTATTTCTCCTGGAACACTGATAAAACGACGGGTCTCTCGATCTGACATTTTGCACTGTGGTAGCTTTTAGCCAATTTAAAATTTGTTTCAGAGTGTACACGCTCATGGATGAATTAAGGATCATGTGACTAAGTCTAGAGCTTTGCAGCTCTGACTTAACTAGTATCGGTTCACTTTTTTGCAAAGTGCTTGCCACGCTATTCTTTTCGGCCGCTTGCTGAATTTTTTCAGCTATTATTTGCCTTTTTGGGGTATGTGATGTTTTGGAATGCTTATCGTTAATTATATCTTGCATCTGCTCGCAAGAATTTTTAGCCTCAGACTTTCTCCTTGGCCTATCAATAAGTGTGTTGCTCCCCCAGTAATAATTGTCAATTTGGCATTGTGATATCACTTACTCGCTGAATTTCAAACATGGTGAAGTTTATCAAGGTGTCTATGATATTGGCTACTCGCCTCATCTCACCGGCCAGCGAAGCTGTTGTCTGGCGAATAATGTTTTTGAGACAAAAGCTATTCCAGGTAACGATTTGCTGAAGCTCCACCTACAATACGTCAATATTAAACCCTTATATCTGCTTGAAATTTTTTTACTTGAATACCGTCTTCATTTCTAATTTCACCGGAATTTTTAGCTCTGGTGTAATCCATTTCAAATCTCTTAGATGAAACGTTCTAGGCAACACAAGTCTGCCCAACAGGTCACGATGACTGGGTGGTTATGATTCAGTTTTGCTGGAAAAGTTTCTAATTGAATCATTCGATGGAAAATAGCAGCCAAGAGACTCCCTAAACTGCACTGATCGACAAGAACCTTCTGAAGGTCTGCAACCTACATGGCTGCAACGTCCAATGATTCTTTATATATGGTCAGCTGGTCATTACGTTTTGGGTTTTTGGATCCATTTGCTAGCTGCCTTGTTTTTTTTTTAGATGGAGGTGAAGTCAGGAGCATGTTTTGCCATTTCACAACAAGCGAAATTGGTCAGTAGTGCGTTTAGCATTTATTCGATTTTTGCATTTGCAATTTTCTTACATTATGAAACTGTTCAAGTCAGGGATCTTAATTTCAGCTTTGGTGGAGAGCTTCTTAGCATCCTATGGTTTTAGAAGAAAATTAGTATTAGAATAACTTTGTCCAAAAATTCTTATTTCCCAAATATCAATGCAAAATTTATTAAGGATTTTCTCTGGATCGCATCATCCAATCAAATCGAAGGAGCTGTTGAATTTTTGATTTAAAGAAAAATATATATTATGTTGTGGAAAAAATTCTGCAGTTTTTGGCACCAAAAATAAAAAATCAATTTGTGTTCTTCGAAATTTTGTTAGAAAACCAGATATTGTCCGTTCATTTCAGTAACCTTCTTGTAACGTTCAGACAGACCCTTTTGCCACGTTCATAACAGATTTGTGGCTTGCGGGGGAAAAATTCGTCCAGGCCATATTTGATGGCTTGCAGTAAGTAATGGTAATGAATATAAACCAAGGTGATTAAGCTTAAAAGATATATATATTTTTCAACATAGTCTCCTAACCAGTCAATACATTTAGTCTATCTTTTTCCCAAGCCCAGGATACCCTTAGAAAAAAATTCTTTGTCTTGACTCTTCCAAAGTGTCTCAACAGCGACCATCACTTCGCTTTCATCTTCAAATTTCTTACCTCGAAGGTGTTGTTTGAGCCGAAGACAGAGGTAAAAGTCACTGAGAGCTAGATCTGGCAAATAGAGTGGGTTTTCAAGCAGTTCAAATCCTGTTTCTTTAATTGCATCCATTGCAACTGCAACCTTGTGAGCTGGTGCGTTATCTTGATGAAACACAGCTCTGGCTCGCAGTTTGTGGCGTCATTTTTCCTTTATTGCCTCTCGCAATCGTCTTATTCGGTCTGCGTAGTAAAAGCCTGATACAATGGCTCCGTTTTCCAAATATTCCATTATAATAATTCCTTCAGCGTCCCAAAAAACTGATGCCATAACTTTTCCTGCCGAACTCGACACTTTGAATTTCTTCGGCATCGGTGAAGAGGGTCGCTTCAAGGTCTTCGATTTCATTTTGGTTTCTGGATCAAAATGGTGGATCCATGTCTCGTCCATGATTACGAAACGTGAAAAAACTTCTCTAGATCTGCCTGGAACTTTTCGAGATTCATCCTTGAAATCTCGACTGGTTTCTTCTTTTGCTCGTCGGTTTACATTCTCGGCACCCAATGCGCAGATACCTTCTTCAGATGGAATTCGTTGACGACGATTCTTTGGATACTGCCATACGAGATTGTTGTGACCTCAGCTATATGGCAAAATGGCTCTTTGACCTTCAACTCAACATCTTCGACCTTGTTCACGTTGTCTTCAGTGAGGAACGTGGATGGATTCAGCGTGCAATGGTGGAATTTAGAGGAGCAAAGTCCCCTAGTGGTTCCATCAAGTCGCTGTGTATGCTTCTGGTAGATATTTTTTTCAAACAGAGGTACTTAATGACAGCTCTAATTTCGTTTTTCTCCATTTTGATGTTTTCTTCATTTTGTATTCATATTCAAATGAATGTACCTCCTTGGAATCGTGGCCTCTTTATTGTGTTTTTTTGTGCTGACTTACGAGGTAGTAAAAAAAAATTTTTTTTTTTGGTTTCATCACTACTTATCACTACTTTTGGATCAACACTTATAAATTTGAAATACTGTCTAAACTGTTTATTATAAATTTACTTTTTATTTATTTAAAATGTGTTTAATAACAATATTGGTCTCCGTTTTTCTTTTAAAATAATCTGCACCAGAAGGTTGGAAAAATAATTTGAATATTTCCCAATAATTTTTTTCAAACAAATTTTGAGTTTTGACTGTATTTTGAACTTGCTTTCATTAGCATTAGCTCGCACTTAAGAATGAAGAGAAGCCCAAAATGCAAGTAGTCGAGTCTAGCATCACTGATGACAATACAAAATTGAGTGTCAGGCAATTCAATTTCCTTCTGACCTGCTCAAAGAGCAAGTGGCTAGTAGATGATGTTCTTGATAATTCAGTCTCCCGGTTAAAAGATTTGAAGATAATTTGCACAAACATTGTTTTTATGAGTAAATATCGCCATATGAAACACAAAACGAATATCATTTTAAGCGCGCCCAATGTGGGTCGAACTGCCCGGTATTTAATCTGTCGTTTTCACTTTAAAGTTTTGCTAAGTATGAGTACGGCATACAGTCACGTACGCGAAGTAAACTAGGATATTAATGCACGGCATGGATGGTAATAAGGATGTTTCCTTGGAGGAGAGGGCACAGAATAGCTGTCATTTAAATATCTGGTCATATTCAATGTCTACAGTCATATGATGTAATTTTATACTTCAGCGGTGACACAGCTCAAAAAGCGCTACGCACGTTAGTAGCTCTCACAAACCGGAATGATATTTCAATTAACCTGCAACCAGGGCTAGTATCAGACTAAATAACTACCTTTGAACTCCCAAGTATTATTAGTTTTATTTAAAAAACCGTAAATATTATTTCAAAGGAATCGATTCCGATCTGGTAAATCAAATTAACTTTATAGTTAGTTTTAGTTTCCAGCTTTATAGTTAAGTATCAATTCACTATCGTACTTAAGAAGTATGTGAAAAGTATTCCATAATAAAGTTTTAGTTATAAATTAAGTCAATTCTGTTGCAAACGTATTAATTATATTATGTTTTTGTACATTGTCTTTTTTTCATACAATAGTAAATTGGTGAAATTCTGTGCCCTTCATTTTGTTTCACATAATCGACTTGATAAATTAATTCTATGCAACGCATTATCTGACTATAAAGGAAAATACAAATTGTGATTTCTACGGAGCATGTATGTATTTGTAGCTTCAAATTTGATTGCAATAAAAACCAATTTTAACGCCTGGAATAATATAATCAGCCAATCAATAATCAAAATTTAAGCATAAAAAAGATTTGAAAACCTATTTATCATTTTCAAATTTACGATGTTGAAGTGATTATTTACTGAAATATAGGAAAATTTCGACAACCACGTGCACTAAATTAAATCAGATTAATGGGCTTCGAATACTTAAAAGAAATATGAATGCAAATCATTTCCTGAGAGTAATATCTGGTGAAAATATACAAGTTAAGCAAGACTTACATCAACTTATCAAAAGTCGTGATGGGCTTAGATACTTCATTCCGTATTAGCTTCAATTTGGAGGAATTTTCTGATCCTGTAAATCCTACCTCGCTTTAAAATAATCCTAAAGCAATTAATTCGAAGCTGAAATCCATTCGACCGCAATTAATAACAACCTAAGTACGACTGAACTTCACATTGAATTCACAATAAGTGCGACCCAAATCACAATATGATAATGAACTTATTTCATTAGGCCAACAGAGCTACAGATAGAAGATTGTGCAAGTTGAGTGGTCCAAGAAGGGAAAACTTTTAATCCTTCTAGAGGACATTGCTGGCGATTTGCAGCCAGTCTTGATGTTTTTGTGCTGGCAAATGCATACTAAGTCTGTCGGACGCTGTCAGTTTCAGTTAGCTGTAGGGGCTATTTTTAGCTCTAATCTCTCCCGAGCTGGAAAAGAAAAATGAATTTACGATCCACTATACAAGCGAAACGTAAAAAATCGAACAAGGTCAAGATCACCGCACGTCTAAGAAAGTCCATCGGCAAGCTGTTCGGATTTATCGACGATTGAGTTATGAAGAAAAAAAAGCTAAATGATGCCTTTGGATTTTCCAAATCTTGTAAAATCATTTTCGATGATTTATTCTTGTGGGAATAAGATGCGTTGAGATTTTTTCAAGTTTTGTATGGTGTTCGACAGGCAGAGTGTGCATGTGCTGATATGTGAATACGTTTTTCGATTGTGAATCACAATTCGGACGTTAGTGAGGATGCTTTTAGCATAATGTTTATTGCTCTTTTGGTTTGCCGATAGCCAAGGAATTAGCTGCTGTGCAGATGTCTGCGCCTTGTCCAAACGAACCATCGATTAGAAAAAGCGTATTTGATAATTAGATAAACAGAATTAGCTCCATCGAATAATGTACTCGAGGTAATCAAAGAAGTTCATTAGATTATTATTTGGTAGCGGGAATATTTTCGTGTGAATCACGAAAGTGAAAAAAATCTCTTTTAAGTTTGATGGAAATTCAGTGTGTACATCTACGGTTGCACTTTCTGTAACATTCCATGTCACTAGAGCATAGCACATTTTCTTCTAATACGGATACAAAGTAAACAAGGGAAACCACCATTCAAACAACTATCACAGCTATTAATACACTACCCTCAATATTGTCCAAGATGAGTAAATTTCAGTGTTTACATCAAAAAAATCTCAATACTCACTCAATCAAGCTTGGTGCACATTTTTTAAATCTGCTCAGTCTATAAACAAAACTGGCACTTTAGTAAAGGTTTTAAGCTATTGATATTATTCTGGATGCGTTATTTTTGGTATTGTGGTTTTCTGGACGTAAAAATTGTTTATGATTTTTATGCAATTCTAAGGTCAATTTTTTAAAGAAATTTTTAAAGTACCTAATATGTCTCGTAATATTTGAAAATCAATGCTTGATGACAAGAAACGGAATTCTTTGTAGTTGCACGCCTATCAGTGACCGGTTTTGGACTCAGCAAAGCACTACAGCTATGAATGCAACATTTGGTGTATATTATTCATATTAATTTGGCGAGTCTCTTAGCTCGGCAATCACAAAATATCCATGATACTAATTGAATAACCGTTCACTCTATTCAAGAGCTTGAAAATTTAGTTGCAAAAATATTTTTTATTTTCATTGAACCTTAATGTTTTAATTATTTATACATTTCAAGCGTCTCAGGGTGCCAAATCAAGAATTCAGAATAGCTTACGGCTCCGAAAGTGAGCTGAGAACATAAAAAATTCTTGGAAATATAAAAATTGTTGACAGATGTGATATTTCATTATTAAAAAATCCTGCCATCCGCGAGCCATTCTGGCGTGCGTTGCAAAAACCGTAAGAGTTAGGTAAATATAATGTATGATGGAAATGTAGCTCTTAAATAGCTCTACAGAAAATTCCGCAACAACATACATATATCTATCTCTTATGTGTAAGCCATCATTGCTATAATATTGAATCGAAAATACAATAAAATTTTATATTTATTTCCAAAATGCTCATGATGTAGTAACAAATTGACTTTTATCAAAGCTTTTCTTTGCTGCTATAAAAAAAACTTTTTTTAACCTTCGAGCTAGGAAGGAAATCTGCGCATTGCAACTTCTGCATACAAAAGGGAAAAGTTACTAGAGAATAAAAAATTTGAGTAACATTTCGAACCTTTAAAATAGACACCATTAACATTTCAAATAACAGAATTTCAAAAAAAAACTTTGTAGGTACGTGTACTTATGTATGAAAAATGGTTATATCACTAAAGTACTGTTTTAATACATAATTTACTAAACGAAACATTAACGACATTAGGTTCGGAATTTGTTGTAAATTCGAATGTATTTCACAAAAACTCTTAACTATTTACTGATCACAGATTCGTTCGCACTTTGTTTGGAATTTGTTCGAACTCAGTGAAATATTCGCAAAGAATTCCCATTGATTTTAAATTTGTTTCTTCCAAACTTCAGAAAAGATTCTTAAAAAAACCCTAGCACATCAGAACTGCTAGAAACACTAATGTTCGAAGAAAGGTGTTTGGGGCTGCCATCCGAAAAATGTGCAGATCTTAGAAAATTTCAAAATTGTTCACTTATTTTCATTGCAAATGTTTGAGATGAAAATACTTAGTGCAAGCATTTATTGAAACGAAAATAGCAAAAAGCCCTAGTGCTGGCAGCCCTTTGATAGCACCGAAGCAAAAAATATGTCGCATCAGCCTCACGTTATAGTCAACCTGCTCTGCGAATTTTGTATTGACCCCGATGACTGCATAGGAAGTTATTGGAATGCAAAAAAAATAAGGTTACCATTCGCAAAAGTTTTCAAATTTTCTAGATTTTAATATTTGGTGTTTATTTTCACTATAAGATCACTACGATTTGAAAATTATATGCTAAAATCGCTTACTAAAGGTATGCCAAAAATATACAAAAACAACCATAGCTGGCAGCCCTGTCATTGTTTTCAAATTAAATTTCTACTGAATATTGCCTATAAAAAGTTTAATTTGCCATTTGAATTTAGTTTTGATTCCATGACTGTACTGAGCTTTATTTTCTTCAGGAATTTTCAAAATTTAAGATACAAAAATTACCATAGCTGATAGCTCCAACAGAATTTTTCAACAAAATTTCTATCAAACGTGGTTTAAAGTAAAGTTCAGCTACTGTGTGGGTTTCGTTAAAATCGAATGACTGAATCAGAATTTATAGGGCCAAAAACAGTTATTTTTCTTAGTGATTTTTCAAAATGGCACCACTGGCACAAAATTGCCCGCATTTCAAAATCACTTCTATCAAACTTGGTCCTGCTTAGGACCAATAAATTCCGTTAATTTCAATTGATTCTGATTATCGGATCGTGAGTTTCCGTGAACAGAAGTTTTTGATGCTAAAAATATAGGTTAATTGGGAAAGAGTTACCAGGCGTGTTTATTGTTAAATTTCAAAGTTTTTGCTTTGGCTATGCAGACAAAGCATAAGATTTATATACGAGTGGCTCTTTCTCCAAGAAGCAACATTTTTTCAGGAGAGTCATTAGATTATTTCTCTGCATACTATGTACCATATATAACCTAGTTATTACTATAAAAACAAGAAAAATGTAACACGCTAATAGGTAATAATAAACACGAAGTAATTATATTTAAAATATGTAGTTCTTTACATTAATACATATACACATATGTATGGATTTAATAAGCATATAACATTTTAAATTTTCGGGCAAGCGGACACCTCCCATAGCCGGACAAAACGACTGGCACCATGAATGTCCGCCTATGAGAG
The DNA here is from genome assembly GCA_963978885.1 of Nemotelus pantherinus. Classification (NCBI taxonomy): domain Eukaryota; kingdom Metazoa; phylum Arthropoda; class Insecta; order Diptera; family Stratiomyidae; genus Nemotelus; species Nemotelus pantherinus. The sequence continues at coordinate 196,384,807 of OZ022263.1, read as the reverse complement.
GTTTCACTATATATATATATATATATATATATATATATATATATATATATATATATATATATATATATATATATATATATATATATATATATATATATATATGGAAATATGAATTTTTGGCCAAATAGATTTTATTCAGAATATTCAAATGTTTCTCATAAAATAATGAACAGAAGTTTTATTCATTTCAAGAGCTTTTTATATTTCTATCTCTTTCGCTCACTTTCGGATTAGTCGTAACCAATTCTCAATTCCGAATTTGGCTCGCTGGGTACTTACAATATTTTTTTGATAGTGTAGAAAAAGTCACTATAGGGGCATTTCACGTGAAGCGGACAACGAAAAAAGATCGAGGGTCTGGATTTCGTTCATATTGCGCATAATGGTACTTCTAGAAGATAAGAACGTGGATACACAATTTTTGGTTTCTATGAGGTTTAGATGCCGAGTTATGGGCTTTTGGAAAATGGATGAAATTGTTGAAAGGTTTTTTTGGAAGCGGATTCTAGGATTCAAAAAAAAAATCTAAAAAACCTCAAAAATACTGATGGGTGTAAAAAATTAACTGTTCTTTTTAATTTTGAAATTATTTTTGAAAGCCTGAAGTAAAAACTTGTGTGAAACCGGAAGTAAAAATTTCAACTCGTTTTGTGAATAATTTGGACCAGGTTAATTTTGCTTATTTTTATGGCAAAGTTTTAGAATGGGACTGCCAGTAGTTTAAGAGGTAGGTGAATTTCAATACATAGAGTCGCATGGGGTGTCGTACCGCAATTATTACTGTTTGAGTGTGTCTTACTTATTATAGTTCGTGAATGCTTGTTATATTTTAAATTACCGCTTAGCAAACTATTTGAGAAAATTATACCCTCCAGTATCGGATTATCCATTGAGTCATCTGCAACAATACCTGATTTTCAATTTGGTTTTCAGCCCAAGCTTTTGACAACGCATCAGCTGTGTAGATTAGTGAAATATGTGCAAAATAACTTCAATGATAAAAGATCTAAAGGCTTAGTTGCATTAGACATCGAGAAAGCATTCGACACTGTTTGGCATGACGGACTCATATATAAGCTTGTAAAATCTTCCTGTTTACGTGTGCAAGATTATCCAATCCTTTCTTTCGGCCAGAAACTTCTCAGTTAAATCCAAAGCCTTCTCCGATAAATACGCAATACCCGCCGGAATTCCTCAGGAATTAGTTTTAAGCCCCACTCTTTACAACATTTATATGTCCGGCTTAGAAAAAGCACCCCAATGCCACATCGCCATGAACGCAGGCAACACCGCCATATTTGCTAGTGGTCACTGTCCAGATGTGATAATTAACACTCTGCAACAACAGTTTTTAATTAATTATAATTTCTGCATTAAATGGAAAATAAAACTTAATTCCGATAAGACTCAGGCAATATACTTCACTAAAAAGCGAGCATTAACACACTTGCCGAATCCCTAAGTAAATATCCTGGGATCCACTATTTCTTGGGAAAAATACATGAAATATCTGGGCATCCAACTCGATCAGAAACTCACTTTTTACGCCCAAGCGATAAAGTCGAAAGCTTTGAACAGCATTTACTACTCCTATCCGCTTATTAATAGGAAATCCAGGCTCTCAACTACGAACAAACTGCTTGTTTTTAAGTGTACAATGCAGCCAATCATTCTCTATGGGTGCCCTGTATGGAGTGATTGTTCAATATAACATATCAAAAGTCTGCAAATATTACAAAACAAATGTTTAAAAATTATTCTCAACAAACCCTTTTATTGCTCAACTAATCGGCTGCACGCTTCAACAAAGCTCAAGAAAGTACTGGATATCTCTAAACACTTGACCCAAAAATTTCTCAACAAATGCGCAACATCCAATAATCCTCTGGTTGCATCTCTGATCATTGATTTGTAACGACAGTTGCTGTATACGCAGTTGGCTTAAGTCATGAATCTTAGTTTTTAAAATTTTTATTTAATTTAGGTTAAGCACAACATTAAGTTTTAAGCTTGTTTTTCCTATATTACAATACTAATCACCACGCAAGAAAACTTTCTAAAAAAAAAGCTAATTTAAAATCCAAATTTAGATGTAAAGACTTTGTCAAAACACTAACCTTAAGATATTGTACCACACAACACCTAAACGAATTCAATAAAGTTATTATTATTATTACTATAAACTACCGCTTACGAAGCACCCAAATATCATATGCTGGTATCAATTCATACCACAATAACCATTTTCACAAACTTTCAAAATGCCCATCAAAGCATATACGAGTATTATCTCATGTCCAAGTAAATTATTAATATGTCCAACAATATAAAACTGCAAATAATTTGTAGCTACTTTTCGTTTAACTATCCTGTGTTGGTGAAAACCGATCTGTCTAGATAATTCCACCTCTTCAGGACTCCAATAAACAATTTAATGTCTTCAGTAAATTTCTAGCTACCTTGTTCTTCTTCAGCATTTTTTAAAAGAGACATCTTGAGACAAGAATCTGTAAGTTGTATCGCCGGGGGCATGGATGTCAGAATTATTCGGATTTTCCCATTGCTTAAGCTTAATCAGGCGTGTTGGAATATTTTCTCGGAACGTTTGCAGTTCTTAGTAAAGTTTTTCTTATTTATTTCTTATTCCTTCCCTGATAGACTTTTCTTGTATTTTACGTTACCTTAGTAACGTGATTGAGCATTGATCCGTCCTAGTTTAGTAAGATATTAAATCTATAATCAAACGTACTCGGAATTGCGCATAACTTTGATATCCTTTGTAAAATGTGTGTTGATATTAAGAATGAGATGGAAATATAAACCAAATATAATAATTCAGCTCGTTTGCTATTAAATTTGCAGAGGGAAATATCTTCTGTGAATCAGAAATTAACATAGCCCGTGGGAATCGTTTTACTTCTGCACACTGATTAAGATACATTTGAATAAAGGTAAATATCAGGATATTGTGAAACAAGAAATTGTGTAAACTTATTAGAGTAGAGAAGATGCAAAGGTACTTCGCAAATAAGATTGAGCAATTATTTATTAAGAGAGTAGCTTTGTTCTTTGTGTATTTTGGCTTTGAGTATTTATTCACTGACCAATGGTTAGTCGTGCACTTGCAGTCTGAAAACTTAGAGTTCATTCAAACAATTACATCCTGAAAATTACATTGCCCTTATAATAGTGCATATTATTATTGAAACAAGTATTTGAATAATAGTATCGAGACTGTGTAGATAAGTACAAACAATGACTTACAGCTATCGCCCTATGTGGACGATGAGTGCCTAAAAGTAGACGAACATGTTACATACGTATATGTTATATACATATACGTACATATGTATAACATTTTGGTTTGTGATAGGTTCCAATAGAAACATCAAATCATTATGAAATTTATAGACCACATTACTGTTGACCAGAAGCAGGCCTTGACTTGAAAAGAATATTTATATCTGGATGATCAGCAAATATCTTCTTTCTGCATTACTATCACTCCTGGTACTACCGATCTCTTGAAGAAGAACTTCTGGCCAACTGGAAACCTCTGAAAATATATTACCAGAACGTTCATGGTCTGAGGACCAAGGTTAATTATGTTAATATCTCTTCTGTAATCGCATCTGATGATATTGTATGTCTAACAGAAACCTGGCTGTCTCGGGATATATTTAGCAATGAAATTTTGCCCCTTCACATTGTTTTTCGCAGGGATCGTAATCGATCTGGGAGTAACCTTTCATTAAGAGGTGGTGTTTTAATTGGTATACATAAATCTCTGAACGGAACGCTCTGCAGTGACTTCATTCATTCCGGCCCGGTTGAATTCGTATTTCTCCCTCACCATCCTCAATGCTGTTTGTTTCCTCAATCTACATCCCTTGTAGTAGCCCCGTTCTGATATATGAGCGTTTCTTTGCGGAAATCTCGTCCTACCTAAATGGCCGCTTCCCTTCTGCTTCCTTACTGTTATGTGGTGATTTAAATATGCCGTCCCTGGATTGGGATAGTAATTTTTCATGTATTTTGTCCTCAAACTATATTTCTCTCGCTACTTCTTCCTTTATGTCCCTTTGCTCATTTTCACAATTCAACAACGTACCCAATACTAACAATACGATTCTCGCTTTCATTCTGACTAATCTTCACCCTTCTTCCTATTGCTTGAGTCATTCTCTGTCACCGTATGTGCGTCCTGATCCTTATCATCCTCCTCTTCCTCTATTTATGGGATTAACTTTCAACAGTTCGTCTAAAGTCAAATCTGCTTCTACCCTTCGTTTAAATTTTAAAAAGCAAATTATTCCGCTTTGTCCAATGAAATAAATTATACTAACTGGTATAATTTCTTCAGAGGGCTAAGTGTGGATGATGCTCTCTACAAATTTTATTCCTTCTTGTTCAACTTAATTTCCTGCTACACTCCCTCCTTTCGCTGTAAAAGAAGCTCCGATCCTCCGTGGTTCACCATCGATGTCGCGATTGCTCTTAGAGCCAAAGGTGCAGCGCCTAGCAACTACTAAAGGTCTGGCTCACTTGATGACCTTTTGAAGATTAAAAGGTTGCGAGTCGCTGCTAAAAGGGCAACCAATGACGCAATACTTCTGACAAGTCCTATATTAAATAATCTCTTAAAACCTCCTCTGACATTCCTTCTGCTATGTGTCTTCATGATAAGTTTGCGTCCTCACCTTAAGATTCTTGTGAGCTCTTTGCTCAATATTTCTCTTCTTTCACCTCCCATCATAGTAGCTCTTCGCCTTCAGCCTTTTTTCCAGTACCTGATTGCATCCTTTCTGCTTTTTTATCCCTTAATGTTGTCTTTCGACGCAAGCACTAGCTTCGGTGCTGACGGCATTCCAATTTTTTCACCAAATCACTTTCATCTTCCTTATGCGTTCCTATGTCAATAATTTTTAGCCTCAGCATTTCAACTGGGACCTTTCCTTCTCTTTGGAAATTCACCAACATATTTCCCATCCATAAAGCTGGTGATATTTCTTCCATCTCTAATTACCGTCCCATTTTTCTTTTACCATGTTTTAGTAAGCTTCTCCAAAGAGTCGTTTACAATAGAGTGTAGCCTTTCGTCAGCATGGATTCATCAACGGTAAGTCAACGGTTACAGACTTATTGTCTTTGACAAACACCGTTGCTTCTGCAATCGGCCAACAAAAGCAAGTAGATGTTCCCTATACCGACTTTACCAAGGCTTTCGATTCTGTGAACCATGATATTCTTCTATCAAAGCTAACTGGGTTTGGTCTCTCCGGTGCCCTTTTTTGTTGGTTCTCTTCCTACGTTTGTGATCGCTCTTGTGTCGTTACTGCTAACTCTTGCTCTTCAACACCTTTTTTTCCTACCTCAGGAGTTCCGCAAGGATCCATTCTTGGCCCTTTATTGTTCCTTTTGTTTATTAATGACCTTCCTTTCCTCTTTAACTCACCCTGCCTTTTGTACGCTGATGATCTTAAAATTTTCAGAGTGATTAAATCCGCTAGTGACTGTACCATATTGCAGAGCGATTTGGATACTTTGGCTAACTGGTGCACTGCTAATTGCTTCATTTTGAATGTTCTGAAGTGTCATCAAATGTCTTTCACCCACAAAATATCTCCTTTGCTCTTCTCCTACTGTGTTGTTGGCTCTCCTCTCAATGCTGTTTCTAGTATCAAGGACCTTGGCGTGATTTTTGATTCCAAATTGAAGTTCGACTAGCATATTCTTCACGTCACTGCCAAGGCTTCTCGTTTTTCCGGCTTCACCATCAGATCCTCTAAACGTTTTTTTTCATCTTTCCACTTCTCTTTATCTGTTTTTTTTCTTTGTCCGTAGTGTTCTTGAATACTGTTGCGAAATTTGGTGTCCACATTACGGATACTTGATTGATACGGTTGAATCCGTGCAACGCAGATTCACCCGCTCCTTGTTCTATAAGTACAGTATTCCATATTGTGATTACAATATGCGCCTCTACATCCTTCAAATTTCTTCCCTTGAGTCACGTAGAGTGTTCCTCGACGAGTGTCTCCTTTTTAAACTTGTTAAAGGCAGTATATTGGTTGACCCCAGCATTCAACTTTCTGTCAGGGAATCGGGCCGTTCTAATGGAACATTATTTAACTTTAATGTTACATTTGCCCGTACCGACACTTATTTCTTTTCCCCCCTTTTGCGTTTGCCTCATCAGTACAATAGCCTTAACTTTGGTCCTCTGCCTCAAACGTTATCTGTGTTCAAAATTGCTTTAAAAAATAACGTTCTTTCATATAATCGAAATATGTCCTAATTTACTGAATTTGTTTGTTTCTTTTTCGGTCGATTAGCTTTTGATTCCTTTTTTGTATTATTATTCCATTCTGAATTTATTAATTTTCTTGGTTTTCATGTTATTTTCTTTTGCTTATATATATTTATATACTTGTATGAATTTTTATTTTTTCTTCTTGTCTAATCTTTAATTGAATTTGCTCTGTGGATTTGGACAGGAAATAAATAAATAAATAAATAAATATGTAAATAAAAAAAGACCAAATCATCGAGTCTCCTGAAAATATTTCACTTTTGAGGCATTGGCAAACCATTCATAAATTACACGCTTTGTTGACCCTGCCAAATTGAACTTTTAACCCTTCACCAAACCATCTATTTTTGAGGACTCGAAATCTATTATCAAGAGAACTCATGATACGATCGTCAGAAAATGTAAAATTCAAAGGATGTATTTGTTTGGAGCAAGGACAGGTCTGACAGTAGTCATTAGAAAATGTAGACAGACCTCTGGGTATGCCGCAATCTTGAATTATTGTCAATAAAAAAACACTTTCTTCCAATCTTTCGCCCAATGCAGTCATCAGATTGAAACTAAACTCATACAATAGATCACCTTTAATCTTAGCTAAATTTGTCAGATTTCAGGGTCCAGTATTAAGATGGAGTAGCTAGCCACGATGATTTTGGTAGTAGTAGTCGAGATATTACTTTATACGGTATTAGTGAAAACATCGTATCAGTTAATATCTTAAGAAATATATTCGGTAGGATACTAACTATTATTTGATATTCGGCTATATTGTATCGTAGTGCATAAAGACCTGATATTCATAATGATCGAAAACAAATTTAAGCTGGTTTGTGGGCAATTTTTTTCTGCATAAACTAGCAAAGTGTTTGCTTATTTTTCCCTTGAACCAATATTTAGGACTTCAGATTGAAAAACGTACTAAATAACAGAGGCAAAATATGAAAACTCCTAGCATCTAGCGTTCTAAATAAAAGAATTCACAAATAACGACGTCAATACTAAATTAATTGACTCATAAATTTTACAAGTGTTGGAACTCCCCTCCAACATAATCATGATTGAAATTATTTTGCAAGCTATCGCTGTACATAAACCACAATTTCTATGTTTTTATAGATGAAGGCGAGTTTATAGACTATGATGGTGAAACTAATCATAAAACATGTCGTCCTTTTAATTATAATTGGTTTTCGTTGCAAGCCATCAGTATGCTCACATATAAGACGCCTGCATTATTTAACGACTTTAATGGAGTTGCTTCAAAAATACTGTATACATTTCCGACAAAAGTCATATAGATCTACATTAAATGAGAAGTAATATTTCCATCATGGATTCGACGGGAATTCTGAGTTTCCGGGCTCTCATAAAAGTTTATGATAAGTTTTACTCTGCAGGAAGTATTTGCTTGCAAGTATCCTTGATTTAGCTTCGTATTATGCATGTAAATACATATTTGTGCATGTCTAATATGTCTATTGATTAGTTTTCAGGCATAGTTCTGAGCTGTTGAATCAAGTTGAACTGGTCCTGCAGGACTTGAAAAGCAATGCAACCATCTAATTTTCAATGGAGGCTAACGTCATAGCATTGACTATGGTGTAGCAAGCAAATAGAACACATGTTTGGATTATCAAATCCAGAGGCATGTTTTCATTAAGCTTTCATTTGGTTGAGAGCAATTTATTGATAGTATAGATTTATGCGTCTCACTGGTTTTCATTCAAACTAAAAGCAAGTTTTGTTAGCACAGCTAGACGAAAACAATCTGTAATTTTGAAGATATTATAAAACCACTATTTCAAGAGAAAAACTATGCGAGGGAAGAAAATGCGAAAGGGTTTTGAGTTTCGTCATAGGATGATTTGCTTTTATATTTATTTTGCACTAATTAGATAGCTGAAAGAATGAGAAATTTAGGCACCAACCAAATTTGATTTGGACTGACTCCATAGAAACAATAAAAGAAAATCCAGGCATAAAATCGTTACCGTTATTCTTCATAAGACGATTTTCCTACCATAATTATATTTCACTTTCCTGCAACTTATTCGTAGTCGACAAATTAAATTATGATTCAATCAGTTAAAAGTGCCAACACACACGACTCACAAGCAAAGTTTTTGCATCATAAGAAATATTTCCCTACCTACGTACAACCTGCCTGAACTTTTTCCTGTAAATATCAAACGGTATCATCAACTGACATGTCAGCACATTAATATCACATTAAATATTTAATTTGAATTTGAATACCTACGACAAGAGAAGACGAGTTCTGACTGAGAGCATATGAGACTTTTCATTGCTGATTTATGTTGTTCGCTAGACAAATGTCGCATATCATTTTCGATACAGCACAATGTCTGCAAAACGTTTCGGACAGATAGCTGAAAGTACTGTGAATGGAACTTACAAACGCTTTAAAATGTGTGCATCTTTCATAATAATCGTAGCAATTTTAAAAGTTGACGTGGTATTTTGACGAAAATAATTTTGAAGCTTGAAAGGTTCTTGACGTACAGTTTCTTCGAGATATGTGCGTGGCGTTAAACTAACAAGTTGAAGACGGAATAAAGTACCTCGATAGCCTCAAGAAATTGTATACTAAGTATACAATCGGAATATTTTTGGTTTGCAGTTCAGCGGAAAGCAAAGATAGTTTTAGACGTTTCTCATCGAAGGCTCAAGACCTTTAGAGAATTGAAGGATATCTCCTAACTCATACTCCACCACGTGCTGTACCTTATTTTATTTATGAAACAAGCAAAGTACAAGCTACACAAACAATTCAAAACAAAATTGAAAACTAATTCGTGTATATGCAAATAAAACGAAAATTTAAATAAATTAAATAATTAACAATAGTAAATAATTAATAAATAACAAGTAAATAAAGCATTGGCATGCAGCTTAGGATAAGGGGTTTTGGATGGCTTAGAAAAGGGAGGATTTGAAGGATAATTTGGAGGTCGGTGGAGAATACACATTGCTATTGAATATCCTGCAGCATCTATTTATCGGCTCATTAGCTGCCTTAATAGTGGAATGGTGCTCCTTACAAGGATATTTGAAACCACTTTACTATACAGGAATTTAACTCTGATAACGTCTTTAATGACGTCAAATGTGAAGCAGGTCGAAATCATCTTTCTTCTAGATGCAAGTACCAATAAGTTTAGATGACCCAGTCGAAACTCATAAGGAGGAAGAGTATTGAAATCGTAAGAGTTGTATAATTCTCTCAAGACGAAAAGTAAGAACCGCTTTTGTACGGGCTCGAGTCTGTTACTGTGGGTTTCAAAAGCTGGATTCCAGCAAATAGAGGCATATCCGAGAACGTACAAGTGAGATGTATATTGATATTGTGACCTATAGGTTACGAAACTCTTTGGCACGTCTTTTAATGAAGCCTAGCTATTTGTTTGCGCGGGTTAGGTTCACCAGCCAGGGTTAACCGAAGTAGCGCTGTCTGGTGTTTCTCAGCGCCAGACAGTGACAATTACAGTACTTGAATTGTTTGTGAGAATATCGGCTTCTGATTGTTTTACAGCTGTAAATCGTTAAGAGCCGCAGTTTTTTGGGATATCCTACTACAAAACAGTGACCAGTAATGATGCAGTCCAGCTGACAAGACCAGCTTTTTGTAGTAAGTCCGAGTAAATTAAAGTAGGCATTTTGTAGCTGTGAGACTGTATAACCCTCACAGGATTTGTGTTAGCATGCAGGTCTGAGTTGCATGCCATCTGCGCACTGCAATCTCCATCATATTGGATACCAATCAAATACGTAATCATTTGAATAAAAGTTGGGATGTATGCCAATCTTACTGGAAGAGGTCTGGCTTCATATTTGACTAGCCCGTCCGCTTTCTCATTTCCATCAAACTCGAGAGAATGGAATCTCAGGTCCAGGTCTCAACAGTTTAAAAAGTTCCTGTCTGCCTCAAAATCATAGTTTTTGCCTTTTTTGTCAGAATGTTTGCAGACCGAGAGCCAAATTGGTGCAAATCAGGCTATCCTCTATAACTGTTTCCGATGATTTTGTCTGTTTGAGAGAAATTTGGCTTTCTGCTGATATTTTTTAGCGATTAGTTTTTTCCCCTGCATAATGTTTTCAGATATGATCCCAATCGTGATTTATCGAATAAAGCAAACGGTGGTGGAGTCTTAAATGCCATTCGTAAGTCTCTGCTTAGCTTACTTTGTGCAAGCTTCGTGGTGTCTCACTCTGTTGAGTGCGCTGCTACCCGTATTTCACTGTCACACAACGTCCCAACGGGAATCGCGGTAAGGTATTCTGGCGTAATGCATCAATCAAACAATGCTAGTAATGCGAATTTCCTATTTCAAAAGTTATTTTCCAGCAATTATAAGATATACTCGTATACATGACTTGGAGCATGGGGAATGCTGCAAGGGAGAAAGCTCATATGTTATAAGTCCAAGTCTGGCCAATGAACATCACTCGCAGAAACAAGGGGAAAAGAACTTGCGAGCATACATCGGTTGTGGGTGGTCTGCTATATAAAGCGGAAAAATGAAAATTTCGGAGCATTTCAAATCATCACAGGTAAGGCCAATGACAAACACAGCGGTTTTTGCGAGGCGTTTCCCGAGAGGAAAACCGAGTCGGTATAGTCGTGCATTACTTTAGCATTGTGATGACACACACCGCGGTGCAAACCGCCTCTCGGTTTCGGAATCGCGTCGGTAGATGAGAGAAATGACCCATCGACTCGGTTTTCGAGCGTTTTTCGATTAGTTCATTGCTGCGTAGTCCGATTGAGCTGAAATTTTCTGGATGCATTGATAAATGCATGGGATAGGGGAAGGAAAATCTGATAAGTAAATAGTTTTTTGAAGGCAATTACAGATTTTCAAAGAAAATTAGTATTAGAATCATTTTGCCCAAATTTCATTTGCATATATATACTTACATATATATGTATATACATATATATATGCATATGTATGTGCGCACGACTACTTTTTTCACAAGCATCTATATGATACTCCGACGTAATTTGTAACTGAACCGACTCGATAAACGCTTCTGAAAACCGCTGTGTGTGGCAGCCGACGCGCCAAACCGAAGCGTTAAACGCTTCGGTGAAACCGAACTGTCTGTCATTGGCCTAAAATGTATGAAAACAATTCCCCCAGTAGCAAAGAGCATGCGCTATTGGAATTTCCAATAAGCATCACAATCACTCAGCATGCAAAAACCACACATGCTGAGATACGATCGGCCGCCGGCCAAAGCTTTAATTCGTATTTATGCGTATAAATGCGAGAATACGATGTCGTACTTGCCAAAAAGCTCTTATACATAAAGCTATAGAGCTAAAAGCATGAGCTTTCCCTTGTATAAATTTTCCCAGCCTAGGACATGCAATGTTAAAAAGAAACAACATGTAATGGTCCGGTAGTGCTTCCACCCATTACGCGAAAAGCTTACCAAATATATCCGTAAGCATTATTTTTCCCCTTGGGGTCTTTGAATTACTTGTATCTGTACTGTATATGTGCCTTGTTGTGCATCCCTCTCCACGTATGAATGTTTTTTTAGTGAGCTGTCCGACTTTATTATGTCTTACTACCCAACGGGAATCGCAGTAATGCATTCCGGACAGAATATATGCAGCAAAAATTCTTGGTAATGAAAATGTAATCCGCTTGCAAGGGGTTTTCCACAATTCCATGACTGGCAAATGAATATCACTCGCAGAAATAAGGGGAAAAGAGCTTGCGAGCATACATCGGCTATGGGTAGTGTGCTATATTGAGCGGAAAGATGAAAATTTCGGAGCATTTCAAATCGTCACGGGTAAGTAAAATGTATGAAAAACAAGAGTAACAATTCCCCCTAGTAGCAAAGACAATGCGCTATTGGAATTTCCAATGAGCGTCACAATCACTCAGCACACAATAACCACACATTTCGGGTCATGCGGAAGTACGATCGGCCGCCGGCCAAAGCTTCAATTCGTATTCATGGTATTCACCCTAGATGACGGAAATGCGAAAATACTATGTCGGACTTTCCAAAAAGCTATGTCGGACTTTCCAAGGACATGCAATGTTAAAAAGAAATAAACATGCAATGGTTCGATAGTGCTTCCACGCATTACGCGAAATGCTTACCGAATATATGCTGAACCATTACTTTTCCTGTTGGGTATCCCCATTCTCCTATTGTTGTGTGTGGTGATTTCAACTTGTCTTCTATTCAGTGGAACCTCTCGTTTTTAATCATTTTGTCTACAAATGCACTTTCCATAACCCTCCCATCTTTTCTTTATTTTTGTTCCTTATCGCATTTAACTGCATTCCTAATAATAACAATCGTTTATTGGTTTGCTTTTTCTAATTTTTCATCTTCTAATCTATCTATTTCCGCATCATCCTTTCGTTACGTTGATCCTGACACTTATCATCCCCCTCTTTCCATCGATTTTTTTTTTATTGAATAGACCACGCACAAAGAGCGTAGATGAGTCGTCTTTCATTTTTTTTTAAAGTAGACTATGAGCAAATTGCTGCTGAGCTTCTCACTATCAACTGGTTTTCTATCTTTCGTGGGCTTGAAATGAAAGAAGCTCTTTCTTCTTTTTACTCTCTATTTAATTTTCTTGAATCTAGATTTACTACTGTGTCTCGTACTCGTCATGCTGTTTATCCTCCTTGGTTTTCTGTGACAGTCTCTAAATCTGAGCGCGAGAAAGATAAGCCCCGAAAGGAATTTTGCCGTAGTTCTTCTGTTGAGGCTTTTTAGCGTTATCGGTCTTTGTCAGCAGTGGCTAAAAGAGCTGTCAAAGAAGCAAAACGTGGGGACATCGCCCAAATTGAAGCGTGTTTTTTTTAAATAACTCGAAGTCTTTTTGCTCGTATGTCCGTTCTCTTAAAACTAGTAACCGGTTTACTGACTCTTTTTTTCTGAAGGAAACTTCTGCTTCTTTTCCTCAAGACATTTCTAGCTTGTTTGTTAAGTTCTTTGCTTCTTTCTTTTCCTCTCCCATCATTGCTTCAGTGAACTCTGCTGCGTCTCTGTCTTCTCATGAAAATTTCGTGATGACTAATCCTCTGGAGGTGGAAATTCTCATATCCTCGTTGGATCACTCTGCTAAAAGCGGCCTTGATGGGATTCCTAATATGTTTATTATGTCTCTCGTATCTTCCTTATGTGTACTTTAGTTTGTCCGTTGGTGTTTTCCCTTCCTGCTGGAAAGCTGCCAGTGTTTTCCGATTTTAGAATCGGGAAACATTGGTAATTTTGTCAACTACCGTCCTATATCCCTTCTATCTTGCTTTGCTAAGTTGCTTGAGTGAATAGTTCTTGAAAGAATTTATAGTGCTTTTAGTCACTAATTTTCTAAAGAGCAACATGTATTTATTAAGGGACGTTCTACGACTACTAATTTAGTGGGAATAACTAAATTCGTTGCGTTTATTTTGGACAACGGTCTTCGAGCTGATGTGATTTACACTGACTTCGCGAAAGCATTTGACAGGGTTAGCCACTCAGTGCTGCTAGCAAAGATTTGTAATTTTGTTTTATATCCTGGTTTTCTTCCTACATCCATGATCGTACCTGCCGTGTTGTTTTTAATGGTGATTCTACCCTCCCTTTCTATCCTACTTCTGGTGTTCCCTAAGGTTCCATCCTTGGTCCCCAACTTTTCACGTTGTTTATTAATTACCTTTCTTCTAATTTTATGTCCGAATCTCTTTTGTACGCTGATGAGCTTAAAATGTTCCATGCTATCGCTTCACTAAATGATTGTAGTAATCTACAATCGGATCATTTTGTTTTATGTGATTGGTGTTCTGCGAACTTCCTTGCTCTAAGTGTTTCCAAGTGTTTTGTGATGTCTTTTTCCAATAAAACTTATCCCATTTCGTTTGATTACTTTTTGTTTGATTACCTTTTGAATCATGTAGATCAATATAAGGGCTTGGCATCATATTTAAATTAAAATTTAGTTAAAATTAAAGTTAAAATTTGATCTGCATGTTCCTTTTATTGGCTCGAAATCTTCCAAGGTAGCTGGAACCACTTTGCAACCGATATCGGCACATGTGTTTGTCTTTTTATTTCTCTTGTTTGTAGCATTGTTGAATATTGTTCCAAAAAGTGGTCTCCTGGTTTCGTGTACATGTTCTGTTTTAAATTTTGTAGTTTTAAATTAAGTTCTGTTCATCATACCTTTTTCCCAAATCACTGCAGTGATTGAAAATCACTACTTAAAACCACAGTAATTTGAAAATCACTGTCATCGATTCACCGGTTATTGAGAAATAACGACATTTTCCAACACTATTTAGAAGATCCTCGCAGTCGTTCTAGCACTCCCTGCAATTCCCTACTTTGGCTAATTTGAATGGATCTCGTACTTATCTCCTGTGACGTGCCAGATCACTGTTCCACCAGGGTCACTTGAGGTTACACTCAGGACAGACTCTGTGACAGAAGCGTACAAAAGTTTTTATTAGTGAGTGTATTTACAGCTACCTTTACCGTTAACAATTTCCCGTTCGAAGGTCTCCGAGCTTGTGCTACGAAACACGCTAAAAATGTAAGTTAGCTGCAATGCAGAGTGAAACGAACGTATCCATGATCAGTGAATGAGAGCCCTCGAAGGACTGTCCTGTTCTCTAGCAACTGATCGGTTAACCCAACAAGCAGAATAATTCCTACCAGGTTTTTGCTGAGAGGTCCACTATAGGTAGGGCATTTCTCCGATTTTTTAGGACTAGATTATAAATGATAATATAAGATAGATCCGCCCCACTTTCGTCATTGTCCTTGCTGACCCAAACGGCGTGATTTACATTGGGGTCCACTTATATAAGCAGCAATTTCTTTGGCACCTCCGTGGTGAGGCACTTCACCTCCTTCGGCAGAGCATCCCTGTTATAAGCATTGTTGGCGAATGCTAAGAGTGTATGCTCCTCTTTGTCCTCCTTACACATCATGATGATTAGATCAGCCATGAACATATTATATTAAAGATAAGCGTTTATATAGAAGAATTATAATACCTTGACTCTAGCTCAGCAGCCTGGCCTGCTGCAAATATCCAAGGTTTCTGAATTTGTTTGCACGTCAAATTTATCTTCGTGAGGAGTTAGCAGTAGTTCGGCCGGGGCCAACCTGCTGTCGTAAAGAGTAATCTGTAGAGCTTCCATACCATTCATTGCATATAATTATTTTTGGCAGGACAAAAGTGAAGAGGAAAAATCTGCATAGCCATCAGGAATAGAGTAGGTGACTTGTTTTAAATTTTAGTGCTAGTTTTTAAAGTTTAAAGTGAATTTTAGCAACTAGTAGAAACATTTCTCAAACAAGAATTTCTCACGAATTTTTCATGCATTTCGCGGTTACATTTCAATTAGGAAAACTAATTGTTCACTTAAATTTACTCTATTGCTAAATGCTAGCTAGTATATCAATCTGAGCCTCTTGATTTCATTGGATTTGAAACCTAAGCTTAAATCAAATAGCACATGTGTTCCAATTAATCTCTGAAAATTTTCATTAGAATTCTGAATTGTGGCACAAAACTCAATTAGTCAAAACAATAACTTATACTCTACCTGCAGCAAAAACTTCCGTTTCAGGAGACTTAATCAAATAAATTTCATGGCGGACAAACACTAATAAACTCCGAAATGTCGTGAGCATGGCTGACTGTTCGCACTAGGCAGAGCTTCCTTTTCGTAAACAATTAAATGGAAATCCGACAACGACATTTACCGGGCGCACGGTGAAAGGTTGTTGTGTTGACAATTTGCGGAAACAGGAAAATCAACATTTCACCAAACATTGTTTACTAGTGCCTAAATGAATCATTCACGGTTGCATTGCCTTTGTTTGTTCACTCGAATTGAACAGGTATGTGTCAAGTTTGAGAAGAAGTATCACCAGACAAAATAATCTAGAAGATTGAAAATTTGAACTGGTATGACCTCGACTTTGCACTACTAAACACTAACTAAGAAACTGACATCGACTAACATATGTGTTATCTCTTAACTGCACATCTCTTTAAGAGATAGCAACGCTCAAAGATACAAGTACTGAATTTCAAATAAACAAGCGTCTGTCGAGTACTCGTCCATCAATCCTTCCTGAAGGATTAGGTGAAGACTTGTGACCACGTGCGATGCATGGAGAAACAGCTGCCGTCGGTTGATTGATCACAGATCGAACTTGGTCACGTCCGTGGGCCGCAAATAAGTGAAACAATCTGCTCCGGAAATGAGCTTCACTATGTTGTACTATCCGATGATGGTCGTGATGGCGAAGTGTAAGTGTCAGTTTCATATTGATTACTTCAGAGACAAATACTCGGAGAAATGTCGTCTATTCAGTAGAAATTTTAGTGAGTGACGCCTTTGGGCACGATTGTGGCAGCTATTTTAAACGACGTAGCTGAATGAATGTTATTCGAAGTTTGAAACAACATCTTTGTAGCACGTGGCACAAGTGGTAAGAACAAAATTAGGATTAATATTCAAGAGTTGAAAAAGATGTTCGTGCTCAATTTGCATGAATGCACCGAATACACCGAATCGCAGATTGTGACCATCGTTGTGAGCATCTAAAGCTGGGTCAATTCTTTGGTATATTCCCACACCGCCAACAGTTTAGAAAACTGAAATTATTTTAAAGGGAGTTCATTTGTCTCACGATAAAGAAAAGTTCCTAGAACATCTCCAATCAGGCAATGAAATTAAGTATGTTAATTATGCAACTTTTTTAGAAGAAAAGTTTTAGCACCATTAATTGGTGCTTAAACTTTTCTACTACCAACCGTCTTCAAAACGGAGTGTTACAACTGCCATAATATTTGGCATATATCATACGTTCTTTAATGAACGATAAGGTGTATGGTCACAAAGCCGGACGCTTTTCGCTTAGTCTTTGGCTCCCACCTCATTGATTTGATCAACCAGATTTAAGACTTAGTTCTTATGTCTCAGCAGTTGATTTCGAAAGCTGATAGATGAGATGCTGCGAATGCGTCATCCAAAAGCAGCTGCGAATGCGTCATCGAGTTTTAGGTAAAATAACCAAGGAGTTTTAAGTAAAATTTCCTCAACCAAGAATGTCCTGGTATTCGTTTCCTCTCAGAAGCGTACTCCAAAATTGTATTTTTGACAAATTGTTTTTTTTTAATCAATTTTGCATGATATTGCTTAAAATGAAAAAGAAATTTGAAAGGAGTTTTCGCAAAACCCTCTCATAGTCAGCATCAATTCCATTATCTGTGTTTGAAATTTTCTCAAGGGTCAAAAGTAAATTGCTTAACTTGTGGTAGAACTTTCTGTCAGAAACCCTGGTAAAATAGTTCTTGATGACGATCACTTCAATCACTATCAGCCCATCATCAATGAACTCTGCAGATGTCCCGACCAGCAAGTCCTACTCGGACTATAGGCGTATGATATTTGATAGCGCCCTGAGAGCCGTCGGCTTGCTGAAAAGGTTGAGGGACAACATTGGTGGCCCCGGCGAAACAAAACGAAGGATGCTGATGGTAACAAACAGCACTATTTTGGACATGTGTACGGGCGCCCTCCAAATAGTTTAGAGCGGGGATTGCCAGCGTCTTGTGTAGAGATACTCTGGACATTGCCAGTGGCTACCGTACGGCGTCAGATTACGCTCTGAGCCGAACGGAATAGGAGCTCTACTGCACGCACGCACACGAACTCTGCGGCTTTAGCAACAAAGCTAGAAGGCAAGTAACAACGATCGCTAGATGGCGAAATATATGTCTTTTGGATCCGTAAGTCAGCTGTGAGAGAGAAGTAAATTTCTACCTGTGCCGATTCAAAAGAGGGACTGTTATTTCAGAAGGCATCTTTAGAGAATGGGTGGTGCAGTTACACCGCACTGTCTTCTAGACTAGATGGATAAATACAATTAAACTCACCATACATTTTTGCGTGTGGCTGATTCACAAGTTTAGGGAGCAACTCAGGCCCCTAGAGAGATGGCTACAAATTGGTCACGCGTAGATTTGGCTGTATGCGGCCTAGCACTCTCATGGATCCCATATCCATGGAGCATATTGTTGGTCCGCTGTTCCCGGTGCATCCGCCAAGGACCGATGATCTCATCATCGTGAACCAGGCGGATGTTCCTCCCTTTACGGACGAGAAGTAGAACAATGCAGTGTCCAGGATGAAGAACCGGAAGACTCCGGGACCTAATGGGGTGACGGTTGAGGCGCTTAAAGTCGTGGCGGAGAGCCAACCGCGTCTATTATTTGATTTGTATAATTCATGCTTAGTCGCGGGGGTCTTCCCGTCGCGGTGGAAAGTAGCTCGACTGGTACGTAGAAAAGGGGAAGGGAAATCTTGGCAATTCATCAGCATACCGACCACTATGTTTGCTGAACACTGCGAGGAAGCTTCTCGAAGGGTTCCTCAAGCCACGGCTGCTGTCAGCAGTGAGATATACTAGTGATTTTTATTGCAAAACGCTTTCATTTTGGCGCATCTTCCGAATTCGCTCATATCAGACATAACCAAGTCATGAGGAGGGTGGATCGATGGATGACCGAACACGGCCTCCAGCTGGCAGTATCCAAAACAGAGATTGTTATGCCGACGAAGCGGAGGATACCAACCGTCATACCCGTGACAGGTATCTGAAAGTGACTCTGGACACCAAGCTGACGTACTGGGATCATATCCGGAGGGCATGTGACAGTGCTCTAGTAGCCGTCACTTTGCTGAGTACAAATAAGCTGATGGCCAACGTCGATGGACCCAGTGAGACGCGACGGGTGCTGCTGATGGTAACGACAGATTCCATTTTGCTATATGGAGCCAAAATCTGGGGAGATGCACTCCAAACTGAGAAGTTCCGGAAGCGCATTGCTAGTGTTCAGCGCAGAAACGCCTTGCGTATCGCCTGTAACTACCGCACAGTATCAGAAGAGGCTGTGATGGTGGTATCGGGAGTAATCCCGATCGACTTACTGGCGCGCGAACGCAAGGAAAAGAATCTCTTTCGCAGAACTGAAGCTCTGGCGCACGCGCGTACGCTTACTCTTCAACTCTGGCAACAACGTTGGAGTAAAATTACTAAAGAACAATGGACGGCTAACCTTATTGGTCTTATCGAGCCTTGACTTAGCCGGAGCCACGGAGAGGTAAACTTTTATCTTTATCAATTCCTGACAGGGCACCGTTACTTCAGGAAATACCTGAACATAATGGGTAAGGTGGTCACACCGTACTGCCGGTACTGTGTAACCGAGCTCGATGATGCTCAGCACACATTCTTTATGTGCAGTCGCTTCATGTGTCAGGCGCACCATTGAGTCCTGGTAACGCCTGAGACGATCGTGGATGCAATGCTGCTAAACGAGGAGAACTGGCGTGCAGTCTCAACATACGTTGAGAAAGTGCTACGCATAAAGCGGGAGGAAGGTTGCCTCACCGAACCAGGAACTGTGGTAGTTTCTGAAGTCCGTGGCTACTGATGGGTGTCGGCTATATGGGAGTCAGCACGGCCGGGTTGAAGTAGTGCTTAGGCGAGTCCCGACTCGGAACTTCGTGGGCTTGTGGATGTTCTTTTTTTTTAGTGAGTCAAACCTCACATACTCCGCTGTAATAGGTCACCCTGGGATCTGGTCAGCAATTTTTTTTTTGCCATCTGCACTAGGGGAAAACCAAAACCATGAGTCTACGATTGACTTGGTAACAAGGATAAGATTCTCAGTGTATGTTGAGAAAATATTTTGCACAAAATGAAAGGAGGATTGACCTACCAACCCACAGGCAGCGGCAGGTTTTGAAGTAAGTGGACACTGATAGCAAGCATGAATGAGTTGGAGTAATGTGAGAACGAATCCAGTCCTAGACTTTTGTCGCTTTTAGATGTACTTTTTTCGGAGGCCAATTTCTTACATAAGTGGTGGCCTAGGGACCTGGGTGTCTTTAGAATATTTTTTTTTGTTGATCTGCAGCAAAAAACATTAGGATATCAATTATTGTTTCTAGGTCCAATAATTATAAATTAAAAACTCATTGAATTCTCATTGAATATTTTCAGTACAGATCCTGGCTGATATTTTTTTCTGCCTCCTAGAGTAACAGCTTTGATTACAAGTAAGATTTTCTTATCTATTTGGGAAACCATAAATAATAAAAGAAAAAAACTGTCATAAAGATTACTGTTACTGACCTTCAACTGGGTTTTTTTTAGGAAGGTGATCCCACAAACTATTGAAAGGTCTCTGAAGCTCAATCGTAAGGTTGAAACATCCTTCTAATATTTTTTTCAATTTACTTTAAATTTCTAATCAGTCTTTCTAGGTAAACACTATTTCTTGAGCCTCATTTAACCAGTGGCGATTTGGTCATTGTACCACACTCTATAGCTATGTTCTCAAATTTTTTTGGGTTAAAACTGTGGCTGGAGACAGTTTTCAAACCTACAGAGATAAAAATAGAAGTGACGTCTCAGTTTTGAAGTTCACTCACAAATCAGTCGGCCGGCATAATTCCATTGTAACTTCAGTACATCACAGCTGATTAACTGACACTTGAGATCAGTTTGAGAGAAATTCTCAGCAGAAAAACTTCATGTAAATTTCTATAAGAGAGGAAGTCATGGCATCAGCAAAAACTACGCCCTTTTTTTACCACAAGAAAATTAGACAGCGCGCTTCACGTGAGATTGGGATTCATCCAAAACCGATTTGTGGAGCATACTTTGTACATCATTGTTGCATCTCTTCTGTTCGGAGCAAAAATGTTAACCGGAAATCTTCCTCTCGAACGAAGAAACAAGAGCTAGAGACCTGATAAACGTTCCTTGTTGGATTGATTACCTTAATTTTACTCCAGTATTTTTAATTAGGCAAATGTCAGTTTTTACATAAGGTCGAATCATTACTATACTCGAATTCTGGTTGAAAGTGTTCAAGCACCATCGAAATCTGGCTTTTAGTAGAAAAAACGAAACTAAACATTAAATGAACTGTCGGTTGATAATCGGACCAAAATATCTAGCTTAAATAAATCTGAACATAAAGTAATAAACATACCAAAGGATTCAGAGTACAAATTCCGCAAGCTAAATATCGATCGATTTCTAAAAAAAAACAAAAGTAGTTTCATTGAAAAGGGTTATTTCTACGCAAACAACATAGCATAGGTTTTATTTAACACTTGCATATTTTACAAGTGCAAGAAACTGTATGAATCCCTGTGGTATTTGATAAATTCAAAGCAACCTTTTCATGGAATAAAAACGTACGACAGTCAACAACGTAACAAAAATGCCTTTTCTGTAACTAGCATTATTATTACCATAATAAGCTTCTAGCACAAAAAACGAGCTACCCTTGTCAACCAACCTCGGCCAGCCGAAAAAAAACAAATTTCATTTGCATTCACCTTCCGAATTTTTAGTCCTTAGTTGATAGTCTCTTTGTAAAGCACCCTGAATGGCTTAACTGTACTTTTTTCTTTGACTGTTCCTGCATAATATTTAGTACAAGTACAGGAATTTCTTGCGATGAAAGCTCTAGCCTGTACTTGTTCCTTACGGTGGGTCTGTATGGCGGTAATCCCGGCTGTATTCTGCTCTTTTGTTTCGTCCCTAGCTGTTGGATTGTTAGCATGATTCTTTGAGTGGTTTTAATGTTATTTGCATTTTTGATCTAAAGCACTAGAAGTCCGTAGCTTATGAATAAATTATTACGAAACACAAAAATGAGCCGATAAAAGCTAATTGAAAGTAATAGAAAGTGTTATTTTAGGGAAACAGGGAATATTTAATTGTTACTGAAATAATTGATAATTCCCCCGTCAATGTTTCAAAAACAAGTTGAAAAGATATCGCACAATGAAATCAAATATTTAAGAAAATTAATACTATCATATCAAAAGATACGTTTTGGACGTTGAATAAAATTTTTGAAGAAGTTTTCAACGTATTAATAACATACTAAAACTACAAGTACTTGAACACCGAAATTCCACTAACCAGTACGGTCAATGCGCTTTTTCAATTTATAAAATAATCCTTAAAGCATTAACTACTCAACGCTGACTTTCGTTTTCGCCTAGTCTACTAATCTATTAATTTTTTACGACGTTATTATGAATCTTCACAGAAAGTCAATGTCAGCTCCCGTTAATGCGAATAGACTACTAAAAGCATTCTGAAAAGGACTCGCAAGAATTTCAAAATCTTTTGTCAGCCCACAGTCACTCTTGTAGCCTGCACTGAACACATATATTATGCACAAGCATCTATGAGCGTGTATAATGAAAATGAAGTAAATGAATATTATGATATCCATCAAGAGAGTACAGTTTTTCAGATTTTGATGGAGTGAATCAAAATTGCCCGAGAATGCAATTTTATTGTAGCTTGTAATGTATCTGCAGTCACATATTTAATAGCACTCAATTTTTCGTTTATGACATATTCCATATCACAAGTTGTGATATAAATGAATTTTATTTTCATCTTTCGCTGCAAGAATGAATTTATCGACTCAAAAGTTTATTTGTAAAAAATTGGTATTGAGTTTAAAAATAAAGGAATCGATTTGATGTTTTTGTATATACACATTTTCTACATAAACTTTTTCTTCGGTGATTTGATTCATACTGATTATTCAGAATAAGAGTTTATGACCAACGTCTCTACTTCATAATTTGGGAAAGCTCTTTGAGAAAATTTGGTTGGAAATGATTTCCACCTACTGCGAGCTCGCTAATATTATACCAGAATATCAATTTGGTTTTAGGCGTAAGTATGGGACCCAGCACGCTATCGCGTACTTGCACGATCAGATTGTGTCACATCTGAATGAGCGACACACTCCGACGGTTGTTTGTGCCTTGGATATTGAGAAAGCCTTCGATAGTGTATGGCACGGAGGTCTTCTATACAAGTTGATCAAGTTGGGATTTCCAGAAATAGTAATACGACTTGCCGCTAGTTTCCTTAGCAGCAGACAATTTTATGTTAGCGATAATGGAGCAAATTCACTCCGGGGACCACAAGGGTTTGTCACTGGACCTGTTCTATACACCATTTTCACTGCTGATCTCCCTCTTCTAGCAGGCAATCCTCAAGTTAAAGTCCAACAATATGCAGATGACACGCTCTTATTCGCGTCGAGCCAAGACCCGCTCAAAGCTGCGAAGAGCCTTGAAGATTACTTGGTCTACCTTAAATTTTATTTTGATGAATGGGGCATCAAGCTTAATAGTTGCAAAACACAGCTGACTGTATTCAGGAACCCTTCCAAGTATCGGGGATCCCAAACCATCCGCAATAAGGCCAAAAAAGTCGCTGTCTTGTTCGGAACTTCTAGAATCACCCCTAGTCCTACATTGCGCTACCTTGGAGTAGATATGCATGAATTCATGAAATTTAACCCCTATGTTCGACATAAAATTAAAGTAACCAGGTCCGCATTTCAGCGAATCATACATATTTTCGCCAAAAAGATGGGCATGACGACAAAGGCTAAATCCATTTGTTACAAAGCACTCATTTGGTTAATCCTGATATACGCATCCCCATCCTGGGTTACCTGTTCCAAATCTGCTATGGCAGAAGCGGAGATGCTCGAACGGAGAATTTTGCGTTTCTGCACTGGCAGGTTTTACAACCCGGTAACTAAAAAGTGGCCAAAAAACTCTCTCCTATATCAGGAGACAGGTCTTGAACCGCTTAGGGACCGGGTTGTAGAACTGACGACAAGGTTTTACGTACAGACAGACGGACATTAAAACGGACTGATCCGGGGTATCGGACGTATGAGTGGCTCTAATGAGCCATTTATGCCTCCAGCGGAAATAGCAGGACAGTGGCGGCTCATGGACATGCTGTTCAATTATGTTGGCCTTCCGACGAATTGGAGAGGATAGTTAAGATCTAGGTTAAGTTTAGGTCTAAGTAGGCTAAGCTAATTGTATTTAGACTTAAGCTAGATTTAGTTTAGTAAATTAAGTTAGTATTTAAGTACTATATAGCTAAGTCAACCCCAAGTATTGTACTACCTGGGTAATATTTAATAAATGTAAATCGAAAAATAAATGAATGATAAAAAAATAAAAATAAAAATCCAATAAGAGCCAGCAGGCCAAAATAGGATAGACGCTAAGTATAAGTTATTTTATGTTAAATACCCCTTTAGTAAAGTTATCTATGTACAATGTAATGAATACAATTTTATTATTATTATTAGCTTATGACCAACATCTTATTTGGTGGAGGTTAAGACTAAAACGATTAAAAACTAACCATAGCCATTTTTTAAAATAACGAATCATTGTACAATTCAACTCGGACTTGACAATCTATCGATTTGTTGTACTCTTTAACCTGAATTTCCTGTATTTCAGCGAAAATGAATTTGGAATGAATGCTGTTTGAAAATTAGTCCTGTATGCCACACGTTATCAAACGCCTAGATCAAATCAATCATAACCAATCGTGTTGATTTTCGGTTGAACTCTTTACATATGTGCTGCACCACAATTGAGAGCTGGAATTCAGTGAAATGTAGTGGCGTTCAGTTTAATTGTTCCTCCGGGATAATGAATTTTCTATGTGAAGGGCAGGAGACTTATTGGTCTCAACTTTTGTGGGAAGTAAAATTCTGTGGCTGGTTCGGGCAAAACTGTGATGATCGCTGTTTTCCAGACCTTAGGGAAATTTCTCGTTTCATGGCTAGCGTAATTGTCTTCAGTGCACTGTCAGGGACATGTGCAAGGCCTAAGCTCGCAATCGAATCAATTCACCGGAAACACAGCAATTTTATTTTTCTCCGAAAATATTTTGCCATTCGCTAGTAACTGTCATCAACAGATTCCTTGTTGTTCAGAAAGTCACGCCACTTGCCGCTATGGAGCTGCGTGATCTGACAGCTACCAATGTTTGTAAATTGGTTTGCTTCCGTTCTAATGCTAGGCACAACTGCACTCCTAACGCTTCTTCGAATTATGTTAGACATTTTAACGAAATATTTTATGTCTCTTAAGAGTTTTTAAGGATTATATTTATTTATTTATTTATTTATTCATGTAGAACATAACGATTACAATCCAGTTACATGTTGTAAGCTAGTTTATTCTTTTTTTTCACAAATTTTGATTCTTTCATAGGATTAAGGTAAAGAACCAAGCTGGAGAGAGTTGAAAGTTTTCGTTAATCTTGGTAAAGGCGAGTTAAAGTAAAGTGATCATCTCGCAAACGATACTTCAAAAGTTTCTGGGCTCCGAGTTTCACGTGCTTGATGACGGAATTTGATATCGTCACAAATAGGATTCTGTAAAAGGTTTCTACAGATTTGGAAGAGAAAGCATTGGTCGTGATATATACGACGCGAAGACAGTGTATCAATCCTGAGAAAGTAAAGACGATCATTATAATGTAAACGGGGAATACCGTGCTTGTAAAGTAACGAACGGGTGAATTTCCTTTGGATGGATTTTTTATCACAAAAGAGGCATATTCCAGAGTTGATCGGACAAGGGAAGAATATAAAAGTAAAGTTTGTTGCATGGATTCAAATATTTACGAGGATCTTAAGATAAAGCCTGACAGTTTAGAGGCCCGATTGAGATATGAACGTCAAATCTGAGCTTATTGTCAAACATAGCCCCAAGGTCTTTAAGGCAGACAAGAAAAGATAGCACATGGGCATGCAACGAGTAATGGAACACAGTAGGCTAAGTTTTATGTGAAAAAAGCAGTGTTTGGCTTTTCTCTGCATTCAGAAGAAGCTTTTTTTCCTTACACCAGCTTTCGAGGATTTTAAAGTTGAACTGAAGAAGGTCACAGTCATCAATGGACTTTATGGTCACGAAGAGCCTCAGATCATCGGCATAACAAAGATATTCACATGAAAGAAGCTGCGGCAGATCATTCACATAAACCAGGAAGAGGTGGGGACCAAGAATAGAACCTTATGAAACACCGGTTCTAGGCTCGAAAGGATGGGGCATACAGGAATCATCTCGACCAAAGCAAGATCGATCGCATAGGTATGATTCTGTCCATTTAATAATAGGCGCGTTTTTTGCTCCTCTATCCAGCAGAGAACAGAGTATACGCATAAGAAACAACAACACTCCTGTACCAGTGAATTCACTAGTACAGAAATTCTATTCCTCATTGGTAGTTGACATGCTGAACTATAGAAAGTGCTGATAGAAAAAAGAAAAGCTCATGAGAAGTTGTCTTTTTTACTGTGAGATGGCTATAGTTTTTTCAAGGTTATGTTGAATGTTTTGCTGGTTAGAAAATTAGAAAAAGCCCTTATAATTGTTGGCAGATAAAATCACGTTGTTTCCGATTCGAAGGTTTATTGCGGACTGACTTATAACTAGAGAAACAAATATGAAGTTTGCATTTTAGCGAGTTATATTACAGAGAGTAATAGGGCGAGTGTTGCCATATGAAAAGGTTTTTATACTTTCAACACTCCTCCTCAACACGAGTATTATATAAAATTACGTAAAAAATTACAGTGACTCTGTATACAAATGGTTTAATTTATGGTTTAATACCTAGTTCATCAACAAATTTAGTATGTTTCGTCTTTGATAAATTTTTAGTTAATATATCGGCTTTCATAGAGTCACTTGGTACGTACATTAATTCAATTTCTTTTGTATTTAAAACTTCTCTAATAAAGTGGCATTTAATAGAAATATGCTTTGATCGTGCATGGTACATTGAATTTTTGGCTAATTGTTGTGAGCTTACATTATCACTATATATTTTGATAGGCTTATCATCAATGTTAAATCCGATTTCTGTTAACAATCTGCGTAAATATATTGCTTCTTTAGCTGCTGAACATAAGGCCATGTATTCAGCTTCTGTCGTACTTAACGCCACACAATTCTGTTTCCTCGATTCCCAAGAGAAACCACATCCTGCCAGGTAGAATACGTATCCAGTATACGACTTACGGTCAATGCTATTGCCGGCCCAGTCTGCATCTACGTATCCTTCAAGTGGTTTTCCAGTTGCAAAGAATTTGAGCCTTTTGTTCATCGTTGAAGCCAGGTAACGTAGTATGTGCTTCAGTCCTGCTTCGTGCTCTGCATGGGGATCTGCGTTGCGTTGCGCCAGTTTTGCAATGGAGTGCAATATATCAGGCCGAGTGTGAATGGCCAGATACATCAGCTCTCCGACCAACGATTGATATGACGTTGCGTCAACCCTTCTGCAGTCGCTGTTGTCACAACCGATCTGGAAGCCAGCATCCAAAGGAGTTGATGCTGATCTACACTTCTCCATACCATGACGACTTAAGACATCCTTGATATACTGGGTCTGGTCGATTGTAATTGCACCCAGTTCGCCTTCACGCTGCACACGAATGCCCAAGTATAGTTGTAATGGACCCTTGTCAACGCAATCGAAAGCGTTGGATAACAACGTCTTTATTTGGATGAGATCGTCTTTTGACTGACAACCTATAATAATATCATCAACATATATGGCGATCAAAGATATATTACCATTATAAATCTGCTTATAGAGGCACGGTTCATTGTTGCACGGTGTAAAACCCGCATCTCTCAACACCTGGTCTACCTTTTTGTTCCATTCTTTTCCCGACTGCTTGAGTCCATACAGCGCTTTATTGAGCTTCAACACTTTGTTTGGATGTGTTGTTGACTCAAAACCTACTGGCTGCTTCATGAAGACTTCTTCGCTGAGATTGCTGTTCAAGTACGCTGTGCATACGTCCATTTGGTGCAGATACAGTTTCATCTCGACTGCGACGGCCAACAACATCCGAATGGTTGCAGCTCGAACAACTGGTGCATATGTGTCCTTGTAGTTGACACCATAAACTTGGCTACAGCCCTTTGCCACTAATCGCGCTTTAAACCGGTCAATGCTTCCGTCTTCATTCTTTTTTACATTAAAAACCCACTTGCACCCGATTATTTTTGAGTTGTTCGGTGGATTGATCAGCGTCCATGTATTATTCTTGATTAAGGCCTCATACTCGTCGTTCATTGCCCTTTTCCAGCTTTCTGCATTTGTTCCAGACAATGCTTCCTGTACAGTTTCCGGTATTACAACATTATTTCCATCAGTTTCTATTGCGCTCAGCATATTATATTGCTTTTTTGGTCGTCCTCTTGTGCCACTTCGAATAAGTTGAGGTCTACCTCTGCCTCTGACAGGAATTAATTGCTGTTGGCTTATTTCTGAAGGTATTTGCTGTTGCTCCTCCTTGCTTGTTGCCCCATCTGTTTCAGCTGGATCAAGATTTTCATTTGCTGCCTCTACTATTCCATCATCTGCGTCGTTATTTTCACCTTCTTCTGCACTGTCACTTACATAAGTAGCTTGGAACGGAGTTGACTTGCTATCATGGATATTTACGCATACATTCTCGTCGAAAAACACATCCCTGCGTTCAATCACACATCTGCCGCTAGGGTCGTACAATCTGTAAGCTTTTGAGGTGCACGAGTAGCCTACCATCACATATTGCTTGCCTTTGGCTGTGAATTTATTTTTTGGTCCTTTGTTTAATGATATAGCCACTGAGCCAAAAACTTTCAGGTGTTTCACCACTGGTTTTTTACCTGTCCACACTTCGTAAGGCGTAGTAGCATTATTCAAGGCTTTACTCGGTGACCTATTGCGTATGTAGACAGCTGTCGCAACTGCTTCCGCCCATAAGAACTCTTGACACTCTGCTTGCGTTAACATGCTTCTAGCCATTTCAACTATTGTTCTGTTGCACCGTTCTGCAACGCCATTCTGCTGAGGTGTTCGTGGCACAGTCAGCTGACGAGTAATTCCATTATTTTTTAAATATAGATCAAATTCTTCGTTTATGAATTCGCCGCCGTTGTCTGATCGAAGAACTTTTATTTTTCTTTCGGTTTGTCTTTCTACCATTTTATGAAATTCTTTAAATTTCTCCAAAACTTCAGACTTTTTCTTCAAAAAATAAACAAAGACTTTGCGCGACTTGTCGTCTATAAATGTTAAAAAATAGTTGGAACCTCCAACTGACAAGGTTTTAAATGGACCACATACATCTGAATGAATCAGATCAAGTATGTTCTTTGCTCTGCTTTCTGTTTGCTTTGGAAATGTCAAACCGTGAATTTTGCTCTTCATGCATGTTATGCACTTGAATTCGTTATCTAAATTGAATTCATTAATTCCTTTTGCCAATTGTTTTTCGACAATGAGCTTCATGCTCTGAAAATTCAGATGGCCATATCTGCAATGCCATTTATAAGCATCACTTTGATTAGCTAACAGACATTTGTTTCGATTTTCTTTAAAGAAATATAGGTTACCAACCTTTTGTGCGACTAACACTTCTTTAGCTTGTGGTTCTATTATGCGGGCACAATTTTTATTAAATATTACATTTAAGCCACTATCTGCTGCTTTGCTCACACTCATAAAGTTTGCCTTCAAGTCAGGAATATATAAAACATTTTTCAGTGTGATGCATTCTGTTTCAGTTTGTATCTTAACATTGCCGATGCCTTTGGCTTCGATGTATTTGTTTCCCGCCAAGCCAACGCTCTCTGTGTGCTCAGTAAATTTGCGAAATAAAGATTTGTTGTAGCACATATGAGTTGTGGCACCGCTGTCAATACACCAACTATCTCTTTCAAGTGGAGAAGCTGTTGCCGCTAAAAGGGTGTATGACCGATGTTGCTGTTGTTTTTTATCAGCGTTTCCTTTTGTTCTGCATTTCGCAGCATAATGCCCTCGCTGTCCGCAATTGAAGCATTTTCCTTGTTGCTTGTCAACATTTTGCCTTTCTTTGTTGTTGTTTGTGTTGCGATATTTTTCTGGCTGCAGCATTCGCTTGGGTTTCGCTTGTGCGAAATATGCTTCGTTGTGTTCGGGACTTGCATCTGTGCCTTGCCGTCTCGCTCCTTCTTCTAGCAGCTTTACCTTTAATGCTGAAAGAGATGGCAATTGATCACGCGCTTCAATCGCAACGACAAAGTTCTCGAAACTTTTTGGCAAGCTAGATAGCAATATTATTACGAGTAATTCGTCGGGCACATTTATGTCTGCCGAAAACAATTGCTCGCATATATCTGTAAATGTATCTAAATGCTGTGATACATCTCCCCCTTCCGACCAACGGAGATACATAAGCCTTTTAAACAGGCTGACCTTTCTTGCAGGCCCTTGTGGCTGAAAAATTTCCTCCAATTTTTTCCACGCAGCCCTTGATGTCGTACAATGTTTTACATGATTTAACATGTTTGGTTTCATGCACAAAATTATGCTGGCCAAGGCTTTATCGTCTTTGGCGTCGAAAACTGCCGCTTGCTCACGCGTAAAATTCTCTGCCTTTACGGCCTCACCGCACACAATTTGCCATAGCTCAGAATGCACGAGCACACTTCGCATTTGGATGGCCCACGATGAGTAATTGGACCCATCCAATTTGTCTATTTGAAAACTAGGCACACTCATTTTTTTATTTTTATTTAATTATCTACGACACACGATATAACCGCAGGCGACGCACGACCTGGGCCCATAACCTGTTGGCAGATAAAATCACGTTGTTGCCGATTCGAAGGTTTATTGCGGACTGACTTATAACTAGAGAAACAAATATGAAGTTTGCATTTTAGCGAGTTATATTACAGAGAGTAATAGGGCGAGTGTTGCCATATGAAAAGGTTTTTATACTTTCAACAATAATGTGTAGAAAGTTAAAAGAGGTAATTTTCTGTTGGTTCTTTTTCTATTTACTATCGATTGTGGTAGTTTATGTTCGTTATTTTCTCTCTTTATTTTCAGCTGTGTTATGCTACCACAGCAAATACAGCAACCTATGTCAGCCTTAGCAAATGCACTGCTGTTTGGTACTAGATCGATGAGTTTGAAGCATAGCTCTATTCTGTTCTGCATTGGAGCAAAAAAACGCACCTATAGACATCTATGTCGAAGAGTATCGACTTGTGGTCAGATGGACGTTCATCGACGATAGTCAGTTGCAAGTTCTGGTGGTAGTTTCGCGAAAACCCTTAGAACTTGACTATGAGCTATGTCAAAGTGTGTGGGTTTATCGTGGATATGCGTAGAATTATACAATTTTCCGTGATTAACCATGGTAGCTCGATTCTAGTGCGATTGCTTTTCAAGTCTTTCCAGTGCATTGAGAAGCATTGAAAAATAAGAAAAACAAAATCTTTAGCTTTTAAAAAATTATTTAGACCCGAACCGAAATTGATGTTCTTAGGTTTTATATGGATACACGCAGCAATCACCCCGAACTCAAAAGTGACGATGTGAAGGTTGTTTATGCCCCTTCTCACCAGGATCGCACTGCTTGCACCGCTACCAGTCAGTCTATAGTTACGATAATGATTCTGGTTAGAGATGTGGAGGCAAACAGGTAGTTTAAAAACTGTTTCCTGGATGAGAATGATGTTAGCTCTACAATCATTTCAGACTTTGAGGCCAGCGCCACAGCAGCTGAGCTGATCAAATTTTAAACAACATAAAACCTAGCAATGCATGAAATTATAGTGCAATTATAGGAGCATGAAGAAATGCCAGAAGATTGGCGAAAATGGATAATTTTTCCTATAAATAAGAAAGGTGATGACGCAAGGAGCAATAAATTTACCCATATAACATTGC
Source organism: Nemotelus pantherinus (assembly GCA_963978885.1). Lineage (NCBI taxonomy): Eukaryota > Metazoa > Arthropoda > Insecta > Diptera > Stratiomyidae > Nemotelus > Nemotelus pantherinus. The sequence continues at coordinate 196,352,823 of OZ022263.1, read as the reverse complement.
TGAGTATCTCTTACAAGATCTTCTTCTGCAAGAGTGGATATCCTCATACACTAAAACCATCATCGGGCAATATGACTGTGACTTCACCTTTTGCGGTCAATTTTATGGTGGAGTACAGCGAGAGTGGCCTTACTTGTGCTGGAGGAACAGTGCTGATAATCATGCTCAGAGCCGCGGACTCCAGTAGTAGCGATAATGCAAATGATATTTTACTTGCCAAAAAATATGTATCCATAATTGTTGAAAAGGAAATTCACCAGAAAGTATAGTAAGTGTATTTAAAGCCATACAACTTTAATTCTTTCCCCGTGTATGTTTATTATCAGACCGTCTGCGCTTCGCACTTATTTCATCTTAAGGCTGGTATTGACTTGAGCGCTTTGATTAATTTTCAGAAGTCCCCATTTCATTTTTTTCAGTGAAAATTTAGACTAGAAAGAAAAGCGGAGACTCTGCTGATTACTGACAGATAAAATGACAAGTAATTACATTTTTGATCGATTTTATTCTTGACGAAATAACTGCTAAGATAAAGCAACACGCACCTTATGTCTCAGCCTGAAAGAATGAGTATTAAAATTTATTCTCTGACTAGTTAATAATACTGGAGTGGTTTGATCAATGCGTTTTTAAATAAAAAGCGTTTTAGAAATTTCCTGTATCACTTATTTAGTTACTAGAAGAAGAAGTAAGGAGCTAATAGTGTTAGCGCTTTGCTTGTCTATTTCGCATAGAGAATCGGTAAAAAAAAATTTTTTAATATGTTAAAATATTTATTGAAGGAACCTTGATTTATGTCTTTGATTAATTTTATCTATAATAAAAATCAAACACAATTAATTTACAAAATAATAATTTTTGTTTCTGGATTTGAGTGTGGTTTTTCTATTTGTCGCTTACCATCTGTTTTAGGTCGTAACCAAGTAAACTGAGCTGTGATTTTTTTTGGTTTTATGAAAATTTCATACATAATAGCTTCTAATTGAGGTTTCATACATCATTGATCGTAATATTTTGGAATATCTTCCTATTTTTGTTTGCATTATTTTCCGTTTATTATTTCTTACCACCAAACTCTGCCTTACAAGGCGAGTAGTACTTATGTAAATTATGGTAAACATGTTTTGAAAAAATGTGTACTGAATAATGAAAGAAAAACAATCGCGATCTTCTTAAGCCTGTCTAAATTCATGAAAGAATGGATATGATGGTTTGAATTGAATTACCGTTGAAAGATATTGTCTTCGCTTCTTCTGCAGCACCAAATACCTGAAACGAATAATAGATGCTTTTATCAAACTTACAATTTTCAAGTCGCAAAAAAATTTCTGTCACTAAACAATAAATTACATATTGATTTATTGCTATTGAATCGCACTAGGTAAATTTAATTCTTTCTACTTTTAAATATTATCTTCATAGCTCGTCTCGAACTTTTCAGCTCCATAATAATTTATAACGTTGTTTTTTTTACTGGTTCGCAACACTTTCGAACAGTGACTTAAACCATTCGACAACTGTAGAGCACAGATGGCCGAAAACAGATTTAATATTTACATTTCAATTTAATATATGCTTATGCAAACAACCGACTGCACATTTCGACATTTCGAATTTATCAGACTTTCGTCTAAGACTGTCAGCTTAGAAAACTCGCAGTCCTACGCATTGCAAACATCATTCAGTAGTGACCAACTGTGAAAGTTACAAAACTTTTTCGTTTACTGAGCATTCCATCTAGAAGAATAGTATTTTGTATTCATGACACAAAATTATGCATAACGTTGTTCAGCTGGGATCTATTCGCACCGCAAAAATTTAATATGCATTTCACGTGCATTGTACTGGACACCATGATGTCCCGGAAAAATTTTTGGAATGGTTTTTAGAAATTCTAATTTAATTTCGGTAGCCACAAGGAGCACAGATACTTAGATAGAAAGTTATATATTTGCTGAGGAAGAAACATCAGCTTCATACATACATAACTATTCATGCTTCAGTCGTTGGTTATTCAACAGAATGAACTTTAGTGGAAAGTGCTTCCTATTATTTTCGAAGAAACTTTCAAGGTTACACCTTTAATTTGAAAGCTGAAAGTCTTTCGTGAGTAAAATCTTTGAAAATATTGTTTATTACACAAGCACAGAATTCGTTGACGAAAGAATCATGCTAGTGAATTATGTGACATTGAGTCTCTCTCCCATAATGCTGAGCATCATGATACTTGCTTTTATTTGCACTTTTAACAGCCTCATTCATGTTTACAGCAATTTAGGTTATGACTCTTTTTTGCTTTAACTCACCGTTTTATTGACAACATGAACGAAAAGTCATTGACAATGAATATTTGATGTTTTGTGACTTTGTTTTCGAGGGATTTTATTGCTTGGCTATATGAGTTTTTGATGATTCAAGGTTATGAGTAACAATAGAAGAATCGCTTTGCCACATGATAAAAAATATATTTGTTATTCTGCGTTAAGTACATCCATATATTCATTTTAAGATTCATAATGAGGCCAAATGAGGTATTGATAATGTTTTCTTCTATTTATGTGTGTATTTGTTGACTCGCTTTTGGGGAAATTGGTGCATAAAAATATTTTTGGTGCAATGCTAATTAGCTTTTATACCTCAATTACTAATACTAAGCGTCAAAAAATATAGCGTAAATTTAGCCACTTATTTCTTCAAGAACGTGGAGTAAGGCTCATTCATCCCTGATTTCTCAATACTTCTGAGGTAATCTTATAGCTTTGGGTTTTTCGATTATTTTCGCCTGACCTGTAGATAAATGAATATCCCAAACAAGACTAATAACCCAGGGACAATTGGGAACATTTACAAAGAGAATATTTTTCATAAACTCTTGTCTGACACATAAAATTTACCTACATTTTTCTATACTGACAAAGAAATAGATTTGGATGCTCCTGCATTGCTCTTTCAAATTGCTTATCAAAAGATTACCAAAAAAAAATTTGAAAATGTGTTGTAAACAAGGAACTCTATGCACTCTTATACTTTTTAACCGACGTTACTTCCTCTACTGATTAAGCGGAGTGTCAAGTAAATAAACCCAGCGGAAAAAAGCAGTGATGAAGGATGCTGCTAAATCGACACGAATTTTTTTAAATGCTTTTAATCGGTCAAGCTGTGAATGTCTTCTCTTATTATGTCTTCTCTTCTTAGGGCAACAATTTTCGTTATTTGATTTGTTAAACATAAAACTGGTAACCCTGACGTGATTGGTGTTACAGATTTCATGATTGCGACAGGCAGGACTCAATACGAGACTCTAAACGTAGGCACCCGTTAATCAGCTAGATGAGGATGGTTCCTTTTTATGCCAACTCGGCCATCTCTAACACTGGTGCGGAAAGAATGGCATCGTGCTGTTGTGTTGACCACTACTTTGTCAAGGCTATCTCTCGGTTAAAAAGCGAAAATAACCTCAGCTTGCTCTGCAGCCAGAGGTTCTTTTAAAGTTCCCCACCAGTCGAATAGCGTCCCAACTGTTTCATCTTCCGCAGCAGTTGGGGAAGTAACTGATAACCTAGGATGTGGTTTCATAAAGTATGTTCCAGCTTTGCAAAATCTCTAGCTGACAGCAGGGATATAAGAGCCTGCTTGAGAATTACATATAGCGTCTCTGGATCTGGGGCTGCAATCATGTCCTACACCATCCTTAACTACTCCATGTACTAAAGCTGTTTTAACGAAACCAAAAAAAAAGTCAAATTGTTATTATCTTTATACGATAGGACTGCGCGACTTGTCACCAAGCTGACGTTTAACTATTTTCAACAGGTTGCCTAAACGCCACTACCTTGTCGAAAATGGTGAAATACCTAAAACGGTAAGACGACCACCTTTTGGTCTTCCATTTGCCAAGGCAAACCAGTCGCCAGTCAACACTTATGGAAGAAAAGTGATAACATTTTAGCGAGGACTATATATTTGGTTCTTATGGGGGCTTTGTTGTTAGAAATGTCTTTTAATCCACTTTAAGAGCTCAGTTGTTCTATAACAGCGTACAAACTTCCAAAACTAAGCATTATGGTATCGGTCCCATCAGATAAGCTCACGGTGGCTAAAAAATAATTCGATTTCCCAACATAATAAGGTATATGCCATCTCCACTTCATACGGTTCCTAAGGTTAACGGGTAATATCATCTTTTTGGCAATAACAGACATCCCACATCAACAATCTGGTTTCAGAAAGAATCTCACAGCTACCCACTCGGCTCACGGTCTCAAAAACTGTACCCAAGCAAATCTTAACTGCCGCATATCTACTGATATGGCTACCCTAAATATAGAAAAATATTTTGATTGAGTGTGGTACAAAAGTCTCATATTTGAAAGGAACAAAATGAAATTGCCAGCCTACTTATGTAACATTACTCAGAGTTTTCCTAGCAGAAAGGTGCTTCTACGTGTTCATTAATGGTGCAAATTCAAATATATATCTCATTTCAACAGGCGTCCCACAAAGCTCCGTTATTAGGCCTATTCTGTACAATATATTTACCAATAATATCCTCACCCCGAATAATTGTAAGATCTTTCTATTCGTTGATGACAGAGTCAATATAAGTAGCGATCTTGATCCCAGTGCTATACAAACTAAGCTCGAAAACGGATTCAACACCCTCTCCTAGTACTTTAGTAACTGGAAAATAAAAATTAATGCATCCAAACCTCAAGCTTTTTTTTTCACCCGGCGGTGGAAGTCTGAATTCTTGCCAGCATCTGACTTAAACCTGGGAGGCCTGCAAATTGATTGGAACAAATAGAGTATTAAGTATCTTGGGATAAAACCGGACAAAAAAATAGCATTTAAACATAATGTCGTAGCTACTCTCAGGATATGTGATGTCATGATCAAATCTCTATGTCCTTTAATTAACCGAAATTCAGCTCTATCAAGTGATAATAAATTGCTTATCTACAAAGTAAAATTTAAACCAGTTCTGCTATATGGCTCTCTGGTATGGGCTCAATGTGCGAATTGCCACTACAAGTCAAGCAAAATAAAATATTTAAGCTACTGTTTAACCTACCCTATTAATAATTCAAGACAAACCTTAAAAAAGTCTAGCGCATCAGAACCGCTAGAAGCACTAATGTTCAAAGAGCAGTAGAGGACTTGTGCAGATTTTGAGTGTGTATTCTACCACTACTTACTTTTCCTACTTAAAACATAGAATCTAAGCTTATTTTAATTTCGGTGACTTCATCGAAATTTACAGCGAAAGAAAGGTGTTTGGGATTCTCATCCGAAAAATGAGCAGATCTTAGAAAATTTAAACATTGTTTACTTATTTTCATTGCAAATGTTTGCCATGAAAATACTTAATGCAAGCATTTATTGGAATGAAAAAAACAAAAAAGCCTAGTGCTGTCAGCCCTTTGCTAGCACCGAAGCAAAAAATATGTCGCATCTGCCTTGCGTTGAAGTCAATTTGCTTTGCGAATTTCGTATTGATCCGATGACTGCATTGGAAGTTATGGAAATGCAAAAAAAAATTAGGGTTACTATTTGCAAAAGTTTTCAAATTTTCTAGATCTTAATAATTCGTGCTTATTCTCACTTTAAGATCACTACGATCTGAAAATTCTACGCTGAAACCACTAACTAAAGGTATGCCAAAAAAATACAAAAACAACCATAGCTGGCAGCCAAATCATTGTTTTGAAATTAAATGTCTACTGAATATTGCTTGCAATAAGTTTAATTTGCCATTTGAATTTCGTTGTGATTCAATGACTGTACTGGAAGCTATAGCGAAAAGAGCTTTATTTTCCTCAGGAATTTTCAAAATTTAGGACACCAAAATTACCACAGCTAGCTCCAACCGAACTTTTCTGTCAAACGTGGTTTGAAGTAAGGTTGAGCTACTGTGCATTTCGTTAAAATCGAATGACTGAATCAGAATTTATAGGGCCAAAACCAGTTATTTTTATTAGTGATTTTTCAAAATGGCACCACTGGCACGAAATTGCCCGCATTTCAAAATCAAATCACTTCTATCAAACCTGGTCCTACTTAAAATCAATACATTTTGTAAATTTCAACTAATTCTGATTATTGGATCGTGAGTTTCCGTGAACAGAAGTTTTTGATGCTAAAAAAATAAATAAATTGGGAAAGGGTTACCAGGTATGCCTGTTGTAAAATTTCAAATTCTTTACTTTGACTATGTAGACAAAGTATAAGATTTATATATGAGTGGCTTTTTTTCCAAGAAGCAACCCTTTTTCAGGAGAATCGATGATTTGAAGGTTTTCACTTTCAGTGCATGCCCTATGTTTGAATAGCTCTGTCAAAAGTTATCACATAAATATCACTAAAATGGCCGCCGGCGCCAAAGAGTTAAAGATACTCTGCATATACACCAATGTATCCAGAACATTTCAGCTGAATCGGATGGCGCGCTTTCGAGAAATAGTCACTGAATGTTTTTGATGATATATATATTGGGTTTTTGTCACTAGATGGTGTTGATGCCCATATATTAAGTAACACTCACCCGATCATCTCAAACAAACATATGCTTAAAAGGTGATATTTCAGTTAATATTGTTTGTGCAGATTGTTTTCCAATTCATTGCTCGTGTATAATGTTATATTGATTCGAAAATGAGTGAAATAATTGAAGAAATACGCTATGTAATGCTCTTTTACTATAAAAAAGGTAAAAGCGCTGCGAAAACATGCCGAAAAATTTGTGAAGTGTACGGTGAGAATGTTTTGAGTAAACGAAGGACCCAGGAGTGGTTTGCTGGATTCCGTTCCGGAAATTTCGATGTGAAAGCTGCACTTAGCTCTGGTCGGCAAGTCACAGAAAAAGCCGATGCAATTTTGCAACTGGTGGAGCAAGACCGGCACGCAAGCTGTCAATAAGTAAACATCAACCATATGACAGTTTGAAATCATTTGAAAAAGCAGGCAACACAAACAAGCGCGATGTTTGGGTGCCACATGAATTAACGCAAGGAAATTTGATTGACCGAATTAACGCAAGTTAAACGCTGCTGAAACGCAATGAAATCGAGCTTTTTCTGAAGCATATCATTACTGGCGATGAAAACTGGGTGAAATACGAGAATATCAAACGCAAGCGATCATGGCCAAAGGCTGGTGACCCTCCACAATCGAATTCAAAGCCTGGATTGTCGGCAAAGAAGGTTATGTTGAGTATTTTGTGGGATTGAAAGGGAATTGTCCATTATAAGCTGCTGCAACCTGGCGAAGCCATCAACTCGATCCTATACTGTGCACAACTCGACCGTTTAAACGAATCAATCCAGAAAAAGCGGCCAGAATTGGCCAACAGAAAGGGAGTTGTGTTCCACGACGATAATGCGCGGCCACACACATCTTCGATGACATGGAACAAATTGACGGAACTTGGTTGGAAAGTTTTAATACACCCACCGTATAGTCCGTACCTTGCACCATCTGACTATTATTTGTTTCGGTCTCTGCAAAACTCACTTGGTGGTAAGAAATTGGCCGACCGGACCGCTGCTAAAAATCACTTGGCCAAGTTTTTTAACGATAAACCACAGAATTCCTACACCGATGGAATTATGAAGCTACCCGAAAAATGGCAAAGGTCAAAGATAATAACGGCCAATATGTACTTATTTGTAAATCAACGTATTTTCCCTATTCTACTTCAATGCTGCCTTCTAAAAAAACCGGTTTAAACGCATGGACGCATATGGCAACAGAGTCTAACTGTTCAACTTCACAAGTAAACTTTCATGTAAATTATATATTTAAGAGATGAATAAATAAAATTGAATTGAATTGGACTCTGCATTTTGGTTGAATGATGGAGACAGTGGAAGCAATCAGGTAACAAAAGTGTTCCTATTGATATGAAAATAAACTATTTATATTTTTGTTTTGTTTCTACACAATTATAGAATTATACTGCTGCGATTCTCACTATCATTGTAAATTGCAAATTAATATGCCATTCACTGAATCAACGCTACAAAGCCGATTAGTATTTTTCAGGATTCCATTCGCCCGTTCCGCGTATAAGCGTCTATTCACATCCACAATATAATCCTATATTCAAATGTACAATTTGCGGCAGCGAATTGGCTCCATATTTTCATTTTTATTTTTGTAGCAAACATCAATTGTGCAAAAAATCCAGGAATTCCGTTTATGGGTTTCTGCAATATGTGATAATAATGCTTTTGGGAAAACATACTTTTTACCGGATTATACTCTTGGCTCTTTCGCTATTTGCATGCCGATTACGGAGTGAATTTTCACATTTTCACATTCATACACCTCCCCTGCGCTAGTTTTCGGCACGGTTCATCATCCAGTCTAAATTGAATTTAAGCCCGAGTGAAAAATATGCACAAGAACACTTCATCTCATACTGAGAGGACAAAAATGAGTGCTAGTGAAACCTAGGAAAACTTATTTTCTCTCTCTTGTTTTCCGAATGAGAACTTTAAAATTGAATCAGCCCGAAGACGACAGGCAACAATTCGGACCGTAGAAATTTCATCCTAAAATCTTTTATGCGTAAATATTCGGTTTACGAGCGTGAAGATATCGTCGCTACGTTCAGTTCTTAAAGAGGCCATAAAAAGCCACCTGGGGAGAAAAAGCATAAATCGCCTTAGCACTCTGCGTGTAAAACTCAAATTTTCGCCTTTTGGCGAAAAGCGAAAAGCAGTGCAAATAACTTGAGTGAATGGACAAACACTCATCTGAGTACCCAAAAGCTATTATACCTTGATCGTTTACTTTGTAAATTGTCCAGATATGTTCATTTCGAGGATGGTGTTTGAATGAAAAATGAGAGGAGGTTGTTTTCAATGTTTTCGGAGTGTGTTTCGTTTCAATGTCATTACAGAATATGAATTGAATGTGTTTGCATTAAAATGTGATGCCAGAGTATTTGATAAAAATGTGTCTAGTAAGTATATTGTCTATTGAAGGGAATATTATCATCGCGAATCTTAGGTTGATGGAGATTGACTGAGGTTATAGGTAATTTTCTCAAAATTAGTAATCAAACTTTTCTATGAATTTGTTTTTTATTCTAATATTTTATGTCAAAAAACAGACGACACTAAAAAGTTTGATGTCTTTTGAGAAATGCAGGCAGCGATGAAGCATATGCACAAATTGAAATTATCAAATTTTGAATAACCTAAGCCTTTTTTTGTCGTTATATGGTAGTTTTTGTAGCTTTATAATTTCAACATGATTTAACACGTATTTGTCCGTGATATCTTGCTGGTATCTCAACACAACGTTCTGCTTGGATGAAGTAGCTTTCGACACACCTAACAGCAGTATGCTACCTTCGAGTATTGATTTGGTAATAACCAATAAACCTACCCTCGTCTCACAGCCAACAGTGAGAACCACCTCCTCAAATTGTTTTCAAACGAAACTAGCATAGTGCACAAAACCAGATTACTGTCCTCAATTGCTGTGCTGTAAATTGGCATCTCTCCCAGCAAGCTATGAACAGCAGATAGAACTTCAAAGAGGCTTCAACAGCTAAGTTATGCTCGACTGCACATATTGATAGTTCCTTAAATTACTTTGTTGCTATAGTTTAGTCCCAAAAATAATAGGAAAGCACGTAAATAAGTTTTCTCTTTCAAACCTGAGAAGATGAATAAAGCATAGGAATGATGCAAAACGGCAATGGCAAAGATGTAAGACCGAAGCGAGTCAAAATATCTGTGCTGCATTATGTGCAGAAGTTACAATCAAAATTACCTCATTTACAAATATTAACAGGAATCTGGAAATTCGATCCGTAGATTTATTTATTTTTGTAGCCCCAAAATTTGTTTGGCCAATTACAAACAGGATATTGACAGAATATAAATAGAATATAAAAAAAGAAAATGAAAATAGGGAATAAAACAGAAAGTTTAAATGTACAATTCAAAGCAACAAATGACAGATAAGAGCTAGATAAATATGAATCAAGTATTGTGTTATGAATATAATTATTAAAGGAGGCTTTTAATATGGAAGAGAACCGAGTCGGAGGCTGTTATGAAAGTGTAAAAAGCACGAAACTGGAGAATGAGGGTAAGTATCTGTACGAGTAAATGCTACTTCAAAAATAACAGACTGGAACGAAGAAACGATGTTATACTGACAATAACCTGTCATCGAGACTGTGATCCGGTAAGTCACCATTATCATTGAACTAGTTTTAATATTGTTTATTTTCAGGTTCCTTCAACATAGATGATTTTCGAGACATTTCGATTGCTCGAATTTTTTAAAATCATATGCGTAGAGTAGAAAAGATAACGATAAAATATTGTTCATGATTTAGTGTGCCCTAAAGAGACAAAAAGATAGAAAATATATAAGGAACTAAATTTCAAAAAGATTAGTCGAGAAAATTGAATGAAAAGTTTTAAGAAGAGGTAAATAAATGAGTTAGAATATACTGAGGAGAAGAACAGTATGAACAGATAGGTACAAGTATAGTTGAGGCCGATTTTAGGGAGGAAAAAAAGACCAGAAGAATTTATGGTCATTCGAGATTAGAGAAGACTTAATGTGTGAAAAATAGCATCGCATGTCATGTCTTATTTTACTCTTGACAGCAGCCTGGAAACGAAAATAATCAATATAGTTTTATTCGGAATGAGCGCTTAACAACTTTCTCGTGCATCAATTTTGCTATCAAGAGCGCGTTTAATTCTCTTGGTAAACTAAGGAGCATCGTCACTTACGCGACCGTGATAAATTCAAGAAGAATAGTATGATATGACTTAGCTGTAGTGTCGATGTTAAGTCTTTGAAAAAAGCTAAACCTATTGATAAAGTTGTGATTGAACTGAGATCAATAGCTAATAGTTTTGTTAGCTAATAATTTTGAAATTAGTATAAAAAAAATCTCTAGCGCACCTGAACCGCTAGAAATACTAATGTTCGATGGACAATAGACGAATCGTGCAGATTTTGATTGCATATTCTACCACACGTGCTCCAACTTGTTTCGAGGGCAAAACCACTTTGATCTTAGCAATGTATTTAAACTCATTGGGTAGAAAGGAATTCAGGGCTACCAATAGCATGAATTTCTACATTTAGGAAAGCCAAACACTACAACCTTTGAAAGCAGCATAACATAAACAAAGAAAATGCTTAGTGCTTGCAACGCTTTACCAGCAATGCAACTAAAAGTTTCCCACAAATACCACACGCCAAAATCAAATGACTCTATCAATCTCGATTTAATCCGATGTTTTCGTCGAAAGTTACAGGGATAGAAAGATGTTTGGGATCAAAAAGTGAAAGATGTTTGGGACCGAAAAATTTCTTGAACTTAGAAAATTTTAACATTTTCATTGTAAGTTTTCGCGAAATGAGAAATTAATGTAAGCACGAAAATAGCAAAAACGCCCCGCGCTGGCAACCCTTGGCTAGCATCAAAGTCAAAAATATATCACATTTGCCTCACATTGAAATTTCGTTTTGATCCAATGACTGCATTGGAAGTTATAGGGGTACAAAGAAATTTAGGAATACCATCCGCAAAAGTTTTGAAATTTAGGAAAACTTATATTTGTTGTTTATTGTCACCACAACATCATTAACATTTGAAAATTTTACCATAAAATCGCTTAATAAAGATATTGCAAACAAATACAAAACCAACAATAGCTGACAACCGTATCTTGAGTTTTCCTTCTGAATAATGTCTATAATAAGTTCCATTTATCATATGAAATTCGTTTTGATTACATGACTAAACAGGAAGTTGTAGTGAAAATTTTGAGCAAATTTTCAAAATCCAAGACACCAAAATTACCATAGCTGGCAGCACCAACCGAATTTTTCAACCAAATTTCTACCAAACACGGCTTAGAGTAAGGTTCAACTACTGTGTGAATTTCATGAAAATCTCAGAATCAGAATTCGCAGGGCAAAAAGCACTTTTTTTTCTTTATATTTTTTTCAAGATGGCACCACTGGCGCAGAGTTGCCCATATTTCCAAACCGCTTTTATCAGACCTGGTCCTACTTAAAACCAATACATTGTGTGAAGTTTAGATGTATCTGATAATTTGATCGTGAGTTCTCGTGAACACAAATTTCTGATGCTTAAAATATAGGTAAATTGGAGGAGGGTTACCGTTCTTGTCGGATGTGAAATTTCAAAAGTTTTGCGTTGGTTGCATAAACAAAGCATAAGATTTCTATATAAGTTGGTTTTCATTATAAAAAACGAAAATTTTTCCGGAGAGTAGATGGGTCGAAGGTTTTCTTTTTCAATGCCTGCCGTAGCTGCAGAGTTGTCACCACGTTAAAAAAAAAACTACAAGAGTCTACAACTTAGTTATGGGGCATTCCACGTGTCGCAGACAGGTAAAAATGTTGAGGTTTCCGATTTTAGTAATACTTGATTATGTTATACCTATATATGCTCTCGATCCAGATGCAAAATGTTTTTACAGTATTAAGTCTGGTTAGCGAGCTAGAAGGCTTTAAATATTTGACTAACCAGCAGGTATACGCTATTTCAAATCACATTAAAATAAATAAAGCACTCGAGTTGATGCTTCATATGAATGCATTTTTGGGTATTAAAAAAAAATAGTTTTTGAGCAAAAAATATATTTAAATTTATGAAACTTGCATTTCACAAAGTTCAACCATTTAATTTTTTTTCTTAAAATAGCTAATAGTAAGTAGATTATCCTTGTCAAGTTTTATAATGGGCGTAGATGTCGTTTACGAGCTAGACCAGTTACAGTTTCGAATCGTAGCAGCCGGCGCCTGGTTCGCGCCTACCGCCACCTAACGCCAGATAACAGAAACTCCTTCTTATTGTTTACGTTAGGAACAACGTTAAATTGAGAAAGCGAGCAAGAAAAAATGAAGATGATAGCACAATAAAAATATTATTGGAAGATAGACTACGGGAAAAGTCAGAGTCCCAATGAACAGATGGCGTAAAAAATTGCCCTCACGGGTAAAAACATATGAAGAAGAAAAGTTTATATTTAGGAAGATAGCTCGGAGAAATATTGTTCATAGGTAGAAAAGGGATTGTTAGAAAGAATAAACATATGTAGAAGCTACAGACTATGAGTATCAAGCAGACATTTTGGAATGAATCATTGACGCTACAAAATTGATTTCAGGTAATCGTTCCCCTCGAAATAGGTGACAATACGCTAGTATCAACACTTGAATCTAGTATGGCCAAGATACATAGCTTTTTTGTGAGTTCTAAAAAATTCTTTCACTCTAAAGACATATCAAACGTAATTGAAAAACTGAAAACCAATAAATCAGTATGTAACCCATAACGCCAAAATGCATACTTTTTCGCCCATATTTTAAATCCATGCCTGAGTCTGTCATATTTTTCAGACTCCTGTCAATTTGCCAAAGTTGTACTAATACTCAAAACTTATAGGGGGCATTTCACGTGAAGCGGACAACGAAAAAAAGTCAAGGCTCTGGATTTCGTTCATATTGTGCATAATGGTACTTCTAGAAGATATGAATGTGGATGCACAAGTTTTTGTTTCTATGAGGTTTAGTTGCCGAGTTATGGGCTTCTGAATAATTGACAAAATTGATAAAAGGTTTTTTTGAAAGTGGATTCTGAGATTCAAAATAAAATCTAAAAAACATTAAACATAATGATTGGTATAGAAAATTAGCTGTTCTTTTTAATTTTGAAATTAGTTTTGAAAAATAAATTTTTTTTCCTGTGTGAAACCGGAAATAGACACTTTAACTCGTAATTTGAATAATTTGGACCAGGTTAAATTTGTTTATTTTTATAACAAAACAAAGGTTAAAGCAGGGGCGGCTCGTCGATGTACGCAAAGGAAGCAGTGCTTCCCTTGCTAATCCACAAAATTGATTAAATAATCAATAAGAAACAACCAAAAGACTTACAATCAATAAGTAACAGTCAAAGTAATAACATTTATTTTCTTACAAAATACAAAACTCTATCGCTACTATGAATCAAATGGTTTTATTTGATAACAGTCCAACTACAGAGCTTCCAAGTTAAATTTACGGCTACGCAATGAAAACTCAAACGTTTCACTACAAACTACAGGCACTGCATGCAATTCAATTGAAAACATACAGTTCATTGAGATATGCTATACAGAACACTGAAGTGATCTTGCTTCAATGCTCAAACTCGTGATTTTCGCATCAATCTACTTAGACGCTTTGCCTAAATGATGCCCACAAAATTTTTACAATCAATGTACTCAAATAGCATAGCGGACGCTGGCTTAGCTCACAGCGTCTTGGTGGATAGAAAAATTCAAAAAACCCTTGCCCCATTCACCCGCTGAACGACCCGAAAGTCTTTGTTAATGAATTAAATTGATACGCTGCAAAACTATCCGCGTCTTCTGTTATGTTACTGTTCCCCTCATGATTTTTCTGTAGATTCTTTTCTGCTCCTCTTCTTACGAGCCGTTCCCCTTACGAATTGAAGCATTTTCTGCTTTGTTCACATGTACACATGTACGGTGCAAGCTATTGTGATGTTCATGTGGGGAATAGATCAGTAGGAGTTACATTTTTTCGTGTGCAATTTTCCCCAGATCGGTTTTGCGTGCCTGCTTTGGGTTTGCTTTCCCAAAAGACGTAGTTTTCGGTTCTGGTGCTTTGATGAAATGACCACTTGATTGCTTCGGACGCCTATGTTAACGCTGGAAAGTCGACCGCGTCGCTGCTATGTTCATGACCTACGTTACAGAATTTGTAGATTCTCTTCTGCTCCTTTTCTTACGAGTTGTTCCCCTTCTGATTTGATGCATTTTATGCATTTTATGCTTTGTTCGCATGATGTATGTACGGTGCAAGTTATTGTGATGTTGATATGGAGAATATCGTGTGCAATTTTCTCCAGAGCGGTTTTTTTGTATCTACTTTGGGTTTACTTTCGCAAAATGAGTTTCTCGGATCAGGTGCTTTGGGTGATATGACCACTTGATTGCTTTCATCTATGTTATTTCTATGTTGAATTTCTGAAGTGCTTTCTTTAGTATTTATAGTTTATATTAGGTGCGTTTTTTATGCCTTCTTCGCAAAAAACGCACCTGTTATAATTCTTTCGGCGTGTATTTTTTGTATTGTCAGTATGTATTAATACGGTCGGTTTAACATGGATAAAAGAATAGTTTTTAAAGTAAATTATAACATAAAGCTCGTTGAAGTGGGAGCGTATTGCATAGGTTCTGTTTCGAAAAGTAAATATTTACCCGTTTAATATGGATTTTAAAGTGGAAAACCAAAATTGAGGTGATTGTGCCATAGAGTATTTACTGCGGTAATCTTTTTCATTGAAGATCTTTTTGAGTTTTAGCAACCAAGACCAATAATTTCGCGCAGTTAACTGTTTGCAAAAGGTAACTATATTAGACACTTTTATTGCAAATTATATGGGAAATTATTTTTTTATTATGGCATTGCCTATTTAATTTGCTAAACGATACACTATATCCTCAACTTTAAGCTATTAAAAACTTTCGCCATATATTTAGCCTGTAATATGTTTTCAGCTTTTTTTTTTTTATAATTTAAAAAAATAATTAAAGAAATTAGGATTTTTTTTTGCTTTCAAATACTATAAATAATTGAACTTTTGTGAAATTTTTGATTATAGTGAGTAGGAAGCTGTTGACAATCAATCACTAGCTTTTAATGCAAATATGGTCAGCATTAAAATACTTAATTGATTTTTTACACGGTATTTCAAAGGTATAGTATACTACGCGCTTCATTAGTATGCTTATCTATATTACATGCTTATATATTTTGCTGTGCTTCCCTTAAGGTAGAACTATAATGCAATTAAGTGAGCTTTAAGTAGCTTAAGTGACAGTACGGTTGCATAGAAATCAAGCGGCATACCCATAATGTACTTATCTGCCGTTTCGTTAAGTTTCGTTCAATTCGGGCCACTTAAGTGGCCTACGACTCGGACCGTACATCAATTAAGTAAATTTGACAAGAGGTTTGCGTACCGACTACAACCAATATAAGCATGGCAGAAGGCACGTAAAATATTTGAATATGTTTTCGTGGATCGCTTGGTATTTTTGCAGGAGGTAGAAGTAATGATCGTTCGTATGCGGTATTGTAGACGGAATAATAGGTATGTGAAATATTTGAATATTTTAGGTCTGTTCGCGTACTTTCAGTCACAGAATTTTCCTGAATTTTCCTGAATCATGTGGTGGGGGACATTCATGAGAAGTACAAAAACGCTCACATTGCATATCCTGAAAATTGACAAACAAAAGTGTAAGTTGTCGGTTTTCAGGAGAACAATAATGATTATAAAGTCATCCTAAGCGGTGATAAATTATCGTCACAAAAATATTCGTCCTTCATAATACTATAACATTAGGCCAAAAACCGTTTGACAGTTTTCAGTATTTTGAAGTAGCTCAGACCCTACTGAAAAAGGGGCATTTTTCCGTTTTCAGTAAAACGGAGTGCAAAAACGGCTTCATTGCAATTAATTGCAATAAATCGTAGTACGCGAACATATCTTTCATTGTTAAACGGTTCATTGACAGTTTACAATATAGGAAGTAGTAATTAGATGTCTCGAATATGATTCTGCGCGACATTGTAAACAGAATAACCGGTATCTAAAATATTTTTTCGTCGATCACATAAATGCTATTTTTACAGGAGGTAGAAATAATGAGTTTGAAACATAATTTCAAAGAGAAAACGCGTTGAACAACATACAAAATAATAAATTATATAGTAATATCTCAGGTCAACTCCGATGCTAGTTTCCTTCATACTTTCGCAATCGTGCTAGTTTTATAATGATTAACTATTGCTTTTAATCTCTATTCTATCCTACTTCTAGTGTTCCTCTTGGCTCAGTTCTGGGTCCTCTGCTTTTTTTCTTGTTTATAGACGATCTTCTTTCTTTCTTTAACTCCTTTTGTCTTTTGTATACGGACGACCTAAAAATATTTAAGTTGATTGGGTCAGTCAGTCAGCCATCCACTGACTCAATCAACTTAAATATTTTTAAGTCGTCAGCGTACATAAGACACGGGGAGTCAAAGGGGGAAGGAAAATCGTTAACAAACAAGAGAAAAACAGCGGACCGGAATACAACGATATGCAACACGAAGTGATTTTTCTTGACCACAACGGACCGCCATGCCGGGGAGAACCGGTCAAAGAGACAATAGAGCTGCTTCATGAAGAACAAATAGCACATATTTCTCTGGACTTGGATCCTTGTGAGTTTCACATGGTTTGTTCTATGTGCACTGGCCAACCAGCACTTCCATGCCTTCGAAAATGTGAAAAAATGCGTCGATGATTTGTCTCTCTCGAAAAGCGGAAAATCTTTTTGGGATGACATCCACAAACTGCCCAAGAAATGGGATAAATGTGTAGCTAGCAATAGCAATTACTTTAAATGAAATGTCATGCACCACTTTTTTTTTTACAATGAATATTTAATTTTGGAAAAAAGTTCGGTCTCATATCTGTAGACCTGACACTTTCAACATACCGTTTGTCGTATTTTTTTAAAGACTTGGACATGTTTTTTTTTCTTATTTTTTTAATACATCTCGTCCAGTTTTTAATTACATTTGCGTATGTTGATGTAGACAACTATAAACATAAAAAAAACTAATTATTATTAATTTATACAGCCAATAATCTGACAGTAGTTTAATCTTGAATTTAACCAAATTCTTTCAAATTTAGAACATCTCTTAAGTAAAGCTTTAAATTTTATCGTATTTAACGAGATTTCATTGCATCTTCCAACTTTTCCTCCACACCGATAATTCTATGTCAAACACAAAATTTCATTGCTAAGTACATACGATAACAGATTTTCAAAGACTAGCTCATCAAGTCTGACCTCTCAATAGCAATAATCTAATCATGTATCTCATCTTAATATTATATAACCCTGTTATGAGAAATAAAAGTATTTAATTTAATTGAATTTAGATTGTTTTCCTAACAGTAGTCCTAAGAACGGCAAGTATCGTCTGATGGTTGAAAAGATGCTGATGGTGACTGACGGTTTTCCTAAGTAATTGAAAGTATTGCCAGAGAATAGTTTTTCTTCGATGAATAAAAAAACTTCAAATCTACAAATCTGATGATCTAGTTGCTGTTTCCAGCTATACTATTATTGCTCTTATTCCTTGGTTCGAAAGAAGATTTTCTACCGTCCATTCCCTTTTGCTCCTGACCATCATGAGAGTGGATCTTCATCCTCTTACCTCATAAACTTCACTAATTTGATTGATTCCGCTTCCAATAGTAACAAGCTGCCGTGTTATGAAGAGGATTCTTAAATGCTTTGAATTCTTTTAACCACAAGCTTATACTTATAAAGCTCGAAGATGATGACGTACTTAATTTACTTTTGTTTTGGCTCTCATTCTGGGTGTTAGGCAAGTTTACTCAAAATTGTCAGCTTAACTTTTAATAGGGAAAAGCGGCCTTAGAAATTTGGGTAGGAATTGCAATATTAACGCTCTTATGCCAATCGCGCTGACACTAGGATTCATACCGCAGGACACTCGCGTCAGAATTCACGGAAAAATGATGTTTGAAGTCCGCAATTCTTCAAACAGAATTTAAATCGAAGCACCAGTTCAAATTGATTGGGGCAAAATACATTGTATTATCATGTTTCGATTATTATGTGGTCACAGTCACTACTAAAAAATTCTCTACAATCAGTGAAGCTGCAAGTTCATCTTTGTTGTCGGGCAAAATAGTCCACTTAGCCATCAGCTACATCGCTACAAGGAGAAAGTTTCTTAATAAAATATCAATTAGTGGTATCCGAGCCTTGAGATTTTAGTGTATTTGCTTGCATTTGATTAAATATGATTGTGCCTCGTGCCGCTGCGATTCAAATGAAAATTACACATTAAATGAGATACATATCTCCTCTGCTTGTGTAATTCGACTATGCTAAATATATTCAACTGAAAGAAAACAGCCCAAATTGTAAACCGACACATGGCATGAAATCTTATTATTTGACAGCCTACGCCAAAAATAAATATTCAAAATCATTCAAGGACCTACAGGGTACTCCGCCACTCAATACGAACACAAATAGTATTGAATTTATCCTGCTAAGACAGTTCGTCTTTTGTGTACGCAGTCTACTGTCTTACAAAGTGAAAGATGGATATAACTTTTCAACCGCTCAATTGCGTGGGAAAGCGAAGTGGTTTTCATTTTATAAGGGTTCAATATTTTTCTTAGTAAAACAACACCAATGAATGTTGCGAATATCTCAAAAACTGTATCTGCATTGGCTTTAGGCTGATAAAATACGTCAATCATGCCATTTGCATAAAATTTTCATTCGGAAAGTTGTACGCTTGAAGATATAGATGGGCATCAATAAGAAGTGACATTTCTGAGCGATTGATAAATACACCTTCAGAAAATACACTTAATGCAAAGTGACGGAAAAGATATGGAAAAATAGACAGGTAATCAAACATTTAGGAAATTGTAGGTGAGATGTCAGAGAACAGAGAATGAAGTTTAAGCGATAAGAAAAATGTTTAGTTAATGAAACGATGTAGGACGCTACAATAAAATAACTGTTTTGTGAATATTAAATGAAACAAATTTGAACAGGCTGGTGTTTTTTTTTCAATAAGTACCTGTCAAACGCAAAAAAAAGTTCAGAATCTAAACACAGTTCTGTTGTTATTTGTATTTTTTTGATTCTGTCATGGAGCACATTAAATAAAGTTACTCCACTCGTAAATGAATTCGATAATAGTGTTATGAATTAGCAGTAGACTGATACATAGCTAAATAGTGCTATACGTCCGCAGATGATAAAGTAGACTCATCAATTTAATACTGTCGTTGCAATTGATGAGGATGCTCACTCATACTGTTGTGCTTGATGTTTTGATGCTACAATGAGAATAAATTTCGAGAATGCCTAAGCCTTTTACACGAATATCTTCATAGTGCCCACTATTCGCAGTGGGGTAAATTGGTACAGAGATTAAGTTTGGGATTCCACTAAATTCAAGTTTTAAGTTGATTTAATTATTTCCATAGCATACGTTTCGCTTGAAGTATCTGAGGAGAACATCTAATGACATCCTCAAAATTTTCAAAGCTATTAATTTTTCGTCAGATACTTGGCAATATTTCAATTTTGATAAGGATAAGCTTTTTCCTTTTGCATCCTATGATTCTCCTTTTTATCGTGTCCACATCCATATGAAACTTAGTATAAATTGGGGTGGAAGTACTTCAGACTCTGATTGCAACCCTCTTCCATGATTCCATTCAATATTTAATAATGTTAGTGTCTTTTAAGTATTTTTTTGGTTCATGGCTGTGTTAGTATATTTTAAGCACTTTTATAGAGATACACTCACGTTCTGTTAGCTAAAGTGTTTATTGATCTAAAATTGTTCTGTCGGAAAACGTTATTATGACAGAAAATATGTGTGAAGAGTGAGTGAGACGATTAAATTTAGTCTCTTTTGATATTTGTCTCTTGATATTTGATTTAAATTCGAAAATTTCGGGAAAGTAAATGATAAGTTCTAAATTCTGGCAATTTCACGAACCACTGATCATAGCTGAAGAGAGGTCATTGGTAAGTCGTTTTACAGGTTCTTTTAGTTAATTTGTATACTAGGATAGTTATTGAAAAGTTCGTTGATTCGTTGCAAAGTTTCCTGACATACTACAACAAAGTTGAAAATATCAATTAGAATTCACATTTGTTCACCTACATATGTTTAAGAAGTAGTGTTGTGTGTAATTAGTGCTGTGAATGGAATCGAAACTGTAAAATGGATTCGAAACTGTAAATTATCAAATAGTGGACCAAGTTTAATATCCCGCATGAAGACAGTGGAAATCGCACATGAGCACGACTTTGAAGAGTCATTTTTGCTGGAAATATGAAACACTGCATTATCTAAAATAACACCGTATCATAGTTAGTATGACTTAGGTCAATGTCATTATCATTGTCCATATCGAGACTTCTTCAGGCATGAAACTTTAAATATATATTCTATTTTGGAGTCACATTCATAGATTTTTGGTACAAATTCATGATATTTTCGAGTCTAATTCATAGCAATTCAAATTCAATTCAGAGGTCTTCAATGCCAGTACATAGATTTTCAAATTAAATTCATAATTTTTTGAGTCAAATTCATAATATTTCGCATTAAATTCATAATTTTTATTCTAGTCAAATCAATTATGATTTTTACAAGTCAATTTCATAGTTTTTTCGCGAAAAATTCATTATTCGGTCATGTCAAGATCATACTTTATGAATTTGATGCGCGAAGTATGAATTTACTTGAGGACTGTGTGAATTTAACTCGGAAAAATATGAATTTAAGTTGAGAAAATTATAAATTTCCGAAAATCTTAAAATTCAAGAATTCCGTTCGTTTTTGACTCTTGTCTGAACGAGCAACAACATGTCTTTAGAAAAGGTCGCTCAGTTACCACGAATTTGACAGTCCTAATCTCAGACGTTCTGTGCAAAATGGAGAAAAGATACCAAATTGAACACAATTGGTAAAATTTCAAGCACTTTTATCGAAACATATTTCTGCTACCTCTGGTGTACCACAAGGTAGCCATCTTGGCCCACTTCTGTTTAATATATTTATTTCTGACCAATCTGACGTCCTAGCAAATATGCCTTATCTATTTTGAAGACAATCTCAAAACCTACCACATCATTGAATCTAAATCTGATTCACTCTTTCTTCAATCTAAACTCGATTCACTTGATCGTTGGTGCAATGAAAACAAGCTCTCTCAGAACATTGCTAAGTAGTACCAGGCTATAAGTTTTTCTCGCAATTGCACTGTCTCACATAACACGTTACTTCCTCGGAAATAGTTCGTTAGCTCAAGTTGATAATGTTGTTGACTTTGGTGTTATCTTAGATGAGAAACTCCGCTTCACCTTGCATTATGATAAAATACTTTCCCGTGCAAACAGACAGCCAGGCTTAATCAAAAGACGTGCCAAGGAATTTCGTAACCTGTGGGTCACAAGATTTTTATTCATCTCACTTGTACGCTTTATTCTCAAATATGCTTCCATCTGCTGGAATCAATTTGGTTTTGTATTGTTTATGTCATTTGTTACTTGGCTAATAAATAAATTATCCTTGTCCTGATCACAGGTCCTAATAAAAATTGAAGTGATCTAAAAATTTGAGCTGTCAATTGCTAGTATGCAAATTTATTTTTACAGTACCAATGTGTTTCGCTGCAGCTATAAAAACATTAATAATATGTAGTTTTGCGCTAATCTGCCTTAAAAACTCTCCTGTATGATTTCATAACGTCCTTGATTGGTGAAACTATATAATTAAATTCCATTTACTTCTTTAGCATATACATATTATTATTTTGTAGTTTGATAAATCTTGTTTTATTTTAGTTAAAAAAAAGTTGGTGGTGCATTGCCTTCGGAATTAGGGCAATGCACCACCACCACTTTTCGATATTCTAGCACTTTTACAAATAAGTCAGTTTAAATCATTTTATATTTACTTTTATTTATTATATTTATATTAGCGTAAAGAAATTCATTTTTCTGTTAATAAATTAAAATATTTATCGACAGCTTAGGGTCTGTTGAAAATAAATAGCAAATATACCTTATCTATTTTGTTTTATAAATTTCAAGCAATGTATCTACTTACAATGTATCTACTTATCTATTATCTACGACGTCTGGTTGACTTATTTACTAGTCCAGCATTTAGTCTGGCTCTTATAGTAGATAACTCCATTTCAGCAAGCTGCTATTCGGTATAGGTATGTAAATATTTGAGTTTAGTTATAGCCAAATACCGTTTTGATAGAAATTTTGAGTTTTTAAACACTATTTCACAAGCCGTATCGTGATGTTAAAAAACGAATGTTGAAAAATATTGTATTGATATTATTCGATTTTCCTCACCATTTTCATTTTTAGCTCTATGAATTTGAAAACATAAGAGTATTCTTGATCGGCCTTGATTTAATTTTCTGAGAGCTAATAACATTGCTACAAATAACAAATGGAATTTTGAATATAAATAAAATTTATCAGTCTTAGGTACCAAAAATGTAAATGACTAGAATTTTAAAGTTGGTCTTCTGTTAAAACCATAGCCTCTATAATTTAAACCCATACATTTTTTTATATATCACCTAAGTCACTTTATTTTACGCTGCATATTTGGAATTAATATTAAGCTCAACACCCTCTGAAACTGCTAGATGATGAATGATTTGTTATTTTGTTTCTTTCCTTTGCCCTATTTTGCTGTAACTTTGATGACTTTTGCATTGAAAAAATTGTGTAGCCAATTCTAAAATCTACGTCTCAAAGAGATTTTCCATCGTTGGGCGCTAAATTCATTTCATACTTTTCACTCCGTTGCGTGTACTTTTATAGTGTTTTATAATTTTAAATACTTTTCGATGAGGTTTTGAAATGATTTTTTTTATTAAAATTTGAAATTTTACAATTTTTAACTGATTTACAACCTTTTTACTTCTTATTTTTTGCAGATTGAAAAACTATTCAAATTTGAAAATTTAATCAGGATTCAGCTGGATATTTTTTTATTTTATTATGTTTCTGAAACCGAATGTGCGTAAAATATGTTTTGATTTTTGTTGTGTTGCTTTTTTTTAACAGAAAAGGGTATTCATCAAATTTTTCGTCTATCAAAATAATACTGAAGTCTCTCAAAAGAGTGAACCAGATACTGCAGTATAAGACCACAGGGTCTTGCCTCTTCTTATGTATTCGTCAGAAACATAAGTTCTTGGCAAAACAAAATTTGAACTCTTACCTCCGTTCAAGAGGAGGATCCTCCAATGGATATTTATTTGGCCATCAACATGAGGATGTATGATTACGATGTAGCAACGAAATATACCGGTGATATGATGATCGTGTAGTAACAGGATAGTGACTTTGCTCAGATGGCAAGAGGCAGAGGCAAGATTGTTAGAAAGAGAAGCCAAGTCGAGCCCAGCCTTCCGTGGGGCGATGGAGTTCACAAGTATGCCAAAGAAATACTAAATAGCATTACGAAATTGAGACACCAGGAATTCTCTGCAGCCTAACTAGCTGATGAAGTATGTGTAACCCATTTATTATCTTCAGAAATTGCTCGATTTGGGTCCGTTTGACCAAGCCTTCGCAGATGGATGTTCGGCTTGTTAGGTTTTTTACGTAAATTCTTTTGACACCCTAATATCGAGTCTTTTTTCAATCTAGTTTTATTCAAATGCTTCGATACTATTTTTTGGTCCATTTAATTTAACAATTTCAATCTTCTTATTGGCATGTTCCAAGAGTAGCTTACTTGTGCGGGTTGCATTTTGAACATTAAAATCCAGCGGTTTTACTGTTTTGGACTAATGTCTCTTATTGGTTTTATTATCTTTTATCAGCCCAAATTTTATTTCTCACACTTTAATGGTATTACCCAGCCTGTACAGCAGCATATCTGTCAGTCTCCCCGTAGGAAATTTCACAGCTCGCTCCCTAAGAGGCTACAGTCTCGGTTCCTGATACATGATCCACAATTTAAGCTGCATAGCTTGTTTTTTGCTCTGTGTATGTTTTCAATATGTTTGCCATGTATGAAATAGTACATACACCTGAATCGCAAATTACTCAGAATTTTTTTCAATCTTTGCATTTCACTTTCGCACCGACCAACATCCTACATCGTCAGGAAAAAAAATTGCAGCGTACTTTAGAGATGAGGAACTGTATCTTTCTCTTAATTTTTCCAAAAGAGTTGTTATTACTTTTTCTGGTAAACTTATTTCGCCAATTATCCCCTGCTTGGTGCTTTATAAAGAGGATTTCTTTTAAAATTTCGAAAATAAAGAACAATAAAAACTATTTTGCATAAAAAATGGCCTTATTGTTTTTTAAAATATTCTCCATGAAGATCGATATACTTTTGAATAGGTTTGAATTATTTTTTTTCCACACAGATTAATAACTTTCAAAACATGCGTCTTAAACTTGTTAACCATTTCTTCAGACGTCGAAAACGTTGGCATCGCAGCTTTGGTTTTAGTCACGACATGACAATTTTATTGGTTTTATTCGTGGGAATTTCCACCAGGCGGGTGATTTTCAGGCCGACTATGTCCACACCTGTCTCCACCCTTGAACCATGCCGTAATAAGTGAAGTGGGTTGGTCGCAACAGTAATTCTCGATAGGGTTTCATTTGGACACTTTTCGGATTCAGTATTGCTGAAACGCTCCTCTCAGAATTATTCATTGCCCTCCTGACAAATAAATCCTGATAAGATAAATCACCTTTTAGTCAACCAAAAAGCAAAGATTGCACACACTCGTTCCCGCACATGATCTGTCAGCTACCTTCGTCTGAATTTCACGTACTTGCGTACTTTTTTAATTGTTTTTTCAAATTCACATTTATCGATCGATTTATTGTTTTTTTTTTTCAAATTAATACCGATTCAGCTTATTGATTTTCTCAAAATTTTCTTTCGATTAAATGTCTCACGGGCAACACTCGACTGACTCCACCAAACTCACCATCCACACCCTCACACACGACCAATTCCTCTCACCGCCTAATAGGCAGCTTGCCGTCACCACACTCTGTTTTTTCAGCCGCCCACAGTATTTTTCTTTCCCGTATTCATATTGCTCCCTCTGTCATTCTAACAGACTTTTTGGAAGGTCGTTTTTTAACTGGGTTGACTCTTTCTTGACAAATCGAACTCAACTTGTATCCATTCACTGTGCCTTGTCATTCGATATTAGATCCATGTCTGGTGTTCCACAAGGTAGTCATCTGAGCCCTTTACTGTTTGCTTTATTTATTAATTATGTATACTCTATTCTGTAGTCAATTTTTTTTTGCTTCATGCTGATGACGCTAAAAATTTTCGAAGTTTTTAGAAATCTTAACGACTTCAATTATTTGCAGTATGATCTAAACATATTTAACAGCTGGTGTCAGATTCTAATCTCCTTATTAATGCTACCTTTTGGTTAATCAGCAGCAGTACTCGTTTAATTTAAATTAATTTAATTTAACGATTACATTATTTTAGCAATATTTTAGGTTTTGCCAGAAGACGTTCAAAGGAACTAAAAGGAACTACTACAGAACTACTAAGACTCTCTTTTACACCTTACTTAGACCTATTTTCGAAGACGTAAGTCTTGTATGGGTGCCGCATCATAAAGTTTATATTGACCAAACTAAGTTTCTGCGTTTATGTTTTCGCGATTGTCTGGGGTCTGACCATTTCGATTTACCTCTTCATCAAGTTCGTTTAAATCTTTTACGAATCTCAAAATTTCAAAATCTTATTTACCCGGAAAATTTCACTTGGCATCATAGACTCAAATTATTCGCTAAGCTAACTTAATACTGTTCACAAATTTGTCAGGCGAGTGAACTCCATCTACATCTGTCCAATTATGGTTACAATGAACCAGTCACTGCAATAAGTAGATTCTTTAACGAAACATACTGTTTATTTGGTTTTCATTTGTTGTTTTTTTTTTTGAGCAAATTATGCATAAGAATGATTAATTACTTTTTCAATCTTTATTGTTTTCATGTATAGTCTGGATTAGGTGAATTTCTGAAAAATAAATGAGAGCATTAAAAGTTAGACGTTTCGTTCTCCGTTGTTCACGTCAAACTTTCTATGTTTGCACGTCTGTTTTTTTCTTGTTTACTTCTCTTGTTTGTTAGATTATTGAATACTTTGTTTGATTATTGGTTCTCAAACACGATCCCTTGGTTTTGTGTATTTGTCGGATGCCATTGAGCTCATTCAACGAAAATTCACTCGATGACTATTGTAAAACTTTCAAGTCCCTTATTGTCCTTACGACAAATGTCTAGCATTCATGCATTTTTGTTCCAAATTATTCGACGTCCTTTTTTGTATTTGTATTTGTATCTTACAGTTTTTAGGCAATCACGGATAGCCTCCTTAATATCGAGCTATAATTCTTTTCGATTTTACTGAGTTCTGCTTTTATTCTCCTATTTTACATATGTTGCTCAGCCACACTGAGCACCAGTTTGATTCTACGATTCAATAAATATATTTTGTAGTGTTAGGATCAAATGAATTTTATTGTTACCATATGTTGAAGCTAGCCAGATCTTAGCATTGCAATTAGATTGCCATCTGTGTACACTATTGAACTATTTTAAATGAATAAATATATGAACTTTAGTATTGAATAGACTTAAAGAATTATAAGCCTTTTTAATACGTCCTTGTTCAAGCACGCAGACAAATTATCTGAAAATGTAATACTCTGAATATATCTTGAAACTCATTTCAATAAAAAAATAGCATTTTCTACTAAAAAAATCCATTCATCCATGAAAACCAGACCAAGTTCCAGCACGAGAAGATTAATTTTCAGGATTTATAGTGAAACTTACTCAGCTTATGCAAAAAGACAATTAAGAAGTAGAAACAAATTTAATTTTCTACCAACTGCGCTCGTGCTAATCTCTAAGAGCGAGAATACATTCGTATGAGTATATCACTTTGAAACTATTTTTCTTCTCAATGACCTCCAGCAGTTATTCACGTGCTGAATTACAGTTAATCTATTCAAGAGCTTAGCGCTGATTCTAGAACTGATTAAAGTAGTAAAAGTATATCAATCTTCTTGGAAATATTTACAATAGTGAATTTGGTTGGATATATTATAAACAAAGAAGTGGCGCAATCGATATTTCGCTGCAGGGCAATGCCATCGGAATTTTCTATCACACACGTATGTATTTAGCATATCCTTGATAGGTATTATCACGCTCTCTTGAATTTATGTTAATTCTATGCTTAGAGGCTGTTCCATATCCATCCGTCTCTAAAATGATGTTTCTGTTTACATAATAGGACGAACCTGAGTTAGTATGCTTCGACAGTTTACCGTAACATCAACCGTCTTATAATCCAGGCATATACGAGATACTTGACTGAAGCTCTGCACCGGGGCAGCTCAAATGCCATGGGATTATATATTAAAAAAAACACTTGAGGTTTCGTTCGTTTGTTCGAGAGAGAGAGAGAGTTTTCGAGAAAATCGGATTAACAAAAAGAGGATCCTTCAAACAACTCAGGTATGAGCTTTTTATTACCTTTCTCGAAATGAGTACAATGCTCTTAGATAGATGTAACTTGATATGACTTGCTTTTCAATTTAAAATGAATTCCGCTTTGAATGCCTTAGCCACTTTTTGAAATGACAACACAGGAGAAAAGGCTATCGCTACAAGGCAATCTTTTCCATGAATAATGGCAACAGAGTGTGTGACAAGTTGTGAAAAATTTCAAAGGTGAGTTCGGCAACCTGAATCGTTCTCGTTTCTTTGGACTGTAAATGAGTTGGTTTTATTTTTCACATGAAAGACACAATAGAGGTTTGGCAAGAAAACCGATTTATGTCAGAATTGAATTAGAAGCAGTTTGATGGAAAATGTAACTGCCTTTTCAAAATAAACATAAAAAGGGAATTCGATCTTCCGAAGTTTTCTAACGTTTCAGACTTTTAACGTGTTTTGTTCAAAATTCGAGAGAAGTCAAGTCTGATGAACGGGTTGGGGATTGAAAGCCATCTATTTACTCAAATTGTTTGTTGTAGAGATACCCAATTAGATAATTTGTCACTATGGTACTGAATCGTTTCCTAATAAAAGAAATAATTTTTATTTTCACTTTTTGGATAATTCTGACTTTTTGGTTTTTGTAGAGTTGAGAGATTTGTATTCATAAAGATTTGTATTCAGACGAAGATACCATTTTAGCGTTTTCTAGGAAGCTGGACTGACATCATTCCTAATGCTGTCTTAAAATATTGTATCTCCTCCCTGTCTCCAATTCTTGTCTACCTATTTAATCTTTCTCTGTCGCTCGGTATTTTTCCTAGGAGTTGGAAATATGCAATCGTCACACCTATTCATAAAAAAGGCGATAGAAATGTTGTAGGCAACTATCGTCCCATCGCAAAACTTCCATGTGTTGCTAAACTATTCGAAGCGATAATCAGTAGTATTGTGGCGTTTCATTGCAAATCCATATTATCTCCTTTCCAACATGGTTTAATGAAAGGCAAATCCACAACCACCAACCTGCTTAAGTTTTCCAATATTGTTATCCCATCAATCGAGGCAGGATTTCAGGTAGACTGTATTTACACTGACTTCACGAAGGCTTTTGATAAGCTGGATCATTCCATCTTATTGTGTAAATTGTCCTCGTTTAACTTTCCTCAGCTAATTATTTTCTGGATAGCATCTTATTTGGAATTTCGTACTCAATGCGTATCTTTCTGTGGCGCCTTTTCATCAGAAATTGGTGTTATATCTGGTGTTCCTCAAAGTAGTCACTTAGGACCTCTACTTTTTCTTTTATATATAAATTACCTACCATTTGTCCTGAAACATTCGTCAATTTTACTATAGGTAGACGACGCCAACATTTTTAAAAAGGTATCTAATATTCACGGAACTTTAAGCTGACCTAAATAGCCTCACGACTTGGTGTGACCATAACAAATTAGTCATTAATATTGACAAGTGTACCGTTGTTTCGTACACGCGTAAAATTAATCCGTTGAGCTTTGAATAATATTCCCTTAAGATATTCTGACAAAGTACTCGATTTAGGAGTACTTTAAAATAATTCTTATATTTTTGACGATCATATTAACGCCATCTTAATATAAGCTTCGTCTATCTTGGGATTTGTGAGGAGGCGATCCAAAGAGTTTCATGACATAAATCTTACTAAGATTCTTTTTTGTGCGTTAGTAAGACCGATACTTGAATATCCGTGTATAGTTTGGGCGCTTGGTCAGATCCTCTTCGCTTGCCTCATTACATTGATCGACTTAACTTACTAGCCATGAATACACTTAATAACAGACGTGAAAATTTCAAAACGATCTTTGCTGCTAAGCTCCTCATGGGTAATATTTCATCTGAACACCTTTAAGGTTGATTTGGCCTCAACGCTATAGGTCACAGAGTGAGACACGTCGACATATTATCTGTCCCTGTCTATCGGACCAACTGCGCCTTCAATGAGCCCGTTTCGTCCATTAAGAGAAATTTTAACAGTGATTACCATCAATTTGATTTTAATTTATGCTTATCGTTTTTGTAAAAGAGCCTAGCTGAAAATAGTCCACTTTAACTTGTTTGTTTGTACGTTTTTAAACTTTAATGTAGATGCTACTAGTCTGTATTACACGAACTTTTTTGAAAATAAATAAATAAATAATATATGTGGTCACAGTTTTATAAGCATCCATTATAAGTATTCTTTTGTGCAATATTAGTCTTCCAAATTTTTGTTCTAGCCAAGCAAGCACTTAATTACAGCCATTGTTTTTTCCAAAAAACAATAGAATACTTATTTTCTGTAATAATATGAAAAGCTTCAAAACGTTCACCAAAACGTTCACCAAAACGTTCAAACCTGAGACTCGAAACCATATCGAATTCAAAAGACTTATTTTACATCCATTTACACTTTGTCTCTTCACTTGAATTTCAAGCTTTCCGCAATATGGTCGTTCAAGCTATGGATAAGTATTCATCTTGCATGCCATTATTTTTAGTCTGCTCATCATGCTATCTACAAGTGCTCAAAGTCACTTTTTTTCTACACCAAAAAAAGCCAAGTTCTTTGTATTCACAGGCCATATGTTCATGTCCATCGTTATGACAAGCCTGGAAACAGTTAGTTTCCAGCATCCGAATTTTTCCTTTATATTTTCAAGCAGAACATACTTTATCTACTGTATTGTCTAAGAACGAAATCTACTACGCTCAGTCCTTACAATCACTTTGGTAATTCCATCATTTTTTATGAACAGTTACTTTTCCTGACTTGATAAAACATATTCACACACATGTGTGTCTCTGACAGAATTCCAGCTGTGAAAAGTAAAACAACGTCCAAGAAAGTAAGAATTTCACAATGTGCTGAGTCCTTACTCGGACGGGCCAAGATATTATTCGAGAAAAAGTATTATCTTACTGGTCATTTAACTTGATGCCTGACTGTGATGAAGCATTGTTAAAAAATTTCAGCTATGTCAGCCTATTAGAGGCGATGAAGGTTGCAGAAAGATATGCGTTGTGATTCGATTGGAATTTAGTTTTTCGATTTCTGGCGAATTAGAAGTGATTGATCGAATGGTTTGAATTATCTTTGGTGTTGTTAATCTGGCGAATACTCTATTTGTTGAAAAAATATATATTTAAGACTTTATGTACATGAATCAAAAGGTCTTTGATGTCTATGGATCAATAAGTTGTGCAATTGCTTGGTTATCTTCAGGGCCAGATTTTCAGCGTCGAGCTTCCAGATTGCAAAAATCTGTCACAAAATTTGTTCCAAGTTCCTTATCTTCTTTGCACGGAGTTCATTTTGATGTACGTCCTTACATTTGCGATAGGTTAGGTAGTAAAGAAGGTTCCCGGGTACCCGGTTAGCATCAGGCCGCCATTTTGGGCCCATTTGTTACTCTCCGATGGCTTGTTAGAGCTGCCAAGTGACCGTTTCGCCAAACTGAATCAGCTGACTCAACGTGAGGGTACTGGCCACTTCTGCTAAATCTTGAAATTGGTAAGAACCAAAAAAACTTGAGGCGTTTATTGTTTAGGGCCGGACTATCGCAGAGAGTGTGCTCGATGGTGTCCTCTGCCATTTCGCACCTCTTGCAGAAATTGCTGGACGCGAGTCCCATTTTATTCGCATGAAATGCGGTAAGGCAATGCCCTGTGAGCAAGCCGACCGTCGCTCTCAAGCAGTTTCTGCTCAACTTGAGCAGTTTCTTGCTTTTGCTACGATCAGGTGATGGCCACAATGTTCTGGCCACCTTGAAGACCATCCTATTTTCCTATTCGAACTTTAGTTTGGCCGATATGGCAGCATTTAGTTTGCTTGTGGTTCCGGCAATTGTCCGTGGTACAGCGATACAGTGACTATTACTAGCTTCTGAGCCTTTCCTCGCCAATTCATCAGCTTTTTCGTTGCCTTTTCATTGAGAGCCACTTTGCAAGAGTTAATAGTTTTGACCCCACTATGCCCTGGCACCCACATAATCCGGATAGAATTATGCCTTGCCTTTTCATTGAGAGCCACTCCGCATGCGTTTACAGTTTTTGAGGAACATCTGTAAGACGTAAGAGCGAGCATGGCGGCCCTGCTGTCGACGCAAATCGTCATTGGTTTGGTTGATGTTCTGTTAATGGACTCAACTGCTATGCGTATAGAATATACTTCAGACTGAAAGACAGCAGCATGGTCCGACAATCTATACCACAAGTTAGAGCTCAAATCCGTGGGAAACACGCCCGAGCCAACTCCTGTGTCCGTCTCTGACCCATCCGTGTAAATCCAGACAATACCATCAACAGTATCTTCCTTTTTCTTCCAGTCAAGATGTGTTATTCTGCTCATGTGGTCCGTGTCTTCCGCAACGAGGCATTCTGTAAGAATGCCGCTGTGGCCCCACTGATGATGTTGAAAAATGTAAAAACATGTTCGCATTGTAGATATAATTTACTTAATTCGTACACATAATTTATCAGATTTGAGAAAAATGACTTGCTTGAAATAAGGTAAAGTTAAAATTGTATTTCGTTGAATGCAAGAAATTTTTACACAATATTTATACAAATTACTGACATCAAATAAAGTTTTATTTGATTTGTGGAAGATTTCACATCTCGTCAACAAGTAAATATTTTCTTTGATTCTCGGAAACATATTTTCTGAGTGCACAGTAATAAATATTTACAGTTCAGGGTCATTGGTTTTGTAAGTATAAATAGGAATAAAATAACAGTGAAGCTCTCTCTCTCTCTTTCTCTCTCTCTCGTTCTATCTGGCTGTAACTAAGTGAGGAAGAAAATAAAAATTATTGCCGCTAAATTGATTTAATTTTCTTTTTGGGAAAAAAACATAACAATAGGCAAAACAAAAAATTTTTGGAGTCACTTGCTCTGTAGCTTACAAACTTAAAATTATGCTTGGCACCAAGATTCATAAGAGAGGAGATAAAAATTCCCTTCGGAGTGTTCCTCTGTGAACTGTTATGATTTGCGTTTCCACCCATTACACTACTATGAGTGATTGCTCAAGCATGCTGCCAATTCGGCTGCAGATAGCAAGGTGCTTGTTGGTAACGCACAAGCTTTCTATAGCTGAAGGCACCTTGAATGTCGAAAAATATTCCTAAGATGTATTCTTCGAAATAAAATAGAATACTCTGTGCAAAGATTTCCCTTTTGTTTGCATACGTTTTTAGATAGAGTTTGAGATACTAGTTCCTTCTTTATGTGGAAATGTAAAATATTTTCAAATATTTTGAGCTAGTGCGAAGCCAGACTAATTGACATGTAGTCTTTCGGATAAACATGGATATATGTGCTTGCTTTGGGTATAAATACGACCTTAGCTATCCTTCGAGCTCTTACCTAATGTAACAGTAGCCAATTTATTTGGATTGGTATAATCGAAGATAAGATATTGCTGTCCTCTTGAGCTTGGCAGGCAACATTTTATCTGAACCTGAGAATTTCAAGTGCTTTAAGTGGACCAGACTAGTTTGTGCCTAGTTGCGGCTTCATCTACGGTATCTACGAGGACTTTCAACATTTCCGTGCTCTTATTTATCTATTCATCATAAGACCTGCAGAGTAGATTTGGTGTGACAGGGTACTTGACAGGCAGTTGCTTAAGACTGTTCTCAAGTGGTTTAAATTCTACTGCACAGCTTTGTCTAGGAGGTTTATCTAGCTTTCTGAATTTCTAATTTATAGATCTTAAGAGCGACCTTGAATTCTTCCTAGCATTCCGTGCAGTTATCTACTTTGGGTAGTTTGTAGAGTTGTTGTGCTTATCCTCTGAATACAAAAAATGTATTGTTTCGATTACGCAGTTGTTCTTTCGAGTTTATAAGTAATTTTTTAGCTCATGTTGCTTAATTAATACCCTTTTATTCCAATTATTATTATTATATTAGTAAGCGCAGCATACCACTAGAACCTGGCGACTTCGTTGAAATGAAACCCAAACGAATTGAATCTACAGGGCCGGATTTGATTTGCTTGGCGCCCCTGGGCAGTTGTGAACTTGGCACCCCTCCCCCATCTCCACTCTGCCCGTCTGATTCCAACTCCAAATTTAACGACTAAAATCCATCAACAACGAATTGAACATTTTTTCATAATTGTTTTAATTTTTTTTTTTGGTTGTCAATTTTCAGGAAATGCAGTGAGAGCGTTCCCGTACTTTTCATGAATTTCCCCACCACATGATTCAGGAAAATTCTGTAAAATTCAGTGACTGAAAGTACAGGAACAGACCTGGTATTTCATGAAAGAGGGGAAATTTTCAGTCAAATGGCGTATAGGAACTACTTCATGGCAGTGATTTGCAATGCATGGAGTATGGGAACAGACCTACTAATTAGTAAAAGGAAAACACGGCATGTTTAGCTGCCAAGGGTGCCAAGCGAAAGTTTGAATTTTTACTGCGCAATGTATAAATTAAGATGTACTGAGTTAAGTTAATTAAATTAAGTTAAATAATCGTACTTACTTATAGTACAGGGAATCTATGATTCGAGATATGCATAATTGACTCAGCTTTTGTTGATTTTCTAAGATTTGAATTAAATTTTTGCAACAAAACTTAAAAGTCTTAGGTAATATGAGACTTTGCGAAAATTTGCCGCCCTTCCACTACTCCCAATTATTTGCTGCCCTGGACAGTTGCCCATAAGTGCCCATACTTAACCCTCGCCAGACACACCTGGGTCTGTGGTGTCCGGCCGTTTTTGAAAATCGTCAGTGCTTACAGGTACGTCCATATTTCGGGCTCTAACACCCACTTAAAAATTTGTACCTGGGTTGGGAACTCGAGTAGTGAACGTCGCGCTCGGTATTGAGTTTTTCGTCAATTGGTGAGCTGTCAAAGTCGGCTGCGGACACAACAAACCCATGTGTGTCTGCGGAAGCATAAATGTGTGAATTTTTTATTCCTCAAAAAGTGCATTATTTTGAAGTCAAAAAGTAAGTTCACGTTTTATTTACACTGAGAAAACACATGGCGCCAGACGCCATAATTTATAGACTTCTGGCGCCATGTACATAGTCGATTTAGGGATTGTGATAAAATATAGCGCCACACGCCATAATACATGGCGAAAAGTACATAGGCCTACACGCCATGTACTATAGTCCTCCACGCCATGTGCTATAGTCCTCCACGCCATGTACATGGCTTGGCAGATTATATTACATGGCGTGGAGGACTATAGCACATGGCGTGGAAGACTATACTGTATGGCGTGGAGGACTATAGCACATGGCGTGGAGAGCTATAGCACATGGCGTGGAGGACTATACTGTATGGCGTGGAGGACTATAAGCATAGCGTCTGCTCCTATGTACTATGGCGTGGGGCGCTATATTTAATCACAAATCGACCGAAATCGACTGTGTACATGGCGCCAGAAGTCTATAAATTATGGCGTCTGGCGCTATGTGTTTTTTCAGTGCATCTGAAGATGATCCAGTTTGCATCCAACAAAAGGCCACGGGCCTTCTCAGTTCGGATCATCTGGAGGTAGAGCACTTGATGTTAGGTGATGGAATTCTATTAAAGAAATTCCCGAGGGATAAATGACATCAAAGATCATATCCTCTCCTATACTCAAGAAGCTTGCTGATATTTATACATCTCCTCACACAGCATGGCTGCGAGTTATAATTGGAGTGCCATGAGCTATATTACATGGCTCATGGCACTATGTAATATGGCGTGTGGGGCCATAATTTCTGCGCCATGTAACTATGGCGCTGGGAGCTATACTGGATGGCTCAGGGTACTATGTACATAGCGTGTGGCACCATAAATGCTGCGCCATGTAACATGGGACCACGCGCTATGTAGATTCTGACATTATGGCCCTGGGAGCCATATTGCATGGCTCAGAGTACTATGTACATGGCGTATGGGGCCATAAATAATGCGCTATGTTACATGGCTCTGGGCGCTATGTGGATTTTTTTCAGTGTATATAGTAAACATAAAATAAATAAATTATGTATAAAAAATATATATAAGCATGCTATATAAATCATAAAATTTTACATATAAACTTTTTATAAAATTTTTGTATATTAGATTTTATATATACATTTATAAATTAAACATAAAAAAATTGTTAAAAATAATTTGTTTTTCAAATTGTAAAAATAGAGAAGCGATGGATAAAACGGAGTTGGTCAGACGCCAAATGATAGAAGAACTTGAGGAGGATTTGTATGGTGCTTCCTCAGAAAATGAAGAGGACTACGTCATTTCTGAAAGCGAATCGGAAAGTGAGGAAGAGAGCTTGGAAGATGAAGGCACATGCTCCACTGGCAGGGATATTGACCCCGCACCACGTCCATCAAGATCAAGAAGATCGAGAAACAGTATTGAAGGAAAAGACGGTTACAAGTGGTTGATAAATGCTCCGGAGAGCAGAGGAAGAAGATCTCTTCGAGTTCCCTTAGCCGGTGGAAAAGATGTAGTGAAATTCGTTAGCACACCGGTTGAATCTTGAAGCTTACTTTTATCGGACGAACTGTTGAATGTGATAGTGCTTCATACAAATGAAGAAATTGAAAGATAAGTGCTAGCATTATTGGAACATCCATAATCATATCACAATCATATCGATTTGATTGAAATCAAAGCGTTTCTTGGCTCATTACACTACAACAGTGCGCAAAAAGAGCAACATAAACATACAGAAAAAATGTGGGCGCAACATTCATGCGCTTTATATAAAGCGGTGATGCCTCGGAAAAGATTTGTTTTTCTTTCGACATGCTTTCGGTTTGATGGGAAGCATACAAGGCTTGAAAGGCAAAACAACGACCGGCTAGCAGCAATTCGCGAAATATGGGACGCGTTTATTGAAAATTGCAAAAAATATTATAACCCGTCCTCGAATTGCACCACCGATGAACAGTTGCTCGGTTTTCGGGGAAAATTCTTTGCGCGTATTTACATTCCGAGCAAACCGGATAAATACGGTGTAAAAATAATTTGTTTAAAATCCTCTAAAACATTTTATATGTTGAATGCAATACCGTGTATAAGCAGAGTTGCACATTCAAGACTAGAAAGTGTTCCCACCTATTATGTACGCAAATTAGCGGAACCTATTTATGGCACCGAAAGGAATTTAACATGTGATAATTGGTTTTCCTCGATAGAATTGGTCAACAAATTATCAACAAAATCGTTAACATTTGTAAGTACCATACGGAAAAATAAACGACAAATACCGATGTTATTTCGTCGGTCAGCATCAGTAGGTAGTGCACGTTATGCATACTCTAATGATTGTTCGCTAGTGTCTTACACCCCGAAAAAGAACAAAGTGGTCTGTCTGGTTAGTAGCTTCTACAAAGGGAAAGGTCGCGTTGATCAGGAAACACAAAAACCGGACATTGTGGCGTATTATAATAGCACAAAAGGTGGAACAGACACATTTGATTTTTTGTGTAAATACTAAACTACGTGTAGAGCTACACTTCCCTGGCCAATGAGGCTCTTCTTCGGTATATTGGATCAAGCGGTAGTTAATTGTAACATTTTGTACAATTTCAATCAAGCAAATACTGCATTGGGCAGATATAAATTTATTGAAACGTTAGCACTTAGTTTAACGAGCGAAGAAATGAAAAGAAGATAGGAAAAACCATCCTTGCGCAAAAATATACGTTCATCAATATGCTCGATTTTGAATATCGATGATCCGGGTTATTGTCGTGATTTAACTGACAGATTGGAGAAAAAAAGGGTGTCATTTTGGCACCAGCGATAAGGACAGGAAAGCTAGATTTTGCTGCTGCAAGTGTAAGAAAGCCATTTGCGAAGAACACAAGCTTCATGTATGCAATGAATGCATTTTATATATTTTTTTCACTTATTTTATTTACTTTAATAAGAATAAGTTCGAGTAATAATGAATAACACAAAAACGTATAAAACTTTGAGTTACATTATTATGAAACCAAAAATTGTGATTTCACACGAATTTTCGACTCCAAAAAGTTGTACTTTTTCCTTTGTCATAATAATTATACTTTTTTTCAAAGTTTCATGATGCCTCTCTTTTTTCTTTCATCTACTATATGTCAAGAAACATTTTAAACAGTAGAGCTTTCTTAAATTTATTTAATAAAAAGTTATGATCTTTTAAGTGAATACGTGTATTTCTGGTGTTTTCAGTCGATTTCCGTTAAATAATAATAATAAAAATTGATATTTATTCATCACCCAATGCACGCTCTCTTTCTATAGATATCAAACTACTCTCGTGAATTTTTTCAGATTTTAGAACGGTTCACATGATAGTCAAAAAAATTTGTTCGCGATGGATACCACACAATTTGTCAATCGCTCAAAAAAATGCTCGAGTCGATTGGTCGAAAGAAATGCTCAAAAAATACGATCGCGGTGCTTCGAAACACGTCTATCACATCGTGACTGGTGATAAATCGTGGATTCACGCGTATGAACCCGAAAGTAAATAGCAGTCGACTGTATGGGTGTTCCAAGATGAGCCAAATACAACAAAAATTGTTCGCGCACGAAGCACTTCCAAGTAAATGATTGCCTGTTTTTTTTGGAAAAACTGGACATGTCGCAACTGTATCACTAAAACAACGCAGAACAGTCAATTCCGAGTGGTACACATAGCCCAGTGAAATCCGACATAAAAAAGGCGAAACTTTTTATACGGGGTCAAAGGTCACCAAAAGTGACCTTTCCTAAATATCTCAGTAACGGTTACGTCTTCAGAAAAACAATGTATGACAAATTTATAGCTTAGCAAATTTCCAACAAAAAAAATTATGTAGCTTTTTCCTGTAACCATAACCGTTTTTGAGATATATTGATATAAACATTTGTTACTAACTGCACCCTCATTCTCATCGGCATGTTGATATTATCCGATTTGGATTACGACTTGGCATGTTTGTGAGTTTGTTTTCCTATATTTAAGAGGCGCATAAAAAAACATGTACACAAACTTATCTACCAGACTGCAGGGTAGGTGGAAAAGTGTACTCCGAAAAGAGGGAAAAAACTAAAAAAACCGGGTATTTCGGGGTGGTTCGTTTGCCGGGGGTGGGTAGGGTGTGGGAAGGGTGTGGATGTAGGGCTGGTCGTCCGATGTCAAGAATAGGCAATTAATAGGATAAAAAGTGATCCTACCTTGTTTAACAGTGGGCAAAGAGTAGGCAACGAGCTCATTTCTGAAGATTTGGGATGGATGCTAAGGGATACCGTTTTATGGCAAAGGGGGAGGGGGGAACTTTTCGGAGCACACTTTTCCACCTACCCTGGAGTCTGGTAGATAAGTTTGTGTACATGTTTTTTTATGCGCCTCTTAAACATAGAAAAACAAACTCACAAACATGCCAAGTCGTAATCAAAATCGGATAATATCAACATGCCGATGAGAATGAGGGTGCAGTTAGTAACAAATGTTTATATCAATATATCTCAAAAACGGTTATGGTTACCGGAAATAGCTATATAATTTTTTTGTTGGAAATTTGCTAAGCTACAAATTCGTCATACATTGTTTTTCTGAAGACGTAACCGTTACTGAGATATTTAGGAAAGGTCACTTTTGGTGACCTTTGACCCCGTATAAAAAGCGACGCAGCACTCGGATCGATGGGGACTTTTGACATTTTGTTCAACACGCCAGTACCAAGGTTCACACCAAAATTCAGCTTTCCCCCAATTTTTCCGAAGCACCATGTTAGATTTCCCCGGACTAACAACCATTGGGCCTTTCCACTCTTGTATTCCTGATGCACTCCTGACAACAATCACCATTTCCACACTTGTATTCTTCAGCAACGGAACCGTTCATATACCGATTATGCATATGAATGTGTGCGTGTTGTTGTTTTCTCATTTCGACTTGAGTGTTTCATGAAAAATTCCTGACCCGTGAACTATGTTTATAGTTGTGTTAGTGATTTGCATCAGTTTCAATCAGTTTCAAACCTGATGCAAAATTCTCTCCACTTGCATCACTTTTTGTAGAGATTTCCCCTTGATTCTTCTGCCTCTTGCCCAGAAAACCGGTTTGAGGAGTGCATCAAGAATACAAGTGTGGAAAAGCCCATTTGTTTGCCAGTTGTCTTCCTAGAAATCAGAAAGACCAACCGCCGAAGACGGATCACTCTTCACCATGACAATGCGAGCTCTCACACATCCGCTCAAACAATTGCATTTTTAAGCACGCAAAACACCGATTTGATGAGTCATCCTCCTTATAGTCGTGACTTGGCACCGAATGACTTGTTTTTATTCCCTCACATCAAAAACAAATTACGTGGTCAACGATTTTCGACGCCCGAAGAAGCGGTCGATGCGTTCAAAACGCATGTTTTGGAGGTGCCTCAATCGGAGTGGAGAAATTGTTTCGAAAATTGGTTCAAACGCATGCAAAAGTGTAAAGATCTTCATGGCGAATATTTTGAAAAATAATAAAACGATTTTCGATGATTAATCTTGGTTTTCATTCTCTAATCCCGAAATATAAAAGACACCCCTCGTATAACTACCAACGTTAAAGTGGATCAATTAAAAATCTCTTATATAATTTTAACTTCACGTTTAGCCCCAACGTGACCCTACTCATCGAACCACATCAACTATGAAGAACTAAATTTGAAATTCCCCCACATAATTACGTTTTTCATCAGAAGCTCAATTATTATGTACGAATATTTACTTAGAAACATTACTCCTTGCTCTACAGCGATCAAAACTACCTTGAAATTAGATATGTAGCTACCTTTCAAAAAGTTTTTCAATCCCCATTAAAATTTCCGCAAAATTTTTTCAAACATTTTTACTTCTGCTTCCGACTTGCGGTTAAAGACGAACGAATGAACTAATAAATACACGCTACGATGCGGTTAGCAAGAAAGCGTAAATTATAGAAGCTCCCCCGAGGTAAACTCAAAAAGAGTAATTAGCGTTATTGCGCTACGAATACTTCACTAGAGCACAAAAATTGCTTTCATCCTAATAAATCAATATTTGTATATATGACATGGACATAATTGAAAAAGACACTTGAAATTGGAAAAACGATACCTACTAGTCAATTCATGATAAATTGTTTTGGTACCAGTTTACTTCCGTTGAATGTTGGTCCCGAATAATTACCGGTTCGAGAGCAATGCTGGGAACAATGAGCTTTATATTAATATCACCATACCTTCCGGTAATATCGGATTTTAATTGTTTCGAAATGTCAGAGAAATAGATCATGTTCGCTGATTGACATCATTTACAATTAAAATAGATCGCATCACCAGACACCCGAAAAACATAAAAACAATTCAACATAAACATGTATCGGCCGAACTTTTGATGAATGCTATCTTCAATTTACCATTAATCGATTCAACTGTGCGTTGTTTGCTGGAATCTGCACGTATCGGCCTCGCAAATCGGCCCGAGATAGATTAGGTCCGAGATAAATTTGATGATGCAGGACACAGGCGTAAAACGAACATGCAAGACAGCACATATGGCCATAAAACTGCCCGAAATTGCATAGTATCGGGATGATTCAATGTCCGAATAATTCACTTTATGACGAATTTCACACACTCGACGCCAACGGAACGATCTCAAAGAGCACACCGATTTGATTTCTGGCAAATGAGGTGAACGTTCAATATCTGATCTGTGTCTCGATTGTCTTGTCTATCTATTTGCCGCCCTGAAATCGCAACTGACGGATGCTTCTGGACCAGACATCAATCTCGTACATAGACATGTGGCTCGATGGATGTGACAATGCTTCGGTTGAATGGCAATTGCGTTACCTACATATTGGATAGGGAATCTGGCAGTCCGTCGGCTCACTGGGGAAACATCTAACTGCCCTAATAAAAACACGTTCAGACAATCAATTCTCAAAACAGGTCAATTTCGTTGTTGTTTCGCAGCTTCTTTTGACCGATAAGAGAGTGATGAGGCAAGTCTTCAACAAACATAAACGCATACGAAATAAAGCGTAACAGTGGTTTCATGAATGATTCAAGCTCTTCTGCACAAGCATCTTCGAATGAAATAATCTTCCACTCAAAGTCAAGTGGGCTCACACCACTGTGCGGCCAAATTGGATCACAATCGAGCCTCGGTCTTCCGTACGAAATCCACTGGGCTAGGAATCGCCGCGGCATAACAAGATACAAATTCGAACAGATAGTTTGCATTTCTTGTGACAATAAAGATGTATTAATAGTGTACCGCTCATTTGTGTTTTTACGGGCGCATCAAAACACCACCACCTCTATTGTGTAAAAGCTGTTCTCCCGACAAATTAGCAGATTTGTTGCGATCCGAAAGCAAACAATGAAACGCCTAATAAAGTTTCGTTTGCTTGCTGCCAAGAGAATTGTTTACGAATTAGCATGCTTAACGAGCTCCTGAGTCCGGATTAGTAGTTGGTGCTAACGTAAACACCTCGCAGTACAGGCATCAGTACAGAAACTTGTTGATACGATGGATGTGCGTTTTCCTATCAATTAAATCCATGGAAAGAAAAATCATCAGAGCTTTAGTATGTGGACAATCTGATACACTTACGAATTGCGACACTTTCGTTCGACACCTGAGTTGTTTATTGAATTTGCTTACCTTGAGCGAGCTGCTCGCACTTGAGATTATAAGTCTGATAGCTTAGGGTAATTTACAGGGATAGTGCAGGCAGTGATTGTATTACATATATTGTATCTTCGTTTCAGCTGCATTTATGTAGCTATCTGAAGTTTGAGATTATACAGTTTATGCATTGAATGTAAATAGATGAAAAATTGAAGTTAAATCAAAGTTGAGATTTGGTTTTTAAACTGACCTTGCGGCAAATATGTAATTAAAAAAGTAAAATTTAGATCAAGAAACATCAGAACTAGTTTTTGAGTGAGATGAAAAGCAATTTTGTCGTCAAAGAATACACGGAGCTTCCACATATTATTATCCCCTAATTGTTGCCTGGCATCAGTGGCGTGGCGTTCATGGAAGCAAGGGTAGCATTACTTCTCTTACATTTGGTTGATATATATTTTAAATTTAAATTTATTTTATTTAAAAATCGCGAAAAAAATCGTGTTTATGAATTTTCTAAATAAATTTTCCCTTAAATGAATAGTGAACATCTCACGAAGCTAAGGTGGTAGCACCACCGAATGAAAATAATGAGAGAACAAGACGCATAAAAGCAACGAAAAAATTGCACCTACGAGCGTTAATTTCACTCCATGTAGACTGGAATGTGATGTCATTCAAAAAAATGTGCCTGTACCAGCTATTTGGAAGCAATAAAGAAATTGCTTCTTAGGGGGAAATTCTCGTCTGAAGAGAGAAACTGAGGGAGAAGCCGCATACGAATGATTGCTACGGAACTTATTGCCGCGTTCCCCATATTTTAGCCTAGTTTTTCTTTAGCCTAGTTTTTCTTGCTTAAAAAGGATTAAAACTTATCTCAGTAATAGCACAGGTGAGTAGTAACTAAGTGACTTGGCAATAATGTCCATTGAAAAGGTTTTCTTAAAATTATGTTTGAGCGAGCAAAGTTTTTATCAAGATTCAAAGATGAAAAGAAAGATGAATTGCATTAAATTTTTAATAGAAGTATCCATGAATTTTCTCACCAATTTTGATTTACA
This sequence comes from Nemotelus pantherinus, assembly GCA_963978885.1. Taxonomy (NCBI): domain Eukaryota; kingdom Metazoa; phylum Arthropoda; class Insecta; order Diptera; family Stratiomyidae; genus Nemotelus; species Nemotelus pantherinus. The sequence goes on along the minus strand of OZ022263.1, from coordinate 196,308,929 downwards.
ATAGGTTTTTTTAAACTATCACTTCATTTATTTTATATTAAACAACTGTTATTTTAAAAATATAAAAATGTGTATTTTTCGATATGGAAATGTTATTCGACTGTTATCTTTTATAAGTACTAGAATATTGATATTTTATTTATGCGTGAACGACTATAAACATTTATTTTGCATAATCACTGTTGATTTATTTGATTTATTTACATAGCTTGCTGTTGTAGCTTTGTTAATTTATATGTTTGCCAATATATAATTTTTACTTTTATTTATTTAAAGAGAAAATAATTATATGTTGGTAGAATGCTAATTAAAATACTGATAACAATACAGCATATCTACTCTCACGTCCACGTTCGTAATTCACGTCCACGTTCGTTAAAGTAGCTAACGAGAGGGCTTCTATTAATAAGTTACAAATTTGAAGAAACCATAGCCAAAGTCAGTTATCGAAACGAACTAATTGCTTCCCTACTGTAAAATATCACGCCACGCCACTGCCTGGCATATTAAGGTCGTCTTATCATGAGTACCAAGATTTTATATTAAAGAGAACATGGAATTTCCATAAATTAATTATATACGAGTTCTGTTTGAAAATTTCACGACTTAATCTAGATTTGGAGGATAGTACGTAAATAAATTTATATTTTTAATAGCTTGATATTTTAGCCAGTTTTGTGTCAAGTTTCGTTACAATCGGTTACACAATTATTTTTCTATGATTTTTGTTTGCAGAAATCCGTTTCTATCCTGGAAAATGGAGAAAACTGAAATCAGAGCCATAAATAAATATTTTGCCAAAAAGAATATGATGCTAAGACAAATAAAGGGAAACTTGGATAGCACGTTGGGAAAATCTGCACCTTCGTATATTACGGTGCAAAAGTAGGCAGCTTTGTTCAAACATGGCAAAAAGCGTCGAAGATGATCCGAGGAGCGGCAGGCTCTCGACGACCACCACTTCAGAAATTATCGTAGAATAATTAACGTAGAATAAATAATTAACTAATACTAAAGGGATCTCGATTGAGTGGATGTAGCATATTTTAGCTGCCAAAGTAGGGTTGAAAAAAGTTTCAACAAGATAAATGCCGCATTTGTTAGCCGAAGAACAAAAGTTTAAAATTGGGTTGAAATTTCTAGAGAGTATCTGGCTTTATTTCGAAAAAATACTGGCCATTTTTTGAGTACATTTACAGCCACTGACAAAACTTGGATTCACTACTATATCCCTGGAACAAAAGAACAACCAAAAACAATAGAAACATAGCGATTCTCCTCTACCAAGTCCAGTTGCATGCGTTGGCCTGAAAAGTGATGGCGTCAGTGTTCTGGGGTCACAAAAAGAAATATTTTTAAGGACTTGTTCCTCAAAGAACAATCTGTAGCAAGTCAATTCTATGCTAGTTTGTTAGATAAACTAGCTGAAAATTCGTGAAAAAGGGCCGGAATCGGCCACAAAATGGATCTTTTTTTATCAGGATAATGCACCTACGCACAAGTCAGCTATTGCCATTGCTAAGCCCCATAAGGTCCCATTTGAAGAACTGAAACAATCACCATATTTACCCACCTGTTTCCTAATTAAAAAAAAAAACATTTGGCTAGACGAAAATTTTGATGGCAACTTAGACATATGTAGAAGCACTAGAACATACATAGATGGAATAAGTGATATTACTGTTTTTCGATAAAACGAGACCTAAACTCTTTATCCCCGACTGGGATACATGGGCGGCAGTTTTCGGGCGGCCTCCGCTCACGAGAACTGGAGTGGGTAGAGCACCACTTGCTTACGTACCGAAAACCTGTCTTATTTCCGTTGCCCAGAAGTAAGAAGAGTATCTCCACTTACCCCGTTCAGCAGGAAAAGAAAGTTTCCCATTCAATCCCCCGCAGAGGCAAATTTCCTACCGTCCAGTGGAACCTCCGAATTCGTTGGTTTCAATAACCCCCGGTTCCATTCCACTTTTCTTCTTTCCAACACTTAGCATTGCCTGTCTACACTGTCCGACTGAATCGGTCCACATTGGGACGACTCCCATTTCGTACGGTTCCATGCATTTCACTCGGGTCTCGACTAACCGGTTGTCGGGTAACGTTTTTCAGTTGTTTAGTAAAAACCTATTTATTTATTTTATTTATTTATTTATTCCAAAAGTTCGTCTACTATAGACTAGTAAAATTGCATCAAAACAGGCAAACAATTCCTATTATACTATTTTCAACTTCTATTTACAATTCATATACTACTATTTTTGGCCAAGCTCTTTTTCAAAGCTGGTGGACATATGTTAAAGTCAAATTTATTGTAAGCATTATTAAAATTTCTTTTTATGGACGAAACGGGCTCATTGACGGCGTAGTTGGTTCAATAGGCAGGGACAAATAAAATGTTGACGTGTCTGACTCTGTGACCTTAGGTATTGAGGCCAAATAAACCTAAAAGGTGTTCAGAGGAAATATTTCCCGTGAGGAGCTTAGCAGCAAAGATGGTTTTGAAATTTTCACGTTTGTTATAAAGTGTATCCATGGCCAGTACCCTAAGTCGATTAATGTAAGGAAGTCAGCGAAGAGGATCTGACCAAGCAAATTCACACAAACAAAACCATTAGAAATTTTTTCTGAATAGACTCGATGTGGTTCACATACACCTGCTGATAAGGCGCCCAAACTACTTACGCATATTCGAGTATTGGTCTTACTAAAGCACAAAAAAATATCTTAGTTAGATATATGTCATGAAACTCTTTAGATCGTTTCCTCAGAAATCCCAAAGCAGATGAAGCTTTTAATAAGATGGCGTTAATATGATCGTCAAAAGTGAAAGCATTATTAAATAGTACTCCTAAATCAAGTACTTTGTCAGAATACCTTAAGAGAATACTTTTCAAAGAGTATTCAAAGCTCAACGGATTAATTTTACAAGTGTTCGAGACAATGGTACACTTGTCAATATTAATGACTAATTTGTTAGTGTCACACCAAGTCATGATGCGATTTATAGCCCAGTCATTTTAGCAATCAACCTCGGAATGAGAGATAATAAGCTGAATTTTTGTATAAACCTTCATTTAGGGGTCCTCAAAGTTGCCTCAATAGTCTCATAAAATCTCGTGTCTGCGTCGGAAGTTATTCAAGGTCAAAGGTAAGAAAAAACAGTTTTTTGCAATTATCTTGGTTTCTATTGCTCCAATGATGTTAACACATCGGATCAAAATTGTAGAGCATAAAATTTGCGACACATTTTATCTGAAGCATTTTTTCATGCGCTCAACCGTTTTTCCGATAGAGGACGGTAAGCACGCAGCACTCAGCTATATGTACTGTAATGCAAGGCCAACCGTGAAACATTCAGTTTTGAATTATTTATATAATTTAAATAACAAAAGTATTACTTTTCATCTTCTTCATCGTCATTTTCTGGTCGTTCGGGAATTTTTGTATCATTAGGTCTGTTTCCGTACTTGAATCTATTATAATACATTAAAATAGATTCGCAGCAAGTCGTTTCCGTACTTTTGCTGCAAGCCAAATGCAAGCCAAATTTTGCAGCAAAAAGAAGCCAGCTGCCAAATTCTGTTACTGCTGCAGTTTGCTGAAGTACGGAAACAGACCTATTGTCATCATCTTCGTTGCCTTGAATTGGTTTCATGGTCAAAAGAGTGCTCACAGTCACTTTGCAATGAAACAGCATTGAGGCAAGCTTGCCCATTACACTGGCCACAAGCTAAAGTGCATTGCAGCCCCGATTTTCTCCATCCATTCTTACAATTACAAAATAGAGTATTCAGTAATTCATCGGAAACTGGTGGTAATATTGTTGTCATTGGCTCCAGGAACTCATTTTGAAGAACCCAACCCCATCCCTGGGGTTCTAAATCATGCCCTAACCATTTTGTAAACTTGGTAATAGGCACGGTTTATATGCTGATGGACCGCTGCACTTGTCGGTTGAAGATTAGATAACTGGACAGGTTTATTAAGTTTTGTAGATTTAATGAACTGAGTATATCGATGATGATCGATATTATCCTTAGATTTTGGAGCATTGTATATCGCTAGTAAGATCCGAATGCCATTATCGTATAGTTGTTGGGCAGGGCACTTTTCTTCTAGAAAAACTAGAGCTAGTTCGTCGAAATTGGCAAGTTGTTCTAGTGCTTTTATGAAAGTTTTTTTTCCTTTTTTAAACAGCGCAGAAGTTGTATCACATCCACTGAATGCATGTAAAAATAAAACATGCGTTTTAGAAATGGGATATTTGTCAAAACTTGTTGAAGAATATATTTGTGTTTTGACATTGCCTTTGCCAACTCTTTTAAAGAAAATGTCTTCTTAATGTACTTGGGAGCGTCCAATAAAAATAACTAGTAAATCTATGTCTTCTCCTATAATGATGGCAGTCCTTTCATGTTTGGATTCTTCGATAGCTGTTACTATAATAAGAACATCAGCATCATCTCTCACTTGTTTTGTTGTGATATTTACACTCTCAAACTTTTCAATGAGCATACCAATAAGTTTCTTTTTATTACATCGATTTGAGAAAATTTTTTTTTTTTGCTAATTGGCACAATTATTGTTTAAAAATAGGTAAAATGCTACAAAATACAATGTATTTACTGATAAATAATACAAACAATTCAATACTGAAGGTAGTATTCACAGGTATTCATGGTTGACCTTGCATTACAGTACATATGGCTGAGTGTATAGTTTTTGTCTATAATTACTAAAACACTAGGTTCACGGGTAACATATTTATTAATAACACATATATAACAATATAAGAAAATGTATGAACGATGTACGTAGTCGAGCGTCGCGTGAGTGACTGTGTGTTGTCCTTGTGATGCGAACGCCAATTTCCAGATAGCGGCAAACAACTGAACTAATGTTAGTGTGTTCACCCTACATCATTCCCCTCCGAGTGACGTTTATGGTTGTTGAAACGTCACGTTACGTTTTGATTTGGGGCCGGAATACGTTCGTAGGATACCACGGAATTGACTGTGAGCTGAACGATTGGTTTGCGTTGTTGTAGTATGCTCACTTTCCATTTGCGAATTCGTCGTATATCCCGGCTTCAAACGCTCCGTAGAAACAGTAACAGGTTTGTCTCCAATTCGTATTTTGTAAACAGTATCGTTTAAGCGTTCCAGAACTTCATGTGGACCCGTATACGGCTGTTGCAAAGATTTTCGAACATCCTGCCTCAAAAATACATGCGAACATGTTTGTAGATTTTTGAATATAAAAGGTGAATCTTTGCGATGGTGCTCGACCGGCGTGGCTCGTATTTGTTGGATGTCGCGTCTGAACGTAGCTACGAACGCATGTGGATCTATTGTGGTAGAATTGTCCTCGAAGAATTCTCCAGGTAAGCACAGCTGAACACCGAACAACATTTCCGCCGGTGAAAATCCCAAGTCTTCTTTAATTGCCGTCCGCAATCCCAAAAGAACTGTGGGTAGTGTTTCCGTCCAACGATGCGTTTCGTGACACATGAGTGCTGCCTTTAACGATCGGTGAAAACGTTCAACCATGCCGTTAGATGCTGGGTGGTAGGCTGTAGTTCTTGTGCGTTTCGAACCAATCAGCTTCATCAGTGAATCGAAGAGAGATGATTCGAACTGAGATCCTCTGTCCGTAGTAATAGTTTCAGGAACACCAAATCGAGATATCCATTCGCTGTAAAGAGTTGTAGCTATTGTTTCGGTTGTCATGTCTCGGATCGGAATAGCTTCTGGCCAACGTGAAAAACGATCAACGATTGTTAGCATATATATAAATCCGTTTGACGGTGGTAGTGGTCCTACGATATCTACATGTACGTGCCGGAATCGACCATCCACTTTTGAAAATTGCTGTGGTGTGTTTTTAACGTGTCGATGTATTTTCGACCGTTGACATTGTATGCACGATTTTGCCCAGTTGGATATATCTTTTCCCATTTCAGGCCAAACATATTTTTTTCTTATTAATTTGCTGGTGGCTCGCCCGCTCGGATGAGATAGACCATGTATTTGTGTAAAAATTTGTTTCTTGAGGCTGGTTGGAACAAATGGGCGTATTATTCCTGTCGAAGTATCGCAGTACATTTTTAAATCGTTTGTTACAACGATTGGTTGAAATCGAAGACTAGTATCTGTAGATTCCAAAAGTTTTTGCAATTCGTTGTCGGTACGTTGCGATTTAGCGATTTCTGTTGCTGTTATTATTGCGGCAATCTCTTCAACATTCTCTGGTCTTGACAAAGCGTCTGCAACGATATTTTGTGCTCCATCAATGTGGACAATTCGAGTCGAAAATTGTCCAATAAATTCAAGATGACGACTTTGCCTAGGTGAAGATTTATCGGATCGCTGATTGAATGCATATGTTAAAGGTTTATGATCGGTCATAATTATAAAATTTTGTCCTTCCAACATAAAACGAAAATATTTTATACTTTCGTATATTGCCAACAGTTCGCGATCATAAGTGCTATATTTCAGTTGAGCGTCATTTAGTTTTTTGGAAAAGAATCCCAATGGTTTCCATGCGTTGTTTTGAAATTGCTCAAGCACTGAACCTATAGCAACATTTGATGCATCCGCATACAATCTGAGTGGTGCGCCGGTTTTTGGATGTACCAATAGAGAAGCATTTGCAATAAGTTGCTTGCTCTTTTCAAATGCCTGTTGGGAAACAGTTGTCCAAGGTACAGGTCTTTTGTCTCGCTTGCGTGAATCTGTTAGCATAGCGTTTAGTGGCATAAGTACTTCAGCTGCGTTGTTTATAAAACGCCTGTAGAAATTGAGAATTCCCAGAAATCGACGTAGCTCTAAGATTGTTTGTGGTTGTTTGAAATTTTGTATTGCTGTAACTCGATCAGGTAAAGGCCTAGTACCTTTATTGCTGATTTGGTAGCCCAGATAATTAATTTCACTTTTGGCAAAAATGCATTTGCTGGGGTTGATTTTGAGACCATGTTCGTCCAACCGTTTCAGAAGCTGTCTCAGATGCTGCTGGTGCTCTTCCATGTTCTTTGAAGCGATCAAAATATCGTCTAGATAGACAAAACAAAATGGAAGTCCACGCAAGACTGTGTCTAGGAACCTTTGAAAAGTTTGCGCAGCATTGCACAGTCCAAATGTCATGCGGCAAAACTCAAACAAGCCGAATGGTGTAATTACAGCTGTTTTTGGAATGTCTTCTTCTTGGACGGGAACTTGATGATAAGCTCTTTCTAAATCCAGAATCGTAAAAACATTTTTGCCGTACAAAATATGTGCAAAATCTTGGACATTTGGAACTGGATATTTGTCAGGGATTGTAATTGAATTTAATCGGCGATAATCGCCACAAGGTCTCCAAGATCCTGATTTTTTTGGTACGAGGTGCAATGGACTTGCCCATGGGCTGCTCGATGGTCTGCATATACCCATTGATACCATATATTCAAATTCCTTTTTAGCAATGGCGTATTTTTCAGGAGAGAGACGGCGTGCACGTTCGGCAATTATTGGGCCTTTCGTTAGGATTCGATGTGTTATAGAGTGGTGTTTGGAGTTAGAAAAATTTGACGATTTCGTAATAGACGGTGTTTCAGATAATATTTTCTGAAAAACATTATCTTCCACTGTTGTTATAGCTTGCTTTGGCTCGTTGCACGTATTGGCAGAGGCAAATAACAACGTGTTTCCATCTATGAGCTGTTTCTTACGGATATCAATTAAAAGATTAAAGTTAGACAAAAAGTCAGCTCCTATTATGGCTCTTGATACGTCTGCTATATGAAAATACCAAGCAAACTTACGCCGTAGACCAAAATCGACATTGATCAGTTTTTCACCGTAGGTTTTTATGGTGGTGCCATTTGCAGCGTGCAGTTTGAACTCGCAGGGAGTCAGTTTTTCGCATGATCTACGCGGTAACACTGACACTCCTGCCCCTGAATCTATGAGAAATAAAGTTCCACTGCCTCGATCTCGTATCATGAGTCGGTGTTGTTCTATGCTGTCGCCAACCATAACACCACTGGACGACGACGCATTTAGTTTAAATGTGGATTAAATTTTGCGCAGAACCTTCTGCATTTACGTGCAGCGTCACCAAACTTTTTGTGGAAATAGCACAGTTCTTCCTTAGAACGGCTTTTCGATCGATTTCTTGACCGAGATCGATTCTGTGATCTCGAACGAGATCTGGGCAAACTATTCAAGTCCAATTTGTATAGAATCGATTCGATTCTATTTAATCTATCCTCTACTAAATTGCTGTCACCTACCTCGTTTGTTACAGCTGAAACAGCTGGCCAGTCATTAAACTCTGCTAAAATTCGATCAGCCATCTCTACCAAGGCGTTCATATCCACATGGTAGGATACACTCAAAATGGCGCGCGCCCGTGATGGCAAGCGTCGTAGCCATAGCGTCCTGAGCGCTTCGTCGGGGAGTTGATCCGCTGCTAGCACACGCATTTCCCGATATAGCTGAGACGGTTTCTTATCACCCAGCTCCATTTCCGTCAACACTTTTGTCAGATTGTGTTCTTTCGAATCCGCGTACCGCGCGATCAACGCTTGTTTTAGCGTCTCATACATTTCGCACTCCGGGGGGTTTTCGGCTATGTCCGCGACCGTATCTAGAATCGATGATTCTAAGCACATCATCACCGCACTAAACTTTGCCTCATCGGAAATTACTTTGTTGTAGCGAAATTGAAGTTCAATTTGCCGAAACCAAAGCGTGGGTCTCCGCGTCCAAAATGGCGGCAATTTCACATTCGCGACAGCGTCTATATGCGCAAGGGGCTCTTCAGTTTTCATTTTCGCACCCGCGGTAAAAGGATTCACTGTGACATCTAGTCCGGCGTCACTCGCGTTAAGCGTGGCGTCAAAACCGGTAGCCATTTTTGCTGTTCCACAGACACTGAATTTGATTCACTCTATTCGATTATGTCTTTATGAACTGCACTGTCTTCCCGTATTATCAATATTCGCACTATACCCGATCACGTCGGGGTCACCAAATATAGTTTTTGTCTATAATTACTAAAACACTAGGTTCACGGGTAACATATTTATTAATAACACATATATAACAATATAAGAAAATGTATGAACGATGTACGTAGTCGAGCGTCGCGTGAGTGACTGTGTGTTGTCCTTGTGATGCGAACGCCAATTTCCAGATAGCGGCAAACAACTGAACTAATGTTAGTGTGTTCACCCTACAAGTGCGCGTGCTTACCGCCCTCTATCGGAAAAACGGTTGAGCGCATGAAAAAATGTTTCAGATAAAATGTGTCGCAAATTTTATGCTCTTTTAATTTTATGCTCGAATTTTATTGGTTCACCTATGAATTACATATTTCATTAGCATATTTTTTTTTCTCTGAATGTTGCAAGTTCCCCGGAAAAGGCGTTAAATTGTACGAGGCAGTTTTTGATGTGTTTTTTTCATTCGCTCGCATCGCCGCCATTTTGTGTTGAAAAATTACTAAAAAAATATTTTCATTTACTGTGAGACATTTATTTTAAGGATTTAAAATTAAACATTTTCTGAATGAACAATTTTTATATGTTAAATCAATCTGAAATTATCAATTTTTTTTCGATTTTACATGTATTTCCCCCCTTAAGATCACAATTTAAATTCACAGAGTAAGGCGATCTTAACGTGAAATCTATTGGTGTCTTAATGAGAAGTATTTTGAGGTATTATCGTACCGGTGCTTAAAAGTGCTGCCAGCACCAGTCATTTTGCCTGTATTAAATCAAGACATGCGATCATTAAATTTTCATATGATAGACCCCTTATAATGGAAACAAGCAGCAACTGTTTTCAAGTATTATAATTCTAGTGGTCGTAAGCACTTTGATGCAGTCATCACCATTAAAAATTTGGGCACTTGTTCACTGAGAAATGCATCACTCAATTTTCATATGCTTTATATCTGGTGAGATGATTGTGATACAAGAAATAAAGTTAGTAAACATTTCAATCAAATTCAACATCGAGCAAAATCTACATAATTCCACTGAATTTCTCAAAAACAAAAATAGTCTTTGTAGTGGTTCCTATGTGTATGAATTTCGATTAATTCTTTTGTTTCAATTTTCATTTCAATATTCGGTCAAATTGTAGCTTGTGTGATCAATTAGTACCAAATTTCGCAACCCAAAGAAGTTTATTATATTGAGATTCAAATAATTTGTTCCATGGGTATCATTCAAATGCCCACTTTCGCTTCTGACTTTAATATATCCATCATGTCGTTTAGCACGTGACCTGATTGGCTGGCGTGTAGATTTTAGTTGATATGATCCCGTTCACTAATGGAAGATTTGTTTTTCAGACGGTGTATTGGACGCATGTGGCCAACTTCTGTAAATTCTCATTTGCCGCGACTTTTGCCAAAATTTATTGCGTCGATGGACTGGTAATTGATATTGGTAGTGGGCAAACTGGACCAGTCGTTCTCTTCTCTTGTCTCCCTGCTCAAGACCAAGGTTCCCTACCAGCTCTTCGTGGTCTTTTCTTTCTCCTATTATGACATTGAAGTTAATCATTTTCGGAATTACCATCTTCTAACGGAAAATCTACCCTAGCTGGAATAACGAGCTTTTTATTGATGAAATAGCGTTGCTTGTGATTTGAACCCTGTACATCTTGTGTGTGAGGTCAGCGCGCTAATCATTCAGCCAGCTACGGTTTAAAGCAGACATACCGGTTGAAAAATAGCTGATAATTTCCCCAAAGATGCATTTATATACTGATACAGATTTGTTTAAGAGGATTAGGATATAAAAGAAACCTAAGAATATCGAAGCTACAATCAAAAATATGAAAAGCTCAATGGCTTAGCGGACGTATTGCGTGCGTCTAAAAAATTCATTTGGAGTCAAATTCAACCACGCAGGATTAAAGTTGCATAAAAGTGTTTGTATGAGGTTTTGAAATTGATAGATAAAAGTGACGGAAGCAGGTCTTTGGTCCAAAAAAAAAAAATCATTTTATTTTTCAAAAAATTTTGACCAAGGACTATTTAAAGATGATGAGCTTTTGTATGAAACAACTGATTCTATTAACCTTAGAACTGCGCCACAGTAAATAAGTACGTTTGTAAGATACGCAAAAAAAATTAGAAAACGAAAGAAAGGAGATAGGAGACAAAGAAGATAAAAAAGATAAATCTTATAGAAGATAAACCGTTTAAAGACGAGAATAGTGAAGAACATGCTTTCATAATATTGAATGATCTTATTTTGAAAACGTAGCGTTAACACAAATTTCCTATCAATATTAATGTTTTCTAATCAGACACACATTTCCAAAATGTATGTGCTGAAGGGCAAAATAACAGCAAATATTTGCATAACATTTATGATAAATATTATTTAACTCATCTGCCACCGTGCGCAATTAGGTATCGTGTTCAAGATCCATAGCTTCTTTGAATAATTTCGAGTAGCATCTTCCTTTCAATGCGCCAGTAATGAAAACAGAAATAATTGCCAGGACGTTAGTTGACAATGAACAAGGTTTGCATGCAGAGATGGCCTAATGCAAGCATGCTTAGCATTCATAGCCAGGGACTTCAGATCCGTGACACCTACAATTGCCCTGCTTATTGGATTATAGATTGCATCCATTCCTACAGAACTTTGCTAGCGAAATGTACAATAGAATAGGACCTGTGGAAACTATACATAATCCTCTGAATACATAATAGTGCAGCTAGTCTAGTTACGTATATTAATGATGCGAGCAAACTATTTCTAATTAAAATCTTGTCTCTGCACTATAATATGCATACCTGCTCGATATCGTGGGATGAACAGTATTTACTAAATTTAATAAAGTCGATATATAAATTCTATGTCGTCTACCTGTCTCTGTTATTGGCATATTACATGGCATACATCAGTGATGGTTCGATGCATACGAGCGCATATCACTTTAGCTAGGTCGTTTCCATTTTATATTGGAGCTGGAACATTCCTAGAGTGTAGAAATTTTTTGAAGTAATTTTCATACGCAACTTTATTACCAGCGAATGGTACAGGTGAAGGAAAATATATCCATGCAGTAACGTATATGACTTTTGTCCTATAGATATTTGCAGTGCACTTTTTACCCTTCTTTTATTTATTTATTTCCTGAAAATTGTAATTTATGGTATTTCAAGTGCAAGAAATGTGTTTTTTTACGTTTGTGGTAGCTGTATCACGTAAAGGTTTACAGGAAAATCCACCAACTCAACTATGTTGACCAAATTTTTTGAATTCTCTTCCATAACTCTAGATGAGTGAAATATATCTAGTTTGTAGATACATAAATACTGCACCACCATTGAACAAACGTACATCGTACAAACGTACATAGCAATTTCGACATAATGGGTTTGGACGGATGGTGTTTGTGAGCCAACGCGTTGCCTTAGATTGGACATACAGAGAAAACTGCATTGCTGTTATTGCACTCCATAAGTGCCAAATTGAAAGAGGAGAGATATTTTGGATGTTCCAGCCACTCGGAATCAGCTGAAGATTTATGTATTGGTGTGTTAAATGTGAAAGACTGCCATTGATCTAGCCACCCACGCAATGTACGCACGCCGCAGACCAGGCTCGGATCATAAGAAATCCACACCCAAAACAGAAAATTATGGTGCGAGAGATGGATGTGAATACGAAATCCATAAACCGCATTACCAAAAAAGACTTGGATCTGGAGAGCAACAAACGCCGCACCGGGCTATTGCTCACCGCTGCTCTGATGGAAAAAAGAGTGAAAAAAACTCTAGCGCACCTGAACCGCTAGAAACACTAATGTTCGAAGAACAGTAGAAGAATTGTGCAGGTTTTTAGTGCATATTCCACCACATGCGCTGCTTATTACGGCCAAATTGTTTTAAATGCCATGTTTTACTTTTGTCTCAAGAATGCATTATAACTCATATGGTAGAAGGTTTCAGATATTACCACTGGCATGAATTTCAACGTTTATGAGAGCAAAATACGGGTTAATTATATTCGTTATCAGTTGCTTATTTCACAAAATTTTGAAAGCAGCATCTCATATAATATCAATGAAGAAAATGCTAACTGAAGTTGGAGTTTGGGGCTGCGATCCGAAAAATTTGCAGAACTTTGGGAATTGAAACATCGGTTATTTATTTTCATTGTAAATGTTTCCGGTATGAATACTAACTGTAAGCATTTATTGATACAAAAGTAGCACAACCGACTCGTGCTGGCAACCTTTCGCCAGTATCAAAGCCAAGAATATATCACATCTGCTTCACGTTGTTATATTACATTTGAAGTTATAGGAGTGTAAAGAAATTTAGGGTTACCTGCAGCGAGTTTTTTCAAATAATCGAAAGAATCATATTTGCTGTTTATTGTCACTACAATATCATTACCAATTGAAAATTCTACGATAAAACCGCTTAATAAAGATATTGCAAGCAAACACAAAACCAACAATAGCTGGCAACCCTATTGTGGCTTTTCAACCAAATTTGGCTTGAATAATGTTTATAATAGGTTCCAGTAATTGTATGAAATTCGTATTGATTTCATGACTGCACTGGAAGTTATAGTGCAAAAAGTTTTATTTTCCTGAGCGAATTTTCACAAAAAGACACAAAAATTACCATAGCTGGCAGCACCAATCGAATTTTTCAACCAAATTTCTATCAAACAGAGTTAAAAGTAAGATTCAGCTACTGTGTCAATTTCATGAAAATCTGGTAACTTATTCACATTTCATAGGGCAAAAAGCAGTTTTTTTTCTTTGTAATTTTTCAAGATGGCACCACTGGAACAGAGTTGCCTACAATTCAAAATCGCTTCTATCAGACCTGGCTCTACTTAAGTCCAATGCATTCTGTAAATTTCAATTCTATCTGATTATTGATTCGTTAGTCACCGTGAACAGAAGTTTTTGAAGCTAAAAATATAGGTTTACTGAGAAAGGGTTACCGTTCTTGTCCGACATGAAATTTCCAAAGTTTTACTTTGACTGTGTAGATTAAGCATATGATTTGTATACAGATTGGTTTTATTGTAGAAACGGACATTTTTTATGATATTCGATGGTTTGAATGTTTTCACTTCCAAATTTTTATTTTTTCAAATTTAAGACACCAAAATTATCATAGCTGGCAGCTCCAACCGAATTTTTTAACCAAATTTCTATTACACGTAGTTTAAAGTAAGGTGCAGCTACTGTGTAAATTTCGTCAAAATCGAACGATTCAATCAGAATTTATAGGGCTAAAAGCAGTTACCTTTTTTAATGATTTTTCAAGATGGCACCACTGGCACAGAATCGCCAGGATTTCAAAATCACTTCTATCAGACCTGGTCTTATTTAAGACCAATACATTCTGAAAATTTCAATAAATTCTGCTCATTGGATCGTGAGTTTCCGTGAACAGAAGTTTTTGATGCTAAAAACATAGGTAACTTGGGCAAGGGTTACCAGGCGTGCCCGTTATACCATATCAAATTTTATTTTTTGTCTATGTAAACAAAGCACAAAATTTACATATGAGTGGCTTTTTTTTTAAGAAACGACATTTTTTCAAGAGAAACGATGATTTGGAGGTTTTCACTTTCAGTGCCTGCCCTAGCTACAGGGTTGCCAGCACAATCATTAAAACGTACATTATCCTACAACTAAATAAAACAAACATGTTCTGAAAATTTCATAGTCATGGAATATTTCTGTCAAAAGTTATCGCAATTTAAAAATTTTCAAATTTTCCCGTTCTCTTTTTAGGCACCCAGCGCACACATGGGGTTAAAAAATTCCAAAACATTATCCGATTCACATGTAAAACTTGTTCGAAATTTATGTCGTCAACTTTATTTTTGCAAAAATTATTTGTGTACGGAATAATAGGTATATTGAAAAAATCACTAAAATGGCCGCCGGCGCCAAAGGGTTAAAGATTATTAACTTTTTGTGAGACCTGGCACTATTCTGCATATACATCAATGTGTCCTGAAAATTTCAGCTCAATCGGATGGCGCGTTCCTGAGATTTTTTCACTGAAATTTTTTGATGATATATATATATATATATATAGAAATATGAATTTTTGGCCAAAGTGATTTTAATACTAATGTTCTTCTTCGAACATTAGTAAAAACGCAAGCGTCTGTTGGCTGCGTACGCAGACGGAGGCTACAAAAAAATCCTTTTTACGAACAAGAAAAACTTCACCGTGCGGAAGAAATTCAATCAATAGAATGATCGAGTGTACGCTCCGTTGTCATTGGAAGCGTTCCAAGTCATTCCGTGGGTCGAGAGATCCCATTACCCGGAGTCAGTCATTATTTGGTGGGGCTTAGCCTATGATGGCATCACTTGGCTGTTTTTCTTTTCTCAAAAAAAGCGTGAAATTCTCCGCAAAAAGTGTATCAACAGATGATTTTGAGCCGTATTGTGAAGTTTCTTAGCCAAACATGTGTCAAAACAGGCATTGGGTATTCCAGCAAGATTTGATGTCACCTCACAAGGCCAGAACGAAGCTCAGGTCTGGCTTGAGTGGCACGTATCTGACCCGAGATAATTGGTCCTCTGGCAGTCTCAACTTGAATCCGCTGGATTACAAGTCCAGGACGATTTTGGAAGACTTGGTCCGTCACAGAAGATAAAATAACATTGAATCCCTCAAGTCTGCCCTGGCCGAAGCTATAATCAATTTTTCTCTATAAAAGATGCGTGCTGCAATAGATGATTGGCAAAAGAGACTCGAAGCCTGTGTGAAGCCGAAGGGTGGCCATTTCGAATGACATTAGTTTTTTTTTATTCTACACACATGCACTAATAATCAATAAAAATTCCAAAAAGTAGGCTCAAGGAAATATTTTGTAATATGAAACCACCCATGTGACATTATACAGTCTGTTACGTAAGAGCGTGGTCACTGTTGAACTATAGCAACAATAGATTTTTTTTAAAATTTGCACATTTATTGTTTAATTGGTAGTCAATACTACTCAATGCCAGGGCCGGTTCTGGCCATATTTTCGCCCGGCGCAGAACGACATTTGGCGCCCTCTATATTATGATTTAAATTTTTTGACCCCCTCTTTCATGACTGCGAATTCTTAGCAAGTTTTTACTAGTTCTTGGGAGTATTTACCTGAGCATTGCTCAACATGTAATTTTCATGAAAAAACTAGACATTTGCTAATTCGAGCGATGCAACAAAACACTTTTTTCTCACAATGTTTTTGTCTCAAGTTTTCGATACGCAGAAATATTTTTCTTCTCCGATTTTTGAGCTCTGTAATGCTGTTGCCCGGATAGTAAACAATTTTTTGAGCCTAATTATGTGCAGAACTATAGTTTTCGTTAACAGTTCTTTTCCAAATGATCTACCGCTATGAGATAGAGCTTCAGATGCGTTTATTGAAAGAGATTTGCCCCTGTAGGCCTAGTTATCGATAGCCATGCACATGCATAAATATAAACACAGTACAATAAACAGAGAAAATTCTAATATTTATGAGAAAATCATACTATTCGTTCATTCAAAGAAACAAAAATAAGCTTAAAATATATGTTAAAGACATAAATTATGTAGAAAATTCAGATTTTTATGCGGTAATGACAAGAGTTCGCTGTGCTTATCCACTCTGAAACGTTTTAACACACAAAAATTCCACATTCTGTGGAGAGAAACTTTAGTTTTCTGAGAAGTCTTTTTTTATCTAGTTGAAAGCATAGCACAGCGAGCTTTAATTTTCGCAAAGTCTTCAACTAAACAATCACTATTTAAATCGAAAACAAGACTATTTTCTATGGATCGAATAGCCAAATTTACTAATCTTTCTTACGTCATCGTAGATCTGTAATAATTCTTTAAATTTTTTAATTTTGAAAATATCGTTCTCCCGCTGTAACTTTAAAGAGAAAAGTCAACACTGTTTTCAAAGATCTTCAATATTTCCACTGACAATGAATTCAAGGATATCATTGAGCGAGTCATGTTCGTTGTTTATTAATAAGGATCTCCCAGCTCTGACTTAAATGAAAAAGTACACACCCCTCTTGCCATTGAAACGGAAAAACACGGACTAGAATTATTTGGATGTTATTTCCATTATTATTCCATTAGAGAAAGTTATTTCCATATTCCATTAGAGAAAGGAAAGGTTCATCTAGTACAGGATTTGGCACGTTTGAAACATTATTTTGGAATAAATATACGAATTTGGTGGGTGATGAAGTGGTTGCCACGAATTTATTTAGCCATAAAGTGCTTTCGTTTATTAAACACTTACTCTTTTTCCATTATACACTACCAGACTACTTTTTTTTTAAGTTGAGGTCATGATAGAGTCAAAGTCGACAAATGAACGCATTTTTACAAAATAATTTAAGCGCAAAAACGATCAAAACCAAGTCAAACTACTTTAAAATATAATTAAAATTTGATACTACTCAAACAATCCATATCAAACGTACTTCAGTTAAGTTTTAAAACTGAAAGTTCCACAATCTATTTTGCTCTGAAACTGAAAGTATATCATTAGAAAATTCTTTTTCTAATAAAAAGAAAATATAAACCGGAAGGTTGATTATGACTTGTACCACTAGCGTTTACATTTTTACTATCATATCTGCATGTAAACACGGCCTACTTACTCGCATGAGTTTGTTCATGAGGGAAAACGGACTTAGGAGAATGAAGTAAACTTGGAAGTAGAATGCTGCAAAAACGTTGATACCGCTGGCGCAAGAATTCACCCCGCACCAAAATCATACACGAAAACGCATAAAACGAGTAGGGATAGTTTTGCTTTCATCATAAGAAATGAAGTCATGAATGGAGCAATATAGATTTTCGCACCAGGGCAATTGCTCTTGTGGATTTTTGGGTTGAATTGTTTGAAAGTGTGGAAAAAACACAAATGGAGAAGAATGCAGCATACAAGGAAGTAAAGTAATGAAGTAATGAAAGAATGAAGTAATCTAATTTCATTTATAAATATGAATGTTGTGAAGTGCGTAATGTGCCCCAAACACCGATCGTGCTTGTGAATTTTGCTCTTGCAACGCAAGTGAATTTTATATTAAACTAGGGCTTCTTTGAAACTTAAAAGGCATGTAACAATCTGTAAGAACAAAATTTACATTGAAGAAAAAATCAAATAAATAAGAATATAAACTGCCAATTGAATAGAATGAACTTTGAATATTTGTGTATTTCGATATTTTTGTTATTATAAACTAAAGATTTTATGAACTTTGAACAACGAAATACGGTATGAACTTTTTGTTATTATGAACTTTGCGCCCCTTCTCACGTGCGCCCGGCGCAGCTGCTCCATTGGCTCCAGAGGAAGATCCGGCCCTGCTCAATGCACATACCTTAGTAGCAAGTCCAATCTCCTCCAGCATCAATTATGGCCTGACACCAGCGGGGCATGCTTTTCATGAGGTTTTCGGCATATTTTTTTGGAAATGACCTCCAAATTTTCCGAATTTGTCGAGAAAGTTGATGTAAGTTACATGGCCTGCGTTTGCGAAGTTGCATTTTTATTAGAGCTCACACATTTTCCATTGGATTTGCATCCGGTGATTGAGATGACCAATCAAGGGTGACAACCCCATTTTGCACTTTCCACTCGCCACACGCTCGACTCCGATGTTTTGGGTCAGTGTCCTCTTAATGGATCCAGCTCTCATTTTTTCTGATGAACCATTGCTTGGCAGATGGCGACAAAGCCTTTTGATAGAATTTGTTCATTTTTTCGGAATTCAAATTGTCTGTAAATAAGAACAAAGTTCCTAAACCTTTTTTTTAGAAGCACCCCCAAACATTGACTTTGACGGGGTGTTGAGCAGTCCGTTTGAGCAGTCTACTTGTGGAGGTTGTCCAAGCGTATTTGATGCTCGGAAATGCGCAAAAGAAAGATTCATCAGAAAAGATCACGTTGCTCCAATCGCGGTCCAAGTTTTCCTTCACCCATGCCACACGTTTTTCAACTTGTTTTCCACTTAACATTGGCTTTTCCAAAGTACAACAATATTTCACTTTATTTGCAAGCAAGTGCCTACGAATCGTTCCGTATGATATGTCAAAACGTTTTGCTTTCAATTTTACAGCACCTTAACGTACAGTCAAAGTTAGATCCTTCGAAAACACTGCGAGAATCTTTTTTTCGTCTTTTTTTGTCACTTTGCTTGCATCCTCGCGATTAGGAAAATTATCGACACTACCGACGTTTTTATAGCAATTCACGCACTTGCTTACCAACTGCTTCGACTTCCCCATGTATTTCGCAGCAGCTGTTTGCGTTAATTTAGGTCCTTTTTCATGCGAACATAAAAAAATTACCTCGAAGCGCGGCGCGTAAGCAGCACTCATTTCGAAAAACGATTCGAAGAACGACTGAATTCGACTAAAAGCTGATTCCTTCCATAAAGCATGGACAACTGAGGTACCTCCTAGGTCATAGAACAAGAAATAGATCACTACGATTGTGTTTCTACACTTAACAGTGACCACGCTCTTAGGTAACAGACTGTATATGTCCCTACTATGTGTAGAATGGCACTGGAAACAGTAAGCCCGTCTGGGATTGCTGCATTCTTCTTCTACAACAATTTATTCAGAATATTCATTAATATTTACAGATACTTCTTTCTAAATACTATTTTTTCCATTCATTTTTTAAAAATAAAAAAGCTACCACAGAGTGTCTTTATGCTCAAAAAAAACTCTGACAAAATACTTAAATTATATGGCAAAACAATAAAAAATTATTCCACATAAAATAGTGCTATTTTAATTTCATATACATGCGCTCACATGCAATTAAAAGCAGTGATGAGCTTTTCTCCATCAAAATAGCAATTAAATCTTTGCCAGAATAACCACAGCACTAAAGTCCCTTTGAAGCCTTTTTGAATATCAATCATCGACTTGATTCTTGTTTTCGATTAGCACAAAGTTTGATACGTTAATTGCCATAAGAATATCATGTTTCCGGCAATTAAATATTTATGAGATCGATTAACTGTAACCAAAGTATCTTGCGTTCTGCAATCGGGGCGAAATCATCAAAAACAATAGTGAAAAGTCAAAGCGTTTCGAGTAAAATGTGCAAAGAATATTGATTTATATAGCCAAAGTGGTCTTTACTGCTTCCGAACAGGTAATACGCAGCAACTAGTCTGAGAACATTGCCATTCAATCTATTAAGCTAATATTCGGATTTCGTTTGAGTCGACAACAGATAAGCTTCTGGAGCATTTTGGTGGATTTGTGTAGTTTCAACGTGATTAGGATTTGAATACGAATTATACATGCTCTTATAATTTATGTGTATGAAAATTGAATATTTCAAATAGCAGTTCATTTAAATTCAATGTAAGTTAGTAACCTTTTCATGAATGTGAGTTTTTGGTTGAGAAATCACAAATCGCAATTTAGCACAGGTACACAAATACAATTAAAAGCAATCAGGGGCAACCAGTTTCAAAAAATTCCACTTTGCGATTCAAGACTCGTTAAAGAACAATAGCAACAACACCATCTTTTTTATCGAATCGCTTACAAACCACAACTTTCCGATTTTCCTAACTGTTTTACTAAAAGCAAACCCAAATGACAACCCACTTGTCTATTTTTCGCTTCAATTTGTGCTTAATGCATAGAACAAGTGAAAAATCAAGCAATCTCGAAAATATATTCGAGGATAGAATCTGAAAATGAGTTTCCTTTGTGAATGTAAGGAGGTAATAACGAAAAATTTAACTAGTCCCATTCAATCTGTCGGTGAGTAAAAACCTAGACAAACTGCAGAGTTGTGGTGAAATTCCGATCAGAGGTTCATTGTCGGTTCATTTAAATGGCATTGTGAAAAATTGTGAAAAATTTTAATTAACATTCCAGTTTGCTGGTGGAGACGTAGCATGAATGAACTTAATGAGAAGAATTCCTGGGATCGCCTGGAGTAATTATTTTTTTATTATGATGACGGGACCACAAATACGCTGAATCTTTTTTCTTGAATGCTATTTTATTACTGATTTTCGAAGAAAATTAATGTTGGACTCGTTTTGCCGAAATTACATTTTTTTTATACATATAAATATATAAATATATGAAATTTATTTGAATATATATGTATATATATATATATATATATATATATATATATATATATATATATATATATATATATAACAGCAAAAAGATTAAGTGAAACAGTATCTGGAGTGTGTGATCCGATTGAGCTGAAATTTTCCAAGAACATAGATGTATTGCTGCAGTGATCAATAAAAAATTAAGATATTTTTAACCCTTTCGCGGCGGTGGTGGGCATTTTCGTGAATTTTCTGGTACCCCTATATTTCGATGCAGAGTACATTTTCGTTCAAATTAAGAACTGGAAATGAAAAGTTATTATGCTTTTAGTTTGGTCATGATAAAAAAACTGGAAATTATTAACCTTATGTGGGCGCTGAGTGCCTAAAAGTAGGCAAGGATACAAAAATTTCGATTTGTTATAACTTTTGACAGGAGCATTAAATCATCGTGAAATTTACAGAACGTATTGATGTTAGCCACAATGGACTTTTGAAACGGTGCGGGCAACTTTGTAGCTGCAGTAGGCACGTGAAAAAATTCTTCCAAATCATCGACCCTTCTGAAAAATGTTTGCTTCTTGAAAATAAATTCAAATTATTGATAAATTTTAACCTTTTTCCACCATGTCAAAATGAAATTTTCAAAATTCCGCTTTGTACAAGAACAGCAACCTGTCACCAAATTACCTCTATTTTTAGCACTCGAAACTTGTGTTCACGAGAAACTGACGTCGGGAAAACTCGATCAATATGCAATTTACGGTATATGTTGGTATTATGTAAGAAAAAGGCTGATAGAAGTGATTTTGTAATCCGACCAATCCTGCCACAGTGGCGCCATCTTGAAAAATTACTGAGAAAAAACTGTTTTTTGGCCCATAACTTCCGATTCAGTCAACAAATTTTAACGAAAGTCATATAGTAGCTGGACCTTACTGCAGGCCAAATTTCATAGAAATTTTCTTGAAAAATTTGGTTAGAGCTGCCAGCTATGGTAATTTTTGTCTCCGAAACGAAATTAAGGTAATAAATGGACTTTGTTGTGAGCCAAATTTCTTAAGAATTTCGTTGGAAAATCATCAAAGGGTTCCCAGCTATGGTAGTTTTTTTAAGTTTTTGACATTTCTGTACTAAGCGATGTTGTCAATAAATTTTCAATTGGGAATGATTCTGCAATGACGATTAGCAACAGATATTTGAGCTTCAAAAATTTGAAAAGTTCCTAGGGTGGTAACATTAAAAATCTTTTGACTCTTATAACTTCCAAATTCACAGGGTGGGTTTAACTTAACGTGAAGCAAGTTTAGTATTTTGTTCGCTGTGATACTAACACAGGGCTGCCAGTACCAGACATTTTCGCAAATTTTTTCCACTCCGCGACAACTGGTTGAGATACCCCTCCGAAAAATAATTTTGAGATAATTATTTTCTGCAGGTACTCGTTTAATTACTCTTAAATAATCCTAATCATTTTTCGTAACGATGAAATTTGTCGCCTACCTGTCGCCTCCCGTAAGTGCTTCGAAATTCACACTTGACCTTTATGTAAGTACGACAACTAGTTGAGACAAGCTGTAAAAACTCAAGCAATTTAACTCGATTTGTAATATTGTGAGCCATTAGGTAACTTATGGGATCGGGAGAGCAGCTTAATATGACCGAAATGAAGAATATTCAAAGGATGCGTCAGGATGGTTTTTGTATCAGGAAAATTGCTCAGCTATTGGAACGTAGTCGTACAGTGGTTTCAAATTATTTGAAAGATCCTGAAAATTACGGCAAAAGATACATACCGGGACAAAAGTGCGCTTTAGCAGTAGCTGATCGGCGTGCGCTACTAAGGGAAGCACCGAATGCGACAGCAAAAGCAAGAAAAATCTGAACTATAACGGAGATTTCTACCGTTGACAAAAAACTAAGGACTTGCCAGCGTTTACTTGCCTTACAGCGGATGAAATTGAGGAGAAAACCAGCCCTGCAACAAAGACACTTGGATGCCCACTTGGTGCTTGCAACAGACCATTAAAGGTGGAAAATGCGTTGAAGGAACGTTGTCTCTACTGATGAAAAGAGGCTTTGTCTGGACGGTTCTGGTGGCTTTCGTCATTATTTTCATGATCAGAGGAAGGAAGAACTGTTTTTGAGAACACCTCAGCAAAGAGCAATATGCTACGGGAAGAAGATGAATATAACTTTGTCAATCGAAGAATGTTTAGCAGCAATTACATAAAGATCCGGGACGAAGAAATTGTCAGCTTCTCGGATCCTTGATTCGGGTAAGAAATCGTTTTACAAGAAGAAAATGCCCCAGTTGATACGGCAAAGAAGGTTTAAAACTATCTAGAGCAGAGAAATGTCCATGTTCTTCAGTGGCCAGCAGTTTCCTTGGATATAAACATGAGCAGTTTCCTGCTTTTGCTTAGATCAAATGATGGCCATGATGTCCTGGCCACCCTGCAGTTCATCCTGTTTTCCCATTTGGACTTTAGTTTGGCCCATATGGCGGCATCAAGTTTGCTTGTGGCGTCAGCGATTGAACGTGGTACAGTGATGCAGGGGCTATTGCTAGCTCCTGAACCATTCCTCGCCAATACATCAGCTTTTTCGTTGCCTATGACCCCACTATGCCCTGGCACCCACATAATCCGGATAGGAATATGCCTTGCTTTTTCATTGAGAGCCACTCTGCAAGCGTTAACAGTTTTTGAAGAACATCTGTAAGATGCAAGAGCGAGAATGGTTGCTCTACTGTCGACGCAAATCTTCATTGGTTTCGTTGATATTCCGCTAATGGACCCAACTGCCATGCGTATAGCATGTTATTCAGACTGAAAGACGGTGGCATGGTCCGACAGTCTACACCACAAGTTAAGGCTCAAATCCATAGAAAACACGCCCGAGCCAACTCCTGTATCCGTCTTTCACCCGTCCGTGTAAATCCAGACGCCCCCATCGGTGGTAGCTTCCTTTTTCCTCCACTCTGTTCTTGTGGGTATCCTGACCTGGAGATTCCTGCCAAGATGTATTATTTTGCTCACGTGGTCCGTGTCTTCTGCAACGAGCCCAAATCTGAGTCCCAAAATCATTTCCAACCCAGCCGTTGGGGCGGTTCTTTAAACACCCGTGATACATATGCAAACTAATCTTTGCAGTCTTATTAGCTCCTTGATACTAGTTTTACTCTCCGCTGCCTTCCACCACACGATTGCTCCATACACCAAAATCGGCCTGACTGCACATACGAATGTGTAATAGGCCGCCCTAGATTTAAGACCCCAGGTATTGGAGTAGGCGGACCGGCACGCAAAAAGTGCTGCGTGAGCCTTACCAATTTTGTACTTCACGTTAGCCCCCCAGTTGGGTTTCCTGTCTAGTATAATGCCCAAATATTTAACACTATCAGCAAGTTCTAATGTTATTCCGTTGAGGTTAGGCGTGGCAATAGCCGGTACTCTGTGTCTCCTTGTGAAGAGTACAAGTTCGGTTTTTGTCGGGTTTGCCCTAAGACCGACTTTTCTGGCCCAGCGCCGATTGTATAAGGTCCGACAAAGTTTGTGGGAACGCACCCCTTACAAGTACCACAATGTCATCGGCATACGCCACCATCTCAAAGCCACTGGCCCTTAAATTCTGCAGTGTTTATATAATCCCTCCTTGTGGTGTTCCGGTTCCGACTATTCTTTCCGCTTTGGCCTCCAAAAAGGTAGCCTCAATCCGCCTGCTCTTGAGCAAGTCAGATGCCCAGCTCGCCAGAGTTTTATCCACTCCATATCGAACCAAGGCATCGGATATCAATACAATAAGTCTTTTTGGTCTGAGTGCTTAGAGGTGCCAGGCGCCACTCTCCCGAGCTACGCACATACACACACACACATCCATAATACATGGCATTGAGGCTAGCGAAGATATGTCGATTATTGAAGGTTTCATTTTCTTGCTTACTGTGGAATTTATACAAGTTTTTTGATGATAATTTTGATGATAAACGTACACAAAAAGCGTGCGCTTCATAAGGGAATATGTAAATTGTTGGTCCTTTTTTCGAGTTCATTGCCTACATTCCACCTCAGTTCTTCCGTGCTGTTTCAATCTGACACAAGATTAATGGAAAAATTATGCGCCCGAAACCACGAATATATAGAGGCATGCGAGCATTGTGCAGTAGTTTCAACGAATCTTTAAATTGTTTAATCTTTCACACAACTGTAAAATATGCGGTTTTAAGAAGGAATCATCACATTTTCAATTTAACTTTACTTCTATGTAGCAACTAATATGATCTACTTTTAAACAAATTATTTCCATTGAAATCATCTAGTTTTAAAATTTTTAGAATTTTTTTTAATCCTGATAATCGAATAGTGGAAATAATAGGCATAGCATGGCTTACGGACATTTCGATATAATCTCCATTTAGCTCTTTCATCGAAATTAGTTTCGAAAATCAATTATAGTTTCATATCATTCGTTGGATATTGCTCGAATTTTCAAAGTACAATGCCAGCTTAGTCGAATATTGTTATTAATTTTCTATTCAAGTTCCCATGGCCATTCTCTCTTTCGGCTTAATTGCAATTAATATTCATGCTGTACAAATTACCCTGCTCCTGTTTGTCGAGAAGCTTAAAGTGTCAATTCGTGCAGGTCGTTTATTATGGCATAATCCCATCTTAATCGGTCTAGGCGACGTCTAACGGCATATAAACGCATTCACGACACCCAAAAACTATATTTGTCTTGAAATCAAATGCCAGCACACTCATTAGCTGTTCGTTTGCCTTCGCCTAAGGTTTTTAGCCCTTGAGCTTTCGTGTTCCTTAATTCCCATTAAATTCGCTTGCCAATATGCTTTTCCTCATCAAACAAGTGCATGGTTCGGAGATCATGTGTACTTACACGTGGGTATGCATACGCAGTTGGTAACATCCATTCTTAACTGGAAATATTTGTTTAGCACACACGTAGGTTTAATGCTGTCGGTAATGAACATGCATGGCTGCGAAATGGTTGATATAAATTTCCATTAGTTCTGAACGAGGGAATTATATGGACTTAAATAAATGTGTTACTGGGTAATCTATTGATGAGTTTTCTCTCTCTGAAATGGACGTGTTTAGTTTTCTGTAAACAAAATGCTATTGTCTAAGCATTTGATAGATTATCGTATAATTCAATTTCGCAACACATTTAATTTCGAAATGCGGTAAATGGTTTTACCAAAATTTATTGAACTCGCACCACAAAGCATGAGTTTACAAGCGGAATAGCATGCTTGAATTCAATACACATGTCAATTCGTAGTGAAACCAATTAAAAGGCGAACAATTTACACCGAGTTGAAACTACCCATTAAGGACAAATACATTATCATAGATCGATTGCGTATACATGCGATGTTTCAGATGAAGTATCCATTTTTTTACGGTGAATTATAGAAATTTTCAGATTTTTTTTTAATCGACCAAGTTATGTTTTTCATTTTTTATTCTCGACAATATCAATGAAATTGGCTTTTCTGGGCCACCTATAGTATTCCATCTTTTCAATTTTAGATTAAGCTTCAACCGTCATCTCAAATCATTCGATTTTCCTGGCTCTAACATTTTGAGTTTATTCTAAAGGAAAGTGTTTGACGTTCTTTTCTCCAGGATGAAGAATTAGTCTTGGATTCAAATCTTTTTTTTATGTATTTCAAAGATGCCCAACGATCCCAGTCACAGAAAAAATTCAAATAACACAAAAAGCAACAGTATATTAACAGTACTTGATTAGCCCATTTACATATTCAGTAACATGGCTATGACTTTCAGATTACCGCAAATTTTCCTATGATATAGTTTTTAAAATTAAATTCATATTTTCATATGTTTGCTTCTCCAGCACAACTATTGTTGAGTAGACGCACAAGAGCCAAGCTTCCTATTAATGATAATCTTTTAAAAACTGCGATAGCGCAAACGAGGGTTGATCAAAAAGTAATGATAATCAATATTAAACAAGGTAATTAACTTTAAAAAAAAATATTTATTACTAATTTTCGAAGAAAATTAGTATTGAACTCGTTTCGGCGAAAATTCATATTTCTATATATATATGTATATATACGTAGATTCCTCGACTATTAAAAAGCAATAGAGTCTTAATTTTTTTGAACACATTTTATTCTTCATACGTTAGGATGTCATCTTTTTCAGGCCATCGCTAGTTTGAACCGCTCATCGTCATTGCTTTTATCGTGTAATCCGAACTATTTTTGTCTAATACCATTCCCGAAAAACATTCACCCTCATAAATAACGGCAACAAAATTACCTTTATTTACTTCGCATCCTTTTTTGTTTTCTTTACCCTTGCTTTTTCTTAGTCTTTTGGTTTAGTTTTGTTTTTTTCTCTCTGTCTATTTGAAGCTGATAATTTGAAAACTCTTCAGCAGTAGTAACGTTTGGTGTAATTTTACGTTTAACTCTTGTGGCTTCCGTGGTATTTACTTCAGGCCAAAATAGAGCTTTTTTAAAAGGAGTGGGATAACACTGAGAATGGACGACAACTGTGGATGCCTCTTTTATGTCTGTAGTTTCAATTTGGGACATTTTAGATTTTTGGGATATTTCAGACGTTTCTTCCATATAAAATTCTGGGGTATTTTCTGTTTGGTTTGCTGATATTTTATCTGTTAAAATTTGGTTTTTAGGATGTACATTACCTTTTGATATGGGCGGGATTAATGAACCATCGAGTTGTACGTCGAATTCCAAAATATCTGAATTGTTCCAAACCATTTCGTCTATATTTGCATCTACGGTTTGTTCATGATGCGTTATGTTATCGAACACGTCTAGATGGGTTTTTTGGAAATTTTTTCGTTGACAGATTTCCACAAATAGAAAAGACTTTCATCTTTTTCGCATCTCAGCCACGCATACTCTGAATTTGCTCTAAAAATTTCAACCTTCGCATCTCCTATTTCTTTTTCAAGGGTGGATAAAAATGAGTTGTAATCGACAACACGTCTATCATCAGCGAAGTCGTCAGCAAAAACCTCGTTACAAGTAATTTCTTTATTCGCTTCAGGCAAAACACTGATGTTCTTATTCGTGAGGAGTTTGTCGAATGCAACAGCGTAAGGATTGAATGGATACAAGCCACATTTGCTGAAACCGCTTTTTATTGTATCTGACTATGCTGCTTCCTTTAGGCATGAGTCTACCAGACATGTAAATTCTTCCCGTTTAAGCTTTTTGCCATTATTCTGCAGTCGCCAATCACTAACCTTTTGCTTCCAAACCTGTACAACCGGATGAAAAACTCCAACGTCCATTGACTGCAGGAGAAGCGTTGCATTTGGGAGAAGTGCTATAAGAATTATAACCTTTTTCCTGCAAAAGTTTGTTAGGGACAACGAAATGTGTGAATAGTGCCCATCGATAAACCAAACCACAGGTAGATCTATATTATTTTTCTGCAAGTACGGATAAAAACAGTTTGTTATGTATTCAAAAAAAAGACTCGCAAGTCATTCAGCCCGAATCAGATCGTTCTATTTTCATTATTACATTTTTAGGGATCTTTATATATGGCAATAAAGTAAGAGGACATGAATCAAGGAAACAGGATTACGACAATAGGTTTTCGCTGTTCGGCGCTGCATCTTATTTCGTCACGTACCGGAGACCGGCGAATCAGGGAAAAATAGTCGAGTGTCTGAATTTTATTGAATTTTTCTTTTCATTGTATAAGATATGTAAAAGACAAAGTTAGAGAATATTTTTTTATTGTTTTACTTTAAATTCTTGACAAAATGAATAGTTACGGTATAATTTAGATGTAAGACAAACTTAATCACAGATAGGAACTTAAGTATTAATTTATAATTACAGGTGCATATTAATATAATCCGCAGAAGTATTGTCAAGGAATATTTATTAAAATTTTGTTTATATTACAATTAAAAAAGTCATAACTGATTAATAAAATATAAAAAATGTTTCAGTTTAAAATTTTTTTTAATTTTCGTTTTTTGGACTTGTGTTTCGTGTTTCATTGTTTAATTTACGAATTCTGAAATACATTCGACTCCTAAAAAATAGTTTTTTTGCTGCAACATCGCAATCTACGTCCCTTGCCATATCCAGCATCCTTTTAATATAATTTGTCCTAAAGTCCAAGGAGTCGCCGTTAACGGTTGTAAATATTAAATCCAAAGCCGTTATGTGCGCCATAAAAGCTTCTGTTGGCCTCGATAGACCTCCTTCTGAAACATGATTTGTCCATGTATACGAAGTGTCCACTGCTGAAATGAAAGAGGCAACATACACTTCAAGCAGTTTCAATTGCTCCATTTTAGATCAGCAATTTAAGTGCCCGCCTGCCTAGATTTGCAACATCCAATAAACTCATTAACAGAAACATTTGGACACAACCGGAAACAGTACTCTTCATTCACCTAAAAACCAGTTAATTCCGGATGATTTCTAGGCGTGTTTGCATCTTATTTCGTCATAAGTAGGTGTGGCCACGCTCATGTCGTAACCTTTAGTACTTGATCCATGGTAAGAGGATGTATAAGCTTTCCCCTGGTTGAGGCCCCTACCAACACTGTAATGCATTATTTTCCGTAGTTTGCCGTGCGATTAAAAGTATGGACTGAACCTTTGCGAACTAGGACTCTCTTGTCTTTGGGATACAAAAAGAATGCTGTTTCATCGCAGTTGAAGATTCGATTAGGTTCATTTAAAACTTCCTTTAGCTCAGGAAAACTCTCAAAATAGGTTGATATTTTGGTAAACCAATTCCTAATAGATTTTTCCGTAGTTCTGGACCTCCCTGTTGTCAAATTTTGAGACATTCTCAAAGAAATCTCCGGATTTCATTTTAAAAATCCTTTGTACCAATTTATACCAGGGACACCGTTTTTGAATTTGTTCTCTCGATTCACTTCTTTTGTTAATTATGACACACTATGAATTAATTGCGTTTTTTGTTATAGGAAAACTTAGATTTGCGACTTCAAGAATCCATTGGACAAGAGTCTGCTCTTCTGCTTGGGTAAGAGTTGTAGGCGCTGCAACATGTTTTGAACGCTTTTTTAATTTCTTGTCTTGAAGTGTCGTTCTCGGAATACCAAATCTTTTGGCAACGTCTGTGGTAGACTGCACATCTTCAATTGCTTTTAGCGCCATTGAAAGTTGAACTTGTGTGTATTTCTTAGAAGTCATATTTATATATGTTACAGAAATATAATGCTCTTCTTATTTGGCAAATGCTCGATGAATCTGATACACTTAGAATAACGTTAATTTTTCATCTCAAGTCATTTAAGTTCCTTTAACTTTGCACGAAAAAATGCATTTAAGAGAATTGAAAATCGTCATGCAGAATAACAGAATTTTTCTCAACATATTTTTTTTGGCATAGTAGCAAACTAAATCTTAATGGTAATAATACTTTGTTGCGCCAAAAAAAAACACAATTTAAAATAGATTTATTATCTAAAATCGCGACATTCTTCATCCTTACATCTTCTCGAAATGGGTAAAAATATAATGCAAATTTAACTAATATATAATAATGATTAACAGGACTAAATTATGTCTTAGGTTTAAATACTCTATTGACATTGATTTATCCATTTTAATTTGGAAAAAATTGTTGATAAATTTCGCAAAATGCTGCTGACAAAACGACGTTCTAAGAACTAAATTTCGTCACTATGACGAAATCACCTACATTGCTGTTAACGTGCCATTGGTAAATTCGTCATGTCTTTTTCTTAGTAATTTATTGGTGAATTTTAAATTTTTTTATTGATTTCGTGACTAACGATGCGCTAGCTTTTATCCTTGAATGGGAAAAACCTATAGCTTACTAACTTTGTTTCTGGCACCCTTAACAATGCTCACGTCCGCACTACATAAAACACTAACACGTAATGAGCTAACTACGAGACGCAGCACTGACGCATGCTTGTAAGCGAACTTATATACAACATTCATATTAATTTAATGCAATTAAATATTAAACCTCTTTATGTCAAATGATAAAAGATTTGCACGAGCATTCGAATTTTCTTATTTTATTTGAAAATGTAAAATGTGACGAAATTAAGTATCCTGACGAAATTATGGTGTTTTATCTTATTTACACAATCACGTGTCATGATGAAAATTTTGAATTTTCACCAAAAAATTTGCCGCAAATATTAAAAAACTAAGAAAACTACACGTTATAACTGGTACAAAAACACAGGCAACATTAGGTCCAACTAACAAATAACTAATAAAATGTATGCAGGAAGTCCGTAAATATTTTTAATCTACCAGCTTTTATATTAAATACGGCATAAATGAACAAGAGCTAACTATAAATTTCAAGTTCTATATTTAGATTCACAAACACTATAGATACAAACATTTTCATATAAAAAACAATTTTGATGTTGACCAGTGTTGTTAATCTGCCTTAATTTGGCATTGATGCTCACTTGAAAATAAAAGCTGACAACAACTACGGTAACGAAAAGATCCCCGTGCACCCACTATCAGCTTAGCAGCCCTTGTATTGTCTATTCTAATTTTTCACTTTCAAGTCTCCCAACCTGAAGTTTAAGCTTCTGTTGTACGAGAACATGATCTTGACAATTCTCAATAAATCATTGGAATCCTAAATACTTTGTACAATAAATTGCGAGTTATTATCTGAGCTTGTCTGGCAGATCTTCAAACGAATAATGCTCGCACTATTCGAATAGATGATTATGTTGCCTAATCGAAAGTGAAATGTATTATGCTTTCAGGTCACTAATAATATTTAAGGCTGCGGTAGAGTAGAGACTTAGTCTCAGTAAGAAAGATGCAACCCAAAAAACCTGAAACACATTCTATACATCTTCTCTGATTGGTTTCTTTTTTTTTTCTGTCTTATTTATTTCAAATAAAATTAAATAAACTGATTCGTCCTTTTTTCATGCAGTAATTTGTACACTTCTCCAAAGAACAATGTGTGGCACGCTGTAACGTATTGGCCATCTTTAGCTGAATTTATAAAAAATAATTTATCTGATTCCAGAATGCACAATCACGGTTAACTTTTCTAGTACCTTTTTTAGAAACCATGTCACAATATTCGTACAGGCTATGTCCTTCAATCTAGAATTTTTTGTTTGCCCTCAGAATAAAGTATATTCGTTTACTAGAATAAGACTCGAGTTGAATTTGAACATAATCACAAGTTTTAATTTTTATTCAGCCGCGAGTACAAAAAAGTGAAACACTAAATCATAGGTCTGTTCCCGTACTACAATTAATTGCGATTAATTGCAATGAAGCCGTTTTTTGTACTCCGTTTTAGTACGCTTCATTGCAATTAATTGCAATTAATCGTAGTACGGGAACAGACCTCATATTCGCATGAATAAGCTATTCTTTCATATTCAACATGTATTCCCAATCTTATGGTACATATTACAGGTACAGGCGAGCCTCGAATTACGTCGTTTTTGAGGCCGGGAAAATGCGACGTAAATCGAATAGACGTATATCGAATCCAACAGAAATTTAGTCCATGGAAATGAAAGACTTGTCTCTCAGAACGATTGTGTATTAAAGAAAAGCAATAAAATTGATTTTAAAAAAGTAATAAGTATAAATTAACATTATTTCAGAAAAGCCTAAAAAATAATAGTTCAACATAGAATTCTAAAGTAACAATTAAAATAAAAAGAAATTATTTTTAGTGGGTACATGTGTATGTAG
The DNA here is from genome assembly GCA_963978885.1 of Nemotelus pantherinus. Taxonomy (NCBI): domain Eukaryota; kingdom Metazoa; phylum Arthropoda; class Insecta; order Diptera; family Stratiomyidae; genus Nemotelus; species Nemotelus pantherinus. Next base: position 196,276,064 of record OZ022263.1, on the reverse strand, counting down.
CATATACCTGTATGCGCATACTTGAAATTTTGTTATATGTCTCTTTAAAATAATTTATTTTATTTCATTTATTTCTTCGGATTTATGTCTTCATTTACAGTAAGAACTACTTCATCCATTTCCGATTCCACAGAATTTTGCTGTTGTCTTGAAGAGCACGGTTGAGAATACTTCCACATATGCGGCTGAACAAGTGATGTTCTTTTTGTTTTTCTTTAAGTTCTTTGTTAACTCCAAGACTCTTAATTACACCCTCGTAAAATACTCTAAGTTTCTCTTTATCTGGATCGCAAGATTCAAATATATTTACCGCTGGATCGAAGAAGTTAAAGGATTTAGACATTTTTTCTAATGGTGGAGTGCAGCTCTGGTCTTCAACTTCTGAGGGTGAAGAAAATGCATTCTTCGAATTCTGCTAATCGCTCAAATATTCGAAAAGTTCTTCGGTTGATAAGGGTTGTTTATTACAAGTTAAAAATTCTTCCACATCATTTTTGGAAAAATAGCTCTCGACATACATTCCCATAATTTCTTTCCGACTTTGCTCAAGCTCGACATTTTCGAAATCTGTTTCTATTTCTGGCAACAATTTTTTCCAAAATAAAGGAAATTCGCAGATGTGTTCATGAACAAAAAATATATATCGAAAATTTGCCGACGTAAATCGAAATTTTTCCGATGTAAATCGAAACTGGGAATCAAAAAGTAAGACAACGTAAATTGAAACGACTTAAATCGAGGCGACGTGAATTGAGGCCCGCCTGTATTTTTTTCTGACGCGAATTTTCACATTTGTCTTTAGATTACAGCTGTGAATTCGATAGAAGAAAACAACAAGAAAACAACTTAAAAGAATTCTCAACAGTCAAAGTTTCTTCGAAACAGAACACATGAGCTAGAACAAAGGCCCATGTCACGTATCAAATTTTCCCTATTCAATTTTACTTTAAAAATGCGCTTCTCTCTTGAGCCGCAATATGTTTCATCTTGAACTTTCCGAAAGTTCAAAATGTAAAAGTCGATATAGTGTTTATGATCCTTGGAATTTCAATTTCGATCAAGTTCGCTTAACTATCATCAACTTTCACATTTCCAATATGAATGGGTTTATCCAGAAAGGTAATCCGAAAAGAGTCAATCCCAAAAAGGACTGAATTATGACATATGGGGAGTGTCTAGCTAATCGAACACCAATATCAATCCTAATTGATGCCTACAATTCATCCTGATCCATGAAAATGCGACAGCCTGGTCAAGACTTGACACGTTGTCCTTCCATTCTGTGCCCGGTCGAATCACGCATGAAACCGGCTAAACATATAAAAAAAAGTAATTTACCACTATCGACTCCCAACCACTAACCTTTCGCTTAAAGGCAATCGGGCACGCATGTGGATCCCGAAAGCGTTGGGTTCCGTCCGCCAACAGACCTTAGTAGTCCGAAATCGAAGGCAAACAAATTGACCATGCTTTATGCCCGTGTGGCCACTTATTGTGGGATAGTAAATTTCGTCCTGTTATCGTCACTTCAATTGATTACCACAACACGTTTCACTCTGGCTTTTCACTTGCACTAACACGGAAATAGCCACTGTACCGAACTTCGTTCTAATTTAAGTGGATAAGATTTATAATGCACTTTAATCTTTTCAAACTATCACTTTTTTTTCCAAACAAACAAACGGAAAAATCGAACTTTCCCCCATAAACACAATATTTTCACAAGAGCAGTTTTAAAGATCGTTCACTTCCAGAGCACTTTACCTAATTTACCGTTTGAAGCGCGAAAGAAACATTAAACGGTCGCGTCGCAGATGTTGATCCATTAAAGGAAGCGTTTCAACTGAAGCAGCATCTTAGTCGGCCAAGACCAGCACACTACTTTTGCAAGTTCAGCCGTGATTTGCCGTCGCCTGAATGAAATTTTGCATTCCTACAAACGGGCATGCGTCCATTTTCATCGGGCATTTGGCGCGAAATTTGTTTATGTTTACTTTTTGCCGGTCGAATCGCCGGAAATCACATGTGCTTGAAATCCAGATATTGCCAAAGCGGGAATCAGGTGTCACAAGTAGATATGGTTTGGAAAGCGGTGAATGGTGCTCAAAATAGGCAACTTTTCCGAAGCTAGTGGAAATTTTCTCTAAGCTTTTCCGAAAACTTTCTCCCGATACACTGGACGGTATTGTATTTGATATCACTTTCACAGTTGTGGAACATGAATTCAAGCTAATGTGGCCAGACTAGAAAATCGTTGGGAAAATTAGGCATTACTAATGCCAATTTTCTGTTGCACAAGTTCCATTCTATTCCGGAATAAACGTCAAGTTGGCAGCATTGAAAATATACGAGATTGGAAAAAAAAGTCTGGAATTGAATGGAATAGAAGCTTTCATCTTTTCTTTCATCAGTCATTGCCTGTTGATTTAAGCGTCCGTTACGTTTGAACATGCAGTTTTGCGAGCAGTCATTCATTGGAAAAAATAAAAACTAGCCATCCTTGTACGATAAAGCAAATTATCGGTACAAGGACACAACTTTCAAACATGGGATTTAGAGAAGGATTAGCGAGAAATTAAATGTTTCCAATAGTAAGCTCTTTTAAAGTTGTGCACGCATTTTGCAAAATAAACAATTTTGTATATTTTCAGCAAAGAAATATTGGAATATTCTGCTATGAAGACCTGGGCGCTATTTGATGGAAAATATGAAAATTGGGACATGCATCTTCAGGCAAGACAGTAAGTTGTTATACAGGGTAGGCCAATTACAAGTTTCTTTTTAAAAATGCAATAAAATGAACAAAATTTAATTTTTATTAGTAAGAGTGAACATTCCCATCAATGATGGAACACAATTTCGTTCAAGTGGCTGCCTCGGCTGGCTTCGCAGTAGCGCATTCTATCACTCCAATTTTCCAAGACCTTGTTGATGGTTTCCGACTGTAGCTCACGGATTGCTTAGATGATATTGGCTTTAAGTGTTTGAATCGTTTCTGGATTGTTGACATAACATCGGTCCTTTACAGTTCTCCCCAAAAAAAAGTCCAAAGGGGTCAAATCGCAGCTCGGAGGCGGCCAATTGACATAGCCAAGACGGCTGATAACACGATTTGGGAATTTGGTGCGTAAAAGATCGATTATGGCATGGGCTGTGTGGTATGGTGCGCCATCCTGCATGAATTAGAGGCCGCCCAAATCCATGTCTTCAATTTCAGCAAGAAAAAGTCGGATAACATGGCTCAGTACGTTCACCGTTGACCGAAACGTTGTCCCCAGCCTCATTTTCGAAGAAAAATTGTCCAATGATGCCACCACTCATAATCTGCACCAAAATGTCCCTCACTAAGGATGCATTGGCTGGTCGATAATAACGTGCGAGTTTTCCGAGCTCCAGATGCGGCAATTTTGTTTCTTTACGTAGCCGCTGAGATGAAAATGCGCCTCGTCAGAAACGATGATTTTTCGCCCAAAACCGTTGTCCAATTCAAGCTGCTCTTAGGCCCAAATTGGTAACCGATAATGAAGTGGATGGTCGTGCGCCTTCAATTGCTGAGTCAATTGGCCTTATAAGCGAATAACCCGAGATCTGTGTGCAGAATACTTTTCAGGCTAGTGCGTGAAATGTTGAGCTGTTGAGATCGAGGTAAGTTGATGTTCGTGGAGTGAGTCTCACGCTCTCGTCACATTCTCGTATGTGCGCATCGTGCGACGACGGGGGCCTTGAGGGTTGTCCTCTAGCATGCCAGTCTCACGAACTTTTTGCACAAACTTGCGTACAGCAGGCGCGGTGAGTGCTTCATTTAAGCCAAAACGAATTTTCAAAAAACTCACTGTTTTGGCTACGTTGTTCAAGCGTAAAGCGACTCATTTTGTTCCGCGGAAGTATGATACTGACTTTCTATCAAGATTTCGAGCGGGAAACTACTTTCAGTGTCAAAATAACCTATGATTTAAAAAAGAAACCACTAGATTGCCTACCCTGTATAGTCAAAAAAATTTTATTGAATGGTTTATTTGTCAGACCGAGAGAAAACATTGATAATCTGAGAGTCAAAGAGCACTCCACTCGAAATGTTGATTCAGAATTTTTTATGTGGCGAATTGTTTCAAAAGCCATTGTAAGGCCAACAATAAGTAAATTGAAGGTGAGTTGCTAAAATCTTTCGAAAATGTTTGAAAAAAGGCTAAAGGCCTTAAAGCAGACGATGATGACATGTTATTCGTGGAATCACTGCATAATAACCAGCGTCAAATGAAACCGCGACAAACATTGCTGTAGAATAAAAATATTGGAGCAATGAAATGAAGTTCTCCATGTTGATTAATAATACAGTGCATCCTGTCACTGTTAATTTAGGTGTCCACGTCGAAAATTTGATCCTCGACTGGGACACAAAAGTGGTGATATCAAGTGGCCTTTGCTCACGAAGAATGGACTGAGTCAGGCGCCACTCGCTTCGTCTTGAAACTGCCTGTTACCGTCGCTCAAAACGAGAAGATTACGACGGTTACGTCCAGATTCACAATTTTAACTAACAAATCAAATCAAACCAAAAAGATTTTCGTCAACTTCCACGCTCTATGAAAAGAATCTATTTTTCAGATTCGACTTTATTATCTACTTTTTCAAGTAAAAAATTCGATTATGCGCTCCCATTCATGGTAGAATCACTATTTCTAAGAAACAAGCTATGAATCTCAATAAAAGTAAACTTAACCCTTCAAAATAATTCTTGTATCTAAACTTAATACCGCCTAACCTGGTTGTACCGAGTCCTGCAAAACGCCACGTCAAGTGCCAGCCTTCGTTGAGGCCTTTTTTCTGACTATCTTCACTATCTTCAGAAATTGATTCGCAATTTCCTCTGCAACACAAACTCCTGATTCGTTTTATTATCCTGAATACCGCCGTTATTCAACATCAACACTGGTAGCTCGTACGAATATCTCCAGTATTCGATCTCCGACGTTGGTCCAAACTCTATAAATGAAAAAGTTCTCCTTCTGATAATTTGCCTGTGGTAGACGAGCCACGTCGCTCGAAGTCTCACCAGTAACCTCACTTTCCGCTCCCTGCGAAATTTTCCTTCTTGGAACCGTTGCATGCACTCATGGATTTTGTAACACCCAGCCGTTGCACTTTGCATCATGGCATTACCCCTTCATCTCATGTGTCCACTCGGGTGGCAATGTTTTTTTTTTCGACGTGTCCCGACTCTTGACGTGTCAGTTGAAACCAGTGAGGTAGTAGAAGTGGAGATGACATCGACGCCGGTATAACTTTCAACCATTAGCCCCTTCGATTCTCTCGCCAACAAAGCATGTTAAAGCAGATTGTCAAATTGGAGGGGAACTACTTGGATATGACCAGATTTGCTGAGTTGAAGAGCTGCACGAAAGAAACCATTGCTTTCTGCACTTAACATCGAAAAGCGTTTTTCCTTCGCTATGATGCACCTTTCTCAGCCCGTTGACCTTTGGGACGACGTCATATATTGCGATGAGACGAAAATGATGTTGTACTACAATGATGGACCGACTAGAGTGTGGTGCAAGCCTTTAACATCGTTAGAAAATCGAAATATCATTCCGACTGTAAAATTTGATAGGTTATCCGTTATGATTTGGAGGTGCTTCTCAAGCAGAGGAGTTGGAGACTTGGCATTCATCGAGTCAACCATGGGCACCCAACAATATTTGCATATCCTTAAAACATATTTGACAAGCAGTGCGCAGAAATTCGGGTTTATGCATAACAACACAAATTTTAAGTTTTACCAGGACAACGATCCCAAACATAAGGCGTACATGGTGCGAATGTCGCTCTTATACAACTGCGGAAAAGTGATGGATAGCCCAGAGTCCTAACTTAAATCCCATCGAGAATTTATGGGTCTACTTAAAATACCAACCACGTATGACCTGCAAAAGTTGATTCATTCAATGAAAAATCGGTTTCAATGCATGGTGTATGCCAGAGGTGGCCATACTAAATATTAAATATACCAAATAATAAATATTAAATATCCTGTAAAATATGTAAATATTAAATACAATAATAATTTGTGTAAAGAGTTTCTTGACACTTCAAGAATTGTAATAATTGTTTTCATTGTTCTTTTCGTTCTTTTTTTGCATTAAAGTTGTACTTATTTTGTATATATCGGTTGGAAATAATAAAAATAACTATAATTAAGAAAAAAAATCATTTACATAAATAAAAAGTAGAAAGATAAAAAATTGAATTTTTTTCCTATGTGTAAACTCATTCTTGACAGATTGTATTAGCTTTCTCAATCACTACATTACGCGCGGATAATATTGTTTACTTACAGTTTGACCTTTTCAAAAGAATTCCGAGTGCAAATCACCGCGAAAATCAAAGAAAACAGTCGACGTAACCTTGACTCTTGATTGACTTTGGAGTAGTTTTTTCGGTTTCGTCTGAGTTGGAAGGCACCATTCCGAACCTTGTTGATTGATCAACTGTCAAACTCTTAACTCATGTTTCATCACCAGTTACAATGCGTTTTATGAATGTGGGTTCGAAAAAGACTCGTTCATGTCTTCAGTGACCTTTACGAGTTTGAGTTATTGAAGATAACTCAGGTCAAGATTTTGGCAAACGAAATTTCATTTCGAATGCAAATTTGAGACAAATTCTTTGTTCAATGATTTTATCAATTGTAAAAATCACAGAGACCCTTGCGATGCACTGACAAAATTGAGCACTGTTAACAAACTAAACGAAAAATGACGAAGATAGAGCACAGTTTTGCCAACTTAGCGAAAAGAAGAATTTTGACAATGCCTTCAGGCGCGTCTTTGAAATGATCAATTTCCCGTACGTTTTTGACAGAATCTATTACTTATCTCTTTCGTCACTTATGGCTAGCCCGGGAGCTCTTCCGTCGTTTCGCATCAAACCAGTAATGGCTCAATTCCAGTATTGGTTCTGGCTCTGATGCCATTCTTAGCATATTAACATTCTAAACATACTAGCACTATCCTCTGCACTTTGGCTACCCCTCCCCATTATTTTCAACCTCAGCGTCTCCGCTGCGGCTTTCCTTTCTTGATAGAAATCTGTCGATATATTTTAATATTGGAGCAGGTGACTTCATGCTTCTGCAACTATCTCGAGAGAATCCATCCTAAAATCGAGCCTTTTCTCTCTGAGGAACAATATGAATTCGTCAACCAGCAAAAACAGGTGAATATTCTTAACACAGAATTTTCTAAAGCATGACTTAATTCTATTAAAACTGGACAGTTATGGTTAATCTCGTATGTTGCTTCCATGGCTTACTTCTTACATTCCACCCTTATATCCCACCTAAAATGTTCTGAAAGGATTGTTTTTTGTCCTCGTCTTATTCCTTATTTTGATACACAAACTGCCGCGTTTTTTAAACTGCTTTTTCTTCTTTATGTAGACGATCTTAAAATATTCAGAATAATCAAGTCTCTTAAAAACTGCTTACAGCTTCAAAATGACCTCAGCTTCTACGCAACTAGCGTATTGCAAACTATCTGACCCTAAATGTCGCAAAAAATAATAAAAAATCATTAATGCGAAAAAATTTCCTTTGAATGGTTTTTTCTATTCCGATTCTGATAATTCTGTCGATATAGTATGCATTTTAAAAAACCCCGAAGTCATTTTCGACACTAAACTCTTATTCCACCGGCAAACTATATACACATCATCGCCACAGTTTATATTGAACACTACGGCTGTTATGTGCTATTAAAAAAATGCATATTATATCACATATCCTGAAACACATCCTGAATCAGTTTTCAAAAATCGACGTGCAAACCGAAAAAATCGTTTATACCCTCCTGAAGTATTCAATCTGAAACTATTTAAGCCCATCATACCACACTCCATTAAGCATTCGCCAATAAAAACTCAATTTAATTTTTTTCACCGTTCGATATTTGCCGTCGAAACAATTTCATAAACAAATTTACGGATGCTTTATTTCCTGCTGTTCACATTGAATCAATACCAATCTCGAATGCACCACGGTGCACTTCCGCCATAAGCATCCTCGAATCGTTCAGTTCGGCGCTTCATCAGCGTAAAAATGAGATATCAATAGTATGTAAAGTTATGCTAAAAATACCACTTATGCGCTATTTATTTCAGAGTTTCTGTACAGCTGTACTTATGTATTTTATCCGCTCACTTACTCATCGTACATTTTCAGTCATATCCGTCATCGTATCGATTTCCTGGATATATTTGACATAAAATCATCCTCTTGCATATTTTTCTATGAAAAACAAATTAAAATCCCTTAATTTTCCGAGCACATATTTCCTGTTAAACTGTTCATTTTCAAAGCCAATTAATTATATTTACGTTCTTTCTATATTATTATCATTCTGCCGTTGCTATAAGCTAGCAACAGGCATCACTTTGGCGTTGCTTTCCCAATAAATAATGTAAAATAATCCTTTGATTTGATTTTTCCGGTTGTGACTTTATTTCTGCTTCAATGGAAAAATTGATTGAAAATCGATTTAGGTACTATCGAATAGAACTCACAGTCATAAATGACGGCCAACAGAAATATGTTATAATGAAAATATTTTACACTAATAACATTTATTCGGGAAATAGTCAGATTTCATTGGCATTTTAAATTACAAACTTTTCAATTGACCTTACGATAGCACAGGATGAATGCATTTTGTACCTTGTATTTTAAATCAAAGGCCGATAATTAAAATGTTAGTGAGTTAATGGCGCAAAATATGTACAAATAGTCTTCCGCACAATTAAGCATCGCTGAATCAAAAACAAACAATAAACGAATTATAGTGGGTGGTGGTCGATTCAAGTTTGTATGGATAGGATTTTATGTACTTTAAGTATTTACATAATGAGGTGTCCTTTTCGCATGTAAAAATATATATGATATAGCTATATTAAACGCCTGTCAGCTTTACCATACGAATGCGAAGAAATCATAAAGTTTTATCTAAGTTTTAGCAATTATTGGCAATAAAATTAAGCTGATGCTTATTACTAAGTTAAAATTCCTAAGTTTAGAAATTGTTTAAAGACCGTCACAAGAATAACCGTTCGATGTATCCAAGAATTGTGTAGGAAAATTTGGAACTAGACATGTCGTGATCTTATATTTTTCATTTTGATCTTATATATCTTTTGACGGCATCATCACCTCCCACGAATACCATCATCTTTCACGAAGAAGAGCATTTCCTACTGCTTTCATAAAAAAGTTCCATCTCCAGTTACTTTAACGAAATATTAGCGGATGTACAAAACTGCGTATTGATATCTCCCTTCTGATGAAAGTATTTTCTATAATAGCTATGGCCCGGGAGAAGCTGGTAAGAAACCAGGTGGTTTCACATTGATAAGGCCAAAGCTACGGTTTCATGGCGTGGATAATTTGATTTTCATTGGACTTGTAGTCTGGCATTTTTCCCAGGGCTGATGCGCTCGTAACATGCTGCATTGATTTTAAGCTGGCTTATGTTGAAAACGGATAGATTTTCGGATGGGACAACACCTGCTATAATACTAGAATACGCTGGATGAACTGTGAGCTTACACCGCACATAATATTTTTGCACATCGCCTGCTATCGACATATAGGTTCGGACTGTTGGGCAACTCTACAGTTCTGTACAGTGTTACCATGTTTATAAACACATCTTGTTTACCAAGCCAAAAAATGTAAAAAAAATTCTAAATGTCGAATTTTAATTCATTCAGTCGAGTTCATTTCGAGCTCGAAATAACATCATCATCAACGTGACACAACAACTCGACGTCGGGCCTTGGCCGCCTGGATCGATCTGCTCCAAGTGTCTCGTTCACGTTTTGGCATGCGATCTTAATCCATGCGTTGCACGTGCCCAACCCACTGTATCCGTTGTAATTTGACGATTTTGGAGACTTCGACCTCATCGTATAGTTCGTACAACTCGTTGTTGTACCGGATGCGCCATCCATCTCGGTCGCGAACAGCCCCGAAAATCCGCCGTAGAACTTTCCGTTCGAAGGTGTCGATCATATTTCCGGAGGCTTGGGTCAGGATCGATGTTTCGCAGCCATAACACAGCACAGGTCTTATGATAGTTTTGTAAACGCGGAGCTTAGTCTTTCGGTGCACATATTTCAATTTCATAATGGGGAGGATCGAGAAGAATAGTTGTATTCGTCGCTTGATTTCGTCAGTTTCGTTGGCGTCACTCGATAGGTTGCTTCCCGGGTAAACGAAGCTGTCCACGAATTTGATGCTAAGGTCCCCTACGTTGATGGTCGTGTGCGCTGGCATCTTTATCCTAGATTGCATCATAGCTTTCGTCTTGTCCTCGTTGATTCGTAGTCCAAATTCATTTGCTGCAGTGTCAAGTCTAGGCCTTCTTTTGCATAGGTCAGTTTTTGAGCCATGATGGTAATGTCATCCGCGTACGCTGCTAATTGTGTCGACTTAAAAAGTAGCGTGCCGCTGGTGCTCAGGTTCATTGCACGAAAAGCGAACTCAAGTGCCAGGCTGAAGAGCGTGGGTGCTATTCCATCGCCCTCCTTCAGGCCAACTAGAGCTTCGAAATGATATGTCAATCTGTTCTGGATCCGGACCTGCGAGACGGAGTTGGTCATCGTCATCTTTATAGGTCTCACTAATTTGGCCGGTATACCAAATTGCAGCATGATACTATATAGTGCACCTCAGTTGATGCTGTCATATGCTTGTTTAAAGTCGACAAAGATTTGATATACGTCGACGTCGTATTCCCAGCACTTTTGCAAAATTAGCTTGACCGTGAAGAGCTGGTCGACTGTGGAGCTACCAGATCTGAAACCGCCTTGACACCGCAGTTTATCTCCTGTTTTATGTATGGGACAGATGATGTTTCTGCGCCAATCATCTGAAATCACCTCAGTCTCCCATATTCGCAGCAGTCGTTGATGTAGCGCACTTATTAAACCCGCCCCACCAGACTTGAGTAACTCAGCTGGTATCTCGTCAGCGCCCGGCGCTTTGTTCCTTTTCAATGAATGCAAGGCGAGATCAACTTCTTCTAGTATCGGAGGTTGTGTGGATGGGGGTTGACCAACTGTATAATCATGGAGCTCAGTTTCTGCTGCCAGAATGCTTGATGGCGGATTCAGAAGCTCTTCGAAGTAGGACGCCCATCGTTAGCTAAAACTTTCGGTGTCGCTGATAATACTTCCATCTTTGTCTTTACAGAGGCTAGTCCTGGGTCGGTAGCCGTTTTTATAGTGTTTACTAGTCTGTACGCTTGCCCGGTGTTCTTACTAACTAGGTTTACATTAATGTTCAGCAACTGCTCGTCAAAGTATTTCCGTTTCTTACGCCTAATTATTATATTGGATATTTGCCGTAGCTCGTCATATTTTTCCTTTTTGGCTCTGGTTGCACGTTGGATCCATTGTCTGTAGGCCTCATTTTTTGCGTCAAATGAGTTTGTGCATTCTTCGTCATACTATTCATTTCACGTTCGTCAGGCTTTGTATCCCATAACATCTTCGGCCACATCCTTGATTGTATTTTTGAGCTCTTCCCAGAACTCGTGGACACCTATGTTCGTTGCTGGAGTCGCGTAGCATTTGTGAAATTCTTTCCTCAAGCGCGGTGGTATATGCCTAAGCCATATAAAACATTCAGCAAATTCTCAACCGCGAAGATTTTGGGAGGGCTGAATCTCGATTGGTGCACTGAAGAAATTCTCCACCGGTATGTTGTTTTCACCAGGTGATGATCGGAGTTACAGTTAGCTCCGCAGTACGACCGAACATCCATCACACTTGACGCCCATCTCTTGCTAATAAGGACATTTTCGATTGGGTTGACGGTATGTGCGTCTGGAGGATTCTACGTCTGCTTATGAATGCGATGGTGTGGAAAGCAAGTTGAGCTTACAACAAGGTTCCTGCTGCAAGCAAAGCCAATTAGACGATGGCCGTTATCGTTGTATTCTTCGTGGAGGCTGGGTCCTCCAGTGGTCCCCCGATGCCAACTTTCATTCTCGACTTTTGCATTGAAATCTCCCAGCAGCATTTTTACATCATTTGATTTAAGTGAATCGAAGAGAGTTTCAAGGCAGACATAGAACTCGTCTTTTACAGAGAACCAGAGGTTAAAAAATCACGCCTTGATGCGAATTGCACACAGCCTTTCGTTTAAGGGTTTGAAGTCGGTAATGCGTGGCTTGAGCTGCTTATTCATTATGCTCATTAATTATTCTCCAAACTCCTTGTGGCCCGATAATTTGCCGCTTGTAAAAATTGTGTGCGATTTCTTATCGTTGATCTCGCAGCCTAACCAATTTGTTTCCTGGACTGCAGTAATGCTCAGTTTGTACAGTTCAACGTGATGAAGGAGGGCATTTTTGGCCCCCGGTTTGTTCAGGGAGCGTAGATTCCAGGTTGCGAGAGAATAATCCGTTAGAGAGAATAGTCCATATCATCCTTTCCAATCCGAGGTTTTTGTTCCAGGTTTCTTAAAAGAGGAAGTTTTTACAAGGATTAGTTGTCGACACATCATGGGGTTGCCTCGGTGATAGTTGCTTCAGGAGACTTGCTTCGTGGCAAAGTTCACACAACTATGTTGCGTCTGATAACGTGGCTAATTCTCCCTAATGACCTGAGACGCTTAGTTGTATGTAATCCAGCCATCAGGCTGCAACTATACAAATTTTACTGAGGATAGAGTTACCTCGTTGCCTCAAACCCTCCTCTTTTTTCCGGGCTTGGGACTGGCATATCACAAGTTAGACTTGCGATCGGTACAGTATTTTAAAACATGGCCCGAGTTCTAAATAATAGCAATTCATAAAAATAAAATAAATGTGTTCAGAATAAAAAATAATTATCAGTACTAAGATATTCTCTATTTCTCAGATTGGAACGCTAAAAGACTATTAATCAACAAATAGTTTTAGACCTGGAAGTGTACCCGATATACCGCTATCATTTCTATAGAAGTCGTCTGAATATTAATTGATAATAAACCATACTCAGCATTTCCACAGAAATATTCGCTCACCGAGGGCTGTTCAATTTTTGATTTTAGTTCAAACACTGCACAGTTCTTTCTCTCTAAATATAAAAATTATTTTTACTAATGTTCGAAGAACATTAGTATTAAAATCGATTCGGCCAAAAATTCATATTTCCATATATATATATATATATATATATATATATATATATATATATATATATATATATATCATCAAAAAATTTCAGTGAGATAATCTCGGAAACGCGCCATCCGATTGAGCTGAAACTTTCAGGATACATTGGTGTATATGCAGAATAGGTCCAGGTCTCTTTAAATGTCAGTTATTGTAAACCTTTTGGCGCCGGCGGCCATTTAAGTGATATTTTTAATATACCTATTATTTCGTGCACAAATAATTTTCGCCAAAATAAAGTTAACGAAATAAATTTCAAACGTGTTTTACATATGAATCGGATAATGCTTTGGAATTTTTTAACCCTATGTGTGCGCTGGGTGCCTAAAAAGAGGACGGGAAAATTTGAAAATTTTTAAATTGCGATAACTTTTGACAAAACTATTCAATCATTACGAAATTTTTAGAACATATTGATATTATTTAGTTGTAGATTTGTGTAGTGTTTATTGAGCGTGCTGGCAACCCTGTAGCTAGGGCAGGCACTGAAAGTGAAAACCTCCAAATCATCGTCTCTCTTGAAAAAATGCCGTTTCTTCAAAAAAAAGCCACTCATATGTAAATCTTGTGCTTTGTTTACATAACCAAAAAAAAAAAAAGATATAGTATAACGGGCACGCCTGGTAACCCTTGCCCAATTTACCTATATTTTAAGCATCAAAAACTTCTGTTCACGGAAACTCACGATCTGATAAGCAGAATTAATTGAAATTTGCAGAATATATTGGTCTTAAATAGGACCAGGTCTGATAGAAGTGATTTTGAAATGCGGGCGATTCTGTGCCAGTGGTGCCATCTTGAAAAACCACTAAAAAAGATAACTGTTTTTAGCCCTATAAATTCTGATTGAATCGTTCGATTTTGACGAAACTCACACAACTGCTGGACCTTACCTTAGGCCACGTTTGGTAGAAATTTGGTTGAAAAATTCGGTTGGAGTTGCCAGCTATGATAATTTTGGTGTCTTCATTTTGAAAAAAAAAATTTGGAAGTGAAAACATTCAAACCATCGAATATTCAAAAAAATGTCCGTTTCTTACAATAAAACCAATCTGTATATTAATCTTATGTTTTATCTACACGTTCAAAATAAAACTTTGGAAATTTCATGTCGGACAAGAACGGTAACCCTCTCCCAGTTAACCTATATTTTTAGCATCAAAAACTTCTGTTCACGGAAACTCACGAACCAATAATCAGATGCAGCTAAAATTTACAGAATGCATTGGACTTAAGTAAGACCAGATTTGATAGAAGCGATTTTGAATTGTGGGCAAGTCTGTGCCAGTGGTGCCATCTTGAAAAATTACAAAGAAGAAAAACTGCTTTTTGCCCTATGAAATGTGAATAAGTTACCAGATTTTAATGAAATTGGCACAGTAGCTAAACCTAACTCTAATCTCTGTTTGGTGGAAATTTGGTTGAAAAATTTGATTGGTGCTACCAGCTATGGTAATTTTTGTGTCTTTGGTTTTGAAAATTCGCTCAGGAAAATAAAACTTTTTGCACTATAACTTCCAGTGCAGTCATGAAATCAATACGAATTTCATACAATTAATGAAACCTGTCATAAACATTATGCAGGCCAAATGTGGTTGAAAAGCCACGATAGGGCTGCCAGCTATTGTTGGTTTTGTGTTTAATTGCAATATCTTTATTAAGCGGTTTTATCGTAGAATTTTCAAATGGTAATGATATTGTAGTGACAATAAACAGCAAATATTAAACTTTCGATTATTTGAAAAAACTCGCTGCAGGTAACTCTAAATTTCTTTATACTCCTTTAACTTCGAATGTTATATAACAACGTGAAGCAGATGTGATATATTCTTGGCTTTGATACTGGCAGAAGGTTGCCAGCACGAGTCGGTTGTGCTACTTTTGTATCAATAAACGCTTACAGTTAGTATTCATACCGGAAACATTTACAATTAAAATAAATAATCAATGTTGCAATTCGCAAAGTTCTGCAAATTTTTCGGATCGCAGCCCCAAACTCCAACTTCAGTTACAGTGCTGCAGGCACTGAGCATTTTCTTCATTGATGTTATATGAGATGCTGCTTTCAAAATTATGTGAAATAAGCAACTGATAACGAATATAATTAACCCATGTTTTGCTCTCATAAACGTTGAAATTCATGCCAGTGGTAATATCTGAAACCTTCCACCATATGAGTTATAATGCATTCTTGAGACCAAAGTAAAACGTGGCATTTGAAACAGTTTGGTCGTAATAAGCAGCACATGTGGTGGAATATGCACTCAAAACCTGCACGATTCTTCTACTGTTCTTCGGACATTAGTGTTCTAGCGGTTCTAGCGGTTCAGGTGCGCTAGAGTTTTTTTTTTATTTACTGGCAGTTTCTGGCAATTTCGGAACCACATAGCCGAAAATTGCCAGCAGAAAAAGTTAGGTAAATTCTCGCAAGAGGGAAAACTCTGAGGCCAGCAAAAAATACGTCATCTTTTACTTAGTGCCAGCTAACATGACAGCTGATTAATTTCAAAAAGTTGTTTATCTGGGAATGAGTGAGTATAAATGAATACGTCACTTTTGGTTTTTCTTTTTGCTTTGTCAATTTTTGGCGAAATTTGTTCCTTTACTTTTCTCTTCTTGTTTTCATCAAATTTTCTTCCACCACAGAAATAACTTTTTCCCCTAAATTTTTTACTCGGTAAGTTAGGGAACAAACCTGTAATATACATGCTACATTTAAGTTCATCAAATTATTTACTCCTACCTAGTCCATATATACTCTTGCCTGGTTCAAGCATCTCTGGCAAAACTGCTCTCTTCTTACTTGATCAGTACCATCCTGTTAGCATGCATTTTTGATTTGTTTAAATATCAAAATAAGTATCCTGGGTTGTATTTTTCTGCGCCATCATTAATAAAAAGCTAGTGAAACCTAAATTGAAGCAAATACTGGTATTTCGTCTATTCTATAATCACAATGGTCTAGTTTACGCCGAGCGCTTAATCCGCAGACTAAACACCACCAACCTGATGTAAGCATTCTCTAAGCCGTGTTTGGTAGAAATTTGGTTGAATAAATCAGCTTTGGTAATTTTGGTGTCTTGGGTTTTGAAAATTCGCTCAGGAAAATAAAGCTTTTTGCCATATAACTTCCAGAGCAGTCTTGAAATCAAAATTAATTGCATATGATAAATGGAACTTATTATAGACATTATTCAGTAGGAATCTGGTTTAAAAATCATGACAGGGTTGGCAGCTATTGTTGGTTTTGTATTTATTTGCAATCTCTTTCTTAGGCGATTTTATCGTAAATACAACAATAAACAACAAATATTAAGTTTGTGAAAATTTGAAAACTTTTGCGACTGGTAGCCCTAAATTTCTTTGTGCCCTTATAACTTCCAATGCAGCCGTCCGATCAAAACGAAGTTCGCAGGGTAGGTTGATTTCAGTGTGAAGCAGGTGTGATATAGTTTTGACTCTGATGCTAGCGAAGAGTTTTCCATTTTCGTATCAATAAATGTTTACATTAAGTGTTCAGATCGGAAACATTTACAATGAAAGTAAGTTACAAATGTTTCAATTTTCTAAATTCTAGAAATTTTTCGGTCCCAAACACCTTTCTTTCCCTATAATTTTCGTGGATGTTATTGGATAAAAATCGAGATCGATAGAGTTTTTTTTTATTTTGACGTGAGTCAATTGTGGGAGACTTTTAGTTGCAGTGCTAGTAAAGTGTTGCAAGTGCTAAGCATTTTCTTTGTTTATGTTATGTTATGCTGCTTTCAAAGTTTTGTAGTGGCTGGCTTTCCTTAACCTAGATGTTCATGCAAGCAACAGCCCTGAAATTCTTTCCACCTTATTAGTTTAAATGCATTTTTTAAATCAAAGTGGTTTTGCTCTGGAAAAAGGTTTTAACACGTGTATTAGAATATGCACTCAAAATCTGCACGATTCTTCTATTGTTCATCGAACATTAGTATTTCTAGCGGATCAGGTGCGCTAGAGTTTTTATTTTATTTTTGATCTACTGTACATGTCAGTTTTAGTCGGTAGTATGTAGGAGGACCAAAACTAATGAGTTCAGGCTCTCTGCCACTTTAGCTTCGGATGATATAAGGTATGTTCCCGTACTACGATTAATTACGATTAATCGCGATTCATTGCAATGAAGCCGTTCCCGTACTCCGTTTTACTTAAAACTGAAAATTTCCCCTCTTTCAGTACGTACGATTAAATTTCAGTCAAGTCTGAGCTACTGAAAAATACTGAAAAGTGTCAAACGGTGTGACGCGAGTAAATATTTTCAAATGTGCGCGGCAAGCAACATGTTTTTTGTGTAATTTTGCTATGAAGGTCGAATATTTTTGTGGCAATAATTTATCACTTCTTATGATGACTTTATAATCACTAGTGTTCTTTCACAAACCGAAAACTGAAACTTTTAACTGTCAATTTTCAGGAAATGCAATGAGAGCATTCCCGTACTTTCATGAATTTCCCCCACCACATGATTCAGGAAAATTCAGGAAAATTCAGTGACTGAAAGTACGGGAGCAGACCTATAATATGCCTTACAAAAACCTGGCTCACTGATGACATCTTCGATTCGGAAATCTTACCTGACCACACGGTTTTCCGTAAAGACAGGGATCGTTTGACTAGTGGTAAATCCGATGGTCAAGGTGTTCTCATCGGTATTAATAATCTTTAGAAGACTGCCAATATTTTCCCTATACATAAAGCTGGTGATCGTACATGCATCTCAAACTACCGTCCAATTTCCCTTCTTCCTTGTTTTATCCAACCTACCTTAGTTCATGAGCAGCATGGCTTTGTCAAAAGTACATCCACATTAACCAACCTTCTTTCCTTCTCACATGTGGTCGCATCCGCTCTTGATCATCAAAAGCAGGTCGACGTTCTATATACTGGCTTTTACAAAACCTTTGACTCTGTCAACCATAGCCTTCTTCTTCAAAAGCTAAGGAACGGTGGCATAGCTGGTCCTCTTCTTTGCTGGTTTAACTCTTACATATATGGTCGTACCTGTATTGTAACTGTTAATTCCTGTTCTTCAATTCCCTTTTTCCTGTATCAAGTGTTCCGCAAGAATCTATTCTTGGTCCTGTTCTCTTTCTTTCGCTCATAAACGATCTACCTCCTTTAATCCAATCTTCTTGTCTGTTATATGCTGACGATTTCAAGATGTTTCGAGTGGTCGAGTCACAAAATGACTGTACACTTTTACAAAATGACCTTAATAGTTTAAAAACTTGATGCTGTGCCAATGCTCTCACTTGGAGCATCGCGAATCGTCACAAAATGTCTTTTACCTGTAAAACGTCACCTTTAATGTTCTCCTATTCTGTTTCTGGCTCTCCTCTTTAAGTTGTTGATAGTTTTAGAGATCTTGGTGTAATATTTGATTCTAAGCTTAAATTTGATAAGCATATTTCATATATAACTGCCAGGGCCTCTAAATTATCGGGTTTCATTATTAGATCCTCTAAATCCTTCGTTAATATTTCAACCTGTGTACACCTTTTTCTCTCCTTTGCACGTATTGTCCTTGAATATTGCTGTCAAGTGTGGTCTCCTCATTATGTCTACTTAAATACTGCGTTGGAGTCTGTTCAACGCAGATTTACTCGTACCTTGTTCTTCAAGTTTCAGCTTCCTCACCGTCCTTATAGTGATCGCCTTACGTTCCTAAATCTTCCTTCCCTCGAATCACGCAGACTTTTCCTAGATGAGTGCCTACTCTACGTTTCTGTCCGTGAAGCAGTTCGTGGCACGCGTTCTACCGTTGTGTTTAATGTGCCATTTGCGCGCACTGATTTTTACTTTTTTTCTCCACTATTGCAGTTGCCAAGGCAACACAGTAACTTATAGTTTGGTCCTCTACCGCCGACATTGCGTGCTTTTAAAACATTTTTAAAAAATCAAAATTTATATACTAGTATGTAACTTATTGTGGTTTTTCTTTTTTTAATGTTTTTTTTTCTTTTTTTAGTTTGTACTTTTTTAACTTGATTTTATGTCTCATAATTTTTTTTTTTTTTTGTTCTTTATATTCATCTTGATTCTGTTTGTTTTTCATTAGGATTATTATGTTTCTGCTTTATTTTTATTTTATTATATATTATGATTTTTATTATAATATTGAGTAATTGGATTTGTCTCTTGAATATATTAACAATAAATAAATAAATAAGTAAAACAAAAATCGAGAACATTCAACAAACAGAAGCTGCGTAGCAACGGATGAAAATTATGCTGTTTCACTCGACAAACCTAACGGGCTAAGGACAGCTATCGCTCACGAAACATTCGCCCAAGTTACATTTTCACTGTTACAAACCACAGAGCCTATTCTCGAAATTGGCACCTTGGGTGGGTGATTGGTTCGTATAATTGCCCGTAGTTTTGCACAGAGCCAACGGTAAACGTTTTGTGGTTTCGGTTCTCAAATGGCACAAATGAACTCGCAGAACATATACTGAATCCTGGTAACTAGCTGCCTACCTCATCACATAACAGTAACCGCTTGTTTAACGGTTCTTGTTTACAAGAGGCTGTATAATTTCTGTAATGGTTGTAATTGCCGATTCAATGACGCTATTGAGTTTGTCTGACAATATCTTGTTTTGAATTTGTTCTACATTGAAATCTGTTTGCTATCTACTCATATGAAATGTCTGCACATTATATTAATCAACAAAACATGATTGCATGGTTTTACTCGATACCATTTCAAATATTTCACATTTATTTCGTCGTTTACATCGACTTCGTCATTCCACCATCCCAGAAAACGGGACTGTCAATTCAGACTTTTTCATTCCTTATTTCAATTAGTTTTGAGTCAAAGTAAAAATTAGATTACAGGCAGAACGTTGAACAATCCTTAATTGCACATGCAACGCAGCCCTGGCATCTATCTGATGTGCACTTAACCTCAAACTCAATTAAATTCTACACTGTGCATGTGTCGCTCAGTACATGACATAAGACATTAACGGTAAATGTGTTCATAACAATCGTTTGTGCTTGGCTTAGCGAACGAATTCATTTCGACATGCTGACTAAATACTCCTCCTAATGAACTGGCATTTCGTTGTAACGAGCTTTGCCCGCTAGAGCGTTTCTGATTGCTTCATAATAAAAGTATAACGGAAAACTGAAAACATAGTCAACAGTACCTTTGAAGTAAAATGAGTTCTTTTGGTTTGCAATACGCTCGTCGTTTGCTAACAAAATATTTATTTTGAAGAAAATTTTGCTGAAGTGGCTAAACTTCAAACTAGTGGTAGTGGCAGTCGAACTGTAATAATAAAAACTTCATCTCATCTCATTTTTTGTTTTTCATTTTTATAATACATTTGGAACCTTAACCCTTAAATATATCGTTTTCCATCTCGTCAATCGAGTAACAATTTTCGATGATTGCATTTCCGGTACTGACAGCGCTGCAGGCTTCCGGGCTCCATTTATCGCTAGCGCCTACACATCCTGCAAATAATCGCCACAAAAATGGCGACGGCCAGGACCAGTCCGGCAACAATTAATAAAATTTCAACGAGGTGCGTTTTCACGTCAGTGGGTTTTGTGCAGATTTCCGGTGATTCATCGGTTAAAATAGTAAGCGAGTCCTTCAGACCTAAATCGAGTCCCAGTCGGAGCAGGTTCTCTTCGACGTACTGCAGTAGCTGGTCTTGAGGGGCTGTGTGGCTTACGTTCGGGCAATTCATTATGCCGTTGCAAACCAAGTGCTTCGGTATGCACGTAGATGTGTCGCCCGGGCACTTAAAATCGCAATCGGCGTCTCGCAACATGGACGACGCTAGCGTTCCATCTGGATTGCGCGGGAGGTGAAATAGTTCAGTCCAAACCAGACGGAATGCATTTCGGCCGGCTATCCCATCTCCAGTGTACTGGATGAGGACGGGAAGCGGTTCGTGATCATTGCCGGAGGCACCGAGCTCCCGTGCCGACAGGATGGGCAAGTCTCTAGCTGACGATACATTCTCGGGGCATACAATGAATCGCGGCTCCAATCGGCCCGCTAAGTAGACTTCAATCTTGCCACTGTGACAGGTTTTATCGGCGAACCGAGCCTTTTCCAAGTGCAGCCATAAATCTCTCTGGCCGGCCACCTTCAGCTCCCAAATACACTTTTCTCGCTTGTGCTCGCCGTTATTCTGGTTTATCATGCCCAGCGCCTTTCGATATGGAAATACCAGTTCGCCCTCTGGCGACGGGCCGAAAGTTATCGGACCGCACAATGGTCCGTGGGCGAACTCGTAGTTTGCTTCGAATAACGGATTCGGATTCTTAAAGTAACTCGTTATGGCATGTTGTCCCTGAACAATCATTTCCAAATTCATTTGATCGCTGGACGATATAATGCGAACCGCTCGCGGTATGTTGTCGCAAAAACACGCTAAATGGTGCGGGATACGATCTCGTTCCTCCCAAATCACTAGCTTGTCTACACGTTCCTCGTGACATCGCGTGCAGGCATTGACATTGTAGGGTAACTCCTTGAACGAAACGGACACCACCTGAAAATCAAATAAACTTTAATATAAGCCTGGTGAGAAGTCATTAAAGTGTTCGAAATGGATGGAAGCATGCAAACGAATAAAATCGAAAAAAAACTTGTTCCGTTATCAGATAGAAAATTCGTTTTCACACTAAAAAAAATAAAACATGCATGAAAATGTTCAATACCTCGACAACGGCTCGGGCGTACAAACGACTATCTGTCACGAATTTGTACTGACATCGAACATCAGTCGTTCCCGTCCTCTTGAAAATAAGAGTGTTCAGCGGCGAACGTATCCTGCCGCCCGAGTGCTTCCAAGCATAGAAAACCTCATCGCACAGCGTGTTCGGGACAGCGTCACCGAATTTCGTGTTGTTGAAGAAGTCATAGTGCGCCCAGTAATATAATGAACTGCCACTATATGAGCCCGTTTTGCTTTCGAATTGAACGTAGAGCGACGGGCTCGTGCTCACAAAATCCACTTTCTCCATAGGCCTCGAAAACGTATCACAGAATGTTTTTATAATTCTGGCAGGATCTGGACTAGATGAATCGTAAATGGTCAGTGACTCGCCGCAGTCACCATCGTATTTCAGAACTGCCGCTTCAATGCGATTTATTCGAAAGCTGTAACAACAACAACAAAATTCAACGAACGTTTGTGATGCATGTTTAATTTAATGGAGATTAAAAGTTAATACCAGTTGCTTGACATCTATGAATGAGATTAAGGAGCAAAACGAACGTACTGCAAACTCAAACTCAAAACTGCAAACTCACCTTGGAAAATAGAGTCGAACAATTTCTCCGCCCTTTCCTTGAATGTGATAGCTGCATGAGGTGTTCGATGGATACCAGTGCGCTATACTCAAGAAGATGCCTTCTGATGCACTCGTCTCCCTGAGAGCGTCCGAGCTTAAAACCCAATCACACACGCCTTGCTTAACACCTGCTGTCTCGACATGACCTGGCCAATTGCCCACGTTAAAATGGAATCCGGTGTTCAAGAGTGGCCCGGCCGGTGACGACACAAACTCCACGTACATGTATTGTGATGTACCTGTGGATTGAAATGTAAGGTAAATGATTATTTTTTTTTCGCAACACAAGTGGAGGTTAGTTCGAATTTCTAGGCAAAACCTATTGTCAGCATGTGGAATAGATTCATTTATCATTTCCTCCTCTTCCATTATTGCTGCCACCTTTTTTTTAACCTACCCAGGAAAGGTAGGATAAGAAGCTTAAGGAAGACCATATTTTCGTCTAATTTTTCAGATATTTTTTTTTTCATGTTACATTTTGGTTGTTGGAAACATTAAATTAATAACTGGAAACTGAAAACTGGAAACATTAAATTAATAAAGGTGAGAATGTAAGTCATAGGCAGACAATAGAGGACCAGGATCAAAAATGGTCACACTAACGTTTAGCGTCATATTCAAAACTTTTTTATAGTTTAAGGTATTAAAGAGATATTAAGCTTTTTTCATAGTTCGACCAATTCTCATTTTATTCTATAAGGAATTTTTTTCGCAATTTCTACACTATGGAATAATATGGCAGATAATAAAGCTGATTTCAGGACTGCAAGGAAAACCCCGAAAGCTCACATTGTGTCTAATGAAATATGTATCATCATCATCGGCACTTACCCGGAGTCTGGTCATGGCCTTACTAAATATATGTACCTAGCTATTATAAGTCTTAAGCATTTTTTTTTTACTTGAGTGACATTTGAGAAACCCAAAAGTATCATTTGACACTAAACTGAAATTCACACGTAATTTTTTTTGGCTTCAGCGGCTAGCAGTTATGGCACATGTATGGCTCTGGTTGACCTTCACAAATGCAACTTGGGAGAAAAAAACTTCTTTCTTGTCATTTGTGAAGTTGTTCTAGAATATCTGACCTGTTCAATACCATAAAATCTTTTACCATCTACGCAGGTTGCAATATCAAATCAGGCAAATACCACGTTGTAAATGCTTTGACTTTCCGATTCGATAATATTAAGTTGATGAAATAAATGTTGATAAATGTATGGAATTTTGCCCACACTGGGCGCTCTATATTTTCCTAGTATCAAGTATCACAAAATAATGATAATTATGTAGCTCATGAATTGAGCATGATTCATCATCACTATCTATTCTGTAAATCATGAGCATTAATATAAGAAAAGAGCAAAGCAAATTTTTGCCATAACAACCAATTTGGGGTCTTAATTTTGTTTTTTTTTTGTGTTGTGTTTTCTGGTTCACTCCAACCAAGAACCGGATTGGCCTGTCCAATAAGTATTGGCCACCGGATTCGATAATACCCATTTGGTGGGTGTGACCATAAATAACACTTATAGACAACACTAATTGCGTCTTAACAACGCGCTGATACGACACGCAGCTACGACACGATGATTCACGTATGGTCAATTCCAGGGAAAGACCGTTCTTCAGAGAAAAACAAATCACTTTGCAGTTCTCCGGCTACAACCTTCCACGACAAAAGCCAATACGCGAATCTTCATTTTCTTAATCGAAATTTTTGCGAGTGAGAAATTATGATTTTCGCGACTCAGTTCAACCCTGGTTTGAATCAGATACCTAATTAGAACTGGTTCAGCTTAAGGCTTTGAATGGGGTCCTCTGTCTATATCTGGATTTGAATCAGGGACCCTAGACGCCAGGAGCCAGTACTCTATTTACTAAGGTACACAAGCTAGCAAATGAATTAATGCCAATTAGTTTTTATCCTGCAGCCTCATTCTAAATGCAGAGATGCTGCGAGTGGTGAAAGGCATGTAAACTAGATTGGGTCCTCGCGGTACATCCTGGGCTACATTTAATGATCTAAGCTGTCTTCACGATTGCTTTTGTTCTCAAACTTCTCTCTGACCAACAATTTCGTTTGTTGCACTTGGGCTGGTCGTCGTACAATTCCGAACCTAGTCGTCTTCAAGCGAGGTAGCAACGGAGTGAAATCCGCTTCGTGAACGGCTTCAGGTTAATACAAGAAACAAGTACGTTCTCAGCTTCGTCGTCATTTAGTTGAGAGTGTAGATCTAGTTGAGACAGACTCCTGATTAACACCAATCTGGTCCTAATCACTTACCCCATAAGGGCATGTGGCAACCTAGCATGGTTTCCCTGCTTGCATTTGATAACCATGGAATCATAAACTTTCTGACTTGGCATAGCGGTTTTGAGTACATACGCCTTTTTGCATGAAAAATATGTCAAATAAACCAAAACTCGTCAGGCACAAGCCTGGCAATAAACCCAATCTTCCTTTTAATGTGAAAGTGGGGACTAAAATGGCTGTGGCGTCCGTTGCAGCTAAACACCCAGGAATTGGAGTTATGGTGAATGAGCCAGATCCGCGGACTCAAAGTAAAACTACTTGGGATCGTGGAGATATGACGAATGAGTCAGCTAAACTGATTTTTAGCACACTCTCAAAGCCAAGAAACCCAATTGTGGCCAGTGTGGCGTGAAAGTTACGACGAATGAGCCAGCCAGCCCTCCAACAAGTGCTGATTTCAGTGCCAACTCTTTTTCAGGAACATAACGCTCCTCCGCCAACTCTTTTTGGACTATCATCTCATCCGAAAACTGGCTGAAGATAAGGCAGGATTTATTCGGAGTCTGCTATAATCTGCAGAAAGCCAGCGCGAGTCCTCCACCTACGGTGAACGACACAAGCTGGTATAATGGAATCAGGCTGATTGTAGGCAGAAATCAACGATCAGCCGATTTCTACAATCTCTGAGCTGGTAGAACTCTTTCTAGGCGACAAGGTAAAGATAGTGCCTAATAATGAGATTCCCAGTCATCCAAGATGCAGGACATGGACTCCCTGTTTCCATTTGGATCCGGTAAAAGTCCTGGCCATAGTTCGACTCTTCAACCTAGATCTTCATACGAAGCATTGGAGGGTTGCAAAGATTGGGAAGCCAGTAGATAACTGGCGGGAAGACCTTTTCATCATAAGTGAACAGGCACTGCCGGTATTGGATGCCCTAAAGGGCATTATCAGGTACGGGGTCGCGAAATTCGCTCTGCGGATTCACCGAAGCAACATATCAAGGAGCGCCGGTTCGGGAGATCCAGCACCTGCGAAGCTTGGCACAAAACAGGTGGCTCAAACGGCAAGGAAGCCACTTAGAAAGGTGTCTATCGCTAGTCTGAGGGCGACATCTGAAGAAGAACCGGTTGTGGAATCCTTCTACGTCAATGGGGTTAGCGTCGGAACTACCTCCGAGTTGGATTTTTGCCTGGAACTCATAGCTCTGGATGCAGAGAAAGGGCCTGGGGCAGCTTTTCCGTCCGAGGGGGTGAGCCTCGACCTAACCCGAATCAATAATTAATAATGGTGAATGTACTTAAAGTCATCATTCACTATTCCAAAGTAGCATCAGCTGCCCTGCTCCTCTGTTTGTCTAGGACAGATAAGGAGCTAGTCATAATCCAAGAACCATGGGTTGCCACCAACCAGGTTTACGCCCCAATGAATACAAAGAGGCTGGTAGCTTAGCTCGCTAAGGTGCCAGTCCGAAGCAGCGATCTACTGCCTGCGAGTTCGAATCAAACCGTACTCATGTTTGTATTTGTTCAACCTGTGCTCTCTTAACAGCGAGTGGGCTTAATACCAACGATCCATTAATTAAGTGCCACATTATAGCTTTAGTGGTGATTATGCGCACTAGCGCTTCAAAAACTAAGGAAAACGATAGGACTTATGGAATAATGGAATAATTGGTATTGGGTTCTCCCATAAGTATCTCCTTAGCGCCATAGCTAAGCATTCGCTTCAAATGGATATCCCCTGAACTTTGGCATAAACATTAGAAAAAAAAACACTGATAGCACCTGATGGCTCACAAAAGCCACGTGTCTGTATTCTTGTCAAGAAAATCATTAACATCCTTGTCCTACACCATTTCAGAACTGATGTGCCTCTTTTACTGGAAGCTGACTCAAATATTCATAATAAAGTATGGGGCAGCTCCAACACTAATGGCCGAGGTGAGGAGCTTTTTGATTTAATCCTTGCTCACAACCTTTTCATTGCCAATACTGGCAGCAAACCAACTTTCCTCATCTCAAACCATAGCACGGCTCTTGCCGTTACCATGGTCAGTGGGCGTCGCTCACATCTTCTACGCGACTGGAGGGATTTACAAGAGATTTCATTTTCTTATCATAGGAACATATTCTTCAATATGACTAGCTGCAGCTCAGCTTTTTCAACAGCAAGAAGACGGACTGGAAGTGATTTCAATCCCTGGTCCGATCGTGACTGGAAACTGCTCCTAGGAGCATTGACTGCTACCATGAAGTGGATCAGGCGGTTGACATCCTTACTAGTGCTCTCAACTCCGCGTCTAGGGCAGCATGTAATCCACCCACAGCTAGGAAGAATCCTAAGCCATCCTGCTGAAATATGGAGATCAGCACCCTGCGAAGAGAGTGAGGAGCGAGTTTGATAGCTTGAAAAGTTCTAAGGACCGATCACTGTATTCAAGGAAGCTGAGGTCTTTCAAGTATGCCGTTCGCAAGGCAAAGAAAGCCTCATGGAGATCTCTCTGTCTAAACGTGGAGAGTCTCAGCTTCATGAACCCTGAGGACAATTGGAGCGCAGATACTCTAATCGTTCTCATGGATGCATCGGTGCATTGCAGCGCTTGCATCTCTTAGTGCAAAAATGATCAAAAACTCTAAAACCGGTAGCTCTATTCTTATTTTGAATCCAAAAATCTGTCAAATTTGGTTATTAATTATCTAAAAAAAAATCTTTATCTAATTTTAGGCGCTTAGCACTCAGATAGAATTAACAATTTCCAAAGCATTATCATAACCATGCATCAAATTTCAGATTCCTATGTCAGAGTCTACATAGTTTTTTCAAAATTTTGATGATGAATGAGAATTCCCTTAAATGTCCGCAGCTGCCGAAGGGCTTAGGATATCTTGCTTTTAATTTGGCAAGAGCTTCTACTGTTATGCATCCTTATTTTCCACACCAGAGATATTTTCACCGACAACTATTTTTACCCACAACTATGCAGCTCCATAGCTTACAAAATAAAAAGTAAACCTTACAAAAGTGAATTTTTATACCATTCAGTCTTAACTACGTAAATTATGAAGACGTTCTTGTGGAAGAAGACATGGATCTCAAATATTTTAAACGAAAATGCTACAAAGTCATATAGATCACTCCAACCTTAATGATACATAAAATATAATGAAATTTTTTAGAAATACAAGAGAAATTAGGTTTATTTTTTCTTATTTTTTAGAAAAATGCAACACCATGTTGATAAATTGCTGATCCAGAATAATATGACCGACTCGTTTTCGACGAATACAGGGCTAAAACAAGGGGATGGATTAGCTCTGGTACTCTTTAACTTAGCGCTTGAATATGTCATCAGAAAAATCCCCGTTGACACGAGAGGAACTCTATTATTTAAGTCGACACAGCTAGTAGCTTACGCTGATGACATCAACATTATGTCACGTTCGTTCAACGACGCCAAGGAAGTATTTGTAGCTCTAGACGAAACCGCCAAGGAAGTTGGTCTGCAAATTAACGAACAAAAAACAAAAGATATGACTCAATCAAGGAAAAGGACGCCAATAAGACAAAACATAACGATAGGGGACTATAACCTTGAAAACGTAGACAACTTCGTGTACCTACGGACGAACCTCTCGAAGGATGGGAATGAGCTTGACGAAATCAAACGACGGATTCAATTAGCCAATAAGACATTCTTTTCGGTGCTTCCCACTTTGAAATCTCGATGCGTACACAGGAATACGAAGCTTCGCATCTATAAAACAATTATCACACCTGTGCTGTGCTACGGAAGCGAAACCTGGACGCTGACGCAGGCATCTGAAAAAGCCTTGAATACGTTTGAGAGAAGGGTATTACGAAGGATCCTCGGTCCAATACGGGAAGAAGATGGATGGCGAATCCGATACAACAACGAGCTGTATTCCATATATGACGAGCTGAAAGTCTCTACCGTCATACGACTCCAAAAACTACAATGGGCTGGCCACGTCGAACGAATGAGCGATAATCGAATCCCCAAACGATCTCTCAAGGGGCGGGCGAGCGGAGCCAGGCCAGTCGGTAAGCGACGCAAGCGCTGGGAGGATTCTATAGATGCTGACAGCAGGTCACTTTTGGGATCACCGAACTGGAGGACGCGGTCACTGAACCGAGACGAATAGAGGCGAAGAATTAAGGAGGCTAAGGCTCGATTCGGGCTGTAGTGCCCCGATGATGATGATGTTGATAAATAAATTGATTTTTTTAGAGCCTATTAAAGAAAATTACGTTAACTTTTACTCTTTCGATTAAGATCTATCTTTTGAGGTTTTTTTTTGATCGAAATTACATTTGTCATATATTAACACTAACAATAAATATACAAGGTCAATCTAAAAATTTAGAGTTTTATTTAATGAGAAAACAATTTAAAGATAAATAATAAATAGTAAAATAAATAATAAATATCCAAAAATATTATCCAAAAATAATCTGATTATTTAGAAAAATAACTTTTTCAATATTATTATTTGTTTCTATGTCATTGATTGCTTTGTTTTTCCGTTTTTATTTCACTTGGTTGAAATAAAACCTCTTTTCTTTTCTCGCGCAAATGATACGTTGTGCTTAAAGAAAAAGTCCTAAAGGACTTTCGAGACCTCCCGAATAATTGGCACAGCAAACCAACACAAAAAGCGTGTTCGCTAAAAAAAATTGTTAATTTGTTGTAACCTGGAAATGAACATTTTCCTAAAAGCAGTATTCAAGCAAGTATTCTTTAAATGTACATAATAGGGAAAGCTCTTTAAAACATTGAATTCGTTGGGATAATATTTATCAAAATCTAAAAAAAATCATAGTGCCAAGACATTTTTTTATCGTCGAAGAATTAAAAATGCATAAATAAAACATTGTTAATGAGTAGAATAATCGCGTGTATGCTAAGCTATCAAGAGAAGTGCAGAGGTCATTACGCAGGCGTTTAAGCTTGATGGATATACCTGAGCAGAAAATGTTAATAAATCGAAAGAGGCTTTGTTGACTTACAGCGACCATGAATGGGCTTAGTTGCCGTAGTTATTTTCAAACTCAATGTGAAACTGATGAAAAGAATTAGCGATAGCAAATGTATGAAAGTTAGCTTACGTTGGGCGCTGTGTATTTTCAAGCATTAAGTAACACAAAACTCAATATTATTATGTACTTTATGCGCTTTCATATGCAGTAGACAAATGAATATTTTATGTGACAGCAAAATTAGTGCCAATAAGATTTTAGGCTATATTCTACTCCACTCTAGTGCCAGTAACATCTTGGGATGATAGCAAATAGCAAAATAAAACATTAATCACACATTGCAAACTAAATGAACAAAATCGCTCCACTGTGGACTATTTAATAATGAAGAATTAATATCAATAAAGGCTATAAAAACGTAAATATGTCTTGGCTTCTGTACGTTCATGATATTCATGATAAAATCATTGGAACTAACGAATTAATTTTGAGGTAAGAGTTTCAATTTTAACATTTGAACGAAAAAAATCATATAGCAACCGGAAAAACATAAAATATTCTATTCTTTAACATTGCGCAACGAGTCTTACAGCTATAGAACTACATAGAACGATAAGTTTGTCTTCGATCCAATAACCCGATGTTCTCTGCAATTTCTTTATGTAACGAACTTTCATCACATTTTAAGAACATAGAGTCCTATGCCGTTGTTTTTTTTTAAATAAAAATAAATAATAAGAAAGCATGAATAAAAACAAATTGAGACAATCTACAGCTGTTTCAAGGTTTCCACGTTTCAATAAAGCTTAGGAATTAATGCAAATTTAAGAACTCGAAGGAACAAACTGAACCGCCCAACACGCAAAATACTCATTTTCACCGATCCG
The DNA here is from genome assembly GCA_963978885.1 of Nemotelus pantherinus. NCBI lineage: Eukaryota > Metazoa > Arthropoda > Insecta > Diptera > Stratiomyidae > Nemotelus > Nemotelus pantherinus. The sequence continues at coordinate 196,245,357 of OZ022263.1, read as the reverse complement.
AAAAGCAATTTGCGTTCTTAGCAAAAACATCAATATATTTCGCATTATTATAACTTCATTTAATCTCGCAATTTGCTACTTACCAATTATGCTAAACGGAAACTTCCCCATCCCGCAAAATTTCCCAATAAGCGGTGAATGCTCGTCCCGACCATCGTAGACAGCCAACCAATCGTACGGACAGTGCTCGTTTCCAGATCCTATCGGTCTCATAGGGCAAGTCATTATATTTTCGCACCTGTAAATATTCCAAGAAAACGAAATGTAGAAATCAACGATAGAGCCCGGTCGTGCATGAACGAGGCTAAATTAATTAAAGCAATGGAGCAAATTTCTGCAGCTTTTGTTTGTTAAATCCTCCCGAGGAGAAAGACATTACGATCCAATCTAAATTATTGTTAACTACACAACCGAAGCCAATTTAAATGAATTAGTAGGAAGGAGGAAATGTTGTAGAATGGAAGGAACATTATTAGTACGTTCCGCAAAGAACAAAACGTGCATTGATCCCTCCAGCACATGAATAGTTGTATCTGTGGGCCAGTATTTCTCTTCGGTAGCGCTCACAAATTATTTGCCACTCAGGATTTATGCTTGGTCTTTAGGGTAATGCTCGTTGCTCTTTGAACCTGACGCTCTAATTTATCCTCAGGGCTGTGTCGCTCGCTATTGAGAAGCGCTGGCAGTGAATAAATTCAACTTATATACACAGAAGAGTAATTAGGACATGAATAGTGAGTGTATGCATAATTACATGTTCATACTCGTTGAAATATTTCGTGAAATTGTGAGAAAAGGTGCACCAGGAAAAAGGACCCTAAGTAAACTGCATGAAGTTTTACATGCTTGATTCTCATGTCAACATAATTCACCGGAAGATAAGCATATACACGAGAATAATACAAACTCATAGAAGCATCTCATTATTCATAGAATTTATGAATTATGATAATGGCTGGTGTTGGCCTCGATTTCTTTGGAAATTGTTGCGAACAGAAGTGAAGCTGTGAGTAGAAATGGCATTCTGTGGTCTTAACTAAATCTGAACACAGCGCTGATTCGATTTCGAAATGAAAAAATTGCGCATGGTGAGGCAGATGTAAGAAAAGAAATGTTCGTTTTATGGTGCTAACGAATAAGGACTGTCCCAGTAAAATTTGACCCTTCTAGCAAATAACATGAAACTTTTTGAATTTAAGAAAATTGGGCTGTTTTTACCGGTTTTCGAAGAAAATTCATATCAGACTCGTTATATATATATATATATATATATATATATATATATATATATATATATATTTATATATATATATATATATATATATATATATATATATATATATATATATATATTTATATATATATATATATATATATATATATATATATATATATATACATATATATATATATATATATATATATATATATAAGGGAGATAATCTCTGGAGTGGTAGACCCGACTGAGCTGAAATTTTCGAAGGACATAGATGTATATAAGGAGCAGGTCCATAACTTATTAAAAGTAAGATATCTTTAACCCTTTGGCGGCGGCGGGCATTTTAGTGAATTTTCAGGTACCCCTATATTTCAATACAGAGTAAATTTTGTGAAAATTAAGTATTGCGAATGAAAACTTAGTATGTTTTATGCTTGCTCATGGTATAAAAAAAGATTTGAGCCTTGTGTGAGTGCTGAGTGCCCAAAAGTAGGCAATGATTTTTGTTCAAATTTTGATTTGTTATAACTTCTGACAAAAACATTGGATCATCGTAAAATTTGCATTGCTTTTTAATGTTGACAAAAACTATCTACACATGAACTTTCAAGATATGTGTGGTAAACTCTGCAGCTGTGCGGTAAACTCTGCAGCTAGGGCCAGCATGTGAGAAAAAATCCTTCAAATCATCGACCCTCCTGAAAAACTTTTGCTTTTTGACCAAAAATTCACATTATTGGCAAAATGTTCATCTTTCTCCATCATGTCAATTTGAAATTTTCAAAATTTCGAGTTGCACAAGAACGGCAATCACCTCTTTTTGAAGCACTCGAAATTTCTGTTCACGAGAACTGATGACCGGATAATCCGATCGCTATAAAATTGACAGGACATGTTGGTATTAACTAGGACCAGATCTAATAGAAGTGATTTTGAAATGCAAGCAATCCTGTGGCAGTGATGCTATCTTGAAAATTCACTACGAGAAAAATTTCTTTTTGGCCCATAAATTTTGATTCTAACAGCTTATTTTGAAGAAATTCACAGAATAGTTGAACATTACTCCAAGTCAAATTGGATAGAAATTTGGTTGAAAAATTAGAAAAGGATTGTGAGCTATGGTGATTTTTTTTAACCAAAACCAAAATAAAAAAAATAAAGCTTTTTACTAATGTTCGAAGAAGAACATTAGTATTAAAATCACTTTGGCCAAAAATTCATATTTCTATATATATATATATATATATATATATATATATATATATATATATATATATATCATCAAAAAAATTCAGTGAAAAAATCTCAGGAACGCGCCATCCGATTGAACTGAAATTTTTAGGACACATTGGTGTATATGCCGAATAGTGCCAGGTCAAATCTTTAACCCTTTGGCGCCGGCGGCCATTTTAGTGATATTTTTAATATACCTATTATTCCGTACACAAATAAGTTTTGCAAAAATAAAGTTAACAAAAGAAATTTCGAACGTATTTTACATGTGAATCGGATAATGTTTTGGAATTTTTTAACCCCATGTGTGCGCTGGGTGCCTAAAAAGAGAACGGGAAAAAATGAAAATTTTTCTTCAAAAAAAAGCCACTCATATGTAAATTTCGTGCTTTTTTTACATACACCAAGAAAAAAATTTGATATGGTATAACGAGCACGCCTGGTAACCCTTGCCCAATTTACCTATATTTTTAGCATCAAAAACTTCTGTTCACGGAAACTCACGATCCGATGAGCAGAATTAATTGAAATTTGCAGACTGTATTGGCCTTAAATAGGACCAGGTCTGATAGAAGTAATTTTGAAATGCAGGCGATTCTGTGCCAGTGGTGCCATCTTGAAAAATCACTAAAAAAGATAACTGCTTTTAGCCCTATAAATTCTGATTCAATCGTTCGATTTTGACGAAATTCACACAGTAGCTGGACCTTATTTTAAACCACGTTTGGTAGAAATTTGGTTGAAAAATTGGGTTGGAGCTGCCAGCTATGATAATTTTGGTGTCTTAAATTTGAAAAAAATAAAAATTTGGAAGTGAAAACATTCAAATCATCGAATGTCCTAAAAATGTCCGTTTCTTACAATAAAACCAATCTGTATACAAATTTTATGCTTTATCTACACGTTCAAAGTAAAACTTTGGAAATTTCATGTCGGACAAGAACGGTAACCCTTTCCCAGTTAACCTATATTTTTAGCATCAAAAACTTCTGTTCACGGGAATTCACGAACTAATCATCAGGCAACTCTGTGCCAGTGGTGCCATCTTGAAAAATTACAAAAGAAAAAAAAACTGCTTTTTGCCCTATGAAATGTGAATAAGTTACCAGATTTTCATGAAATTGACACAGTAACTGAACCTTACTCTAAACTCTGTTTGATAGAAATTTGGTTGAAAAATTCGATTGGAGCTGCCAGCTATGATAATTTTGGTGTCTTTGGTTTTGAAAATTCGCTCAGGAAAATAAAACCTATAACTTCCAGTGCAGTCATGAAATCAATACGAATTTCATACAATTAATGGAACCTATTATAAGCATTATTCAGGCCAAATTTGGTTGAAAAGCCTCGATAGGGTTGCCAGCTATTGTTGATTTTGTGTTTGTTTGCAATATGTTTATTAAGCGGTTTTATCGTAGAATTTTCAATTGTTTATGATATTGTAGTGACAATAAACAGCAAATATTAAAAAACTAAAAAAAACTCGCTGCAGGTAACCCTAAATTTCTTTATACTCCTATAACTTCGAATGTAACATAACAACGTGAAGCAGATGTGATATATTCTTGGCTTTGATACTGGCGAAAGGTTGCCAGCACGAGTCGGTTGTGCTACTTTTGTATCAATAAATGCTTACAGTTAGTATTCATACCGGCAACATTTACAATGAAAATAAATGACCGATGATCCAATTCCCTAAGTTCTGCAAATTTTTCAGATCGCAGCCCCAAACACCAACTTCAGTTACAGTGCTGCAGGCACTGAGCATTTTCTTCATGGATGTTATATGAGATGCTGCTTTCAAAGTTTGGTGAAATAAGCAACTGATAACGAATATAATTAACAAGTGTTTTTCTTTCATAAACTTTGAAACCCATGCCAGTGGTAATATCTGAAACCTTCTACCATATGAGTTATAATGCATTCTTGAGACCAAAGTAAAACGTGGCATTTGAAAAAGTTTGGCCGTAATAAGCAGCTCATGTGGTGGAATATGCACTCAAAACCTGCACGATTCTTCTTCTTCGAACATTAGTGTTTCTAGCGGTTCAGGTGCGCTAGGGTTTTTTTTTGCATTTCTTTACTAAGTGATTTTGTCATTAAATTTACAAATGCTTCGAAATTTTGAAAAGTTTTGAGGGAAGTAACTCTCAAATTCTTACAGCCCCTATAACTTCCAGCGCAGTCATTCAATTGAATCGAAATTTACAGGCTGGGTTTAACTTAACGTGAAACAGATTTGGTATATTTTTGGCTATTTATCTATTACCGGCTTTCCAGTGCAAGATATTTTCATAAATATTCCACCAACAGATGCAAAGCATTTAGAATAAAAATAAGGAAAACATTTTTAAATTTTCCGAAGTTTTGAAAATGTTTCGGCTTGCAGCTTCAAAGAACGTTTAATCGCTGAAACTTTCGATGAAATCCTCATATGAAAACGAAATTCAGAAGATGAGTTGATTTTAGCATGATCTTGCTATGGTAGACTTATTGGTGCTTCGTCGGAAAAGTGTTGCTAGTACTGAACATTTTCATCATTTATGTTATAGTCGAGAAATGGTTTTTGTTGCTTTGGGTAAGAAATAGTTGATATGATACTAAAAAACGAATTACTTCTTTTGTTCACTCAAAGACAATTTCTCCGAAAATCAGTTTTCTAGCGGTTCTGATGCGCTAGAATTTTTTCACCATAGCTACCCTCCTAAAGACACAGAAACTACTTTTGTTAACGTTAAGTTGATGTCATTTATACTGATTTGCCAAAACTTTTGACACAGGTAATCATACACAGCTTATCAAACTGAAGCAACATGGCACTCGTGCACCTTTGCTTTCCATGATCTCTTCTTTTTTAACTGATCACATTTGTGTTGTCTCTCTCTCTCTTAGACTTGTCGTCCTCGCCATTCTTTCCTTCTTCTGGTGTTTCTCAAGGTTCCATCTTAGGACCACTTTTGTTCAATCTATTTATCAATGACCTTCCGACTGTTTTTACTAATGTTCGAAGAACATTAGTATTAAAATCGATTCGGCCAAAAATTCATATTTCCATATGTATATATATGTATATATATATATATATATATATATATATATATATATATATATATATATATATATATATATCATCATCAAAAAATTTCAGTGAGATAATCTCGGGAACGCGCCATCCGATTGAGCTGAAACTTTCAGGATACATTGGTGTATATGCAGAATAGGTCCAGGTTTCTTTAAATGTCAGTTATTGTTAACCTTTTGGCGCCGGCGGCCATTTAAGTGATATTTTTAATATACCTATTATTTCGTGCACAAATAATTTTCGCAAAAATAAAGTTAACGAAATAAATTTCGAACGTGTTTTACATATGAATCAGATAATAATTTGGAATTTTTTAACCCTATGTGTGCGCTGGGTGCCTAAAAAGAGGAGGGGAAAATTTAAAAATTTTTAAATTTCGATAACTTTTGACAGAGCTATTGAATCATTACGAAATTTTCAGAACATATTGGTATTAGTTAGTTGTAGATTTGCGTAGCTTTAAATGAACATGCTAGCAACCCTGTAGCTAGGGCAGGCACTGAAAGTGAAAACCTTCAAATCATCGTCTCTCTTGAAAAAATGCAGTTTCTTCAAAAAAAAGCCACTCATATGTAAATTTTGTGCTTTGTTTACATATTAAAAAAAAAAAAAGATATGGTATAACGGGCACGCCTGGTAACCCTTGCCCAATTTACCTATATTTTTAGCATCAAAAACTTCTGTTCACGGAAACTCACGATCCGATGAGCAGAATTAATTGAAATTCACAGAATGTATTGGTCTTAAATAGGACCAGGTCTGATAGAAGTGATTTTGAAATGCGGGCGATTCTGTGCCAGTGGTGCCATCTTGAAAAACCACTAAAAAAGATAACTGTTTTTAGCCCTATAAATTCTGATTGAATCGTTCGATTTTGACGAAACTCTCACAATTACTGGACCTTACTTCAAGCCACGTTTGGTAGAAATTTGGTTGAAAAATTCGGTTGGAGCTGCCAGCTATGATAATTTTGGTGCCTTCATTTTGAAAAAAAAATGTGGAAGTGAAAACATTCAAACCATCGAATATTCAAAAAAATGTCCGTTTCTTACAATAAAACCAATCTGTATACAAATCGTATGCTTTATCTACACGTTCAAAATAAAACTTTGGAAATTTCATGTCGGACAAGAACGGTAACCCTCTCCCAGTTAACCTATATTTTTAGCATCAAAAACTGCTGTTCACGGAAACTCACGAACCAATAATCAGATACAGCTAAAATTTACAGAATGCATTGGACTTAAGTAAGAACAGATTTGATAGAACCAATTTTGAATTGTGGGCAAGTCTGTGCCAGTGGTGCCATCTTGAAAAATTATATAGAAAAAAAACTGCTTTTTGCCCTATGAAATGTGAATAAGTTACCAGATTTTCATGAAATTGACACAATAGCTAAACCTAATTCTAATCTCTGTTTGGTGGAAATTTGGTTGAAAAATTTGATTAGTGCTGCCAGCTATGGTAATTTTTGTGTCTTTGGTTTTGAAAATTCGCTCACGAAAATAAAACTTTTTGCACTATAACTTCCAAGGCAGTCATGAAATCAATACGAATTTCATACAATTAATGAAACCTGTCATAAACATTATTCAGGCCAAATTTGGTTGAAAAGCCATGATAGGGTTGCCAGCTATTGTTGGTTTTGTGTTTAATTGCAATATCTTTATTAAGCGGTTTTATCGTAGAATTTTCAAATGGTAATGATATTGTAGTGACAATAAACAGCAAATATTAAGCTTTCGATCATTTGAAAAAACTTGCTGCAGGTAACCCTAAATTTCTTTATACTCCTATAACTTCGAATGTTATATAACAACGTGAAGCAGATTTGATATATTCTTGGCTTTGATACTGGCGAAAGGCTGCCAACACGAGTCGGTTGTGCTACTTTTGGATCAATAAATGCTTACAGTTAGTATACATACCGGAAACATTTACAATGAAAATAAATAACCGATGTTACAATTCGCAAAGTTCTGCAAATTTTTCGGATCGCAGCCCCAAACACCAACTTCAGTTACAGTGCTGCAGGCACTGAGCATTTTCTTCATTGATGTTATATGAGATGCTGCTTTCAAAATTATGTGAAATAAGCAACTGATAACGAATATAATTATCCCATGTTTTGCTCTCATAAACGTTGAAATTCATGCCAGTGGTAATATCTGAAACCTTCCACCATATGAGTTATAATGCATTCTTGAGACCAAAGTAAAACGTGGCATTTGAAACAGTTTGGCCGTAATAAACAGCTCATGTGGTGGAATATGCACTCAAAACCACGATTCTTCTACTGTTCTTCGAACATTAGTGTTTCTAGCGGTTCAGGTGCGCTAGAGTTTTAAGTATTCAAGTCTGCTATATGCAGATGATTTAAAAATTTTCCTTGTGGTCAAAAATACTACTGACTCTCTATTTCTTCAGGATGATTTGTATGCTCTCTCTGGTTGGTGTAACTTGAACTGTTTATCCCTTAATGTTTCCAAGTGTTTTTCTATGTCCTTTTTGCTTAAGCTTCATACTCATGTCTTTCCTTATGCTATTGATGGCACTCTCCTCCCTTGTGTCAAACATTTCCCAGATCTTGGGGTCACATTTGATCGCAAACTGAAATTCGACATTCATGTCCATATTGTCACTAGAAAAGGTTCTCGAATTGCTGGCTTCGTGTTTCGTTCTTGCCACAATTCATTTAGTATTTCTACTTGTGTCCACCTGTTTTTTACCCTAGTCCGTTCTGTACTTGAATACTGCAGTCAAGTGTGGTGTACATGTTTCAAATAACTCTCTGACGCTGTTGAATCAGCTCAGCGCAGGTTTACACGTACTTTACTTTTTAAATATAGTCTGCCGTATTTACTCTAAAGTGAACGTCTATCTATCTAACACCCGTCTTCTTGAGCAGCGCAGAGTTTACTTGGATGAATGTTTCCTGTCCAAAATCTGTCGCGGATATCTATCTTCCTCATTAGCATTTTTGTTCATTGAGCGGGACTCCGTAAGAGCAATCAGGTCCTCCATTCTATTTGAAGTACCGTATGATTGTACTGACATTTTCTTCCACTCTCCCATTTTGCGACTCTTACGCACTCACAATAGTCTTCAACTTGGTGGTCTTTCACATGCTATTGCCATCTTCAAAAATATGGTCCGTAGTAAAATTTTCGATTCTAATTAATTAATTTTTTTTCTATTCTTATTTATAATGGATTCTTTCTTTTCTTTTTTGCTCTACTTAATTTTACTTTCTTATTTAATGGTTTAAGAATTTTTTGTATATTTATATTTATACTTATATTTATACTTCTAATTAATTTTATTTTCCATATTCTTAATGAATAATTTCTTTTTTTTTCTACTTAATTTTACTTTATTTAATTTATCATTTTAATTATTTTTTATATATTTATATTTACTCATTTACTTCTTACTATTTTTTATTAGGCCGATTTCTTGTTGTAATGGATTTTTTTTTCTTTTTTGCTTTAGTCAATTTTACTTTATTTTATTCTAACTTTAATTATTTTTATATACTTATATTTATATATTCTTATTTAGTTCTTGTTATTTTATTTTGTTCATGGTATCCAATCTTCAATTCAGCAGTTTTGCCTGTTCTGTTGAATACGTACCAAATAAATAAATAAATAAATTGATAGCAACTTTTATCCCTGTCAAAAACGATAACCTTGCTTGTACCTCATCAGCTTATCTAAATTGTGAGCAAATTGCGGATTGATTAACGAAGAGCTTATACCTCTTGATGTCCATTTCTCACTTTCACTAAATATCTTGTAGTAATCATTACACTAGTCATTCTGATCGGTTCTGTGACTGCACCTATACCAATAATAGTGTCTTTCATTTGATGCAAGATATCTATGACTTGTTTTCCCTCCCAAACTATCCTTGTTGATTATTTTTTGTATTTCTTTCGCTGGTTCACTGATGCTGTGAATCAAGGCTCGAGGCATAAAGCATTGAGAAAATTGATTCAAATCAATATTGGCTTTCCAATGTGTTGAAATGTTGAACAGATTTGTAAGTTGTCGCGAATATATCAGCAAATGCTCAGAAAATGGTCCCATTTGCAAATACTCTGCTGAGCTAATGAATATCTAAGATGCAAACCAGATACTGTTAACGGCCATTTTTTGAGTCGCATCAAACAATGTGATCCACAGTATACCAGAATTTTTAAGTGTAACATTCATATGCTTATTTTGGTGTACCATGGAATGGACTATTATCCTACGTTCATTCTGCCCTATTATCAAATATGTTGCGATCGTCTCAAACTTCAAACTTTTTGAGCTTTTTACAACTTTCACTTTACTTACTATGTATTAGGTTTATTTTATTTGAATATAGATCAATACCAATGTGTCTCAAAGTTTAGAAAGTTGAATAATTTTTGGTTAAAATATTACAATTAATTGATTTTGAAACTAAATTCGCTTCAGGTTCGTGACAAAAACGATGCCAAAAATTAATTTAAAACTCAAAAACAGCTTTGATTGCTATAGGCAAGAGAACATCAACTCAATGTTAAATCTATCAGATGGTTCCTAAAACTTAAATTTGATTAGCATTACCGAACTAAAACCTCTTACTTCTCTTCTTTTTCCTTCAATAATTTCTTTTCAGCTAGTAGAAAAACTTTTCCAGCAGCAATGGAAGTAAATTAAATCGATGTTTCCCAGGCAAACAAACCAGGATATTCATTTGACATGAAACAACAACATAGTGTCGACGTGAAACAGCAACCATAAATAATGGTAAAGAAGCCAAAAGATGAAGCCAAAAACTTAATAGAATTTCACTGAACGAATACTGAAGTTTTTTAATTAGCACTTATTTCATGGTTTGAAAAAATATACATAAATGTCAAGTTTTTGTAACATACGATCCTTGTGTTATGAAAAGTGCTTACTTAATTTTGTTATTTTTCTTTCAGTTTGACAATTACTGACAAGACACAAAGAATAATAATATATTAATTGTTTGAAATTTGAAATGTTTTGAAATGTATATTGAGTGAAAACCTATCACAAAAAATCGATTACTATATTTAAAAATTTAGTTTTCATAGAATATGGCTTTATGGCCCTTCAATCAAACAAGCACTTGCATGCTATAATTCTTTATATAAAGTTCACAGCGATGTTGATTTACGGTGAGTCGCGTTGATGATGTTCGTACGTATATAAAAATGACACACTTGCATTCTTCATTCAAGAGCTTGATTTTGGTTAAGTCAGCTTTTGACTGACCTATGCTTGTACTGAGACATTATCCTCTTAATAGCTAAAATAATTCATACTGGTGCTTAATTCATTTGTTCATGATTGGCCTGGAAGTGCAGGATAAGCTTGGATGTGTTTGTAATGCACTTTTCTCTTTCCTAAGCAGGGTCCTTAGCTTAAAAACTCAATCGCATCACCCTCATGAATACAAGTAACACTTAATGTTCTTAGAGCTGCAAACAACAATCTCAAGGCGTTCCAAGTTTTCCTGTTGTATTTACATTTGAACTCATATTGCATAAGAAGCGTTCGAGCCTTTCTCATTTATCCTGGCTCCGATACAAAACAGTAGCAACAAATTGCTCTTCGAAGCACCGCAACAATATGCTCTCAATACTGCTCAACTACACAACAAATAGTACTTCTGACAATTTGCCAAGCCCCTTAAATCTCATAATTCGATAGTACTTTTCGACATGATGGCATAGTCTAAGAATCCCTGCACAAACTCCCAACAATATCCAATAAATCTCAAAGTTCACATCCTATCAGCATAACATATTTGAAAACTGTTTAGCTGTTAGTATTTTTTGTGCACTCACAGATAACCGTGGCTCGGTCGTAGTTTTGGTTCATACATATTTATTTCGGCTTTTGCTTGCCTAAAAGCTTTGGCGAAACTAAAACTTTATCTAGCTGGATTATATTTAGATCTCGAGCTCGAGTGCTTCTCTAAGTTTTGATAAATGGCTTAGACATCAAGCTTGATAAATATGGATGAATGGACATTTTAGTATGGTTGCATTTTTTCCGTTTTTTTTTTGGTGAAATTGTGGAGTTATATTTGACTTAGCTCATGAAGTTTAGAGTTTTTATAACATAAATGCTTCTTTTCGCTTTACATCAATAAATTAAATAATGTTTTTTTTTTTTTGCAAGAACGATATTTTTGATGAAAGCTACAAGTATTTATAGTTTTATATTAATTTCAAACTAAAGTTCAACCAGCTTCTCATTCAAGTTGTTGATTAGGCTGTAGTGTTTTAGAACCAATTTGAATTTTATTCAATTTCACGGCCTGGAGACTATGTAGCCGCTCTTGCAAAAATTTTATCACGTTAAGTGAATTCATAACGAAAAAATTCTTTCGAAAAACTCATACGGAACTACTGGCAGGACCATGGTCTTGTACAGGAAGAGTTTTGATATTCGGATGAGATTTCGAGATTTGAAGAGCCTTGACAGGCTGTAGTAGGCTTTGTGTGGATTTGAGCAGCCGCCCGCGTATTTCTTCATCAATGTTGCTATCGGCTGCTAGGATTGACCCAAGGTAGTTGAAAGATGACACTACTTCAAATTCATGCTCAACTACCCTGAAAGTTTGACCAAACCTAGATGTTCTGAATTGGCCAAGGGAAAGTAAAAACGACTAGTATGATGCAAAATGTAAGAATGCGGTTGGTAAAAGGCACCGAGCCAACAAAGAATACAACCACTGGCCAGATTGCACTAAAGTGGAACATCATAACATCTTCGAAAAAACGGCTGACCACAAACATCAAGATTCAGCAAATTAACGAGAACAAACTACTAAGAGAGGGCTTCAAACCACAAACAAATCTATGTAAAAGTGTACTAAGATCAAAAACAGATGACTGCAATATTTCAATATTTCACTCGCAACAATTACCAATGTGAGCAATCCGGGCGCCGGCAACCGTATGCAGCCACACAAAAAAAAACAGATCTCCGGGGTATATGGAATAACTGCAGAACTGCTCCGGAAAGAAGTTTCCCATCGATACAACTCTCTCTACTGATCGATTTTCAAAATATGAGCAGAGGATCAGTTACCAAATGATTGGTGGACGAGAATAATATCTATTATACACTGAAAAAGAGCCAAAGTGAAGTGTGAAAATTATAGACACATCGCTTGGTTGTGCACGTCATATAAAGTAATCTCCAAATTTAGAGAAAGAAAACTAAAGTATTATTGGGGATTTCAGGGCAGCTTTCAAAGTGGACAGTCTACAATTGACCAAATATTCTCAGTAAAACAGGTACCCGAAAAGTGCTGGAAGTACAGCATCGATTTGCACTAATTATTTGTACACTTTAAACAAGCATACAACAGCGTTGACAGAAATGTCCACCAGAAAATAATGCTTGAATTTGGCATCCAACAAAACTTGTCCACATGCTCAAGGTGACCATGGAGTCGCAGTCGCAGGTCAAGGTTAATGGTGATATAACGGACAGCTTAAAAATGGAATCAGGTTTCAAACAAAAGCATAGATTATAAAGACAAGAGACTAAAACCTTAAAAATGTGGACAATTTATATAGCTAGGAGCAAACTTGAATCGAAAATGTGTCGAAAAGAACGAAAACGCCGCAAACAAAACCAAATTCTCCATACTTCTCATTCTGATGTCCTGAGACATACACACAAAAAATAAGCTACGCATTTACAAATGACTCATTAAACCTGTTTTGCTATATGAAAGCGATGCATGGACCCTAACGAGCGAATTCGAAAAGACAGTGGACGTGTTTCAACGAAAAGCGCTCAAGAGAGTCTACGGCCCTTTTTTTCGCTGTTTGAAGGTGGAAATCTTCAATATTCTTCTTTCATGGCTCTTGGTCTGGAAAGTGCTGGATTAGCATCGACTAAAACCATACCTTTCATCTTCATCAATCCACACGGAACTACTTATACAGCATTTCTTCGCGGCGGTGGATCAGCCCTAAGCTGCTTCTAGAGATCTTTGCTTCTTAGCGTCCCGATCGGCAGCCCGCAGTTTGCGGTGTATATTTCTTAGTGCTACTTCGACGGCATTCCGCGCCGCTTGGAATTCCAGCATACAGTGTACGATATTTTCCGCTGATATGTGCTGAATACCGTCGCTATGCCACTTGTGCATGCTTTAAAATGCTGACAACTGAACATAATGTATTCCGCATCCTTGGATACATTTTCACAAACTGCACAGTCCGGTGAAATGTCGTGTCCAAAAAGGTACGGGTAGTAACGATACTCGCCATGTCCGCTTGAAAATTAAGTTAGATCATAGCGCGTTTCGCCGTCGCTCCTTGAAGCCCATCGCACAACGTTGGAGATTCGTTTATGCGTCCAACGTCCGCTTTGCGCCTCCTCCCAACTTCTCTACTCTCGTGTGCTTGTTGTCCATGCTTCATTTTTGTAGAGTCGAAACGCTTCATCAGCAAAAATTTCAGTGGGCAGCACACTAGCTATAACGGACGTCGCTTCATTATACGTTACAGCTTCGAAGTCCAATCAGTCGATTCGATTTTATTTGCAGCGCTGGTCCCCACACTATTGCATATAAATAGAGCTCAGCACTCTTCAAATCAGTAGCCTTCGGCTTTGCTTCAGGCCCCCAATATTGAGTAGCATTCTATTTCGTCTGAGTCATAGCATAAGGTGCTTTACTTGAAGTATGCGCCGATTATTCAAGATAAATAGCATGACACTCCATTATCAACCAACGTGCTTGCAATACGGCCCCACTTCGCGGTGTTAAAGGCGTTCCTTACGTCTCTCCACAGTGCAGCAGCTGTTTTATCTTTGACGCGCATTGCTAAGTCCGACACCTATTGATCGCTCTTGTCGAAAGCCAAATTAGCGGTCCGATCATTCCTTTTTGGTTTGGATTTCCGACAGCATTCACTCGTATATGGCCCACTCAACAACTTTCCCCTTCGTATTTAGCAGGCATATTGACCCACAAGATGATGCCTCTTCAATAGGTTTATCCTGCTTGCGCAAGAGAACCAATTTTGGTTACTTCCACTGCTTGGAAAAAACGCTTTCACAAAGGCAGTACGGTTTTGTGAACAGAGTCGAGACTTCGCTACAACGATTAGTTGTATACATTTTCGACGACCTACCCGTATGCGTAAAGTTACGCAAACTCTAATGAGCAGGTCACACTAAAAGAATGTCAGAACACTGACTACTCAGAAAAAGATTGTGAAGAAGGAATGGGCATACAATAGAAGCTAATAGCAGGACTGAAGCACAGCGGTGATTATTGGATGAGCCTTATTCTTGAAGCAAAGACCCGACTTGGACTATGATGGTATAGATGGTGATGACAACGTTTCAAACAAATACTCAGGTTGCGGCTTATCAGCGTACGCTAAAGATTTTACAGATCGTTACAACAAGTAATCGAGTGACCATGAATGTCATATACAAGAGACCAGTCAATGTTCATTATAATACTATGTTTAATCTAATTCTCAGTAAGCCAATGGTTTCATGCGAAATATGGCACGTAACGCCGTCTTGCTTCAGCTACATACCGTCTAGATCAATATAGTTCATATTTTCGAAGAAATATTCACTAACAAATGTTGGCCAGTGTTGGCTATCATTTACTGCGTGAGCTATATAATAAATTTTGGTAGAAAAAATTAAGACTGATTATCTAACTAGTGTGAAAAATACTGTAAATGCCAATAATTGAGTTCTACGGGCTTTGTATCGATTTTGCTTGGTTGGCTGTTTTGCTTGTTCAAAACTTCATTGACCAAAAAGGCAGCCTCGTTCCTCTGCACAAATTTTTCAAATGTCAGCTGGAGTTTTTTTATTTTTCTTCAATTTTCCTCATAAAAAAACTGTTTAAAATGACAAAACGACTCAAAATCTATCCCACCTGGAAGAAATATCAGTTCGAAATACGATGGTGAGTCATTAAGTTCGCGAATTGAGGCTTGCGAAGTGCAAGTAGAAATGTAAATTTATTTCTCATTTTCAATATATATTCAATACATTTTTCAGATCTTTCAATTAGTTCATCTATATTTTCTAAAAAAAAAAATAATTAGTCTTTGTCGAAAAATTAAGCCGAAACTGCGTCCTTCACTTCGTCATCGTTTAAAAGCTTCTTTCCATGAAGTTCCTTTTTCAATAAAGCTATATCAAAAATATTGAGATTGATCTAAAATATTGAGGACCACCTTATGCAGGGCACCCAACGCAAAACGACTCTTGTAAACAGGTGCGTTGTCATGCTAAAGGAGAACACGTTTGGTTAGTTTTTCTCTTCTTTTTCCTTTGATTTTCAACCGCTCTAGAATTGGAGTAGTATTCTCTTACTATGGAGCCTTTGTTGCCAAATTAGATCAACAGGATCAATTTGGAGTCCCAAAAAATTGTCGCCATGACTTTTCTAGCAGACTGTGGCATCTTGAACTTTTTGGTTGGTGTACTTTTTGTTGTGCCACTGTTTAGAGTCTTCTTTGGACTCAGGCTCATAATGATGATTCTGGAGTCAAGTCTTGTTTTCAGTAAAAATTCCACTTAATACTCCATCCTCTTCTTCACTACAGAGGTCCGAAAACTTGTTACACTGCTCCAGACGCTCTTGTTTTGTAGACGACGTGAGCATTATCGGCACCCAGATTGCGCTGACCTTAGTCATATCAAGATGATCGTGAAGAGTATTTAAAATAGTTGCATCTGATACTTGCGAGCTGTTTTTTTTGGTCTAGGATCCCCCAAAATTTATTTTTCGATTTTTGAACAATTTCGGGAGTGGTCACTTCTGTTGGCCGTCCTGGTCGTGGGCGATCTTCAAGTGAGTCAAAAAGACTATGCCACTTGTAAATTATGGTTTTATCTGTACAATATTCCCCGTAAACGGATGCCATTTCTTCTATTATGGTTTGAGCCGACTTTTCTTGTTTGGTGAGGAACTATATAACAGCGCGGTATTCGATTTCTGTTGTGCATTTTCTTCCAGATTGAGTTGCTTGGTCGACGATAGCTCTAAAACGAATGGCTCGATCGAAATAAAATTTGCAATTTATACTTATAATGAGTCTCCGAACTCATTATGTATCCGTTAAACGACCCTCATTGATGACCTGAGCTTATTGACCCACCCCTGTATGAACGAATGAGTTAAGCACATGTATATAGAATGTAGAGTGCCAGCAGACCACTTTTTTAGAGCAATGATTCCAAGTGGATTATTAACCAAGGGTCAACTATTTCGACAACCCAATCTTAAAATGAAATAATTTGAGATTCACATAGGTAATTGAATTGACATCCAGACAACGCAACATGTCGAATAATAAAAAAGTTGATGAAAATCAACTCATATTAACAGACATCCTCAATTTCTGCAGTGAAATCTAAAAAAAAAAAAACAAAATCTAATGGCAAATTACATGTCTTTACCAGTGAACTGATGCTTTCATCATTCCTACATTGAAACGCTCATTTTAAACATGTCCATTATAATTTTTTCCCATCCATTTGTCCGATCATTTCAGCTTTCAGCAAAATAACGCAATGATTTATTACCCAGAACGGTTAAGCACGTCTTCCCGAGGAGCCACCACAGAAACCCACGGTCTCAATCCAATTTACTATCTACGCTCAGCTATTTGTCTGACGCGAACCGTACGAAAGAAAATCGACGAAAAATGAAAATGCAGTCACGTAAATCGGAAGGAAATAAAATGGCATTGGGATTTGAAAAATAAGGCCAGCAACACGATTATGTTCCCCGTTACTTTTTCATCCGCGCGTAAGTGCATTTCTCTGTTCCGTCGAGTGAAAAAGACATTGCGCTACGTTAGGTACTTACCGCTGACCGTCAACAGCAAACTGTTCGTTCTGCAGATAAAGTTTGATGTACGGCTGTCTCGTGTGTAGCTTGTAACGGCAATTTAAAGCTCTGGGATAGAGTCCTGGATAGGCAGGTGATTGCACGTAGCACGTCTGCAGGCGGCAATCCCGAAACTCTCGTTCGCAGTAGGATCTGAAAGTGAATAATGCAAATTCCACCATTAGCGATAAATTCACGTCACAATTCGTATAATGCTAGATTAGATTTGCAGACGCGGATCCCAATTACGTGGTAATGTGACGTACACTGCACCCGATAGCAATCTGATAGCCTGGTAAATTATTCAGGTCGATAGCGGCCGTCGGTAATGGGATTTTAATTTGATCGTTCATAACTACGGTTTTATAACGAGGTTCGCTCGTATCTGTATCCTGCACTTGACATGCACGGAAAATGCTCTTTTCATTATAAATAACTCACCCTTGAACAAACTCGCCTCGTCGATTCGGATACAGTTCTGGATGCTGGCCATATCTCAAGTACACTTCCATTTGTTGCTCTGCTCTCGTGTCGAAAGAGAAGTAAGTCTGCAAAAACGAAAAGCACTTGCATCAAGAGAGTTGTGGATATTTCATTCGTTTCAAAAGCACGAATTGAGTATGTGAATATGTGGTTTGAGAAAATGCACATACGTATTCAAGCATAGATCCTCGAAAAAGTTATTTGGATTTGTTTATATTTATCTTAAAAAATGTTGCTCTAACTATTTATCAATTTTTATGTGAAGGCTTCATAGTTATATACATTGAGTCAGATGAAAAAGCCTGAAGCAAATAATATTAGTAGCTTTGCCTACTCTAAAACATTATACGACAGATTTCCTAATGACGCTTAACTCGCATCTTGCATTTAAGGATGTATCAGACTAAAAATGTATTCGTACAAAACTAGAGGCCAACAAGCTAGGCTTCATCAAAAAACAGTATAGAATTACTCCTCTTACTTATGTTAAGCATACACTGAATTTCAACAAGCACCCTTTCCGGAGAGGCATCATTCATGAGAAAAGTACGTAGAGTCAGCAGTAATTATCTCAACACTAAAGTTTCCTCTAACTATATTATTGCCACAAAGCTCACTTGACAATTTTCTCCAACTCTTTCCAGTCATCATAAATATTGCTTCCTAGAAAACTACTCCACTGCTTGAGTAATGGCAGCAATAACAGTCATCTCCGAAACTGCAACAAGTATCAGGCTTTCCTCAGAATTAAAGATTCATTAGGCTGCGCAGGTTCAATGCAAAAATTGCAGAAAAATTCTACTTTCATATCAGTACCAGGGAATTTACTCCAGAAATGAAGTTCTTCCTGAGCAGTATTGTTTTGTATGAAACAACCTGTGAGGACGACTAGTTGCCACGATACTCACGTGCTGTAGGATCCAATTTTCCTAGCCAGAAATAAGATGAAGAATTCAAACTCTTTATTTTGGTGCTTTCCACGGCTTTAAATTCCTGTAGGTTACAATTTAATAGAAATTAAAACTTAAATATAAAATAATAAAGATAAATTCGGGTTACGTTGGTTGCCTAAGTTACGCTTTGGACTTCAATAGCGGGATTTTTTTCTCGTGGCGTACCAATATATTTATTTCGTCAAAGGTTGCGACCCTGATAATCAGTCCACGTTGCCAACACAACCTTTGTGAGCTCTAGTCGCAGGAATAAACTAATACCTTATAACCGGATTCAAACAACAGAATTTAAAGGACTTCATCTAAGTCGTTCGACAAAGACATGCAGGTCTTATCTACGAAATACATTAGCTTAAATTTGATACCCTATTTATAGAAACCAAGCGTCATTCCTCACAGGCAAAACGCTCCTAGTAATGGCTGTGGTTTACCGATGAATGACCCATCTACCCTTTCTAATGAAGTGCCCGTCAATGCAAGACTCCCACAGGTTTCACCACTGTCACTCGCAGTGTTCTCATTGTACAGGGGAGGTAAGAAATCCAACGCTAAGGGACGAGTTTTATTGAAAGCTTTTTAGTGCTTAAATATCTTCCTCGCAAACAATGGGAATGCCAACACCTTCAGTAGACTTCCACAAGACCAGGAAGGCAAATTATTGGTAGAATGCAGAAATCCCGGAGCGTCGGAAAAAATGTCTTACAGCTAGACGATCTAGCCAGCGCCCCAGAAATACCCCAGATTACGAGGACTTGCAGAACCAGTATAAATACGCCTGGAGGAACTTATAACTTGCAATCGCTAAGAGCAAGAGGGAACACTTTAGAAAGCTGTGTAACGAGTCCGATTCCGATCTATGAGGTGGAGCATACAAAGCCGTTATGACTACAATAAAGTGAAAGAATTCTCCTCAAATAAAGTGTCCGAAGATGCTCCAGGAAATAATCAAAATGCTATTCCAACAGCCTGCCGGTAATACAAGTAGGCCTTCGAAACGTGCAAGCGTTAAGCAGAGAAGAAGTATTGGCAGCCATACGAAAAATCGGTGACCAAAAACCGTCCGGATTGGATACGATACTGAATGAAGCAATTAAACTGGCGGTAAAGGGGATACCAAATGTCTTCGCTGATACATTCACAACGTTCCTACGGTAAGGCGTTTTTCCCCAGGCAATGGAAGCAACATAAACTGCGTCTCCTGCCCAAGCAGGATAAATCTATTGGGGAGGCATCACCTTATAGGCCAATATGCCTGCTAAATGCGATGGGGAAAATGTTCGAGAGGATGATATACGAACGACTGCTGTCGCAATTCGAAAGCAAAAATGGACTATCGGAGCGGCAATTCGGTTTTCGGAAAAGGCGATCGACTGTGGACGCTGTAAGAATTGTGTCGAACATGGCAATGAATGCGAAAGATATAGGAGGCTGCTGCGCCGTGGTCAAGTTAGACGTAATGAATGCCTTTAACTCCGCGAGGCAGAGCCATATTGTAAGCGCGTGTAATGGAGTGTCACGCTATTTGGCATCTATAATCGTCGACTAATTCAAGGAGAGAACCTTAAGCTACGACTCAGACGAAGGATCAAAAATCTATTTAGTAACGGCGGAAGTACCACAGTGATCTGTCCTTGGCCACCTGCTTTGGTACATAATGAATGACGAGACACTATGGCTTTGAGTACTCAAAAATGTAGTGGTGATAGATTACGCCGACGATATTGGCATCGTGATTCCAACCCGTTATCTCGAAGAAGTCAAAATTTACGCAAGCGAACCAATCTGGCCGGTTAAATCATGACTTGGATTCGCTGAGCTTAAACTAGCCGACCATAAGACGGAAATGGTACTAATTACGAAGCGGAGGAAACTATCAGTAGTACGGATGAAGGTTGGTGCCTGCATAATTACCCCGCAGCGCAGCCCACTATAAACCCGCGGCACCAGTGTAGGCACCAGCGCTGCAAATAAAATAAAATCGGGATCCAAATTGATCCAAAATGGGATCCAAAAATTACCATATGCATGCCGACTGGATTTGCAAATGTCATTCTTTGAAAAAGGTTTATCGTTACACATAAAGAGAGATACCCGTCATCTAATGAGGTCGGGCACACAAAAGGACACAACCACTTAAGAAAACACATGCACGTATGCGCGTGTCAGATACTAATGCTTTAGTTGGGATGTTGTACATATGCAGATGATAGCTTCTTACCGCTTATCATTGATCCTAGACTTTATTAATAGATCCAGGAATATGTGTAAAATGTATTTTTATAGTGATATTATGACGTATTTCAGCTTCATTTTATACTCACGGGCATTATTCCTTCAACGTACTTCAATTTAGTTCTTATACTAATTTATAATTTCTGAACCATTCTTATTATACTTTCATTTGTTTTTAATTTGAATTCTACACTTGTTCGTGGCTTTCCTCCCATTCAAAGTACTTCGATAATGCCATTATCAAATAACTGTTGAAAGACGCAAATTGAAATCACATCAGTTTCAGTTTTCTTCCATTTCAACAAGAAATTTGATAATCAAATCTGTAAAGTTCCTCCGTCATTTCCAGAAAATCACTTCCCACAATCATCCAAAAAAACACAATTACCGTAAGTCCCGTAAAGTTCTCATCATGCTACTGACTTCCACAGAAACGAACAAAAAGTAATCCACTTCCCGTCACCGAAGTCGTTTACTATTCGTCATTTACTTTTCATTAAAAATGTTCTAACAAAATGCATATTTCAAACTTTCCCATAAAAGTTATCTTTTCGAGAAGTAGATTTCAATGCGAAACGCGGCGAATAAGAAGAAGAAAAAAACTGAAACTGAAAGTAAACTTCATTCTTTCGTTCGTTTCATAGTGGGCTGAAATTTCTCCGGGGACCGATAAATCACAACTTCGAGTGTATCTTTGCAAGGACTTGTGAGTGTTGGGAATGGTAACAGCATGCGAAACGGAAACCTGGTGAGTGTATGCTTATACGCGTAATAGAGACTGAATCGAATGTTGGGAAAGAAATGTTCTTGTTTTCATACATAATGCCCGGAAAAGTTTCGCTGAAATAAAATTCTAAGTAAATAGAAAGTAATATTTTCGAATGATTGAACGCAAATAGAATATTTGATAGCGAAGGTAGCCATGCTGCGAAACAAACTACAAAAAGTTATTGAGAACATTATAGGAATCTCAATTATTCATGACTTTTATGCAGCTCATAGTTCTCTTATGCTGGTACGCTGTTGTGAATACAATAACATATGGTGTGAGTGTAGGGAGTTTGTTGAATAAATTATTTGTATATATATATATATATATATATATATATAGATATATATATATATATATATATATATATATATATATATATATATATATATATATATATATATATATATATATATATATACATATATATATATATATATATATATATATATATATATATATATATATATATATATATATATATATATATATATATATATAAATATCTGGCTGAATATATTATACTATAAAGCAAGATTAAGAAGAAAGCTTTTCTTGAGAGCAATAGATGACTCATCAAACAAGGATTTCGCAGTCGTATTGTGACAAAACATCATATTTCCTGCTTTAGTCCTTGAAATATTCAAATCGGCCTTAAAATGAGATACCTTCGACAAATGGTAAAAGTTATTTCTTTGGACTCTATAGAAAAAAATAATATTCAAAAAGGTATTCTTCAATCATAAACCCGTATCTGGTCACCTTTGTATCCGGCTGTTTGAAGTCAGGATGGTAAGTCCTTCATCACAGGCACTGGATTAGTCCGTGCGAACGTCATGTAGTATTTTTTTCTGAGCCACTAGAGGGATAGTGAATTAGCTGTTATTGGCAGATTTCGCAATATCAGTACCAATTTGGAAGCTGAGTGATGAAATTTATCAGACTCTCGTTAGCTTTTGTCGGAACGAATGTGAAGCCCAACGAGAACACTTTTCGGCTGTGTTGGATTTCCAGCGATACAGGGGCAATGATATACAAAATGTGCTGAAATCCAAAATAGTAGAAAGATCTTTAAGGGGAGGTGCTTTCAGATTTTTTCTCACAAATCAATTTTTTTTTTGTTTTACAAAAAATGAAAGCTACATATGTGTAGAATATGTGTGCAAAAGGATATTCTGATCTGGAACATATTTATCGCATTAGAGCGTCTCAAACGCAACTACCTCACGCGCACTGGCGAACGCTCAGGTATAGCGCTTATTCACCGCGTGGCCCCAGATAACTTTCTATGTACCGGAACTAATTACGATCTGTACTATCGCATAATTGTTCGTGTTGGAATACACTTTAGGTGGCAGCACATGCGAAAAATAACCGATGCGCCAGAAAATTGCATATCGTTAACGGCGAATATCGCCCGCTGTCTGCCGGAGCAGGCCAACCAGGAGCGGTTTGAAGTCGAGGAAGGATTCCTATACGGCACAGGAATAGCCGACTTAGATCCTAATGTGAGTATAATGGAGCAAATTGACGACACGAAAAACTTCATATAGACATTTTGGTCCAAATTGGCCGATGGGAATTTTTTTGATCCGCCATATTGGATCCACCATCTTGCATTTTGTTAATTTGACTTCAGATTCGTAATCAGCGACCCTAAAAACTTATAGCCATTGGCACTGGTCGTGATAACTGAACAAACAAGAAAGTTATCCCAAGGCAAACTTGTTAAAAAACTTTAAACGCGTTTTTCTCGAAACGATATTTTTCATCATAGCTTCAAGCACAGGTGTCGATCTATACCTAAAATGGGCATGAAAAATTTCAATTCATAATTATTAAGCGAAGTCAAAGTGAAAAAGAACCGGGTTAAAAGTTGCACTTTATTTTAAATATCCATAATTTGTTTGATTTTTGTCCCAATTCATTCTCATTAGGTATAAGAGATAGAGATTTCTATAAATTTTAATGACTTTGAGCTATGACTGATATCAGCTTACTACGAGAGGCTGCAGACTTGAAGTTACCGGACGATGTCCCGCGTGCAGAGGCAGACGAGAGCCGCCATTTTGGAGCCACCACATTGAATTTCATCGTAATAAAAATTTGAACGATTTTAGAATGATCAACAAATAAAATAATCAAAACCAGAGCTTCGTATGTTTTTTCATTATCCCTCAAAGAATTCTCAAACTTTGCCTTATTTTCGACCGAATCTGAAAGAACATTTCCCTGAAATTTTTCTTGAATACCATTCCGAGAAAGGAGATCGAATAAAGTACGAATATCATCATGTGTACAGAAAGGAAACCAGGAAAGCAGCAAATTGGAAAAATCACAGTTTGTAGTCTTCAAAATATATAACTTATGACCAACAGAGTCAAAATCTTTCGAAAAGTTTGTACTTTGTATTTTTTGTAATATTGAGTGAAAAAATTTGTAACAAATTATTGAAAAAGTAAAAAGTTAAATTTTGAATTTGTTGAGTTCAAATAGACAAATAAAACAAAAGGGGTTTGAACGTTTGTGTGAAGTTTGTTAAAAATTTATGGGAAAAGAAAAGAGAGTGAAAATTAAAATAATCGAAAATTGGAAGTGTTAGACTAGTGCTGAATTTAATTAAATTGTTCGTGCTGAGATCTACCAAGGTGGAAAAAAATAGAATTAGCATTCGCAGCTGAAATATCCGTGCTGGCGGCAAATGTGAATGTATAATGAGGTGAATAGATGAACATTTGGGTGGCGCGTCAACTGGCATACGTATTTCGAAAAGGCTGCAATTTTTTTGTTGAAAAAAAGGAACCTGTGAGTATCACATCAGCTTGTAAAAGTATTTCAAAATGGCTGCAAGTAAGTTTCTGTTATATTAGATGGTTTGTGAAGCTGGAGAGGTCAAGGCTTGTAAGGGTGGAACACTCATAAAAAATTAAACTGAACGAACCATTTCTATGTTTGGAAGAATACGAAATTCACAAATCTTGCCATAGCCATGGAAATTACAGAAAAACATATTATTCTCTAATTTTTAACGAAAAAGTTTATGATGAATTAATAGCAAATCGAAAATTATTCAGAAAAAATTTAAATCCGTTAGCATTAACAGATTGAATATTGTTTGTTAGTTTTGAATTTTTACTTAGTTGATATTGAAGCTATTTGGTGTAGGTAAATGGTATGTCCAAAAATTGCACGTCTTTCAAAGTTGCTGGCTTTCCTTCTTATACCTTATTATAGTTTTTTAAGTTTTTTTGTTTCTTTAAGATTATGAGTTAAATGTCAAGATTGGTGTAAACCAGTTCCGGCCGGGTTTGGCTAGTGAGCATAGGCGGGCCGTGGCTTAAAATCTGGCAGGGGCCAGGGACTGAAAGGTTCAACACATGCGATGATTTTGTTTTTGTTTGTACACGTACTGTTCATACAACTTATATAATTTACTAATACATTATATATTTGTTGATTTATTCTTTATTATTTGCTTATGCATAATCAAATAAACTTCTTGTCTGTGCATACGTATGAGCTACTACCACATGCATATAACGTGAACGGTAGGTATGAACTACACATGAAGAATCAATGACCGCTAAGAAAGAAAGCTTGTATGAATTATACGGGAATAGAATGGAAATAATTAGAAATGTAAGAATATTTTCTCGTTTAAAAGCTAAATATATTTCAACTTATACTTGAAGAAGAGGATAGCTTAGCTTCAAAATATCTTTAAAAAAATTGGAATATATTAAGCTTAGAAGGAAGAAACTGATCTCTGGCTTCAAACATTTGTTACCTAGAAAACTTAGAAAAACCGAAAATAATTTGGCAAGATGAAAAAAGCTGTAACTTACTCTTTTCGAGCCATTTGGTTTGCAGGAATATCTTTGTAGCCCTGACTGCGTGTCCGAGGCTAGATGAAACAGCAAAACCTTTGAAACTAGTACTTTTTGCTGTTTTCCGTTTTCGCGATCCTCTGGTAAATGTGAGAGTCAGACAGTTCTTTTCTGCGAATGACTTAATTTTTCCCAAACTACATACAAGTCTTCTCGCTCACTTAGTAGTGTTCCATTCACAAGATTTATCTCATCCCTAAGAGTTGCATTTTTAGTTTGGAAATATGTGCTTAACATTTTCGTTATAAAAAGTGAAAGATGAAAATATTTACTACAAATTTAGGATTACTGATTGAATGAAAGATCCTCAATGAATAAACTGAGTCGTCGTATTTTCCCTCATTCATTTCTTTCCCTAAAGCCTCTTTCATAGTCCCATAGCTATCGATCACATATTTGCAATTGTGAAATCTCATTGGCTAACGAGTCGAGCTTAAACTTCTCATTCCATGCCTTGTCTTTAGACCAACTGCCTCTTCAAGCTGCTTTAACAATTCGTGTTGTGATGGCTTCGAAAAGTGTAGGTAAAGGGATTCGATGGCATTGAAAAAGGATGTACACGTTTCGATTGGGATAAATGTGTCCATCACAACCAGGATAATTTTATGAGTTAGACAGCGTACAAATGTGGCTGCAGGGTGTTTCATCTTAATTTAGATTTGTAAACTACCTTTTTGTCCTGACATGACACTAGCCCCGTCATAAGACTGTCCAACAACAGACAATTCGCTAAGTCCGTAGCTGTCTAACAGGCTCAAAATTATATCTGCTAAATACGAGGCATTTCTAGCTCTTGAACAGTCTACAAAGCTTGGGAAGCTTTCTTCGACTGCTAGCTCTTTAGCAAATCTGACAACCACGGAGAGTTGTTCCTTCTGTGGACCCTTGTTGCGTCTGCCAAAATGGATATCAATCCGCAATCTTTTGTTTCTGCTGCATTGTCCTCGCGAACGGTTTCAGCAATTATTTTCATCAATTCAGATCGTGTTTTGCCAACACAGTAGTTCGCAGCCTTGTTTTAAAAATTATTTCCAAATGTTGAATCATGCTTCGCGAATAATGCACAAAATTCCAAAAAAAAATAACGGTTATTACTGGCACCACTTTCATCATGTCCTCTGAAATCACGTCTTTGGTGACTGAGACACGTCGTAAGGTCGATGACCTTATCCAAATAATTTCGGTTCATCTTGACAATATTCCAAGATTGTTCAAGCACCATATCATTTACTGTCATCCAAGCACTATTAGAGTTTTCAGATTGTGCATGAATTCTACTATCCGGATAATTTATCCAGATCGCGAAGTTTGGTCGAGCTGAAATTTTGGTGTACTTTTGGCGACAATGAAAACTCTATGGAAGATTTCGCATTGTGATAACTTCACACCGAGTCATCAGATCATCACAAAATTTACAAGACTCATTAATGGGCACAAAAAATAAGTTTCTGCCGTTTTTAAATAATGTCTGGGCAACCTTGTAGCTACCATAAGTACGTCAACACAAATCTTTCACACGGCTGTTAGAATAAAACGCAAATAATTGATGAATTTGATACTATGTTTATACATTCAAATCTTAACTTGTAAAATTCCCAATCGCACAAAAATCACACCGAATTATTTATATTTTTAGCACCTGGAAATTACGTTTACGGTATCTCTCGACCGGATAAAATTCAAAGGATATACTGGTCTTGAGTAGATACAGGTCTGACAAAAGTTTAATGAATATGATAAGAACCATGTGGCGGCTGTGTCACTATGAAAAAAACGCTTGTTAAAATTGAAGTGTTATGCCTTTTAGCTTCCGATGCAGTTATCAAATTATAATAAAATTCACACACATTTAACCTGAGTGTAAGCCAAGTAGGTCATAGATAGCATAAAAGTGGCAGGGGTGCCATTTTTATTCTTGAAATGACTTCAAAAATTGTATTCTACGTTAATTACCTTATTGCCTACCATTTTAATACTTACACTATGTTATGTGAAAAAACATAATTGCATAAAACGCCAGTTTATAAAAGTGTTCTTATCTAAATACCTGTATATTGCCTAGGTGGAGTGAACAGATAATCCTAATAAAAAAAGGACAATTGACGAGGTGCTTTTCGTCTTTTTCTTAACGTTTAACTTGTCGAAATTAAATATTGCCGTCCATTTCTCAAAATAAGTCCCATAACATCGTAATTAATACCGCAAATAACACAGTCTCTATGTTATAAGTAGTGTGTATGCTTTGGTATAGGCTTACACTACTGCACTACTCAACTCTTGTTGTAACCACAAAAACGTAAGAGGCGAAAACTTAGGTGTCTGCTGTTGGAAATATTTATTTTTCTGGGAGGGGCCAACCTAGGGTCTGGGGGGGTCCCGGCCCCCCCTGGCCCCCCCTACGGCGCGCCTATGCTAGTGAGTCCCATACCAACTAGTTGATTTTTTTTGTGTTTGGTTACAAAAGAATGTTAATTTATATATGTTCGTAATTTTCTTTTGAAGTATTCATTTTTTTTCTTTTTTTCTCTATTTTACCTGAAAGAAAATCTTTGTTTTGTTAATATATATACCAAATAAATAAAATGAATTAGTTTGTTTATAAAAAAATAATGATTCTTTCTCTGAGTTTTCCTTTTCTCCTTCTTCCTATTGTTTGTGTTTATTTGGTTTTTTTTTTTTTTGTTTTTTTTTTTGTTTTTTTTTTGTGAAAATTACTGAACTTCCGTGCTGTAGCTCGAAAAACTTATTCTGCCATAAAGCCCACGCCGGACTGAGCTAGCTGGCAGGGTAAGGCACGCTGGGCAACCAACAAAACAGAAGTTTTTAAAAATAAAATTATGCTGCACTGAGCTCTGTTGGCTTTTTTATCTAAAGCAGATGCGACAGTGTTTGATAATGCGGAAAAGTTTGTGATAAAACCATGATATTTTTATCCTGAATAAAGGACTGAATATAACCTGTAAACGTACAGCTTAGGTTTGCTAAAGAAGAGAAGGAAAGATAAGGAAAGAGAAGGAAAGGTACGGAATGGTAGGATAGGATATGGAAAACGTAGCACGATCGGCTAAGTGACCGAACATACCTTAGGGCTAGACATGCCCAAAAGATTTTTCTCAAATCTTCTTCATTGTGTTCAATTCCCTCCGTTAGTATAACCGGATAGACGCCACCCGGGTTCCGTGATTTGAAACTTTCAAAGAACATGATTGCATCCCTGACCTTTTCACTGGTGACCACAGATCTAGCTGTGTATTAGAATTTCCTGCTGCTCTTAGACCAGGAGGTTTGGTCAGAAGCGTAGATCATCGTGGCCCTACAGCCCGAATTGAGCCTCAGCTTCCTTAATGCTCCGCCTCCAGTCGTCTCGGTTCAGTGCCGCTCATTTGTTCAAATTGGCCAGCCTTTTGCAGTTTTTATAAACTTATGATGGTAGAGACTTCCGTCTCGTTATTAATGGTATACAGCTCATTGTTGTATTGGATTCGCCATCCATCTTCTTCCCGTATTGGACCGAGGATTCTTCGCAATACCCTCCTTTCGAACGTGTTCAAGGCTCTTTTAGATGCCTATGTCAGCGCCCAGGTTTCGCTTCTGCAGCATAGCACAGATGCGAAGCTTCGTTTTCCTGTGTACGCATAGCGATTTCAAAGTGGGAAGCACCGAAAAAATGTCTTATTAGCTAATTGTATCCGTCGTTTATTTCGTCATTCTCATTCCCATCTTTCGAAATGTTCGTCCCTAGGTACACGAAGTTGTCTACGTTTTCAAGATTACAGTCCCCTATGGTTATTTTTTGTCTTACTGGCCTCTTTTTCCTTGATTGGGTCATTGTTTGTTTTTCGACGAAAATTTGATGAACATCAATGTTGAATTTCCAGCATTTTTCCAATATTTGTTTGACCGCAAATATTTGGCCAGTTGTCGATCTTCCACGTCTAAAACTGCCTTGATATTCACCGAGAATCTTTTCATGGGATATCCTAAACTCTAAAGTTTTTGTGAAAAGCTTGTACGACGTACAAAGTAGTGATATGCCCTGTAGTTTTCGCACAGTAGTTTATCTCATTTCTTGAGAATGGGACATATGACACTTTTCGCCCTTCATCCGCCATCGTTTCTTGTTACCAGATATCTGTCACTAATCTATGGATTGCCCTTAAAACGGAGATTCCACCTGTCTTCAGGTGCTGCGCTAGGATCACATCGATGCCCGGTGCTTTGTTAGATTTCAGGCGATCCATGGACTGTCGGATTTCTTCTAATGTAGGAATGTGAGACGAGGCACTGTCAAGGTTCGTGCTCATTACTGATGGCGATTCGTAGGGTGCGAAAGCATTTCAATTCAATAGATGCTTGAAATAGGACCCCCATCTTTCCTTCACTTGTTCTGAGTCGCTTAGGATTATTCCATCGGCAGCCCTACATAGACTAGCGCGTGTTTTAAAGCCTTGTTTTAAGTACCTAACTACTTTGTACGCTTGTCTAGTGTTGTTAGCCATTCATGTTATTCAGCATGTTGTCAAAATGCTTTCGTTTCTTACGTCTAATTTTTCTATTAGCTACTCTCCAAAGATCGTCATATATTTCTTTTTTGGCTCTTTTCGGTCGTTCAATGTGGGTTTTCTGGGCCGCATTTGTTTCGTCCAACGCGGCTTGATATTCCTCGTTGAACCATTTATTTGTACGTTGCTGAGCTGTATACCACACTACTTTTTTTGGCAGCTGCATTCACTGCGCTTTTGATTGTAGTCCAAACTTCATTGATAGATGTGGTTTTAGGCGTGGAAGCTAGTTACATTTCCAGCGCGGATGTATAGTCGGCTTCTACCGTTATGTTTCGGAGGTTTTCGAAGTCGAACTTTCATCTTGAGCTTGCTCTGGCTTCCTACGGCTTCATTCGACATCGATATTGAGTCTTGACTAAGTAGTGATGGGAGTCGCAATTGGTCCCACGAAAGGTTCACACATCTAAAATACTGGAGGCCCATCTTTTTTTAATCAGAATATGATTGATCTGATTAAATGTGCGGCCGTTCGGGGGTGCCCATGTCTTTTTTTGAATGTCACGATGCGGGAAACACGTGGAGCTTACGATGAGGTTTAGGCAACCCGCACACGGGCTGTTAAGCTATCGTCGTGGGTGCGATATTTCTACGCTTTGTCGTCGCAACCTAGGTACGGAGCATTAGCCAATCGTGAAGAATGAGAAGCGTAGTCGTTTCATTTTGAGTGCGTTTCATGCGTTGTGCATTGCAAGCCTCAAGCCGAATGACTAGTCGATTTTGCAAGTGCGATAGATGACATAAAAGCAAAAATAATTTAAAAGGAATATAACAATGATATAACCTTTTACATGTCCTACTTCTTCAACCCATTTTAAAGGTTGCTTCTATCATGAATAAAAAATTTGAAAGCAATTCCGTTGAACCCACTAAGCTCTTTAACGATCTTTGTTTATTTATTGAAGATTTGGTAAAAAAAAAACTGTGTATCCAGTTTGGACAACTAACATTTTGTGTGGAATTAAATGATTACGTTCATAATAACGCCTATTTAGGATATAGCTTTAAGCAAAAAATAGTTGAGCTTCGAATTAATAATTTCAAAATCAGATGAGGAAAATATAAAACAGACTAGTATAAAATTTATTAAAAAATTAATAGAAGTGTTGAAATATCGATTACCTGAAAATGTCAAAATTTTGCGAAATATTTTCCAATTTTCAGTGGAAAATACAAACTTAGTTAATGATGAAAATTTTATGAAGATTATAAAGTTGTTTACGCCTGATGAAACGTCTGTTTAAAATATACTGGCACAAAAATAAACAATCTATTTACTAAATTATTCTAAAATCGTTAACTAGAGAGAGAAAGTTGATAACATTAAATTTTATTGGAATTGTTTTTGCGGGATGATTGAAATTGAAAAATTTTATTTATCTTGAAAATTTTATTTGACAAAGTGGTTTCGAAATCATGCACTGATTCTCATCAGACACCAGCACACAGTGCATACTTGACTGGTGTGGCCACTTGCAGTTGGAAATCATTAATTGTTATTTACGCTGGTTGTGACAAATTTTAACATCTCCGACCTATATCCATGGAATTTTAGCTGGAGTTTTATAATTATAGAGTCGCAGCAAATATCAACCCGTTTAACGATCTCTATTCGGTTGCCTTTGAGTTAATAGCCTTTCCTTGGTCCAATGCGCAAGTTGAACTTATTTTTAGTCAACTTTAGATTGCGAAATAAACTGAACCTAAAAACACTTGCACTCAAATATTGATTGAAACGGTCCTAAAAATGATGCAAAGATTTTGAGTTCTCTCAAGAAGTATTGACGAAAACCGGCAATTTAGAGGAGCATGAAGATGTGTTTGTTTATTTTTTTATGTTTTACCCCAGCTTGAAGAAGATTCTTTTGACATAAATATACTTTGAAAATGTGTTTGTGACACCATTATGAAATATTTCAATTGTAAGCATGAGTTGCGGTCAACAACGTCATAGTTCGTAGTGTTAAATTAATTAACTACTCATTATTTGATGTACATCCAATATTTTTACACATGAATTATAAAGGCTAGCTTAACAAAACTGTTTTCCAGAACCTTGAGTTTTTTTTATTGTTGAATTTTGCTACACTTTTTAGCTACGATGGGAACATTTTAGCTATTTTTAGCTGTTTTCCTAAATTCTAGCTACAACGGATGGAAAAAAGTTAGCAACACTGATCATGCCTAGTAGAAAGACCAGCCTATTTGGTCAAAGGTCTCGTTAATGATATTCTGAAATGTGAAATTCCATTACGCTCCACTCTGTATTATATTCGATTTTAACTCTAGCATATTGTCATAAATACTTCGTTTTGCTTCAATAATTTTGCGGAATTTTTCGGAAACTACAAAATACTAGGGCTTACTTTAAAATGCTGAAAAAAACTATGCTGATGAAATTTACTGGTACACTGGATACAAATTAATAAACAGATGTACGTCTGTAAAGTAAAATTATTTCACCAAAACCATTTTCGGACATGAAGGCTGTAGTTGATAAAGACTTCGTTCACGATCAATGTATGCGCGTGTAGACTAATAAGTTGCATGTTTGACTTTACATCTAATTTGACTCATATAAGCCTACTCCGCTACTCCTGGTGATGTGCAGTTACATTTATGTTGCTTAGTTAATAATGCCGTTTTTTCCCATATTTTGATTTGAAATAATTAGAAGTAAAATAATATTGTAAAGTTTGACAATCACCACCCCGGAAATGTACAACTGTATAATCCTGTTACACCTTGTATTTAGCAACTATATCTCAATTCACTTTACACTTGCCAAACAATTCAGTGGCTTGTGAAGATAATCTGTCATATCCTCAATTGTTCTCTCCAACAATGGACCCTTTAAAAAGTTATTAAACAAGTTTGCTCCTTAAACTAAGTTTCTTCCACATGAAATTTACCGAAATTTAATCTTGAATAACTAACACAATTCAAGTTCGTTAGATGTTCGCCCGCCACCAGGCAAATATCCCCAGTCTCCTGGTTTTTCCTGATTCTCTCAAATTACTACGCTCGAACTTAATTGTGGGAGCGCGTTTAAAGGAAGCCAGTTGCGTGTAGCAAATTTGCATTTGTTTGTTTAGTGTTCACCCTACGCCGGGAAAGTAGTCTCCGAAAATGTATTATATTATGGCTGTGAATGAGGAAGCAAGCAGTAACAATGGCAAGTACCTGGTCCGTAAAGTTATCGGTGTAGAATAGAACTTTAACGTAGCTAGTTTCACTAATAAAGGTTTGTGGTTGCTCCGCTTCGCCACAGAACATTCCTGGATCTCGTCGGTTTGAGACATCGGTCTTTGTGTTGCCATCGACTATCTGAAATTGAGATATGAAATAAAAACGTTGTTAGACAGATACTATGAAATTCAGTTTGGCATTTGGTTTAGCAGATAGTTAGCAAAAATGACATAAAATTGGACAAAAAACGGAGCTTAAATTATCTTGTCGGACATATGTCTGTGTTTCGTGTCTGAATGTAACATCGAGGTATGTGAATACTAACTAGGGGCATAAACGCAGGTAGTGTTATTCTAGATATCTTATATCGTGCAATATTTGTTTCAACTCCGAATTTGCTCATGAAGCAAATATTTCACAACCCTAAAACGACATGAACCGCAGCAACTGGAACAAAATAAAGATAAGACCATCCTTGCAATCACTTTTACAGAAAACTTGTAATTGGAAGTTTCTGAAAGTTGTTGAATGTTAGCTTAGTGCTCGATAAAATTCCGTAGAAGTTACGGGAAAAGAATAAAACGGTTGATTTTATATCCAGGGTTTAAACAGTTTTTTCTCTCAACGATTCAATGTGAAAAGTTTTCTGTTCTGATAGGATTTATTACAAAATTATGAGTTAGTTCACGGTTCGTAATGAGCTCAGAAAATATGAATGATAGTTCAAATGAATCAAATATTAGTGAAGTTTGGCTTTTTCAACTACAGCTTTGAAATTTTTGAAAAAGACATAGAGGCAAGCTGTTTGAGGCAAGATACTTGTAATCAGTGGCGTTCACAGCCTTTTCACCTCAGGTATGCAACTGCCAAAATATACTCAGCCATAGAAGTACAGGTGTACTTTTTTCATAATTATATTGCCAAAAAATTAAGCCTTTGAGGCGATAAATAAATAATAAAAATAATACATAGTGATCGTGGCCTTGAACGTTGAATTGGATAAAAGGAAGCTCTACTCTGTCAATTTAATGTTTAGGTGAGTAATGTTGGAGAAGTCAATGATTCTCAGCAGAACCTGTTGAGAATACTAGCTGTCTTCAAACAAACCCAAAAAATTAAATCGTTCAGCAAGAACCCCGGGAAGGTATATAGGTTATATTGGTATGTTCATATATGACCTAATAATGCTTACGTTCTGAATTTTTTGGTGGTAAATGTGTTTAAGCTATTTACGTGTTTTCACATCATTAATTGGAGTGAAAACTCACTTTGCAACAATACAACTTGTATCGAAATGCACCAGTACTACCATTTAAGTGCCATACGAGCAGCATTGTAACGTAAAATATTAGAATTGTGGCTGCTACATGTGTTTGTCAGCATTGTGCCTTTTTCACAGTTTATCTCTAACGTAATGCACTCTAACGTAATGCAAAACCACTTATTTGCCATATAACTGCTAATAAAAATTATCTGCATTTAAATAAGTGCACACATTCATTACTTGAAAAGTGGTTAATTTTGTTGCACATTAAATTTTTTCTCGCACTGTAACCAAATCATTCAGTCAAACAAATCATTCATTCTTTCGAATCCTCAGCGTGCAAAAGATTTCAGCAGCGCCGTCCGCCCACCTCTGTTTGAACATAGGAGCACAGCGAACACACAGCTAAAATCGCGCAAACAAGTTTGGCTGAGAGTCTTGAGACTTCATGGCTGATATCGCTGCTCAGCGCCCAAAACCATTAAGCGAAGAAGCATCCCAACGGGAATCGCGGTAATGTATGCTGGCGTAATGCATGAATCAAACAATGCTAGTAATGCGAATTTCCGATTTCCAAAGCTATTTTCCAGCAATTATAAGATATACTCGTATACATGACTTGGAACATGGAAAATGCTGCAAGGGAGAAAGCTCATATGTTATAAGTCCAAGACTGGCCAATGAAATTCACTCGCAGAAACAAGGGGAAAAGAACTTGCGAGCATACATCGGTTATGGGTAGTCTGCTATATAAAGCGGAAAGATGAAAATTTCGGAGCATTTCAAATCATCACGCACGGGTAAGTAAAATGTATGAAGACAATTCCCCCTAGTAGCGAAGAGCTTGCGCTATTGGAATTTTCTATGAGCGTCAGCATGCAAAAACCACACATGCAGAGATACGATCGACCGCCGGCCAAAGCTTTAATTCATATTGAGGCGTATAAATGCGAGAATACGATGTCGTACTTTCCAAAAAGCTCTTATACATAAAGCTTTAGAGCTAAGAGCATGAGTTTCCCCTTGTATAAATCTTCCCAGCCTAGGACATGCAATGTTAAAAAGAAACAACGCGTAATGGTCCGGTAATGCTTACACGCATTACGCGAAATGCTTACCGAATATATCCGTAAGCATTATTTTTCCCGTTGGGATGCTTCCAAGTTACAAATACACATGCAAATTTAATATTGCCGATATAGCAACCAAACAATGCTTTGTACACTGTACGTGTATCTCCACGGTATGAAGTCTCGAATGGCATTTGCATCAGAGTGTGCGTAAGATGAAAGCAAAGCGACCTGTGCCTACCTTACGTTATGAGTGGATGCAGCACAGCGTGCACATAATTCTGCATAAAAAATGCAGAGTTGATATGAATGAATACGGTACAACGGGAAAATTAAATTCAAGGAAAAAAGCTATGAACATTCTGGATTTTATTTGTAAATTTTTCTAATTTTGTAGAGGCTATGCAATGCTTCTTTGCTTCTATGGAATGCACGCCACTGCTTGTAAGGCTTTTCAATCTTCTAAGTATGATATGATTTTCCGAAACTCAATTAAAATAGTTTCGAATGCAAGTTTGCAACTATTATATTTAATTTTTTTTCAATTTGCAATTAAATATGAATTTTGGTTTTCTGAACTTTTGATGAGCGAAGTGCTATTGAATGAATCCACCTCATCTGATGTATTTAGATAATGACAGCTTAAAATCAGCTTCCAGTCTCTCTGTATCAGGACTGGAAAACCAACCTTTTCGTAAATAATGGTTAACGTGATGTATTGTTGACCGTTATCGAAGAAATTGAAGCAGCTTGTAAAGAATCCTTATTAAGAAGATTAAGATAGTTGATGTCGGTAGCTCACTTTCCTTTAAAATTACCAAACTGAACTGCTTTTCGGTAGCTAGAGCTACTAAGAACGGTAACTTTATCATGATCGAAGATCGAACTTTTATAACAACAGAGCAAAAAAACTACCAGAGTGTATAATCTTCAATTGTTGTCCGGACTAATCAAGAAGTTCAACAGGCACCTATAAATAGTTCGAAATGAATTGAGGTAACCAGTTTGAACTAGCGAATGAAACGAAAAACAGCAAATTATTCACTGGATTGTGAATATTTTATACACGTAAACCTTGTCCGAGTTTTAATCAAAATAAAGGCATGTTTAAGTTAAAAGGCGTGTTTCAATATAGGCGATTTTTTATTTGAAAATCGGAAAAGATCATAAAAAATGAAATATATTTTTAAAAAACGCAATAATTTGAACAGTAAGGTAAAAATCATGCTTAAACAAAACAAAAAATCTGCTGGAGTTAGTAGACAATTCAACGTTAGCCAAATTGAAAGTAATAAAACCTCGATTTGTGGATAACCGAGAATAGACCAACTTTGTCATCGTAAGTAAAAGAAGCTTCAAACACGAAAGGTTTGAATTTCCAAATGACAAAATGAGGTAAAAACACACTCAGAAACCAAAAAAAAAGCGTAATGAAGAATCCATGGATAAATTTGCTGCTCAAAATGGCCCCAATACAAAACAGCATACTGACAAAATGGATCAAAAGTTTGATCTGAAAGTAGACCATAAACTGGACCAGAAACTCAACAAACCAACTACGGACATTAAAGAGCAATTGAATCAGATATCAACAATAACAATCTCTGCAAATTAACGAACAACTGGTGCAGCTGGCTAGCACAAAATAGACCAGATGATGGAAGTAAAGCATCAATTGCAAGCTAGGTCTGGACAAAGAAATTGATTTTCTGAAATTGAATCTAAAGAGGGTCGAAACTGTGGGAACTGTTTAAATTGAAGCAATTGGCAATGAAAGACTGGAGGCACCGATTTCTGATGGTCATATTTCTTGAAATATTGAGATTGTTCCAGAATCCATCCGTCCAAGCAATTGGCAGTGTGCCACTCAGTAGATCTGAATCGCAAGTGCTTCAAAAAATTTTAGTAGATAACAAGCCTGATGAACGCTGTAGACATGAGTTTTGGTGTTGATCACAAGAAGGAGATTTATCATTTGCAGCTTAGTTTGCGTCCTCAGAGGCCAGGAATTCTATAAGCAGCTAGCTTAAAACTTCAAGCGGCTAGCATTTTTGCCTCACTTTTCGTCAGACCTAGAGTAATCAAATGAAACTGCAAAGGATGCCTCTGAAAGGTATACAAGATTAAATAAGATTTCAAGTGGAAAGAGAAAGATGTTTTGAGGTATGATTTGACCTTTGAGTCGGTAAAGCTGGCAT
The DNA here is from genome assembly GCA_963978885.1 of Nemotelus pantherinus. NCBI lineage: Eukaryota > Metazoa > Arthropoda > Insecta > Diptera > Stratiomyidae > Nemotelus > Nemotelus pantherinus. The sequence goes on along the minus strand of OZ022263.1, from coordinate 196,207,318 downwards.
CTCGTAGCAGTATTCGAATTAATGAGTTAAAAGAAATAAGGATGAGATCCGGTATCGTCAGGGAATTGAAGAGAGGTTCAGCTTCTCGATATTGAAGTTATAGACAAAAAGGACACTTGAGGCGTGATTGTTGCCAAAAATGTAAATCGAGATATAACCAGTAATTTATACACCATAGAATAACTGCCACTGGAACATCATCAGCTGACAAAGATCTCTTTTAAATTATTGAAAAAATGACACCTGAGTCAAAACTGCCGCAAGAAGTTTGAGCCTGAATACTGGTAACGGTGCGCAGCAATATCAAAGGAAAACGAAAGAAATCACTTCTTAAGATAAGAAGCGAGGCCACAGAGCTGATACACCCAAGTCCACCAGCGCTGCCCTTATCTTCACGAAACTAATTTGAACCTGGAAGGAAAAATTGAAAGTAAAAAATGTCACATAGCAATCGACACTAAAGCTACTAAGTCAAACTTAAGAACGGATCCGATGAAGGCTAAGAGAATTTATAACTTGGGACGTTATGTGCTTCGGACGGCCACTGGGGATTTGAAATCATTTTGTGGTGAGATAGCTCAGCAGATACAGCTCGAATTTTTACATCAGATTTGGTACTGCATAAAACTAACAAGTGCATACTCGACAAGAATTCCCTCAGCCGTCATGGTTGAAGCTTGGTTTTGGGATACTGAAAAATAAATTCGAATATCATACAAGTACCGTTATTCCGTCAGCCGAAATTACCATATTGGCATGTAAATAAATAAAAAAGTGGCCACATTTACGTGGACGTGAAATGAGTTACCGCTTTAAAAGCATACGAATCATTACCATCAGGGTCACTGAATCGAAAAATCACTCAAGATGACGCAAAAGTAATATGGCCTGGAATAAATTCGTCCATTGGCCTGCGTAGGAAGTTTTATTAAATACAATTCCTCGGAGAGAGCATACTAGATCTGAATTTAGGATACAATTAGAAGATGGCAAGACGAGAATGGAGTATTGTTTGGCGATGCGGTAAAAGTTGGACCCTATTCACCAAGCAATTGGGAACCAAATTTGTATGTACACTGACTGAATAAAAACGCGATATGATTTAAGAGCGAATCTGTATGGAAAGGGTATAATTGCAAGCATAAACGCAACAAATCTACATTTGTATTAGCTAGACGAGTCCAAAGTCATCTATTCAAACTAGCAAGCAAGTAAAAATCAGATAGAATATCCTAACGATGGAGTCAAAAAACTAGCAGAGAATAGACTTGATAACTGATGATCACCCGGCCACGTCGCTAATTCAGGTGTAGCTCGAAACCAAAATTGGTCTGAACCCAAATGCAGACGAGAGAATTACCGCTCATCGTCGAATAGAACTTATCGAACTAATCGTCGAATAGAACTTATCGAACTAATCGTCGAATAGAACTGTTTAACTATAACTACCAAGTTCATCACAAATTTAGACTGAAATTTATCAGCAAGGCAAATAAACGCAAAGGAAGAAAGGTAATTGCGCCGCATACGCTGATGCATGTGCATCTTTTTATTTTAAGATGCTGTCATGGTATCCACTGAAGATAATAATTCCCCAACATTTCCAACTGGCCAATAGAAACAACTAAGAACAGAACAAGGTATTGCCACAAGTAAAAATTTCCCAAGAAAGTGGGCGGCAAGATAATTTGAGGTTCTTTTGCAGAAACGAACAGTGAAAGGTGGTATTTTTATTTTATCATATTTTTGTAGAGATCTCAAACGCGTATTCAGCTTTGGGAGAAGAGGTAGCTTTAGTTTATTTATATAGAATTCTCAGAAAAATTATCCGTACATGCAAGAAAATAAAGTTGTCATATTCAAAAATACCATATACGAGGGTTTATCAATAAGTAATGATAATGAATATAAACCAAGGTCATTAAACTTAAAAGATATATTTATTTTTCGTCTCCTAACAAGTAAATACATTTAGTCCATCTTTTCTCCAAACCCAGGATACCCTTAGAAAAAATTCTTTATCTTGGCTCTCCCAAAATGCCACAACAGCGGCCATCACTTCGCTATCATCTTCAAATTTCCTACCCCGAAAGTGTGTCTTGAGCCAAGGAAAGATGTAGAAGTCACTGGATGATGTAAAAAAAGTTTTCCGAGGAAAGATGTAAAAGTTCGAATCCTGGTTTTTAAATTGTAGCCATCGAAACGGCAGCCTTCTTAGCCGAGGCGTTGTTCTGATGAAACATTACTCCGGCTCGCAGTTTGCCGCATCTTTTTTCCTCAATAGCCTCACGCAATCTTCTTATTTCGTCTGCGTAGAAAGAACCTAATATATTGGCTCCTTTTTGCAAATATTGCACTGTGATAATTTCTTCAGCGTCCCAAAAAACTCATGCATAACCTTCCCCGCCGAGCTCGACACTTTCAATTCCTTCGGCGTTGGTGAAGAGGGTTGCTCCCACGTCATCGATTGCTGTTTGGTTTCTGGATCGAAACGGTAGATTCAAATCTCATGCATGATCACGAAACGTGACAAAAAAATTCTCCTGATCTTAAATTATCCTGAAACTTTCAAAGGAAGGTAAATCTTTCCGTGAAATAGAGCAAATAGCAGGAAGAACTCACTCTTCTGTTCAATATATCGTACAATCAGTTGATGTAACAGGTGTCATTGCGTCAAAGCCACATTTTCGTCGACCCAACAAGTTGATTGTGCCCCAAAAGCGAACTGTATTACAATCTGTATTAACTGCTTATCAAATGAGTGAAAGCACAAAAAAATTATTTTGACAATGATCTCCACGAAGATACAATACACAACATACTAAAGAAAAATGGATATCGCGCAAGGGTGTCACGTAGGAAACCGTGCATATCGGAAGTCAATAGAAAGAAAGGAATAGATTTTGTAAATGAAGTCATAAACAAGCTTTCAGAGTTATGGGAACATGTCTTATTCTCGGACGAAAGCCACTTCTGTATATTTGGTATCAAAGGAAGGAAGCTAGTCTGAAAACGAACATCTTGTACCAATTGTCAAAACATGTTATAGTCTGGGGGTGTATGGCGGCGGAAGGAGTTGGCAACCTAGCTTTTATAGAGCCAGCAACTGATCAGTTCGCTTATCTAAATATTTTGCAGACCAATATGAAGCAAAGCGTTCAACAGTTGCGGCTTGGTGACGATTTCTGGTTCCAAGCACGAGGCATATAATGTCAAGCTTTGATTGCTCTACAACACAAATCATCAGTTGCTGACGCCACTCCAATTCCCAGACCTTAATCCTATTGAGCATTTGTGGGATTTACTGGAGCGCAGGATCCCTCAGTATAGCATAACTTCTGAAGAAATGCTTAAAGCTGGCGATACATGTAAAATTTTCAAAAATTCCAATTACCTTTTTTTTCGCATGAATAGTTAAATTAACATCTAAAAAATAAACGTACTGAAGGACTTCTGTATGAGCCTGGAATCACTAATTAGTTGGTAAGTCGCTGTAATCATAGAGTTTCAGTGTGTCAAAGCTACGCGTTTTTCTTGAAACGACTTTTTTCAAATTGGCGGGCAAGATGACTCAAAAAGTTCTCAGCCGATTCTTATTGAGCTTGGCACACGTTTTTTTAATAATTTAAGCTCCTAGTTGAACATCAATAATTTTTTTCCAAATTCAGCATTTTCGACCCAAAAACTGTGGAGAAAAGGGTGAAAAATTGTACTTTTTTTACGAGGCGTGCTAATTCACGATTTTTCAACTTTTTTTTTCTTGGTTCAACTAGAAGATACATGTTAAATAAACACACTCCAGCCCATTTTTTAAATTTCAAATTGCTGTAACTGATGCTAAAAATCCCGCCGTTTGATGCTTTTCGTCGCGAGGGTCCCAGGAGATAGGTCACTACGGCGACCATTTTGAAAAAAAAAATTAAATAAAATCAGATTCTTGCATTCTAATATCGTCAGGTTTATGCCAAAACCATGAATGTGCTAAAATGCTATTTCGAGTAAAATCAATATGAAAATTTGACATAATATTATAAATCAGTTTTAAAATATAAGAACCATTTTCATTTGAATAAAGGAAGATAATATTCTAATACTATTCCGTTAAACTAAAACAATGAATCTGCACATTCATGATTTTGGAACGAATTTTGCAAATATGTGCTTAGTTTTTAGGTGATTCATAAAATTGAAATTTTGACTTTGTGTAGGCATAAAATGGAATTTTAAATTTCCGGTTTTGGCAAATTGTTTATACAAGAATTCCGCGTATAATGACATGAAAAACTGAAAATCACCAAAAAAGCACATTCATGGTTTTGGCGTACACCCGACGATATGCAATAAATAAACATGATCACTTTCAAAACGATTCATTTATTCCTTCTATTTTAAATAAGCCTCTGAAAAACGGTCTCAATTCAGGCGTTTACATGTATCGCCGGCCTTAAGAGCGTCATCATGTGTATAAACCAGAAAGATACAATCCTTATCCCAACTACATATTAACTTAGTCCTGATCAATTGAAATTATATTGAAGTTAGACTGAATTGAACCGATTTAATTCCTCGTTACTAGTTTACACTTACTTAGGCTATTAGGTGAAATATAAGAGCTGCCATTTATACCAACTTTAAATGAGCTTGCGATTTCCTATTTCAACAGCTCTGGATAAGGAAACTAAATGTTCTTTATTCTTCTTCTCCTATTCTTCTTTTTTTAAGCCCACTGATCTTTCTCCTGTGCAGCAGAATTTAAGAATGTGATGCTGCGTAAAAACAAAAGAACAAACTAATTTTATAGCCTCTCAGTGAATGGTTTCCACATACTCAACATTATTTCACATTTAAAGAGAACTACATACACTGCTCATATTATAAAACCCTATTGAGTGTTCATTATTGGATCAAAAGTATATACATATCTGGAATTATATAGAAACGAGATGTATTGATGAATCCCATTCAATTTTTTTTTTATATTCCCATATCAGGACACATCGGCTATTCAACGAAATCTTAAACTGGAGCCGCTGTGTCTAGAGACTGTATTCGGGATACGATATGGGAAAAAGATAATTCGGAAGACAATTTTTGTTTTCGGAAATTGGCGGAAATTTGATTTTCCGGATCAGATATTGATTGAAAGAATCCTGTCTCGTCCGTTACGTTCATTTTCATTGCTGCTGGCAAGACTCTCCAACCCATTTTTCATATCCGACATGTACTCGTTTGAGCTCATAGCAAATGTAGATTTAGGAATATGCATTATTCATATCGTTACTAACATTGCATGAATTATAATGAAAGTAGATACTATGTAAGCACATAAACCGATGTCGTCGAGAAGAACCGTCATTCAACTCTTTTGTTACGTTCATGATGTATGGACATACATATAAATGGTACTTATGTATAATACGTGCAGATGAACATGTATCTTTATGTATGTTCCGTGATTTAATAACGGACTAGAAACGTTACATTTATTACCACCTAAAATGAATTCTTGATTAAATTGCTTTTGGCGTGGCAAACAAAGAGTTAGCTGTACGTAAAACATTTGTGGCTAGAACAGATATATGCATGGCATTAGCAATGGTAGAGTAATAATTTACGATGCTTTGAAATGAATTTCAGTCTACATAATTTTTGATACAGTATAATTTGATAGTGAAAAGGATGTAACTTTGCATAATACTTTATAATATATAAAAAGGATGTATAAAAAGGATGTATAAAAAGGAGTTACGCATCTACATAAGTATTCTACACAAGGGGTGCATATTGTATTCCCGATCGAATAAGAATAAACTTATTTTAGGGGCTCGAACTCTAAATTTGCTCAGATAAGCGTTTACAAAAGAATTTCCTTTTATTTTTGTGATACAAACCTTAATAATCTAAATAGCTTCTGCTACAAAAAAAATGAAATAATCTTCTCCGAATGAAACTTATGTAGAAAAGAATTATAGAAAAGAATCTTAGATATCAATTTCATTGCTCAAGAAAAGACGATATCTTTAGAAATTATCTTACTCCGGATTTACATATTATGACCATGCACAAAATGCATATGAAATAACAACAAAGTGATTGCGTTTTAAAATACATATTTTGCAACTATATTTTCGGAAGATTGCAATTTATATTTCAGAAGACCTATTAGTGACAGTTGCAAAATATGAAAATCGTTTAAAATTCAAATTGAAAACAAAACAGAAGATGAAAAATGGAGGCATTTATAAACTTAAGGAACCAAAATCTGCCCGAACAGGAATTGAAAATGACCAAAAAAACATATGAGCCGTTTATTTTGAAAGTGGCATAAGTCACTTTGTTTTTAAATCGAGATAATTAAAGGTTTGCGTTTTAACATGTTTAAAAATATTGATGGCAATTTTCGAGAAGATTTACTTGTATTTGTTATCTCAGGTTACTTATATTTTTCTCAGAATAAATAATTTAGTATAGTTATTGAAAAATCACCATTTTTCATTACGGAAAGTGACTTAGGCCACTTTCAAAATAAATAGTTTAGAAAAACTACTGACTAACTATACGAGTATATTAATTTTGTCCGATGTATTTTACTGAAGTGATACTTTGAAAGGACAGTAATTTAAGAATATTGATGAATAAATAAAATAAATAATAATAATCATTTATATTATGTATTTCATATGAAGGTTTATTTAAGAAAAATTTATTGTAATATTCATAAAATACAAAAATAATTAGTACATTTTAAATAAAACATAAGGAAAAATTATTCATTATAAAAACGTATTTCATATAAAGTTGCATCAGTTCAATTTAACCGTCACCATTAATATGAGTGATTAAATATTCGAAAATCGTATTTTGTTTCAGAGTATTAAAATAATTGTAGTATATTGGGGGTACATAGCGAAGCAAATCCATCATGTCTTTATATTTCGCTAAGTAACAGGGCGAGAACCAGCGTATAAAGGTGTCATTTCTATTTGTCATTTATATTACGCCTAGGTCTTCCTCTTTTTGGTGACAAATCCAATGTTCAAAATTTATCTAAACTCGTTTCGCCGAAAATTCATATTCCTTTATATATATATATATATATATATATATATATATATATATATATATATATATATATATATATATATATATATATATTTATATATATATATATATATATATATATATATATATATATATATATATGTATATATATATATATATAGGTGCGCTAGAGTTTTTTGCTATGTTCGAAGAACATTAGTATTAAAATCGCTTCGGCGAAAATCGTCATATATATATATATATATATATATATATATATATATATATATATATATATATATATATATATATATACATATATATATATATATATATATATATATATATACATATATATATATATATACATATATATATATATATTTATATATATATATATATATATATATCAGCAAAATGATTTTCCGAGATAATCTCTGGAGTGGCCAATTCGATTAAGCTGAAATTTTCGGAGAACATAGATATATATAGTAGGTAGGTCCACAACTTTCTCAAATTCAGATATCTACCTTTTGGCAGCGGCGAGCGTTTTAGTGAATTTTGAGGTACTCCTATATTTCCAAGCAATGTAAATTTTTGTTAAAAAAAATTATTGGGAATGAAAACTAATTATGTTCTCAGCTTGTCTATGATAAAGAATGGAAATTTTTGAGCCGTGTGTGGGTGCTAAGTGCCTAAAAGTAGGCAAGGATTTTTTTTCAAATTTTGATTTGTCATTACTTCTGACGAAAACATTGGATCACCGCGAAACTCGTAGAGCGTATTGACGTTGGCTAAGATTAAACACACATGGATTTTCAAGATAGTGCAGGTAACCCTGTAGCTACGGCAGGCTCCTAAAGAAAATCCTTCAAATCATTGACCCTCCTCAAAAATTTTTGATTTTTGACAAAAACTTGAAATCATTGATAAATTTAAACCTCTTTCCATCATGTCAAATTGAAATTTTGAGAATTCCGATTTGTACAAGAACGGCAACCCATCACCAAATTACCTCTATTTTCAGCACTCGAAAGTTCTGTTCACGAGAACTGACGACCGGATTATCCGATCATAATGAAATTCACAGGACATGTTGGTATTAGCTAGTACCAAGTCTGATGGAACTGATTTTGAAATGCGGGTAACCCTGTGGTAGTGGTACCATCTTGAAAAATCACTGAGAAAAAAAAAGCTTTTTGGCCTATAACTTCCGATTCAGCCATCAGATTTTAACAAAATTCAAACAGTACTTGGATCTTACTCTATGTAACATTTGGTGAGAATTTGGTTGAAAAATTAGAATAGGGCTGCCAGCTATAGTGATTTTCGTCCCCTAAATCTTGCAAACTTGCTCAGCAAAATAAAGCTTTTTTCCCTATAGCTACCGGTCCAGTGCAGAAATCAAAACGAAGTTCATGCAGTAAATGGACCTTAATGTGAAGTAAATGTCGTAGGAATTTCGTACAAAAATCATGAAAGAGCTGCCAGCTATGACCATTTTTGTAATGTTGTGGAATTTCTTTACTGAGCGATTATGTCATTAGATTTGCAAATGGGAATAATCCTGCAATGAAAATTAACAACAAATATTAACGCTTTAAAAATTTGAAAAGTTTTGAGGGTGGCAACCCTAAAATTCTTTTCACCCGTATAGCTTCCAGCGCAGTGATTCAATCAAAACGAAATTTACTGGTTGGGTGTAACTTAACGCGAAGCAGATTTGGTATATATTTTGCTCTGCTGCTGACACAGGGTAACCAGCATTAGCCATTTTCGTAAATATTGCACCAACAGATGCTTGAATTACATACTCATATGCAAAGCATTTGCGATAAAAATAAGAAACCAATTTTTAAATTGTCCGAGTTTTGAACATTTTTCGGTTGGCAGCCTCAAACAACGTTTTACCGCTGAAACTTTCGATGAAATCCTCCGACGAGAACGAAATTCAAAGGTTAAGTTGATTTAGGTATGATCTTGGTATAGTAAACTTATTGCTGCTTCGTTGGGAAAGTGTTGCCAGCACTGAACATTTTCATCATTTTTGTTATAGTTGAGTTTTGTTGCTTGAGATAAAGAATGGTTGATATGATTCTACAAAAAAGTGTATTACGTCTTTCCACATTTTTTTTGTCACTCAAAGACAATTTCTTCGAAAATTAGTTTTCTAGCGGCTCTGATGCACTAGAGTTTCTTTTTCATCTTAAGCTAATTCATAAAGCATTTTATAGGGAATATCATGGTAAAATCTTATCCACCGAATTTCAGCCAATTAACTTCGTTTTGAAACAGATTTTTCCAAGGATTGTGTTGAAATCAAATCTTTTCCTTGCATGTTATATACTGTGAACGATTTTCTGCGGCAGGCGGCTATCACGCTATAGTAATCATGTGGAGTGTATAAAATATTATTTGTTTTTGAAGGTCATTTCTATTACACCAAAGTCACGAGCATTGGGTAAGTATGAATGACTTGAAATTAAAAATTTGTGATGAACAATTTCAATATCGTTTTCTGAAGACTGAACAATTTTCATCCAAGTTAATGCCAGTTTTATGGTACGATTTTGTTCTGTACATGCGTCACTATATGCGATAATATGCTTTTGAGCTGTGACATTCTGAAGATGTTTTATACAATACGAAGCAACTTCCTGAGAATCTCTAGATGCAATTGTTTCATCCTAAAGATACATGTCAGTATTATTGCTATGAAAATTATGGAATCCCAAATTTAACATGTACATATTCCTTTTGTAATATGATATGGAAGTCGTAAGTTTGGGAGAAGGTAATGCTTTTTGAAAGTCAAATGAAAAAACAAAATATTAATCTGTATTTTCTGCTGTCGTTTTCTGATCTTCTTGTAAACATTTCTTAGCCATTTCTGCCGATCCAAAATGTAAATCATGTTCAAGCTTTAATTGCCTTTTTCCACATTCATCCTCACATGATTCAATCTTTAATTTTAAAAAATCGCACTTTTTGCATGTATCTTTTCTAGGTAGATGAAAGTGCAAATTAGTCATTTTTGAAGATTGAACATTTTGAACAACATGTTGTTGCTTATCATTTTTACACTTTTCAAGATAGAGATTAAATATTTTCCTAATATTTAGACCTGAACTTAAATATTTTCTGTGGGGATTATGACACCTTGTGTAATGGCTAGGAAAAACATGGAAGCTTTGAATATGCTCTTTGATAGCTTTTTCAAGAGATTCTTCCGTTTTTCTTCTGGAATTTTCAGATTTCTTAGGCAAATCTCCTCCAGGAACATCTTTTGGAAGAGCACGAACCAGTCATCGTTCTGAGATATTGAAAGTATCCAGAAAGATTTTTTTACAAACCAACTCACTTACATTTTCATATGTCAAATAATATTTAAATTGACATTGGCTTAGTTTTTATTTGTAATTTCTTGTTCTTCTTTTTTTGGGTATTCCAAACTTAACTACAAAATTTAGAAACAAATTCTGCTTTCCAAAATTTGCTAATTTCCAAAATTTATCAAAGGTAAGCTGTCGAACAAAAGAACTTATTTTATCTACAAAATTTTCAAACAACAAGACTTCACTGCAATTTTTTCGAGAAAAATAAATTTGGAGTTTGCTGTTACATTTTTTTCACCGCCATTTCATTTATACTTATTAAGATTTTGAGTATAATTTTTTTCGTTGCTACATCCTCTTTTTGTCCACGATGACTTTTTGTTCCCTGTGTTGTGTTGTTTTCTTTTTCTAATGACTCCATAGTAGTTGTTTCTTCATCTGATGAAATCAAGCTCATATGTATTTTTCTGGCGTTAACGCTTTTTCGCATTACAGGGAATATTTCTATAAAATAATAATGCTCATTGAAAGCCACCTAATTCCATAATTAACATAAGTATACTTTACCTGACTCACTGTCTGTCTAACATCATATATAATTAATTTTAATAATGCTTATATGTTTACTATATTATTATAGATATCACTATAATAAAACAACAAAACTGCACTATTCTTTCCCACTTATGAAAATATGTCCACTGATCAAAGCTTTTGAAAAAAACCTGTAAATAATTAAAAACAATACTTCACACATACTCATCTCACTTTTAACAAAACATTAATTTTTTCTCTTTTCCACTAAGCCCCGCAATTCATTTCCTGAGTACAGCGACTTACGCCACTTTCAAAATAAACATGTCTGTTATACCATTAATTAGCGAAACTTCTTTCGAACGAAATTTCAATAGTTCTGAACATATAGATTTTTTTTTTTTTTTAAGAGATACAGCTAAACTGTAATTAATGCTATCATTAACTTGATTTTTTCGAAAAAGTGATTTATGTCACTTTCAAAATAAACGGCTCATATATAGCTTTTGATTTTGATCAAATGTAAACATTACCATGACCAGCATTACCCACAGACATAACCTGGTATAAGCGATATTATTCTGTACTTACACTCCGAAAAATTTCACCACTTAAAATTTAATAGAATCAAATTTAAATCAAATCAAATTTAAATCAAATGTTGAAACACTTTTAAATAAAAAACGAATCTTATTTAAATTAAATAAGCTCCCACATTCAATGCAAATGATTCAGCTTATATCATAACTTTCATCATTAAAAGTAACACAAAACATTTTGTACTAAACAAAACACACTTTGATACACAGCGTTATTGAAATGAAGTCAGATTATTTGAATTAAAAAGAAACGTATATGACGCCAAATCATATTTGAAATTATTTGATTCATATCTATTTTTTTTATTTATAACCTTGAAACTCATGAGGGTCACTTGTAAACGTGTCATGAAGGAATTGCTTTTAGAGGCCCACAATAAATCAGCTCATGCATATTACATTATGTGCAAAGTTTTGTTACTTCCCCAAAAGTATTTATGTATAGCGACCCGTGCAAATTTGAAATATTAAAATGGCGGTACTCTGTACCTTTATAGCTTCATCTCCAGAATCTTTCGTTGCCGAAATAGATCATAGATTCTCGTATCGGGGCATTCGTATCTTGCTTGCGGTTGCAAAATTTCGGGTTAATCAAGACGCAAAATTATGCTTAAAAGATATATTTATCCCAGACCACTGTGATAACGTAGTCAAAGCTACTCGGTAGATTTTAGAGCAATTTAAAATAATAAAAACCACTTTATAAGATATGAACAGTACAAACGAAAACAAACAATTATTATCAAGTCGAAAAAAATCTAATGACAAACTAAAAGTAAAATGGCTCAAAATTCAATGGTTTTGGTATATTCAAAATAAATATTTGCAAACAAATTATAAATACGCAATTAACCAGGGTTGTTGAATTTTATTACGTTAATATTGCTATGCGGTCACGACAAAAAAATCTTCCTTGAATAATTCAATTAATTATTAATTTAGCACCACTTTATGAACAAAAGGCGGAAAACGGAACTTTGCAAAATAAAAGGATTTACAGCAATTAAAATCATGCATCCCACATATAGATAAAAGAGATAACAGTCATTCTGCAGAAGATCAAGATCTGATGTTTAAAGTCCACAGTAAAAATGACCTATATTAAAGCGTATTTTATCCAACAAAGAAACATGGAGAAGCAAAACTAGTTTTGGTTTAGGAGGCCGAAATTTTGGTGTTTTTCCTGAATTTTTTTAACAGAGAAAGAATAATCAGAATTTCTTCCAACTAGGAGGATATTTTATACATGTTTCGAAGGACACTTTGTAATTTCAAGTCATTTCTGCCGGAAATAGTGGAGTTAGAAGCTGCTGTCCATGGACGATCGCCATCCGAGTGTTTTGCTGGTAGGCATTCCTGAAGTCACAATATTTTGACCTTTGTCCACCACGTCAAACTAAAATTTTCAAAATCCCGCGGTACATACGAACGGCAACCCATGATCAAATTACATCTATTTTCAGCACTCGAAACTTCTGTTCACGAGAACTGACGATCGGATAATGCAATCAACATGAAGTTTAGAGAACATGTTGGTATTAGCCAGGACCAAGTCTGATAGAAGTGATTTTGAAATGCGGGTATTACTGTAAAAAATCGAAATTGAAATTGAAAAATCACTTTGAAAAAAAAAACTGCTTTTTGGTCTATAGCTTCCGATTTAGCCACCAGATTTTAAATAAATTCACGCAGTAGGTGAACTTTACTCTAAAACAGATTTCATCGAAATTTGGTTGAAAAATTAGTATAGGGTTGCCAGTAATGACAATTTTTGTCTCCTAAATATTGTAAATTTGCTCAGAAAAATACAGGTTTTTCCCTATAACTTCCGATGCAAAACGAAACTCATGTGACAAGTGAACCCCATTGATTTATGATGATGGTTCTCTTCTTGTCTATAAATTAGCATAGACAACGTATATCATCTCTTAAGCTTATCAAAGCAGAGAATAATTGATACGGGAAACTCGATCGTTTTGCGGAATAAGCCTCCGAAAGCTTTGATGATTTCGTAATTTATTGACATTTCTTTATCGTTCGGTATTGTTATTAAATTTCCAAATGGAATGCTCCTGCAATGACAATTAACAACAAATGTTTAGGTTTCGAAAATTTAAAAAGTTTTGAGGGTGGTAATCCAAAAATGTTATTCACTCCCATAACTTCCAGCGCAGTCATTTAATCGAAACGAAATTCACAGGGCGGGTTTAACAGATATTCACAGGTTTAAGGCAGGTTTCTACCTTGCGCTGTCAAAAAAATCGATTTTTTTGTTTTTATGTTTGGATAGATACATACGGATAGATCGATACATGTTGGTAGATACGGTAGATACATGAATTACAAAAGTTATCCCTGAAAATAAGGAGCGGTGTCGAGTGCGCTGAGCCACCATCGCCCGGCGCGCTGCACTGCATTTTTTGACCTGGTGGAAGTGATTGAAGGCAGACGAGTTCACGAGATTGAAGGCAGACGGGACATAGCACCTTCAAATTGAATAAAAATTATTTTTTTCATAGATTTTTTTTAATTGAATTAAAAGACATATCTTAATGAAACTTTGTGCACATACTTAACTTGCTTTATACTACATAAATAAATACTACATTTTTGTGGCCCCCTGTCGTCTGCACAATTTTTTTGAAAAAACACCAAAAAAAACCTGGCGTGCACGATAACTGCCCTCAGAAGAGGCTAAGAAAAAAAACAAAAACGGGGTTTTCATCAACATCAAAACGGCCTTAAGGGGGGAGATACATGTAACTGCTAAAACAAAAAGGATTTTTTTTTATTGCATCAAAGTGTCCGAAATACTCTTAAAATATACCAAAAAAAGTTTTGAAGCGATATTCGTATTAGTTCTCGAGTTATAGCCAGTTATAGACAGCGCGGCGTTCCCCAGGTCGGCGGAGCTTTAGAACTTTAAACGCGTTTTTCTCAAAGTAGTACTTTTTCAATTTCCGTACAAGATATCTAAAAAAATATTGAACCTATTCGGCTCAAATTTATATCACATGTACAAAAGAGTATTATCTCATCGTTGAACCTACATTTTCTTGTAATTTCGGAAAAATAATTAGTTTACCAATGTTTAAAACGTGATTTTTTTGAAAAAAAAATCGATTTTTTTTTTTAATCTAATATTAATGTAAAAATTTGATTTTTTTTTCTAAATTTTATTGGTTCACCTATGAATTATAGATCTCATTAGCATATTTTTTTTTCTCTGAACGTTGCAAGTTTCTCGGAAAAGGCGTCAAGTTGTACGAGGCTGTTTTTGATGTGTTTTTTTCATTTGCTCGCATCGCCTCCATTTTGTGTTAAAAAGTTATTAAAAAAATATTTTCATTTACTATAAGATATGTACTTTGAGGATTTAATATTAAAAATTTTCTGAATAAACAATATATATATTTTAAGTCAATCTGAAATCAGCAATTTCTTTTCCATTTTACATGTATTTCCCCCCTTAAAATGAACTAAATAAAAGAATTTGGTTGAAAAATAACAAAATGGCGGCGTTTTTTCGAAAATGGAGGTTTTTTCCTCCAAAAAATTGGTTATAGCTAAAAAAAATTTGATGCCGATTTTTTCATCCGTAGTTCATTCTGAGCATTGACATGTGCAGATTAATGTGTTAAAATTTCAGAACGATTGGATAAAAACATTTTTATTAATCATGTACGCTAACTTGAAAAAGGTTGTCTCGAGAAAATCGCGTTTAAAGTTGAAATTCAATATTTTTTGTAATAAATCTTACCGAAATTTAATCTCGTTGCCTGGACCATACAATATACCTTCTTCTTGCTCATACTCCCCCTCTTCCAAAGATTTTTGCTCCCTTCGAGCAGTTCTGGCCTCCTTAGTTGCCTCAGTCGAGTGTTTTTCCGCCTGGTTGATTCTTGCAGCATCGCTATTTTCTGCATGTTCCAGCGCACGTTGGCCAATTGTAATTCGCATGACTTGAATTTTTTTCAAGATAGCCATAAATCCTTCATTGAATTTCAGTGCAGAAATATTTGCAACCATATTTGTGATATTTTTTCCACAAAAAGTATGTTTGGGGGCCAAATTCCAAACACAAGAATTATAGCTTTCGTTATTATTCTGCGTGAAATTGCCCAAGCAGCGCTTTAATAAATCTTTTGATGAAAAGTTTTCATAAATAGGCTTTAAAATTTCATGTGCCTCATCATCTAAAGGTGGAGGATGCTTGAAATTTTTTTAAATATTACCACCAGCTGCCTCCGCCTTGCGCCAGTTACACCAAGTCTTTTCTCCAACAGGACAATAAAAGTGTTGAGGGTTCTCATCAGGTGAAATTTTTAGGGAATATGCTGCCCAAATTTCCTGGCGCATGTTTTCACCCGAATTAGAATTTCGTCGTATAGGTAGACCATAATATGTTGATAAATTTTTCATTAATTTTAGTGTCAGTTGGAGTTTTTTGGAGTTTCAACACTTTTTTATAAACATCTTTTTCAGCTAATTTTTTTGTTTTTTTTTTTTTGCCGAGGCTAACTTTTTTTGCTTCTTTTGAAGGAGTTGACTCACTTATCTTTCTCTACACTTTAGCCTAAGTCGATGTAGCGATATAGCGAAGTGAACGAAAATCATAGAAAAAATTACCTTGGCGCGCTTCGCTATATATGGTCATAAATTTTTTTTTTTTATAATTTCAATTTTATATTATTCAAATCATGTTTTTAAAGCTTCATTCTAACATATTCAATCAAAAACCAAAAATCAATTTATGAAAAATTTCAAAGTGCTATGTTCCCTTAAGGAATGATCACAAAATTTTTAACAGTTGTTCATTAAAATATATTAACAATCCTTCATTTTACATAACTATTTGTAGCCAAAAAAAAAATGGAAAAAATCGTTTTTCTTTTTCGAAATTGCGTTACTATTTAATTTTTCATTTTTTTCACAATTCTGGTAGGGGTCATAGACAAAAGTATATTAAATAAGATTTAGTTTCATTTTTATGTTTCAGATCATCTGAATCGACGGCAGGACTTCCACCAGCAGCTAAATTCCGTTTGGCACGCGGCCATTGTTAAGTTAAGGTTAAGGACACTCTGATATAAAAATCATTCTCATAGATTTTCTAATTCTTCACTTTGTATTTTCTTTTTCACGATCCAATGGGATCGATACGAAGTTAAAGTTTGAAATTTTCCAATTTAATGAATCATACTTGTCCGTCTTAATAATTTTCAAATTTATTCCTTAGAAGCACGCAAAGTATTCATCACCAGATGGGTTCGCTTCGAACTTTATTGAAGCCTAATCTGGTCGTTTGTTGTTTTTGGTGTTTTGAATTCTACTACCTACTTTAATTTCTTTTTTTCTGCGTCTTCGAAGGATGCTTAATGTTTCGACTGCTCTTCCTTTTTCGTGGTCTCCGAATTCGAAGCCATCCTTAAACATGAAATTTCAAATCGATATTGACCTTGTGAAATATTTCTAATAAGTTTGTGAAAACTGTACTGGTTTTATATCCCCAGACCATTGAATTAAAAAATAGGATATTGCATTCCATATTTGGGAAATGGTTCTATAAAATGAAACCATTATTTGAAATAAACTCTAAACCATTTTATGATTATCTCATATTGAATCACATTCCTTTTCGTTTCCCTCAGGGCAATAATTAATCGAATTTAATCAAATCAGCAACACATGCACATAAACGAAGTAAATTTACATTTCCACAAGTAAACCAGTTTCGTATCGTTAAGTTTTGTGGGTATTATGGGACAAATACCAGCCTTAGTCGAATAATTTTCGATTAAGATTGGGTACAAGAATCGTGCATATATTACTGCCTTCAGGCCATCGCATCGCCCAACATAATCACTCTGCTCCATTTCATCGCGGTGATAGTCAAAGAGCAGCACAAAGGATACGACATTACGGGCTCGAGTACGAGATATTTATTTAAATTTTATAGGGCAAAATAACTTTTTCAACGGCACATAAAACAAGAAAAAGTATAAAGTACCGAAAAGCCTCTACAATGAGCAATAAAGTTCCCACCTAACAAGACCTCATATTTTCCGAGAGCGATGCTCTCAAGTCTTTTTCAGTCCTTGTATTTTCTGTTAAGCTATTGCCTGACCTACTTTAAATGGCACGGCTTCCCGAACCACTCAACCGTGCTCACAGGGATTCCAGGGAACAGCACAGTTCGATGCAGACATCGAAAAAATTGGCCTTTGAAAAAATATGGCATAGCTTGCAGGTGTACAAAAAAATTAAGTTTAAACGAATTGATATTGGAAAATACTTTCACGAGTTTATCGGGTTCACTGTTCAAAAGGACGTTTCGCAAGCTCAAATTTGAACATCTAGTTTGAGGACATAAACTTTGGAAAGCTTTCGAGCGAAATCGATTCACCTTAAATATTTATTTCGTTCGATTTCCAGCCAATTCGCATGCAACTCAATACTTGCATTCTGTACCTGATCCCTGACACTTGCCCTATAGCAACAATCAAAGCGTCAAGTACCCAAACTGTGGAAAGCTGCCAAATGTTAAACGCGGTTTCGGGCGAAAAAGGCATCGTGCCTACCTACATACCAATATAAGTATAAGTACATACCTGAAAACAAATTCCTGCAAAACAGAATAGAAAATACTGAAGGAAAATTACCTGTAGGAAGCCACCATCACACTGAGTCGCATTTATTAATGTGCCGACTTTGAATTTCTTGAAGCGGATCCGCAGGACCCAGTCACGAGGCATGCCACGAAGACTTCGGAAACGGTACCAGCATGTCAATGCGCGGCCCTGATTCAGACTCGTCAGCTCAGGTGAGGCGATGTCCTCATATATATCCACCGTTTTATTGCAATGGTCCTTAAAAGTGTCAACGGATCCTTGTTATCCCGAACATGTTGTACACGATGTAGATACGGTTGGGGTTTTTTTTCGTGTTTGTTGGGATTCAGAAGTGACATTGCCGTCGGTATTAAGTTGAATGAGGACATAAAAGAAAAACAGAGAAAAATATTATTTTAGCTAGCTGTGCGGTTCAGTGTGTGTTTTTTTAAGGCTAGTTGATGCTTGTGAAATGAGGACGCAAATGGGATGGGTTGGATATTTGTTGGAGGTAAATGGATATTTTGTGAAAACTTCAGAAAATAAGGAAACACAGGAAATCTAAACAATGAATGGAAATATGTATTTATTTGATTTGCGCAAGATATTTGATTTTGCTTAGGAAAATATTTCGAAGTGTGCTTTAAATAAAATTAAATGTCCTTTTTTGGTGTTAGTATTTATTTAGTCAAGATATATGTACAATTAATCATTACATCAGGATGTATCATAATGAAAATATTTTTAAAAAAAATTTTTCTTCCGTGACCAAATTAATTGCCAGCTAAGAGCTTTAACATTATCGTCCGCTGGTATTCTTATGTGTAATAACGTCGATTCACGCCATTTTCTTTGCCAGCAATGTTTGCCGATCGACAGATTGACTGTATAGTCCGGGGAAATCTAACATGGTGCTTCGGAAAAATTAGGGGAAAGCTGAATTTTGGTGTGAACCTTGGTACTAGCGTGTTGAACAAAATGTCAAAAGTCCCCATCGATCCGAGCGCTGCGTCACTTTTTATACGGGGTCAAAGGTCACCAAAAGTGACCTTTCCAAAATATCTCAGCAACGGTTACGTCTTCAGAAAAACAATGTATGACGAATTTGTAGCTTAAAAAATTTCCAACAAAAAAGATTATATAACTTTTTCCTGTAACCATAACCGTTTTTGAGATATATTGATCTAAACATTTGTAACTAACAGCATCCTCTTTCTCACGGCATGTAAATATTATCCGATTTTGATTACGACTTGGCATGTTTGTGAGTTTGTTTTTCTATGTTTAAGAGGCGCATGAAAAAAACATGTAAATAAACTTAACTACCATGCTCCAGGGTAGATGGAAAAGCGTGCTCCGAAAAGTTTCCCCATCCCCCTTTGCCAGGAAATGGTATCCTTGAGCATCTATCCCAAATCTTCAGAAATGGGCTCGTTGCCTACTCTTTGCGCACTGTTAAACAAGATAGGATCACTTTTTATCCTGTAAATTGTCTATTATTGACATCGTGAGACTAGCCCTACACCCAAACCCTACCCCCACCCTACCCACCCCCGCAAACGAACCATCCCGAAATAGCCGGTTTTTTAGTTTTTTTTTCCATACCGTCTTATACCATGAACGATCAGGGCAAGGTCAAGTAATTTCAGGTGCAAATTGGTTTCGAGACGTGTCATGTCCCTTTGGCGCTATGTAGTCATCACAGAATTGGTAAAAAACTGATTATTAGGGGATAGTCTGCAGCGAGTTGAGCCCCTATAATGTCAAAAATGAGCGTTTACAGAATTATGCCATGTTTTTATATTGCTTTTTCATACTCCTAGCGCCATGATATGTTACAAAACCTATCTTCACCTGCAATGTTGTTGTCTTGTTCTGCTTCTACGTGGAAAATCCCATACCAATGATGCAGCAATACAGTTTATTTCCGAAAAGAGAGTAGCGAGCAGATGTCCCTACAAGTTTAATGGCAAAGGGGGGCGGGGGGTGGTGGTAACTTTTCGGAGCACCCATTTTCCACCTACCCTGGAGTATGGTAGATAAGTTTGTTTATTTGTTTTTTTTATGCGCCTCTTAAACATAAAAAAACAAACTCACAAACTTTCCAAGTCGTTGTCAAAATCGGATAATATTTACATGCCCTGAGAAAGAGGATGCTGTTAGTATCAAATGGTTAGATCAAAATATCTCAAAAACGGTTATGATTACAGGAAAAAGTTATGTAGTCTTTTTTGTTGGAAATTTTTTAAGCTACAAATTTGTCATAAATTGTTTTTCGAAAAACGTGACCGTTACTGAGATATTTAGGAAAGGTCACTTTTGGTGACCTTTGACCCCGTATAAAAAGTGACGCAGCACTCAGATCAATGGGGACTTTGGACATTTTGTTCAACACGCTAGTACCAAGGTTCACACCAAAATTCAGCTTTCCCCTAATTTTTCCGAAGTTTCGCCTTTTTTATGTAGGATTTCACTGGGCTATGTAGCCCTCGAATGAAACGTGCAGCCTATTACGATGCCAAATTCAATGTACATTGCATACAAGCTAAGTTCGCTTTATTTTATGTGTGGAAGAAACAATGCACATAACAGTGGTAACTAAGCTTGATAAAAGTCAGTCACCGAACCGAACTTTGATAAAGCGTTATCATTTAGCAATATCAGATTCATATTTATTTATTTATTTATTTGATTAAACAGGCGGATGTCCTTTAAAATATAGTTGCATGGTAGCTGACAAGTAGCAATAAAACTTAAACTTACTTAAATAAACGTAACTTGTGATCGCTGAGATGATATTTTAAATGCGTTCTGATTACATATTTATATGAAGAAAAGAAATATCAGAAGGGATGCCCGAAAATAAGCGTGAATTGTTAGTCATGCCTACCAAGCATAAATTCTCTTAAATCGATTTGATCCAAGTTAAATAAATCTAAATGAGAAGACATTAAATTTTCTATTGCCTTCAATCGTTCTATAGGTGTCTGTTTGGGATTCTAAATGAAAGCTCCTGTAAAATAGCTGGTGCATCAGTGATACCATTAACTATTTTAAATAAGAACACAGCATCAAAATAATTCCTGCGTACTGCTAGTGTATTCATATTTAATAGAGTCAATATGCTTGAGTAGTCAATGTTCTCACAAGGAATGCGAAGCTTGTAAGCTATACAACGTAGAAATGTTTGTTGAATTTTCTCAATTGCATGCGAATGAGTCGTATAGCAAGGATTCGAAACAACTGAGCAATACTCAAGTTTACTCCGAACAAAAGCAAAATACAACGATTTGAGTGCATGAATATTATCAAAATTACGTGTATTTCTAATAATAAAACCCAACATTCGACGCGCTTGCTGTGAAATATCATTTGTGTGATAAGTAAAATTTAAGGATGTATCAAACATGACTCTTAGGTCTCTAACAATATTAACTTGCAAAAGAGGCTCACTATTGATGGTATATGTTTGCTGAAACGTGGCTCTTGATCTATCGAAAACAATGTATTGACATTTGGCTAAATTGAGCTGCAAACAATTTTCTACACTATACGTGTAAAATTTATTCAAATTTGATTGAAGAGTCATTACATCATCCATAGAAGACACCGTTTTAAATATTTTGCAGTCATCTGCAAATAGTAGGAACTCAACATCTTGAAAGATCGTATGTATATCATTAATGAATAGCAGAAATAAAAGTGGGCCTAGGTGAGAGCCCTGCGGAACGCCTGATGTCGGGAAAATTTGACGAGAATAATGATTATTAGCATTTACTATTAAGGATCTATCTCTCATGTAACTGTTTAGCCAGCGTAGCATCGAAGCATGAAAACCGATATTACCTAGCTTAATTACAAGAAGATCAAAATTAATTTTGTCGAATGCTTTTGACAAACCAGTGTAAACTGAATGTACTTGTAGTGAAGCCATAAAGGATTTATAAATATAACTTTGATAGGAGATGAGATTAGTTGAAGTGGACTTTCTAGCGGAAAAACTATGCTGATTTTGTATAATGAGTGGTCGGACCAGTGGTGTAATAAAATCAGTGACAAGACTTTCAAAAATTTTTGGAATAGCAGATAATATGCAAATAGGACGATGATTTTTAATATCAGCTTTGTCGCCAGATTTGAAGATAGGTACGACGAAGCTAGATTTCCATCGCACTGGAAAAGAACCCGATGACAGAGATTTATTAAATAGATAAAGAAATGGGTGAGTTATAGTTTCAGCACAATTTATAAGGCAAATCGGAAGAATGTTGTCAGGGCCAGGGCTTTTTGTGAATATACCCTTGCAAAATTATCAGCAAACATGTTTGCTACATCATCTAAAATTGAGCTTCGAATTTTATTTAAATATATAGTATTTGGTAGTCCAAATTCAGCTTTGCAAGAGTTAATACGTCTCCAAAAGTACTTAATATTCTCCGTAACTTGAGACTCTAATCTATAAATATAGCGCCGGTAGTCAAATTTATTTTATTTTATTTTATTAATTCACCAAACAAGGTACAACATCTTATATAAAATAACAAAATAAAAATAAAATGGAAAAGTAAAGTGAAGTAAAAAGTAAAAACAAACAAGTTAAATAAGTAACAAACAAATGAAAAAAGTAACAAAAAGATTAATAAATAACAATCAATAAATAAAAACATTGACATATAGCTATGGCTTAAGGTTTAGGGGTATGGATGGCATGCAAAAGAGAGGATTTGAAGGATGATTTGGAAATCGTAGGGGAATATAAGTGACTTATGCTGTTGAATATTCTGCAGCATCTATTTATAGGCTCATTTGCTGCATATGTCGTCGAATGTGAATATTCTTTTAGGAAACGATTGGACCTGGTGTTCCTCACAGGGATATTTATCGAAATTTTACTATTCAGGAATTCTACATTAATAGTGCCTCTAATGACGTCGAATGTGAAGCAGGCCGATATCATTATTCTTCTGGAGGCTAGTGTCGATAGGTTTAAATGACCCAGTCGAAACTCATAAGGGGGTAAGCTATTAAAATCATAAGGGTTGTACAGTTCTCTCAAGGCGAAAAGTAGAAATTGTTTTTGTATTGACTCGAGTCTGTCACTGTAGGTTTCAAAAGCGGGATTCCAGCTAATGCAAGCGTATTCGAGAATAGGACGTACAAGTGAAGTGTATAAGGATCTTGTGACCCACAGACTACGGAATTCTTTGGCACGTCTTTTGATGAAACCTAGCTGTTTGTTCGCACGAGAAAGCATTTTATCAAAGTGTAAGGTGAAGCGGAGTTTTTCATCTAAGATAACACCGAGGTCAGCAATGTTATCAACTCGGGTTAGCATATTATTGCCGAGAAAGTACGTATTGTGTGTGACCGTGCATTTCCTGGAAAAACTAATAACTTGGCATTTGCTGATATTGAGAGAGAGCTTGTTTATATTGCACCACTGATCAAGTGTATTAAGCTTGGATTGGAGAAAGGGGGCATCCGATTTCGATTCAATAGTCTGATAAAGTTTGAGATCGTCTGCATAGAGTAAATGAGGTATGCCTGCTAGGACGTCAGATAAGTCAGAAATAAATATATTAAAAAGAAGTGGGCCAAGATGTCTACCTTGGGGTACACCAGAGGTAGCACTAACGTTTTTCGATAAAAATCCTTGAAATTTTACACATTGTGTGCGATCGCGAAGGTAGGAGGTCAGCCAGCTGAGTAAAGACCCGGCAATACCAAATTTCTGAAGCTTTAGAATCAAGGTAGAATGGTCAACTCTGTCAAACGCCTTACTGAAGTCAGTGTAGACTGCGTCAATTTGGTATCCTTTTTCCATTTTGCATAGAACGTCAGAGATTAGAATTGTCAAATTCGTGGTAGTTGAGCGACCTTTTCTAAAGCCATGTTGTTGCTCGTTCAAACGGGAATCAACAAGCGGAGAAAGTTTATCGTATACCACCTTTTCGAAAAGTTTCGGAATCGAAGACAAAATGGCAATGCCCCTATAATTTCGGATACAGCGTCGATCACCATTTTTGAATATGGGTGTGACATACGAAAGCTTCCAACAGAATGGGAAAATTCCCGACGAAAGTGATCTGTTAAAGAAAATATGCAAGGGATCTATAAGCTGCTCTACACACTTGCGCAAGAAGATCGGAGGAAGAAAATCGGGCCCAGGGCCTTTGTTGCAGTCGAGATCCAAAATAGCTTTACGTATTTCATCACGGGAAATTTCTAAATGGTTCACAAAAGCTGTTGAAGCTGAGTCAGCGGAAGAAAGATGTGAGTTTAATGGGTCTGGTGCATTGAAAATTTCTTGGAAACTATCAGCAAATAGGTCACATATCTCTTTAGGAGAGGAAGACGTTATATTATTAAGAAACATGGACGATGGATAGCCAGTAGTTTTTCGCTTCACATTAACAAAATCAAAGAATTTTTTCGGGTCGCGGACTATATTTTCGCCGGTTGTTCTAATGTAAGTGTCATAAGCCTCATGAGACTTTGCTAAAAATTGCTTAGCAACTTCATTATATTCTTCCTGAATAGCAGGAATAACATCGGTATTTTCTTTAATAAGCTTATAAAGTTTGTTCCTACGATTTCGCATATGCCTAAGGTCCCTATCAAGCCATGGCTCAGACAATTTATTCTTTTTTTTTATCTTTGGAACATATCTTTCAACGGCGTCAAATATTTTGTTGTAAAAAGAGGAAATGGCTGTCTCGAGATCTTGTGTTGAAAGAGTAGTCGACCAATCAGTAGTATCAAGAACATGTTTAATGCTTTCATAATCAGCATTACGGAAGTCAAATACAATTGAGTTATTGTAAGTTTTCAAGCAAGTGGAATCTGGAGTGGAAAGTTCGACTGACAGTGCTGTATGGTGTAAACTATTGCAAAAAAGATGCTCTGCGTCACTAGTTGGACTAACCACTACTTCGTCATAAGCATTTGTGAAAACAAGATCTAACCAATTACCATTTTGGTTAGGAGTTTGGGAAACCTGCTGCAAATCATTACCATAAAAGGCACTCGCAAGATTGAAATCGTTGGTGTCTACAAGGTTTACGGGGAGAAGGTAAGAGTCATTTTCATCCGGAACAAAGCAAAGATTCGGACGATTGAAGTCACCCAAAACTATTATTTTATCTTTTTCGCTAAGTGATGTTGCTAATGAAGATATTGTGTCACAAAAATTGCTGTAGATGGATTCGTCAGATCTAGGGGGGATGTAGACAACAGCGATGTAAATTGAGTTGTTATTAGTGGAGATCCGAACAATTATACATTGGAAGAAAACATTTGGAGTGGTATCTACAAGCTCACTTGAAAGTGTGTTGCTAACAGCAAGTAAGACACCACCTCCTCGCGACTGACCCGTAGAACAATAATCACGGTCGCTTCTGTAAATAGTCCAACTACTATCAAGAATCTCCTCATTCTTATGAGAGGCATTAAGCCAAGTTTCGGTGATGGCGAGTAAATTAAAATGGCACGATTTGGCGTCAAGGTATAATTTACTTAGTTTGCCTCTCATACCACCACAATTGTGGTAAAAAAGTTTGAGGCTTTTCTGAGATCGGTTAGGAAAAATGCCTAAAAGGGTTGCCTGATCTTCGAAGAGATTCAGATGTCATATTACTACCATTAGAAGAATAATTTATATTGCTCGTAGAAGGAGCTGCGGCGGCCTGACTGGAAACCTTGGAGGAGTGTTTATTAGCAGCGTTGGTACACCTGCTTGAGGGAGAAGATGCCGTGTTAACTGCTGGGGGTATCAGTGCATTACTATTATTATGAGTAAAAGCATTGGAACAGTCAGATAAGGAAGAATTATCTGTTGTCATTGAAAATTGAGACTGAGTACGTGATGAGCGAGTTTTATGGGTGGAAGGAAATTGGGTAAAGGTGTGACTAGGGATACAATTTTTTCTTACAATTTTTTGTTTTTTCTTATAGCTAGTTGACCTGAATTTTGCATTTAGATCTTAAATTAGAAAATAATTTTGCAATATTGTAACTTTCCAGTAGATTTATCGTTTAAATGAGCACTAATTTTTTTAATTCCGACGAAAACCAATGTGGAAATTTGTCATCATTTAAGCGAACACGTGGGACATAAATATTAATCAAATCATTAACTTTAGTATAGAAGCAAGAAGAAGTCATCTAATGAGTATAGAAGAAAGAAATCATCTAATGACATACAATTTAAAACTGACCAATCAGTGGTGCACAAAGCAGCATTTAAGTTAACATAGTCTGCGTTTTTCAAACTAAAGATACTTGATGATTCCTTGTTACTATTCGGCTGACTGAAAGAGGGTAATTCGTCATTAATTTCTAATGCTTGATGATACAAATCTATAGCTAATAAAGGAAATTTGCTTTGAATGACTTTAATAACATCTAAATTTGAGTAAACTAAATCAAGTATGTTATCACTAATATTTTTAACAACGTTGAACTGTGAAAAACTTAAAAAAAACTCTAGCGCACCTGAACCGCTAGAAACACTAATGTTCGAAGAGCAGTAGAAGAATCGTGCAGGTTTTGAGTGCATATTTCACCACATGAGCTGCTTATTACGGCCAAACTGTTTCAACCGCCACGTTTTACTTTGGTCTCAAGAATGCATTATAACTCATATGGTAGAAGGTTTCAGATATTACCACTGGCATGAATTTCAACGTTTATGAGAGCAAAACACGGGTTAAATATATTCGTTATCAGTTGCTTATTTCATAAAATTTTGAAAGCAGCATCTCATATAACATCAATCAAGAAAATGCTCAGTGCCTGCAGAACTGTAACTGAAGTTGGTGATTGGGGCTGCGATCCGGAAAATTTGCAGAACTTTGGGAATTGAAACATTGGTTATTTATTTTCATTGTAAATGTTTCCGGTGTGAATACTAACTGTTAGCATTTATTGATACACAAATAGCACTACCGACTCGTGCTGGCAACCTTTTGCCAGTATCAGAGCCAAGAATATATCACATCTGCTTCACGTTGTTATACTACATTCGAAGTCATAGGAGTATAAAGAAATTTAGGGTTACCTGCAGCGAGTTTTTTCATATTATCGAAAGCTTAATATTTAAGTCCAATGCATTCTGTAAGTTTCAATTGTATCTGATTATTGATTCATGAGTTCCCGTGAACAGAAGTTTTTGATGCTAAAAATATAGGTTAACTGGGAAAGGGTTACCGTTCTTGCCCGACATGAAATTTCCAAAGTTTTACTTTGAACATGTAGATAAAGCATAAGATTTGTATACAGATTAGTTTTATTGTAAGAAACGGGCATTTTTTAGGGTATTCGATGGTTTGAATGTTTTCACTTCCAAATTTTTATTTTTTCAAATTCAAGACACTAAAACTATCATAGCTGGCAGCTCCAACCGAATTTTTCAACCAAATTTCTATCAAACGTGGTTTGAAGTAAGTTCCAGCTACTGTGTGAATTTCGTCAAAATCGAACGATTCAATCAGAATTTATAGGGCTAAAAGCAGTTATCTTTTTTAGAGGGTTTTCAAGATGGCACCACTGGCACAGAATCGCCCGCATTTCAAAATCACTTCTATCAGACCTGATCCTATTTAAGACCAATACATTCGGCAAATTTCAATTAATTCTGCTTATCGGATCGTGAGTTTCCGTGAACAGAAGTTTTTGATGCTAAAAATATAGGTAAATTGGGCAAGGGTTACCAGGCGTGCCCGTTGTACCATATCCAATTTTTTTTTTGTCTATGTAAACAAAGCACAAGATTTACATACGAGTGGCTTTTTTTTTGAAGAAGCGGCATTTTTTCAAGAGAGACGATGATTTGGAGGTTTTCACTTTCAGTGCAGCCTAACTACAGAGTTGCCAGCACGCTCACAAATCTACAACTAAATAATGCCAATATGTCCTGAAAATTTCGTAATGATTAAATAGCTCTGTCAAAAGTGATCGCAATTGAAAAATTTTCAAGTTTCCCGTTCTCTTTTTAGGCACCCAGCGCACACATGGGGTTAAAACATTCCAAAACAATATCCGATTCACATGTAAAACACGTTCGAAATTTATTTCGGCAACTTTATTTTTGCAAAAATTATTTGTGGACGGAATAATAGGTATATTAAAAATATCACTAAAATGGCCGCCGGCGCCAAAGGGTTAAAAACTATTAACTTTTTGTGAGATCTGGCACTATTCTGCATATGCAACAATGTGTCCTGAAAATTTCAGTTCAATCGGATGGCGCGTTCCTCAGATTTTTTCACTGAAATTTTTTGATGTTATATATATATATATATATATATATATATATATATATATATATATATATATATATATATATATATATATATATATATATATATATATATATATATATATATATATATATATATATATATATATATATATATATATATATATATATATATATATAGAAATATGAATTTTTGGCCAGAGTCATTTTAACACTAATGTTCTACTTCGAACATTAGTAAAAAGAAAATGAGTTGATAATCTCAGTACTTTTAGCATTAGAGCTGTTGACCGACCAAGATCGAACATTCCATTCCACATCACGGAGATTATAGTCGCCGGTAAAGATTATATTAGCAGCGGGAAAATTACTGGAACAGTTTGCAATATCCTCTACATGCTTCTGATAGCACTCAGCAGTTGCATCAGGTGGCAAGTAAACAGTTGATACGAGTGTGCAGGCAGGTTTAGTTTTGATACAAACAATCAGCTGCTCCAAGTCGTTATGCTGACATTTAACTAAGATGAGTGCGCCACCACCCTTTTGCTTACTAGATAAGATAATTCTCGATCGCGTCGATATATTGTAAATTTATCCAGTCCCAGCTCAGAAGAATAATAATAAGGCTTGAACCATGTTTCAGTCAAGATTATAACACCATATGTTGTCGTGGCTAATTCAAGTCTTAGTTCCTTAAGTTTTGAGCAGATTCCGCGTGTGTTTTGGTAATATACTGAATGATTTAGTTTTGTTGTGGTACAAACGTATACAATGCGAGGAAAGCCATTTACATATTTAATAGTGGCCTCCGGATTACTTTTAATGAGTTCTTGTAGCTGAGATCTCAACGAACTTAAATGTTCACGTTGACGAAGGGTGAAATCAGATAAAATATTCAAATTTGACGAGCTTAGGTAATTTCTCACATGAAGGTCTTTCTTTTTTCTAATGATGTCAAGTGCAATGTTGGAGCTCATAGTAATTATCTTGACTGGCCGTATTTTATTCGAATCAAACTTACCGATTCTCACCAATTTAAAATCATTTAATTTAAGTTTTTGAGGTGAAATCACATTGTTTATTATGCAATATGAATTGAAATTTTCCTCTTTTCCGCAATTTTCCACCAACACTATCATGTGACGACACGATGCATCCGCCTTAACACAAACTTCTCGCAAATTCATCGTTTCCCAAAATATGCCGCCGTTCAATTAATTAAATAGATTATCACATTCATAATGTAGCTTAATCCACGTCATCAAGTCAGTAATCATCTTATTCGACCCGTGAAAGCTTCGTAAAATTTCTTCATTCGACGCTGCAATTTCGCTATCCGAGCTAATCCTTGTCTGACGCGAAATCTTTTCGAAGAAAAGCGAAAACCTTTTAACTTATCCGAACGTTTCTCAAAAGGTTTCGCATTTAAAAGCATCCCGGCCCAGACCAGCCCCCCTCCCTTCATGATATACAGCTGCTCAAATGCTCAATCTAGCCGCAAAACCAATGAGTGCCTTTGATGGCTGCTGTGTTGTTCGTGAAATGATTGAAAAACTGAAAAGTCCCCGAAAATGAAAAAAGAATACATAAGCAGTAATCCTATTACAAGGATCGAAACTGAATTGAAGCTGTTTTCTCGGAATTTCGAAATAAAAAGAAGGAGTCTGGACGTCGACCACAATGACATTTTGAAATATTCGCAACTGAATCCGGTCGAGGAAGCAATCTTCATTTGTAATGAGTTTTTTTTTCTTTTCGTTTTTAAAAAGGAAACTGACGTAAGCAGAAAAGTTGCTTTGTAAGAAATCGGATTTGCTTTGAAAACTGGACAATGGAGAGGCAAAAGAAACTAGGTAGCCGGAATATATTGCACAGGTGTCCGTCTACTTTCATCGAAATTCAGATTCAAAAGCTAGGTTATAAATCATTTCTGAATGCTAATTTGAGGAATATTTAGAACAAGGATTTTTGGTGAAGGAGGTTTAGCTTTCAATGCTTTATTCCATCGAAATTGAACATATCGTCGCTGTGAAATCAAACCGGCATATCTGCAAAATACACATTTTTCACTAGAGCGCTTTAAAGTTTTCGCATGTGGGCTGTTTCCACGTGAATGCAAAGCGGCAAAACACCATTAGACGGGTTTTATTCAACTTTACGATATGCCGGTGCGACATAAAAATAGAGGGGAAAATAAGGAATTTTTTGATACCAAAAACTCAAAAACGCAATTTTCGCAGATATGCCGGTTTGATTTCACAGCGACGATATTCAAGTTGAAAAAAAATCACACATCGACAGAACTAGTAGTATTTTATTCTTCTTTTGATGCAATAATTTATTCATTTTTTGAAATGAAATATCAACTGAAATATCAACATTAATATTACTTAACATGAGTTTGCATTCGTTTACAATAAACTAACACTAGCACATAGTAAACTACAATACACTTATACTTTAGTTTAGTACTGTTAAGTAGAATACAAAAGTTAGTAATAAAGCAACCTTAAACTTGTTAGAACCGGCGTTTTATTATCCAAAAGTTTATGAGCCCAGGATACCCGAAACAATAAAGTGAAAATGAAAAATCGGTATTATAATAATCTTTCTAATAAACGTTAAATATCGGCGAACAAAATGTCGTCTGGGGTGGTGAATATCGATAAGCTCACGGAATCCAACTACGAAAGCTGGAAATTGCAAATGGAAAGTGTCTTGGTGTGTAGTGACTTGTGGGACTCTGTGTCCGGGTATATTCTGTGTCCTAAAGAAGAAGATGCAAAAATCAATTTATGGGAAAAGAAAAACAAAAAAGCATTAGCACATAGAAGACTTAGTCTCTCAACAGCCCAGTTAATGCACATCAAGTACAGTTAAACTGCTAAAGAAGCCTGGGATGTACTCAAAAGCATGTACGAAAGGAATACACCAGCGCAAAAGGTATCATTATATAAATCATTGATACAACTACGGTTTGAAGATGGTGACAGTATGCAAAATTATTTGCATGATTTTTCCCAATTTATCGATAAAATGTATGAACTGGAAATTAGAATCGACGAAGAAATTCTAACTACTATGCTATTGTGCTCACTACCACAACAATAAGAAAATTTTGTAATAGCAATAGAAACGAGAGATTCATTACCATCACGTATAGAGCTCTAACTAAAGTTGATTGAAGAAGAAGAAGAAAAAAAGAAACAGTTTGAATTAAAACCAGAAAATAGTGAAGCTGTATTGTGTTCGCACAATATTCGTACTCGTACCAAACCAGTCACAGCTTTTGGTAGCAAGCCAAATACAAATAAGAAAAATAGAACTTGCTTCATTTGCAAGAAGAAGGGACATAATGCAAATGAGTGCCGATACAAGAAATAAAGTCTAGCGCATCAGAACCGCTAGAAAACTGATTTTCGAAGAAATTATCTTTGAGTGACTTAAAAATGTGTGAAGACGTAAAACACTTAATCAACCTATCAATTGAATTTCGTTTTCATCCAAGAGTATCATCGAAAGTTTCAGCGGTCAAACTATGTCTGGGATTGCCATCCGAAAAATTTCCAAAACTCGGAAAATTTATATATCGGTTGCTTATTTTATTGTAAATGCTTTGCTTATGCATACAAAATGGAAGTATCAGTTGGTGCAATATTTACGAAATTGTCTGGTGCTGGCAATCATGTGTTAGCACCATAGCTGCTTCACGTTGTGTTCAACCCACCCTGTGAATTTCATTTCGATTGAATGACTGCGCTGGAAGTTATTGGAGTGAATAAAATTTGAGGGTTACCACCCTCAAAACTTTTTAGATTTTCGAAATCTAAATATTTGTTGTTTTTTTTGCAGGATCATTCCCATTTGGAAATTTAATGACAACATCGCTCGAAAAAGAAATGTTAATAAATTACGAAATTCATCATAGCTGGCAGCCCTTTCATGATTTTTCAACGAAATTCCTACAAAATTAGAAATGTAACAAGGCCCACTTATCAAATTAGTTTTGTTTTGATTTCGTAACTGCATCGGAAGTTATAGGGGAAAAAAAACCTTTATTTTCCTGAGCAAATTTTCAAAATTTAGGAGACAAAAATTGTCTTAGCTGGCAACCCTATGCTAATTTTTCAACCAAATTTCTATGTAATCTATTTTAGAGTAGGATTCACCTACTGCGTGAATTTCGTCAAAATCTGGTGGCTAAATCGGTGATTTTTCAAAATGGCACCACTGCCACAGTGTTGCCCTATTTCCAAATCATTTCAATCAGACCTGGTCCTAGCTAATACCAACTTGCTCTATAAATTTCATGTTGATCGCAATTTGAATTTGACGTGGTGGACAAAGGTCAACATTTGTCAATAACTAGAATTTATTTCCAAAAATCAAAAATTTTTCAGGAGGGTCGATGATTTGAAGGATTTTTTCTCAGGAGCCTGCTGTAGCTACAGGGTTATCTGCATAGTCTTGAAAATCCATGTGTGTTAAGTCCTAGTCTATATAAAAACGCTCTGCGAATTTCACGATGATCCATTGTTTTCGTTTGTAGTTATGACAAATCAAAATTTGAAAAAAAACTCCTTGCCTACTTTTAGGCACTCAAAGCCCACACAAGGCTGAAAATTTCCAATTTTTTTATCATAAGCGAACATAAAACATAAAAAATTTTCATGTCCAATATTTACTTTTAGCGAAAATGTCCTCTACATAGAAATATCAGGGTACCTGGCAATTCACTAAAATGTACGCCGCAGCCAAAGGGTTAAAAGGGTTTACCAGCTATGGTAATTTTGGTGTCTTGGGTTTTGAAAATTTTCTCAGAGAGAAAAAGGTTTTTAGCCCATAGCTTCCAGTACAGTCATGAAATCAAAACTTACTGCAGGCAATATTCAGGAAGAATCTGGTTGAAAGACTATGATAGAGTTGCCAGCTATTGTTGGTTTTGCATTTATTTGTCATATCTTTATTAAGCGATTTTATCGTAAAATGTTCAAATGGTAGTGGTCTTGTAGAGACAATCAACAACAAAAAATTTGAACTTTTTGATATTTGAAATTATTTGCGATTTAAATATATAATGAAAGTATCTGCTGGTGATATAATAACGAAAATGTATGGTGCTAGCAACCCTGTGTTAGCCGCATAACCAAAAATATACCAAATCTGCTTTACGCTAAGTTATTTCGTGAATTTCATTTCGATTGAATGATTGCGTTACCACTCGCAATTTAGGGTTACCACTCGCAATTTTTTTTCTCAAAACTTCGAAACCTCAATATTTGCTATTTACTGTCATTCCAGGATCATATTTCTAAATTCAATAACAAAATCGCTTAATAAAGATATGCCAAAAAAAACTACAAAAATTACCACAGCTGGCAGCCGTTTCACAATTTTCCTACGAAATTCCTACGGATTTTTGCTTACAATAAGGTCCATTTACTGCATGAATTTCGTTTTGATTCCATGACTGCATCGGAAGTTATAGGGAAAAAGCTTCTTTTTAATGAGTAAACTTATAAGATTTAGGTGAACAAAATTACCATAATTGGCAACTCTATTCTAATTTTTCAACCAAATTTCTACCAAATGTGGCTTGGAGCGAGATTCAGGTACCGTGTTAATTTTGATTGGATCGCAAGTTAAAGACCAAAAAGCAGTATTTTCTTAGTGATTTTTAAGATGGTGCCACTGTCACAGGGTTACCCGCATTTTTACATCGCTTTTGTCAGACTTGGTCGTAGTTAATACCAACATGTGCTGCGAATTGCATAATGATCTGATTTTTCAATCGTCAGTTCTAGTGAACAGAGGTTTCGAATACTGAAAATAGAGGTAATTTAGTGATGGGTTGCCATTCTTCTACAAATTTCATTATGATTCAACGCTTCTGTCAAAAGTTATGACAAATCAAATTTTGAAAACAATTCCTTGCCTACTTTTCGGCACTCAGCGCCTACATTGTGCTCATGATTTCTAAGTTTATATCATAGAAAAGCACAAAACATAATTAATTTTAATTTCCAATACTTATTTCTAACACAAATCTACTATGCATAGAAATATAGGGGTATCTGAAAATTCACTAAAATGTCCGCTGCCGCCAAAGTGTTAAAGATAGTCTAATTATACTCCAGATATATCTGTCATCTGAAAATTTCAGCTCAATCGGACCGGCTACTCCAGATATTATCTCCCTTTATATTTTTGCTGATATATATATATATATATATATATATATATATATATATATATATATATATATATATATTAAGAAATATGAATTTTCGGCGAAACGATTTAAATACTAATTTTCTTCGAAAATCAGTTAAAATTACCGATACTTACGGGGATTTTATGAAACTAAACAAGTGTCATAGGTGGTTTGAAAAATTTTGAAAATGAAATATAATTTTCAAAGATGTCGCACAAAAAGTGCGACCCCAAATATTAGATGACGATATCCTAAGTCATTCATGGACTTACAACCTCGTCAAACAATTGAGGAACTGGAGGTGAGAAGTGGATGACATACAATAATTATGTACGGAAAAACTGTTTTTCTTCCCGAAAAGTATCTGTAATAAAACAAAAGCTCATAAAAACTATCTGTTTTGTCCAGTAAAAAAAGGATATTATGAGGCCTCGCGCAGCAAAAATAACTCAAGAAAAAACAAGGGAGCTTGGTTTGGATTTTTTAATTTATCCACGATATTTACCGGATCTCGCTACCTTTTCACATCAATAATGCATTCAACAAGAGAAGAAGGATGGAAGTCATTAGAGGGTGTCCCTCGACACCACATGTAGATAGCGACTAAAACACCACCATCTTTTTTTTATATCAGTCTTACTCGTTTGTGTGATGAAAAAATCACATTTACACTGTGCGATAAGAAAAGTAATTTTCTGCAACGGACAATCAAACAGTCTTTTAAATATACATATCTGTCACACCTCCCATTTCTGCATTCACTTTTTACAGAAAATTCAATACTCTTCCTCTCCGATACACTTTGCTCTCAATGACTCGATTAAAAATCCAAAAGTAAAGGCTAAAAGGATGCCTTAGTCTACAAGCTTTCCAGATGTTTAATTGACTTTGACGTTGCCCTGAGCTATGTATCGTCGCACGTGAAACAGATTTGAGTCCAACCAATACCAAACAAAAATAAAATTCGTTGAACCCCTCCATTCAGGCTTTCGAGCTCTTAAAGCACGTAGAATTACCGTTGAATTTTCAACATATCGCATACGAAGATTGGCACTTGTGCACGCATTTGACTATAACCGTACCATATTTGTGAGCATTACATTGTAGCGTCGATGCTCGACTGATTCCTGGAGATCTTCTGCACAGGATTGCCGTCATCAAGGTGCATTGTATGAAGCCAATGGCTCATGGCGTTTCAGGCTTTCAGCACGAAGTTAATCTCTTCAGACACGTCGAGTGTTGATGCACTTAGAGCAGCTTATCACCCATGAAGGAGCCTCAAGCTTAGTTGAGTTTCAGCTACTGTTCCTGTTCGCTCACTAGCAGCCGTGACAGGGACATCTCTTCACTTGTATTCATACCATCTTGAGATTCTTTTGACTCAAGTGTTAAAATTCTTGTGACAAATATTTCTTAAGCACTTATCGATGAACACGTGTTAAGATGTACTTTGCGTCGCACAGTGGCCGATTTTCCGGAAAAGCTGGCCAAAATTGGAAATTTTTTTTTTTTAAATTGTCAAGTAGCACATGGTAAAGTGTGCCATGGTGCACTTCTCTGTATAGCTGCGGCAGCTAAATGAGCTTTCATGTGTACTTTCCGATTTAGAGCAGGTTGAACAGACATGTTTCGGGGACACGCCTGTCAGTTGTCTCGAGTCTATAATTTTGCGTAGTTAATAAAGTGTCGGTGCAGTGTTCCAGAGTGATTTTTCTCTACCTAGTCCAATGGAAGGTGTTGTATTGAAGGTGTTTATAACATATTATGTGAATCGTCTGCTTTGAATGAAAGAAATGCCTGTAAATATGCACGACCGGATTTTTAGTCAACATTTTACCTATACCCACGTTGAAAGTTATGAGATTAATGGAGATTAGTGGTCTGCCAACGTTTTTTATAATGATTACAGTATAATTTATTGATATTTTGCAAGATCCCGTGCCACGAGGCACCACTGCATTTTTGGTGTCTGTTTTATTGCGCGGTGCGTTTGTGGCCCT
Organism: Nemotelus pantherinus; assembly: GCA_963978885.1. Classification (NCBI taxonomy): domain Eukaryota; kingdom Metazoa; phylum Arthropoda; class Insecta; order Diptera; family Stratiomyidae; genus Nemotelus; species Nemotelus pantherinus. The sequence continues at coordinate 196,170,726 of OZ022263.1, read as the reverse complement.
GCAGTGCGTGCTGAGAGTAAGTTGCAGTAAAATCAAGTTTTTGGTTCATTGGGGACTCCCTGGCGAATACGCAGGAAGTCCCTGAGGAATATGACTTTTTGATATGATTGTATAGCATATAAGGGGCTATACGAGCAGTGACGTAATGTGCTTTTCAGGGGCCCATGGATTTTTTTTTAAATTTTCCAATCTCTAATTTTGCTTAGTATTTCAATTTTTTTTTGTAAACGATTTTAATTATTCCAGAGACCATCAGTGTTGTACAATGTAGTCACCGTGAAATTTTTGATGCATTGTATAAACAGTTGCCTTTGGATCTGGGTGACAAAATAAAGATTCTAGAACAACATCTATTCAAAGATAAAAGGGGATCTTTTACGTTCGGTACAAGCGAGAAAAACGCATTGATGGAATTTATCAACAACTTGAAAATAAAATGGATTAACAGCAAAAGAACGCATGAAAGTTTTGTGACAAAAAACCCAGAGTGGTTGAATGGCACTATAGCCTTCAAAGTGTGTTTAATGAAGACGGAATTATTCATAAACTCATGCTATGTTTAATAAAACGAACTTTTAATTTTTTTAAACCGAAAAAAATAGCACACTATCATCACAGGCTCCTATTGAGATTTCGAGCGCAGAGTTGATATCAGATAACTCTGACGCAAGCTCATACGCAGATGATGATTCTGCATCTGATAGTGATTAAGATTAGGATGTTATAATTTTTAATAGCGTTATAACTCGTTAAGGGTTAATTGATTCATTATAATTATAATGACTGACTGCAATAATATTATTTTGTACAATAAAATTCATTAAATGACTTATATATCTCCTTTTTTCTTCTGCGCCTTCCACCGATCTTGCAAATAAATTAAGCTTCAATTGGACGGCCTCTTTTATATTATAGGCATGTTAAACAATAATTTTGTAATTTTCTTTTTATATTTACTGAAAATATAATTTTTTTTTTATAATCAACCGAAAAAACCACGTACTTGATATTTGGCTTTAATTGAAAAACGTAAATTCAATATTCACAGTACAAGTCCGCCATTTTTTATCCGCCATTTTGAATTTTGAAAAAACAACATCATATTCGAATTGAGCAACTAAAAAACTACAGTTCTGGAAGTTTTTCTGTGATCGGATAACTTTTCGGATTTTGGCCAGCTTTTCCGGAAAATCGGCCACTGTGCGTCGTGGTGTTTTATATGGAAGCAGTTGGATGTGAATGATTTGTTTTTTCTTCTTATTAACAAACAAAAGTTGGCAGGATTCGGCACAATAAGCTGATAATTGAAGTCAGACGGAAACTCATTTGGATGTTCTTTGTGAAAAAAAATAATCAAAACAATGGAAAAGATGTTTAAAATGATTTTCACTTCATTACATTTATAAAATTGCTTTATGGACTACAAACCAAATTTATGTGAAATATGTGTTCGTTACGATCGTCAACAGAAATAATGGAATTTGCATTACATTAATTACGATAAATAGTTCTCTGCAGAATGGGAAAATACCTGCTTAGAAAATATCTAGAGCTTTTCAGTGGACACACATACATGAAGCACATTTACGCAAACATTTATCCATAAAACTAATTCCTTGTTTAGGATGAATTTGCAACATGTCTCACAAAATGGTAATGATGAGATGCTTTCCATCATTTGGTCCATCAATATACCAATTAGATTGAATACCTCAATGTTTAGCACGACGGTTTATCTATGAAATCCCTTTCAACTAATTGCAAAATTAATTAGAAGTGCTCTGAATTCGCACTATGCGTATATAGCTTTTATAGCCTTGCACTGGACTGGACACCGGCTACTTCGAACTGATGGAGGGATCCCCAAACATTCAAATAAATCCTCATACTCAGCTACCTTATTAAATTCAACTGATTCACCACTCATACCAATAACCAATCGATTTTAGTTTGCAGCACATGAATCCATCATCTAATACAGGACCTTTTGTTGATATTTCGAAATTGATGTTGAAGGCATATCGTTTCTATTAAATGGAAATCCATTTCAGGCAAATTAATGTTCCAATCATACCTAAGTATGTGCCTTTCAGTGACCAGTCAGCAATTCCTCAATCGCAGCTTCCATCCCGCAAATACCCAATAAAGCCTACAGCCTAGAAACACTCAACAACACAAACTATACGCATATAATCAGATATGTATGTTCTCACTCGAGTACAAGCTAAAAGATAAGAAAATTCGCCATAACAGTCTTATAAGTCACAAATAGGATCTAAAGTAAATGATATGATTTGAAGAAATGCGATTTCAAATAGTACTCGCTCGAGTGCTTCGGCCCAATCCTTAGAGAGACTATATGCTGAAAACGAGATTTCATGCTGGGACGACCAAGAGGAGTGTTGCTTTCTCATATAATCCCTTCTCAGAAACACATAAGAACATACATACATATGTAACGTACTTAACGTGCAAACTGAAGTAGAGTAATATCGGGTGTCATGGGGATATTCATGTTATCTGCGAAAAAAATAAGAGATATCAACTTAGCTTTTCGATTCAGTGAGCGTATGTGATTTTGGAGCACGTAGTACATACTAGAGAAATTATTCGTTCAAATTTTCAGGATTCTTTTTGTAAATTTTCACAAATGACTGACATTTTATCGAAATTTCATGAAAACTTCAGTTTTTATTGCCAAAATTGAGTTACAGGGGAATCAAAACAATCGGGGTCGAAGAGCAGAACAAACATACACGCTTGTATCTATTATTTTTTTGGTTCATTGTCAAATCCGCCCAGCGACAAGCTTAAATAAATTGTAAATTTATTGAATGGAATTAAATTGATTGTTATTGGAATGGAAGTTTTAATTTTAGGAATAGATACTGAAATCATCATAGATCCTTGAAAATTAATATAAACTATAATTCCATTTCAAGATGCATTCACCCTTTGTTTCAAAACGAGAGAAAACTGCTCGATAATAATTTCCCACTGATCTTGAATCTTTAAGACTTATTTTTAGTCGCTACCATGAAGAAATTGGAATGTCTCCAGATCAGATCAAAGGCAATCTTCTGACTTATCGCTCCTTTGTCAATTCTCTCTGCTCAATATTTCTCTGCTACAAAAATCACACGACGACCAGAAGAAATATTAATCCTAACAACAAAGTTGCTTCTGTTCGCCCAAGATTTCTCTTCCACAATTGCGGTGGTATAAAAAGCAAATCAAACAAACTTTTTCTTGACGCTAAATCTTGCCATTTTAATATACTAACGATCACTGGAACGTGGTTTAACGACTCACATATAAACGAGGAAATTCTTGACAGTAATTGGACGATCTATACAACCGATCGCGACCACATTTACACTGCAGTGTCAAGAGAAGGCGGTGTTCTTATTGCAATTCACAATATCCTTTCAAGTGAACTCGTCGTGACCAGATCTTATAAACTTTTTGAACACAAATTCATCAGAGTCTTATTCGAGAAGCTTTACCTCTACATTAGAATCGTTTTAATCCTACCTCAATCTGATGAAACTACTTACAAGGACGTATGTGACTTGATATCTTCCGTAAGAGTTTCCTTACACGAAGATGACAAAATAATTGTTCTGGGGGCTTCAATCGTCCGAAAATCAGCTTCGTTCTCAACGAAAATGATGACCGTCTCCTTCCAATCAACCTTTTTGACTCCATTGACTTTAAACTTATAAGGCTAGGATTTACAGCAAATAATCCCTGTCTCTAACCAAAATGACAATTGATTAGATCTTATATTTACGAACTGTTAGGATGAAGTGGTGGTTAGCCCAACTATTGACGCCGAGAATCTTTTCTTAAACACTCTCCATCACCCCGCTTTTACAGTTGAGCTTTCAGCTACAAATAAATCTTTCATCCAATCGTACAAAAATGCTATTGTATATGATTTTCAAAATGCTGACTACTTAAGCATTAGAAACTATTTGGACACAGCAGACTGGACAATTGCTCTTTCCCCATTAGATTTCAAAAAAATCTTCAATGCCATTCACAAATTCGTGCCGAAGTTGAAGAAAAAAAGGAAAGTCTCAGAGCCTTGGCTCGTCAATAATTTAAGGCGTCTCAGAAAGCAAAGAAATAAATTAGACAAAGCAATTAAAAATGAAAGCTTGCTTAATGATGGTCTAATGAGATTATTCGATCAGCTATTCAAAGAATTTTCTATCAAATCTCGCGAAGCGTATGAGTTCTATGTTACTTCAATGGGGGAAAAATCAATAGTGATCCTAGGAAGTTTTATGATTTCGTTAACTTGAAATGTAAAACAACCGGCTTTCCTTGTTCGATTTCCCGAGGTAACATGGTTTTTTCCTGCTCACAAGCCATTTGTAACTTTTTACCTGACGATTTTCAAAATACTGTTTGCTCGCCAAATACCTCCACTACAATTATGTCTGCGAAAATCACCGCAAGACCTCTTATCGACGGGTTTGTCCTTACACAAGAGGCTATTTTTGAAGCTATTTATGAACTTAAGATTGGCAAAGGACCAGGCCCTGACTTGGTTCCTCTTCTCTTTATCGTACAATTAGCAGACCAATTGATCACACCTTTGCACATGATTTTCAATAAATCCCTGTCCTTATGTGTGTTTACATCTTTCTGGAAATTTTCATACCTAACGTCTATTTTCAAAAGTGGTGATCAACGATCAGTCGATAGCTATCGAAGGATCGCTATTCTATCTGCTATCCCAAAACTCTTTGAGAAGTAAGTTTGTGAAAACTTACTCGTATAATCGACCCTCGTCTAAATGAGCAACAACGTGGATTTCGTAAGGGTAGATCGACTTTCACCAATGTCATTATCCTAGTTTCTGATGTGCTTTGTGAAATAGAAAAATGAAGCCAAATTGACGCGGTCTATACGGACTTTAGTAAGGCTTTCGACCGGGTTGACCATCAAACTCAAGTATACAAGCTTCGATACTTTGGGATATCAGGGTCTCTTCTTAATTGGCTCCAGTCTTATCTTCGCGATCGAACTCAGCTTGTTAAATTCCAAGACCACTTATTTAAAAGAGTTTTCGCATCTTCTGGAGTACCGCAAGTTATCTAGGTCCCCTGCTTTTTTCTGATCTTTCTGAGACACTGCTAGGTATACCCCATCTCTTTTATGCGGACGACATAAAAATCGACCACAGCGTACACACGCAATCTGACGCAACTTTTCTACAATCTAAGCTTCAATCTCTCGAACAGTGGTGCAATGAGAATAATGTAAATCTTAACATTAACAAATTTTATGTAATAAGTTTTTCCCGTAAGAATACAATGAAAATGTATTCTTACTGCCTTAACAACACCGAATTGAATAGGGTTGATCATATTAAAGATATCGGGGTAGAATAGGACAACAAGTTGCACTTCAACCTCCACTATGACAAGATCCTTGCCAGGGCTAATAAACAGCTCGAATTCATTAAGAGACGAGCTAAAGAATTCAAGAATATATAGGTTACCAAGTCATTCTATGTCACTCTGGTGCGACCTCTATTGGAATATGCCAACATAATATGGAACCCAGTTTTTGAGCTACATAGTGATACAGTGAAATCTATTTAGAAACAGTTTTTACTTTTCGCTTTGAGAGACTTCTATGATCCAAAAAACTTCCAACATCTACCATCTTGCAAAACCAGACTGAGCCTTCTTAACTTAATGTCTTTCTCTTCTAGAAGAATACTGTTAAGCGCTTGCCTAACTTTTGATATCATAAGTGGCGCAGTCAATGTTGAAGTTCTCTCCAACAAAATCAGTTTCAATGACCAAGCAAGACGCACTAGGTATGCAACTCTGCTCAAGGAGTACAATCACCACACTACCTATGCATATAACTAGCCCATAAATAGGTGTTGTAGGATATTCAACTCTATAAGCAGCAACTACGCTTCGGGGATCTCTAAATACACCCTCAAAACAAACTTATCAAAGGCCCTATCAACATACTAATCCCACTTAATTTTCCATTATAATAAAGTAAAGCAACTACAACAAAAGTTGTGATGTATTTTGTTTTTTTTTTTTTAATGTGTTTGAGAAAATATGTATTTTGTGTGTGATGCCTGGTTTGGTAAATAAATGCAACAAAATAAAATAATCCAGCAGATGTAAGAAAGATTGAGCTTTTTTATTTCAAAATATATTTTACCTATACCAGTCACATCTCTAAGCGATATGAAAATTTCGTGGAAAATCGACTTATCTTTTAGCGTGTATCAATTTCGACACCTGACAAAAAAAAATCGCAAAAACAATATCTAGTAATGTATTCTGTAAGTCAGTAGTTTTCTTTGCGAAAGGGAAAAAATATTGCTTCTTTCCTACGGAGTAGATTATGTATGATCTAACTAAAACCATTGTTGGGTCTAGGGGTTGAAACTGGTAGAGAGCTTTATTCAATCAATGTGAATACGAGTGTGGAATGATTAGTTCCACGACTCACTTTACCCCTGATTAATTCAGAAACCTTCTAGGGGAGCTCAAAGCTCAATGCGCGATTTGTCGTCCGAACCTAGATTCGAACCAGGGACCACACGCACAAGTAGCCAGTGCTCTGGACACGAGGCTGCTCAGGCTCCCAGCCAAAGAGTAGCATTTCGACATCGGTCAAGGGAGGCCGGAATATCTAAGCCACTACATTTAAGATTTTTTAGTCAGCCATAAGTCTACAAGTCTATAACACTTATCAGCCATAATTTAATGCAAGAATGTACTTGGCTGTTCGAGAAGCCCGAAGTCTAATACATTGATTAGTATTATGGCCAAATTCAAGAAGTTAACCTAACGTGCACAGAAGATAGACCACGCTCGGGTAGGCCATCAGAGATGACTACACCCGAAAACAATCCAAGAATTTCTACTGTTTGGCAATCGAAAATTAATAATATCATCAATATCATGATTTGAACATGCGATAGCTGTCGGGAATTCACTTTGACATTAATCGCCGTACAAAAGCATGCCCCCAGTTTGTCCAATTTACTTATTTTGCTGCGCAATTATGGCATTCCTAGGAGATTTTTCAAGTGAAGAGCATAATCGTTTCCCAATGTGCAAGGTAAAGAAAACGTGGGTAGTATAATTGGTATAAGTCAATTACGAATTGTACTCAAAGAGGAGAACAGGGATAATGATCCAGAATGGTTTGAATAGCTCTCAAAGTGGAATTTGCTGGATTTTTTCGGTATACTATGAAGTTTGTAAAATTTTGCTACTATTCTTGAAATGTTATATCTTTTTAGTTTTATCACTGAGTTTCATGTAAATAAAAAAGTGTGTTTGGCAAAACAATACATTAAAAGCGAGATATAAAATTCCAAGAGACCTTAAGCTGCAATTTCACCATTTCGAACGACATTTTTAGACTCCTTAATTACCGTAACCGTTTGTTTGAACATTCAAGATGAAAGTTTAACCTGAATTCAAAATGCGAGATATTCCCAAAGTAGTTTTATGGCTTTGACCGCTAAATGAATTAGAAAATGATAGGCGTGTTTTTTTGCTCCTCTGTCCAGCAGAGAACAGAATAGACGCATTGGAAACAACAACACTCCTGTACCAGTGAATTCACTAGTACAGAAATTCTATTCCTCATTTGTAGTTCACGTGCTGAACTATAGAATATGCTGATAGAAAACAGAAAAGCTCATGCGAAGTTGTCTTTTTTTTCTGTGAGGTGGCTTTGGTTTTTCCAAGGTTATGTTGAAAGTTTTAGTAGTTAGAAAATTAGAAAAAGCTCTCAGAATGTGTAGAAAGTTAAAAGGGGTAATTTTCTGTTAGTTCTTTTTCTATGTTCTATCGATTGTGGTAGTTTATACTCGTTATTTTCTCCCTTTATTTTCAGCTATTTTGTGCTCCCACAGCGAATACGACAACCTATGTCAGTCGTAGCGAATGCACTGCTGTTTTATACTAGGCGTGTTTTTTTGCTCCGATACAGAACAGAATATAACTATGCCGCAAAACAACGATCTAGTATAAAACAGCAGTGCATTCGCTAAGAGTTACATTGGTTACTGTATTTGCTGTGGTAGCACACAACAACTGAATATAATGGGGGGAAATAACGAGTATAAACTATCACAATCGATAGAAAATAGAAAAATAACTAACAGAAAATTACTTCTTTTAACTTTCTACACTTTTTGTGGACTTTTTCTAATTTCCTAACAATCAAAACATTCAACATAACCATGAAAAACACAAAGCCCCCTCACAGCAAAAAAAACAACTTCACATGAGCTTTTCTTTTTTCTATCAGCACATTCTATAGTTCAGCACGTGAACTACAAATGAGGAATATAATTTCTGTACTAGTGAATTCACTGGTATAGGAGTGTTGTTGTTTCCAATGCCTATATTCTATTCTCTGCTGGATAGAGAAGCAAAAAAACACGCCTACTAGATCGTTGTTTTTGCGGCATAGTTCTATTCTGTTCTGTATCGGAGCGAAAAAACACGCCTAATATAACTTTAGATTAGAAAACCTCAATAGCGTGGGTAATAGCCAAGGGAAAAAAAATCAGTTTCATGTCTTAATTTTTCGGTAAAATGGCAGCTGGAAAAAATAAAATACATCATGCGAAGTGCGCCAATTCGCCACAAAGAGCATAACTATTTTGAGCGCCCAACGTGGGCTGTTCATAGTGTCTATACAGAAAGTTGTGAGTTCTACGAAGTTAATGTGAAAGTCCCTAAATGGATTTTTTTTTATCATTGGTCAAGTTGATTTGAATGATATTTTCTTTGACAAAAAAAAGCAATAGTTATCAAAATCGATGAACCGAAACGAATGCTGTAGTAAAGTTTAATTATGTAAACCAATCGGGAAAGCCAAAAAAGATTAAATGTACTAGTAAGTCTCTCGAACTGTTTTATTTGTAATAATACTTTTAATAATTGCATTAAAGACTAGAAAGTGTGTCTGATACTCTATAAAAGCTTTAAACCAAGAGGAGAAGAAGATTTATTGTACGAGCACATTCATGATGAAGAATATTTGTTGTGCATTTTTGAATACAAGGCGCTGAAAATGTGAAACTCCATTCATCTGTAGTGTTTTCAAAGTTCAATGCATTTCATCCAATGCAATTTCGGGCTGGGCCAGAGTTTTCTTTTCTTTAGGAATAATGTACAAAGCCATATTTGCCATATGATCTCTCAAAGTAATTTTTAACTAAAACTACTACTTTTACTTTCTCGCACATGGTATTTAGAGTGAGCTCATGAAAATAATGCAGATGTTCACTAGCAGGCCAACCATAATGCAATACCTTGTCGCAATTTGCAGCTCAAAAGTGAATAACCTTGCTCAAGACTTTTGTATTACAGAAAATAAAGCGATTTTGTGGGTTGGTTTCATTTTTCATGACTATCACAACTATTTTCATAAAATAAGAGTAGGCAAACCATCAAAGAAAACATCGCACAGAATTCTTTAAGTACACGAAAGTACGAGCAAACGAGTTTTTAAGCGGGATGACTGCTAAATCACTGTCACTATCCACTTGATCTCCAAGTGATTTTCCAATTCGAGTCGATCACATTTAAAATATTCCAAAAAAAAATCTTTTACGGGAAAAGCGTCAATTTCTGCGAAAATTCCAACCCAGCAGCGAATGATATAATAATTAATGAAAACTATTTTTTAGGCTTTTTAAATGAGGTTGCTCACTAATTAGTTTATACTTGCGAACTTTAGAATAATTTTTGACCAACCGACTTATGAGCCAACTTCAAACCAGTATGCAAAAGTTTGATTGAGGTAAACACGAAAGTTGACAATAAGTTTGCATTTTTTTCAAATTATAATGTTTATGGCAATTTTATTGGAAACTGTGAAACTGTTTTCGAATGAATTTTACGTTCAATATTTTTAAGTTTATTTTACTCTAATATCAGCCGCCTCGGATATGAAATGAAATAACAATTTGAACTGCTAAAATGCTACAAATTACTCTTACTCTCCTTTTCTTATTTGAAATAATATCTTTCTAATAAAACATGTTTTTTAACTCAAAATTATTTCACTACTTCACTCTCAATCATTTATTAGCTGTGATAAACATCGTAATTTTTCCATTCTCGGTATGAGAAAAAAAGGTTGGATGATTGATCATAATAAAGAAATCCATTGAATATGCAGAAAAACCATATAAAAAGACAGGATTCTCTCGAAAATGAATGCCTTGCTGTTTTTGTGCCACCTTCGACTGTGGAAGCGTCTAAAGAAGCCTCCAAAGACGCATCTAAATATATATTTCATTTTATACACAGTCTCGTCCTCTGAAAAAATACATTTCACAATTCAGGAGCTTCCATTGTAACCGAAACATAAAGAAATGCTAGACGTTTTTCCGAAAATTTTCAGATGGAAATTGAATTTTGCTTGCTAATTCACATTTAATTACATTGAGAGAAGAACTAATCTCTTTCATATTGCCCTCAACGTTTATATTTTTTTCTCGAATTCAACGTAATCCAGGTATCATTCTGTGAATAATCAGTGTTCCTCTCCACGCACAACATTTCTTATGAAAACCCTCCATAATTAATTCTCGCTTCGTCGAAAGAGATTCTGAAGCTCATCTGCAAAACTCAACACATGCTCCGTAAGAGCTCACCCACATAAGTAAATGTTTATAAATTAATTGATTGCTCTGAAAGCTAATCCCAAAATACCACCCGCAGTCCTTATTGTTTCTTTCTGCATATGCTGCGAACTTCTAACAATTTTCGCTTAGCCCGAAATATTATTTTTAGATTAGTTACCCCGTTTTTCCCTACAAACATAATCCTTTTTTCCGGAACGGACCCAGTCTTCTTATTCATAGTCCCGTTCGGACACAATGGTGAACTGTAATGGCAAACAAAACTACTCACAGACACAAAGAATAAAAAGAACTTTTCGATAGCATAGGCTTTCAGGGATTGCCCTGGATCGGAACCAAACTGAATAATGTTTTACGGTTCCGTTTCCTGACGCCTTTTGCTATCTGGGGGGCTCGATCGACTTCAAGTGGTGGCCGTATATTGGAATGAGGTCAAATTATTCACGTTGTTGACTGAAAAAAGTACTTTAAGAAACGATGTCGGGTTTTTTTGTTGTTATAGTGAATTGTTGATATTAAGCCTATGCAAAAGAAAGGCCAACACTACGTTTTTGTTTATTGTAATTCATGGGAAAACGGCACTCTACGTGATTTCGTTACTGAATGAACAATGAAGTGGGTTAAAATCACAGATGCTAATCCTTTTTTTTTGCAAAATTCAAGCATGAGCTCAAGTCGCAGAAATCTATTTTAAACCCTAGTGTATCATGCTTCGTAAAAGCAAACAATTTTCAAGACCTTCAGCAGCTTTTCACCGGTATTCAAAGGATATCAGAGGATTTTCCCATCACACCATTGCACCCTATAAATAATTTTCAAGTTATGCTTTCAATAGAATAATTCAATTTACAGACGTTCGTTACATCGTTGCAATCCAGATAATCTGCTTAAGGTTATCCCAGGCCGGAATCTATTTGCGAGACAGATTTTAGAGCTGCTCGTTGAGACCATGGACAGCCATAAATCAGTATATTAAGCTCAGGCCCAGAAGCAGACGAAAAATGATTCAGTGACTATCAGATACGAGCTATAGACCCAACAGAACCAAGCTGCGCGGCAGTTGGATTCTCTTGTCAATTCTAATTTGTGCAATGTATGTGTGTGTACCGAAATGGAGCAAGCACCCTGTTCTGCTAATTGATAAAGTGCCAGATCAGGAACACTTATCCAATCTAGAGAATTGTTGTGAATTAGATTGAAGTGATTGTTGCTGACTCTATTGTTGGTGCTTTTTCGTGTCGGACATTGACATCAAAATCATTTCAGTACGTTGTAAACATAAAACAGAATAGCATTGTGGAAATACACAATCGGCACAAAACAATGTTTTTTTCTTCTCTTGACTTTAATTTAATTTTTGAATATATCTTATTTAAATGTGTGACTTTCTGCAAAGGAAATTACATCACTGTATCATGGAAAATAACCAAAGGAAATATTTTTATGGAAACTATCCTCATAGAGATATGAAAATAATTATTAAAAAATTAAACTAAACTAAATCTTTTTGAATAATATTCATTGTAGATTGTATATACATTACATATATAGGTAATTTGAACATATTTGTAGCTTGAATGTGATAAAGTTTTAGAAATATTTAAACCTATGCTGTCACTAAATGCTAAAAGTTAAACAAAAGAAATTTTTAAAATTTGGGTATACGACAGCTTTTGTGTTTGTCCTATTTTTGATTAATGTGCAGAGAACCCTGTATCTACAACAAGCACATGAAAAATCCTTGAAACCATGGAGTCTCCTTTCAGTTTCAAATTTTGAACGCTCAACGTTCCCAGAAGAGAGAGGCAAAGCAAGCGCCCATTAGTATAACAACCTTAGAGTTCAAAGGGAATTCTGAGGATACCAAACCAACTCCTAAGACTGCGAGGAAGCACAAACGCTCTGAAGAGAAAGCCTCGCCAAGAAGCAAGTCGACGAAGAAGCCACAATAGGAGACAGTAGCTCAGTGTTGACTGCAAGTCACATTAAGCTGGCCGTCGTCAACAAACAGGAGTACCTGGAGCGGACTCCCGAGGGTGAAGTGGTTAAGCGAATCATCGAGCAACTTCCCAAGTTTGCCAGTCAAAAGAAGAAGGATCATCTCGCTTTAAAGGCAGCAAAATTGTTCGCGGCCGCATTGCGGTGACCTGCAGTGACGTATTTGAGGTTGGTCTTGAGGATTTCCGGAAATCATTCAGGCTTAGACATAGTCGAGGACTGTTGCAGAACAGCTGTGAACAGCCGCCACCACAACAGCATTTTAGCGTGATCTCCTACCCTCGCCTGACATAATGCGCCGGCTAGTCACCGGTGTCATGGATACATTGAGGGACAGGTCAAGCCATAGCTGCGTCACGCATTCTAAACGTGGACCAACATAAAAAAAAAATAGGTGAAAAGGACGGGATAGGAAACTCACTGACCCGTGGCCCTAGATTTTTGGACTTACTTACCTACTGAAAAGGCAACTGTTAGTTAAAATAGCGGGTACAAAAAGTCCTGAGCGCACATTTGAATTTGGCATTCCACAAGGTACAGTTCTTGGACCAATTTTTTTCTTAATATATGTAAATGATATATTCGCATTGCAGTTAAAGGGGCAAATTATTTCATACCCCGATGACACTGTACTGCTAACAGAGAATACTACATGGAATACCTAATGTAAAAGCTAGAGCAGAACATTGTTTACTTATTTTGAAGGAATGTTTAAACCTTAGCTCTATCTCATTAAAAATTTATGACATTCAGCATTACACAACGCGAAATACCGACAAATTTAAAAGTTACCATTCACACAAGTAAATGTATTTCGTGTTGTGATTGTGAACAAGTAACAGAAATCAAATTTCTAGGTATCATAATTGATCAACATTTAAGGGGGCGGGTACACTTAAAATTTTGAGATCATCGATTTTATTTTCTTTGCATTTTCTAAAAGTAGCATATTTCAAGAGCATTCCCTGCAAATTTCAGACGAATCGGACAATTTTTTATGGAAATAAATAACTTTGAATGAAGTCGTCTCTATTGCATAAAGCGTTTTTCGCATGCTTTGAAAGCATTTTTCTCGTAACTATGTTTTGGAAGCCGGTGATCACTGTAACTTGAAAACGGCTTTCTCGATCAGCATGAAATTTTCCTCACTTATTTGATATGTAATTATCCTCCGGATAAACGAAGGATTTTTTGATTAGACGATATGTTTTTTTTTCAATAGCCGAAAATGTGAGTGAAATTTTGGTCGAAAATACAATTTCGAATATCAACATCCGCCATTTTTCGAAAAGTCAAAATCTGCCAAAGTCCTTCGTTCATCCGGCGCACTATGCTATTAACTAATAATCCCCGATTTTTTTTTTATTTCGGATGATCTAGTGACAGGCTACAATGATCACGGCAAAACAATTTTTTTTTGGACCCCTCGAAAATTTACTCTATTTCGACTAATTTTCAACCTTGTGCCTTAAAAAAATTACAATAGCTTTTACAAACATATTTTTTTCAAGTAAAAAAACCATTTGTTATTAATAACTTTAAAGTGTGTCTAAAAAAAATCCTGAAAAAGAGCTTTTTTTGGACGTCCCAAGTGTACCTGTGGGATAAACAAATAAACCATACAATAGTAAAAATAAGAAGAATTATTCTAATTTGTTTCGAAGTGCGATCATTCTTACAAAGGGAAAACATTAGAACTTTTTATTTTGCTCGAATATATCCGATAATCCAATATGGCATAATCGCATGGGGCAGCGCAACACAGAACGCACTCAAGCCGTTGTTTGTCATGCAAAAATTGGTTCTAAAAATGTTATACTACAAACCTAGACTTTTTCCAGCTCTTAAGAACTTGCAATATGCTCTCAATTGAGCAAATATTTTATATTATCTCCGCATTTCAAGTTTTTAAGGAATAAAAACAAGGAAAACTTAGAGTAAATTCCAATTCAACAAGAGGTGATGCTGACGTAACTATTATACTCCCTCTTAGACATACACTTATAGGGTAGGATCATTATTTTTTTACATTAAGTATTATTTTTTATTATGTTATTGAAAAGTAAGTTATTAAGTATTATTTTTATTAAGTATTATTTTTTTTAAATGTTTTTCGCTTAAATATTTTTATTGCTTTTCTTTATATATATTTTCTCAAAATTATCTTAATTTAATTTTTGTATTTTACCTATAAATTGTTGGATAGTTTACAGCTTTATTTTTTTATTTTTTCCCCTTATACAAACTCGATTGATATGTGAAGTAAGAGTTTTTTCGAAGTTTTTTTTTGTTTTTTATTTAAATGGAAATGAATTTTAAAAGGTAGTATCTGAACTAGATTGCATGTATATTAAATATCACCCCTGACTCAAGGTGCATTTTACCTTAAAAGGGAGAGTAGTGCATTGTAAAATTTTTGAATTCAAAATTGTCAAATAATGTAAAAGCACTATTTAAAAAAAAACCAAAAAAAAGTATAGCCAAAGTTTTGGGTTGAATATCTTTTCCAAGTAGTTTTACGCAATGGCATATACTTCCATCCTAAGTATCGATAAATAAATGGGCTTTCACTGAAGTAAATTAGAATTCCTTAGTTTCTCTTTTCCACATGTACTTTACTATCGCTTTTCTATGGGGCCAATTATTGCTTGCTTACACTAACGGTTCCACGATTTGTTGCGGTTTCTTCTCAATATCTGATGTCTAGACTCGATATATTTGCAGACACACAGCCTGGCAATTTCGCCAACCACTTGCTGCCGTTAAATCTGTCCTAACATACCACCGTATGTTAGGACAGGAGGATTGCGGAAGGTGGCACACAGCGCTGTCTCTTGTCTATCTACTATATGATATGAATCCCATCACACCTGGTCTAAGAAGAGAGGCAGAAGTGGCTGTGACAGCTGATATTATCATCGGCTGTAACGCAAATGCCCCCCACAAGATATGT
Source organism: Nemotelus pantherinus (assembly GCA_963978885.1). Lineage (NCBI taxonomy): Eukaryota > Metazoa > Arthropoda > Insecta > Diptera > Stratiomyidae > Nemotelus > Nemotelus pantherinus. The sequence goes on along the minus strand of OZ022263.1, from coordinate 196,155,109 downwards.
GGCAACACCAACATAAACGACAGGGGCAGGTATTTACTAGAATTTTTAATTTCAACCAACCTCAATATTCTCAATATGGCACTAAACTTACATTTATTGCCATAAACAGAGCCGAGGTAGTCTGGCAACTCCTTGTATACGGTCGCTCAGGGACCACCAATGGTTATGCTGAAATATTGGTAGTTCTGAAATCTTACCCTAAAAACTTTGGAACCCGAAAGCAGTACAATGTGAAGTTTGCATAAAGCCAAAGAAACACTTAAGCAAACTGGACGACCTGGATCTGATGAATCCAGAACGAATTACCGAGCAAGTGAACTATTTAACGGGAATCTTAGTGCCAGGTTTCAAAGAAATATAACAGGAAAACCCCGTTAGGAAAAATGCTACCATATATTGAAACGGCAAAAACGGCGAAGTTACGAAGTCTGGAAGAAACGCACGAAGCTTTTAACAATGCAAGATGATCCGGAGATCCGGGAAGCTCTTAAAAAAGAAGACGGATTAAACGCGACTCACGGATGGAATTCTGTGAGAACCTTGAAGGAAGTATAAAAGCTACAAGAATCAGGAAGGTCCTATGTGTAACTTTTGGCGTACCTACATTTCCACATAGGAAGAACGGAGATTGGGCAGAGGAAACAAACGAGTATCTGGACATACTACTGGAACCTCCTTTTTTGGAATTGGCTAATACGGTACTGCTAAACGACCAATCGCGAACAATCTGCCAGCCGTTCGAGCAGCTGATCAAGGAAGTAACAGGTGAGGTCAAACTTAAGTGGACTGTAGGCACATTTAGACCTTACAAATCAACAGCGATAATGAGATATCCCCTCTCTTGCTCCAACTAGCAGGCAGCGTATTTTTAACGTATGCCTTCACTTCGGGGTAGTATCAGAGCAATGAATAAAAGCTACAGTGGCCTTTATTTCGAAACCTGGCTGGTTAAATCACCATAATGTGAAGGTATTTAGACCAATTAGCTTAAGATCGATTATGATTCAAATCTTAGAGAGGCGGGTCGATTCACACATGAAGAACTCGATTGATATTGCGAGACTCTGTGTTAATCAACATGCGTATCTGGCAGGCAGATCTGTACAAACGGTATTACATAAAGTAGTCCGTAAAATAAAAAAATCCTTGCAGAAAAAGAAATTCACGTTAGAAGTCTTCTTAGATATCGATGGCGCTCTCAAGAATGTCACTGCAACGAGTATCATTGTTACCTGGGTTTGATATGGACTGGATGGAAATCTGACAACCTAGGCATCAATCAAGATCTGCTCAAAAACAGGCAAATAGGGGCCAGCTTTTTGGGAGCCAAAGCGGAGAGAGTAGTCTGAACGGGAGCATCACAAGGGGGGATCATGTAGCTCCTTTTATGAATCCTGACAATCAACGAGTTTGTGAAGAGCTCAAAGGCTAGTCGTTTTGAGGAAGTAGCGCCCGACAAACTTTGTCGGATGAACTTATGCAATCAGAGCGGGACCAAATCGAAATTCGGGCCAGGAAATGCAATCTTGGGGCAAAACCAAGAAAGTCTGAACTTGTACTTTTCACAGGAAACACAGAGGCTAGCTATTGCTACACCTACCTTCAAATGAGTTGCATTCGAAATTGTTGACAGTGTTATATATACCAGGGGGGCTAATGCAAAGTATCGAATAGATTAAGTTCGCCCAGCACTTTTCACGTGCAGATCTGCTTACTCAAAAACCTGGAGTTTTAAGACTTGAGCGACCTACTATATATTCATATGTATAGTGAGGCCAATTTTGGTGCATGGAGCAATCGTGGGGTGGAAAGCCATGGAAAGCGAAACCAATATCAAGAAGCTGACATGACTACAAAGAATAATTGGCATAAGTACCACCAGTGCACTAAGACCCACCCCAATGGCAGATTTGGAAATAATTCGGGGCCTAATGTCCCTGGATCGGTTCATCTTCAGAATTGCATACTTAGGAGCAACACGTGCTAAAATTTCAAGCATGTGATACGATTCAAATCAATGGGGCAGCAGCAGTATTCCAACAAAATGCTAGAAATATTGCTGAAGACACGGACCACATGAGGAAAAAATTATCTATACTTTAGCGAGAACTACCAGATCAAGATACCAGAAAGAACAAGGTGGAGGATAAAGAGAGCTCTGGTGACAGTGGCGGCTGGATTTACAAGGACGGGTGACAAATGGAAACACAAATTTATTCAACGGATCTGATCCTTCACCTGTGGTATAAATTGGCAGACTGACATTTTGAAGTATATCCTATATGCATGGCTGTTGAGTCTATCATCGGAACCAAACCAAGCTAACCCTGTGGCTGATTTTGTTGGGGAATAGCAGCTGTTAATGCGTGCAAAATGGCCCTCATAGAAAATGCAAAGCATACACCTATCCATATTACAACATAGTGTTGTAATAAGTAATGAAAAAGTCGGCGAATTGGCAAGCGAAGATTCAGGATCTAGGAAAAGTCTCTTTATTACTGTACCACGGCCAATTGATGACACCACAAGCAAACTACATGCGGCCATATGAGCTAAACTAAAACTCAAATGGGAAAACAGGATGGAATGTAGGGCAGCCAAGACATTATGGCCATCACCTGATTTAAGCAAAAACAGCAAAATGCACTGAGAAAACACATTGCGCCAGACGCCATAATTTATAGACTTCTGGCGCCATGTACATAATCGATTTAGGGATTGTGATAAAATATAGCGCCACACGCCATAATACATGGCGAAAAGTACATAGGCCTACGCGCCATGTACTATAGTCCTCCACGCCATGTACATGGCGTGACGGACTATATAACATGGCGTGGAGAGCTATAGCACATGGCTTGGAGGACTACTGTATGGCGTGGAGGACTATACTATATGGCGCGGAAGACTATAGTACTTGGCGTGGAGGGCTATAAGCATAGCGTCTGCTCCTATGTACTATGGCGTGTGGCGCTATGTTTTATCATAAATCGACCGAAATCGACTATGTACATGGCGCCAGAAGTCTATAAATTATGGCGTCTGGCGCTATGTGTTTTTTCAGTGCATCTAAAGATGATCCAGTTCGCATCCAACAAAAGGCCATGAGCCTTCTCAGTTCTGAACACCTGGAGGTAGGAGCAGTTGATGTTAGGTAATGGAATTTTATCGACGAAATTCCCGAGGGATAAATGACATCAAAGCCCATACCCTCTCTTATACTCAAGAAGCTTGCTGTCATTTATACATTTCCTCACACAGTATGGCTGCGAGTTATGATTGTAGTGCCTTGAACCATATTACATGGCTCATGGCACTATGTAATATGGCGTGTGGAACTATAATTTCTGCGCCATGTAACTATGGCGCTGGGAGCCATACTGCATGGCTCAGGGTACTATGTACATAGCGTGTGGGACCATAAATCCTGCGCCATGTTACATGGGACCACGCGCTATGTAGATTCTGACATTATGGCGCTGGGAGCCATATTGCATGGCTCAGAGTACTATGTACATGGCGTATGGGACCATAAATAATGCGCTATGTTACATGGCTCTGGGCACTATGTGGATTTTTTTCAGTGTGCTTAAGCTCAGCAGATGCCGCTTGAGAGCGACGCTTGCTGAGTCTCACACGAATAAAATACTACCAACATCCAGCAATTTATGCAAGAGGTGTGAGATGAAAGGATACTGTCAAGCGTACTCTCTACGATTGCCCGCGTTAATACTTTATATTGTTAAAACTTTCAAGAGATAGCAAAGTTGGCTTGTACCGTAACGCTGAATAAGCAGATTCAGTTTAACGAAGTGGTCACTTAGTAGCTCTAACTAATCAGTGAAGGGTGACAAAAGGGCCTAGATTGTTGACCCCTAATGCCAGTCACGAAACCTTACCTGACGACCTCTTCTTGAGTCGCCGCGAAATGGATGATCTGCAGACTTTCATCTTTGGTATTCTCGCGCCAACACATCGTTTGTATGTGTATGGGTTCGTTACCTATTTTTCTCTTGACATCATTTTTCAGGCAGGCATCCAAAACCCGCTGTTCCTCTTCAAAACGATATCTTTGTCATCTGCGACAAATGCTTACATAGAGGCATGAGAGTTAATTAGGCGGATGTTTGAAGAAGTGTCAAGTTTTAATAAATAATCCTTTATTGTGCTCATGCAAATCAACGAATAAAACCACCAGCTGTGATAATCACCACTGAGCGAGGCTCAAAAATGTATTATTTAGTTGAAATTTCTTGAGCATATCCAATTACTTCTCAAGTTTCACCAATTAGAAGTTGTCTCAGAAATTTCAGGGCCTCCAAAACAAAGTCGGAAAACGGAAAGTTGAATAAAATGTATGTCTTCACTTTAATCGTTTATTAAATATTCCCGCTAAATCAACGAGTCCATGATGTATTCTCTTAACTCGAATAAACTCAACTCATAGACATTAGCACTTCAGTGTGAATTCAATATAAACCAAAATCAGTGTAATTGAACTCACTGCCACAGCTTAATTGACGCAACAAGTAATCCGAACAGCTCAACGCCTTCCGACATAAAATATATGAATTTTCATAAAAATGTCTTATTCGACTCGTAAAACCTTTTCTTGTGAAACAAACAACATAAATTACCCATCCGCATCCCTTTGGCAGACGAAGTGCTCGTGTTATTCCCGCTTTCAGCATCCTTAATGGGTACAGTTTATCAAACTTGAATAAAAGCAAAACTCGGCATGCGATAAACACTCCAAACGATCCGAGCATCTCGTTCCAGCCGAAATCTCCTGCCCAGACAGTCATGACTCGTCGTAAATGAAAAACCCGAATATTTCAATGGAAAATATTCGAAATGCTTATGGACCCGTAATTTATTGATGACAATCCTTACTATGCCCTCCGAAGACATCAATTCCGATATAACGTGTCGAAATTAAATTTCCGTAGTCATGTTTTGCGTCTTTGCCGGGTTTGTTACGATATCTCGGATCCAACCTTCCGAGCGGGCTCTCGAACATAAATCATCCCTTTCAACTTAAAAGCTTTGTAGCCAAACAGCGAAGCAGCCAAGCGAGCCCTGCCAGTGTTATCTGGACAGCCAACCGACTCCTGGTTGGAATTTGTAAATAGCATCCGACAATAATGCACGTTTATGGCACCTTGCTCTCGATCGCCCTCGCCATCCTTGCAGCCAAGAATCTGAGTATTTTCACAGGCACCGTATACGCTCCTTACAGGTGTCGTAAGGCAGCCGGCCCAGCGTGACGTGCTCATTTCGTAAAAGAAAAACGGATGAAATAATGTCGGCGGGAGTGAAATTACACAATTTTTTTTAGAATAACAACAACCCCCAAGGGAGAACTGTACTTTCGGCGAACCGGAGAAGTTGGATGCTGGACGCACTACGGATCGAGTTCCCGTCGAGAGAGTTGCCACATCTGAAGGCTTAAGTTATGAATTATGAATTATGTGATGAAAAAAGTGGCTTCAAATATGGAGAAATATAAAATGGCAGGAATATCTCATAATTTCAAAAAGATTGTTTATCAAGATTAAGAAAAAGCTCACTCGCGCTGTGTCTTTGTTCATTCACGAGTCATATGATGAAGTGGACTATCTTTTCATGGGAAAAAATGTCATGGCTCCTTACTTGGGATTTTCTGTTCAGAATATGGAATTTATTATCATTCACTTTCAGCTGGATCGCTTGCGATAAGTCTCTGACATTATTACATATGGATGTGTTTCCGCTTGTGGGTGCAATATTGTTCGTTTTGTGAATGTGTGCATTAAGCAAATATGCTTGCTAAACGTCAGAAACAGGAGTCGGGTCAGTGAACTACTGCTGCGGTACATGATTTGGGATGGCGTTTGAAATCTTTAAGTTTGATTAAAGCTCTGTTTGTGAATTGGAATGTATTGGCACCGTAAACAATATTAAAAGAAATTATTTTAGGTCAAGTATGTTTCGAAATTCCCTGATTGATTTCCATATTCTGGAGTTTGTTATTAAGAAAGTCCTTAGGGTTTTAATGTGTAAGTAAGCAAGGATTCACACCTCAGGGTTGTTTCCTTCACGCGACTGATTGAATAAAGAGTTTGGGTGGCTTTTCGCAAAGACTGCAACAAAACAAAGAAATATTTGTAATCAAAGAGTAGTGTATATGAAACCACCATTACTGTGAAAACCAAGGAAGATTGAACCCTCATACTTAGTAATATGCTTTATCTTTGCGTCAATTGAATTTTCATTGAATTCGGAGTGATCTAGGTATCGAGGTAGCAATGTGTCTTTATTGTTAAGGGTTCCGGTCACGAAAGATAGGACATAGTCTCACCCAATTTTGAATATTTATTCGCTGAACGATACAAACGAGAATAACAAAAGAAATCTTACAAAGTATTATCTTTCTGAATCCATTATGAAATCTAATCTTCTAGTAATGAAAGATCAACAAAATGGTAACAAAAGAATTTCAGAAAAAATGTAAAAAACAAAACATCTCTAGGCGGTGAAGCTGAACCAAATTCTTTGAATCGAAGGATATTTTAAACATAATTGTGAGCTCTTTACATACCTAGGTTTTTGAATACTTTTATTTATTTACTATTGCCCACATCAATAAATACATATCCAATTAAAGACTTAGCAATGAATAAATTCAAAACGCTCGAATGCAGCAGAACTGCTAGAAACACTAGTGTTCCATGAACAGTATAGGAATTGTGCAGATTTTGAGAGCATATTTTCCCACACGTACTCCAATCTGTTTCGAAGGCACTGTTCCGCTTTGATCTCACTAATCTATTTAAACTAATAGGGTGAGATATCTTTCAGCAGGGGCGGCTCGTCGATGAACGCAAAGGAAGCAGTGCTTCCCTTGTTCACCACATAATTGATTAAATAATCAATATGTTGCAATCAAAAATTTACAATCAATATTTAGCAATCAATGTAATAACATTTATTTTCTTACAAAAGTCAAAATTCCATCGTTACTATGAATCAAATGGTTTTATTTTATGACAGTCTTACTACAGAGCTTCGACGTTAAATTTACAGCTACGCAGCGAAAACTCAAACGTTTCACTACAAACTACAGACACTGCATACCATTCAATTCAAAACGCACTGTTCATTGAGGTATATTACACAGAACACTGAAGTGATCTTGTTTCAATGCTCAAACTCGTGGTTTTCGCATAGATCTACTTAGACGCTTTGCCCAAATGATGATAGATCTACTTAGACGCTTTGCCTAAATGATGCCCACAAAAATTTTACAATCAGTGTACTCCAATAGTATCGCGGACGCTGGCTCAGTTCGCAGCGTCTTGGTGGATAGAGAAATTCAAAAAACCCTTGGCCGATCCACCCGCTGAATGACCCGAAAATCTTTGTTAATGAATGAACTTGATCCGCTGCAAAGTTATCCGCGTCTCCTGTTATGTTACAGTTTCCCCTCATGATTCTGTAGATTCTCTTCTGCTCCTCTTCTTACGAGCCATTCCCCTTAGGAATTGATGCATTTTCTGCTTTGTTCAGTGTATACATGTACGGTGCGAGCTATTGTGATGTTCATGTGGGGAATAGAATATTAGGAGTTACATGCTTCCGTGTGCAATTTTCCCCAGATCGGTTTTGTGTGTCTGCTTTGGGTTTGCTTTCCTAAAAGACGTAGTTTTTCGGTTCTGGTGCTTTGGTGATATGACCACTTGATTGCTTTGGACGCTTATGTTATGTTGACGTTATTTCTATGTTAAATTTCTGGAGTGCTTTCATTATCATTTATACATTAGGTGCGTTTTTTTTATGTCTTCTCGCAAAAAAACGCACCTGTCTGTATTAATACAGTCAGTTAGAGATGGATAAAAGGATAGTTTTTAAAGTAAATTATAACATAAAGCTCGTTCAAGTGAGAGCGTATTGAATAGATTCTGTTTCGAAAAGTTAATATTTGTCCGTTTTATATGGATTTTAAGGTGGAATGTTGATGTGATTGTGCCATAGAATATTTACTGCGGTAGTCTTTTTCATTGAGGATCTTATTGAGTCTTGGCAACCAAGACCACTAATTTCGCTCAGTCAACTGTTTGCAAAAGGTAACTATATTAGGCACTTTTAGTGCAAATTATATGAGGCATTTATTTTTATTGTGGCATTGGTCCCTAATTTAATTTGCTAAAAGATGCATTATAACTTTGAGCTATTAAAAAACTTTCACCATTTATTTAGCCTGTAATATGCTTTCAATTTAATTTTTTTTTTAATTTAAAAAAAAATTAAGAAATTAGAAATATTTTTTGCTTTCAAATACTATGCATAGTTTGAACTTTTGTGAGATTTTTGATATTGGTGAGTAAGAATATCACTGAAATAAGCTACGCTAATCACTAGCTTTTAATACAAATATGGTCAGCATTGAAATACCTAATTGATTTTTTACACGATATTTAAAAAAAATCGCATGTATAGTTTACTACGCGCTTCATAAGTATGCTTATCTATATTATATGCTTATATATTTTGCTGTGCTTCCCTTAGTCTCAAAACCATGAGCCGCCACTGCTGTGTATTTAAAGTTCCAGTGACCGAATAAAGTGTCAAAAAAGTTAAATAATTAGTACTGGCTGATCGAAGGATTAAATTTTGGCAGATACCAGAATAACTACAGATTAGCAAAGAACGAGTTGCAGAGATTTTGCACATGAAAAAAAGTTCTGCGTGCTGGGTACCACACTGCTCACCAAGCAGCGAAAAGTAACTGTAAAGATATTTTTGGAGTTCTGTCATGATGGTTTGAAGGAAATTTGATTTGAAACCTGGATTCGTCAGTATGACCTCGAATCTAAACAAAAGTCGATGCAGTTGATAAAAAAAAAGGGATTAAGGCCACCAAAGAAATTCAAAGTGGAAAAGTCGGCGACGAAGATTATGAGCACCATTTTCTGAGATAGCGAGGGAATTTTATTGATCGATTACTTGGCTAAAGGAACTACAATGAACGACCAATATTACCCTAGTTTACTAGGACAGATACGTGAGGCTGTAGTACAGAACAGACGTTACAAGTTGGCACCTTGAGTGCTTTATCTGCACGACAACGTGCTCGTTCACACCGCTCGGATAGCGAGCGATGCCTTGAAACCTACGGGTTTCAGATACAAATGGATTTTAGTCGCTTTTTTCCGTTTATTGTCAAATTTTAAAAAAAGGAGTACTGAGTTATATTCACAATGTAAAAAGTGTATATCAGCTGAGGGGGATTACATTGAAAAATAAAAAATATAAAACTATACTTTTCTTTCATTAAGCACCTTAGGTCACGAACTTATCAGCCGTCCCTAGTACGTTGTGTAACATCGCGTCGACACTTTCCTAATATCTACTGAATCTGACAAAATAGGCTCAGCCACTGTCGAGAAATGAGATGATGCTGTACTCATATTACGAGCTGAAGAAATCCTGGTGGAAAATTGGAGACTGGATGGACAACCAGGCCATTGGAGATATGAAACCAGCAATATATGCGATAATGAAACCAGCAAAGATTTGTACTTGCACCGGAAAGCGTCAAACTTCTAGCGAACCTGATACCATGATACGTAAGATTTTTGAACGCATCGTCTATATTAACCTACTTTCAATTGTGCCCTCTTAAACCGCCAATATGGATTAATAGAAACGCGCGGAACGATTGACGCAGGTTTAAAAAAAATAGCTGAAACCGCAGCTCACTTCATCGCTGGTAAGAGATGAAGATGGAAGGCAAAGGAGTAGTGTGCTGTAGTTGCGCTTGACGTCCGAAACATTTTCAATTCGGCCAGCTTGGAGACCCCAAGTTACGTTCTCAATATAATAGCGAGCTATTTGAGGAACAGAAAGCCAATATATGAGAGTGACAGAGGAACGCAGATGAATGATTCTATCACCGGTGTACGACGAAGAACTAAGACTTCCTCTACCATCTGGGTGACCTATCATTGGATTCACGAATAAATCCCCAAATCAGAGCAATGAGCAATACTATTATTACTAAGGTGAAAGCATGGCTTGAGATATCTCGTCTTAAAGTTGCGGAGCACAAAACAGAGGCTTTACTTATTATTAGCCGGATGCACGTCGAGTTTATGCAAGATAGAGCTGGATCTCAAGTCATCAACGACGCCATCAATAAAGGACCTAAGATACTTTGAATACAGCAGACTCAGTTTCAAAGACCAAACAAATTACGTCAGTACAATGACGGCAGAGTTACAAGCAACACTCGCTAGAAATTTTCCCAACATTTAGGATAAAAAACAAACTACTGGCTGCAGTCGGCAACAACGTAGGGAAATCACAAAAGTCTTAATAACCAAAGATGTAAAGTTCTAGAAGAGAGTAATGAATGGTACCCACTTCAATATTTGACGTAGCTCCCACGAGGAGAAGGTCGAAGGGAACGGTGTGTGGTTTAGCAAGAAGGCACCTATGCGAATCGTGCATGCTCCCTAACTCAGACTAAGAGTATCTATGAAGATTTCACACCCCAGGGTCATAGGCGTGCCGTGGTCTAAAATCTGGCTGGGGCCAGGGACCGAAAGGCTCAAAACAAGCGATAATTTTGTCTTCCGTAAGGTACACGTACTGTTCATACAACTTATATAATTTACTAATACATTATAAGTTTATTAATTTATTCTTTGTTATTTGCTAATGCATAATGCATTATCAAATAAATTTCGTGTCTGTGAATACGTATGAGCTACTACCATATACATATAATGTGAATGGTAAGTATGAATTACACATGAATTATCCATTAGCACTAAAAAATGAACGCTTGTAGGAATTATACCAGAATAGAATGGAAGTAATTAGAAATATGAACTATTTTTTCGTTTAGAAGCTAAATATATTTCAATTTATACTTGAAGAAGAGGATAGTTTACTTTCAAAATTGAAATATATTAAGCTTACAAGGAAGAAATTGATCTCTTGTTTCAAATTTTTGTTACCTAGAAAACCTAGGAAAAGCATAAATAATTTGTCAAGACTAAGAGTGCTGTAACTTACTTTTTTCGAGCCATTTGGTTTGCAAGGATATCTTTGCAGCCCTAACTGCGTGTCCTAGGCTAGATGGAATATCAAAACCTTTCAGACTTGTGCTTTTTGCTGTTTTCCGTTTTCTTGATCCTCTGGAAAATGTGAGATCCAGACAGTGCTTCTCTGCGAATGATTTAATTTTTTCCCAAACTACAAAAAAGTTTTCTCGCTCACTTAATAGGGTTTTAACTGTTCCATTCACAAGATCCATCCCATCCCAAAGAGTTGAATTTTTAGTTCGGGAATAGATGCTTAACATGTTCGTTAAAAGAATAACATAGTGAAAGAAGAAAAGATTTGAACATAGTGAAAGATGAAAGATCGCCAATGCAGAAACTGAATCGTTGTATTTTCCTTCATTCATTTCTTTTTCGAAAGTCCCTTTTATAGTCCCATAGCTAGCGATCACATATTTGCAATTGTAAAATCTCATTGACTAGCGAGTCGAGCTTAAACTTCTCATTTCACGCCTTGTGTTTAGACCATAGAGGTTTAGACCAACTGCCTCTTCAAGCTGCTTCAACTATTGGTGTTGTGATGGCTTTGAAAAGTGTATGTAAAGGGATTCGATGACATTGAAATACGTTTCGTTTGTGAAAAATGTGTCCATCACAATAAGGATAATTTTATGAACTTGACAGTGTACAAATGTGGCTGCAGGGTGTTTTATCTTAATTAAGGTTTATAATTTATCTTAATTTAGGTTTGTTTGACCTGATATGACACTAGCACCATCATAAGACTATCCAACAACAGGCAATTCACCAAGTCCGTAACTGTCTAACAGGCTCAAAATTATATCGACTAAATACGAGGCATTTCTAGCTCCTGAAACGTCTAGCAAATCTGACAAACACGGAGAGATGTTCCTTTTTGTGGACCCTTGCTTCGTCTGCCATAATAGATACCAGTCCACACTCTTTTATTTCAGCTGTCATGTCCTCGCGAACGATTTCAGCAATTGTTTTTATTAACTCATTACAGTAGTTTGCAACCTTGTTTTTAAAATTATTTTCAAAAGTTAAATCATGGTTCGGAAATAATTCACAAAATTCCAAAAAAAAAAAATTCATGGTTATCACTGGGACCACTTTCATCATGTCCTCTGAAAGCAAGTCCTTGGCGACTGAGACACGTCGTAAGGTTGGTAGCCTTTTCCAAATAATTTCGGTTCATCTTGACAATATTCCAAGACTGTTCAAGCACCATATCACTTACTGTCTTCCAAGCACTATTAGAGTTTTATTATTGTAGAGTTTTGATTATTGTATGCAATATGTCCTCGAAGACATTGTGGATGAATTTTACTATCCGGATAATTTATCCGGATCGCGAAGTTTGGTTGAGCGGAAATTTTGGTGTATTTTTGGCAAATTCTATGGAAAATTTCGCATTGTGATAACTGCACACCGAGTTATCAGATCATCACGAAATTTATAAGACGCATGAATGGGTATAAAAAATAAGTTTCTGTCGTTTTGAAATGTCTGGAAAACCGTGTAGCTACCATAAGTACGTAAACACAAATCTTTCACACCATTGACTCTCTGGTATTTTTATCGGTATTCTGGTATTTTTATCGGTATTTGATTGATGAATTTGCTACTATATTTATACAGTCAAATCTAAACTTCTAAAATGCCCAATCGCACAAAAATCATAGTCCTTCACCGAATTATTTATATTTTTAGCACCTAAGACTTGCGTTTACGGTATCTCGCGATGTCAGCATCAACATTTTTGTCCTTGAAATCGGTACTATTAAATTTTCAAAAAATAATGATTTCGTAGTGAAAATAAGCCGAAAATATTTCAATTTCAAAAAATTTTACACATTCGCGGAAGGTAACTCCAAACACCTTTTTTTTCGTATAACTTCCAACGCTATCAATGGATCAAAAGCTATAGGGTAAGTTATTTGAACGGGATGCAAATACGGTATAGACTTTGTTGTGGTCGTGTCAAAAGGTTTACAGCAGCAATATCGGACTTTCCGAGCTATTCAGTATGGACTTTTTGACTCAAACTTAATAAGTACACTTTATCATACGCTAAAGTCAAAGAAACATCTCTCAAATATGGAATGAGACTGTGTTTGTTTTGATTGATGTTAGGTATGAATGTGCTAATTGTACATGATCTCATCAAGAAAGAGTAAGCGCAGCAAAAATTGCTCACAATAAACAACATTGTCTTGAATAGATTGCATAAAAGTAGCAGTGATGCCATTTTTATTCTCCAAATGACTTCGAAAATTGTTTTCTACCCTAGCCTACCATTTGAATACTCAGACTATGTTTTGTGAAAAACATAATTGCATAAAACACCAGTTTATAAAAGTATTTTTATTTAAATACCTGTATATTGCCTAGTAGAAATGAACAGATAATCTTAATTAAAAAAGGATAATTGGCGAGGCGCTTTTCGTCTTTTTCTTAACGTATAACTTGTCGAAATTAAATATTTTCTCGAGATAAGTCCCATAACACCGTAATTAACACAGCAAATAGCACAGTTTCTATGTTATAAGTAGTGTGTATGCTTTGGTATAGGCTCACACTACTGCACTATACAGCTCTTGCTGTAACAACAAAAACCAAAGAGGCGAAAACTTAAGTGTCTGCTACTAGAATTATTTATTTTACTGGGAGGGGCCAACCTAGGGTCTGGGGAGGTCCCGGCCCCCCTGGCCCCCCCTACAACACGCCTATGCCCAGAGTAAGTCTAAAAACGCCATAGTCAACAAATATCAGACAGTTTGTACAGCAAAGGGGGCCAACAGGTGCTTCGATGATTTTCTTTCTAATTATATTTATTAAAAAAATCTATAATTTTTATAATTTCTCTGATCCTTCTCTGGAGCTACAACAATGTGACTGAGGGACTTGTCAGTATGCACGAGTGTGAAGCTGGTGTACTTGTTTAAGAACAGATTAATACGAATATTTTTGGGGAATAAAACTATAGGGCAATGTAAAAAATATGGCGGTTCGCAGATGAAAGAATATGGTGGTTGTACAACTGGATAAGTTAAATGAGTGTAATTAAATCGAAATATGGAAGAAAAACCAGTAAAAGAAGAAGAAAACTCCAGCACAAAGGAACCACAAGAAAGACTGATTTTGGAACAAACGCAGATGAAATGTGCAGATTTTGCTTCATGTTGAATATCGTTCAAATGCTTACTAAATCAGTTTCCTCCGAGTCATCACACCAGATACATAGCACATGGAAACTTATACACCATTGGCTAAATTTTTATCGGAACCTACAGGAGCAGAAAGATTTTGAGAGTTACCATCCACGTTAATTTTAATACTTTAGAAATTCATATAGTTGCAATTTATTTCCATTATAAGGTGTTTATCATACGAATATTTAATGCCAGTATCTGTACAAATAAAAAAATTTCCGACTAAGGCTGACATTAAGATCAACCTGCAGGATGAATTTCCTTCATATCTGATGTCGGAATCAGAAGTAACATGAAGAGAAAGTGTTCTCTATCAAGGTTGCCAATATTTTCAAGTAACTTTTATCAGAGCTGTTCCGACACAAATCTATTGATCTGGTGATCCGGTCGTGATTTCTCGTGAACAGAAGCAAGGAGAACTAAAAAGAGAAGACAATTTGATGAAGGGCTACCGTTACTGGTTAAACACGGAATTGTGAAAAATTTAACCAGAGGAGGTAAAAAAACATCAAATATATAAATAATTTACATTTTTTCTCAAAAAGCGAAAAAATTTCAGAACGGATGATGTTTTTCAGGTTCCCACTCTAACTAGGGAGTTTGCAACAAATTCATCAAAAACCACAAACAAGAGCACGTTTGGGAAAATTTCGTGATGATCCAACAATTCTATCAGAAGTCATCGAAATTAGAGAAAAATCAATCGAAATTAGAGAAAAAAATTTTTGTCAAATTTTAGGCGCTGAACGTTCACATGGATTTAAATATCTCCAAACTATTAACTTAGCGATGCATAAAAGAATATCCGTTTTCGTTTTGCATACTTCTCTCTTGCAACATTCCTCTTCCCATAGATTTATAGGAGTGCCCAGAAATTCATTGAAATGACCACCACTACCAAGGGGTGAAGATATCTTAATTTTAACTTACTTTCTATGATAAACATTCATGTATATACATCTCCATGTATATTTCCAAGAAATATAGAAAAGAACAAATCGAACCCAATTAATTATTTAACATTCGGATTAATGTTTACACAACAGTAGCTTCAGGCTCCCCCATTAATTTTCAGTTTTATTCGATTACTATGGATAATTCAACAAAAGCATACAATTTTCCCATTTTCCGCACATCCAGTTAAAAAGTATATATAAAATTCTGCTTAAACAACGAGGCGCTAGATACGTAAAATATTTAAAAAGTCGTATCACATACTTCTTTACTCCGTTACATGCTTTTCATATTGTTGGATCAACATCGCTTAGTTCATGTGGACGTTCATCCACCCCAGCTGTCAATTGTTTTCGTCGGGGACAAAAGAGAGCTGATCACAAGCACTGAAAAAAGGTCATATCCCAACATTGTTCTAAAACCTTCTTCGAAAAAAATAACAGTGAAGCTGACACAAAAAAAACAACACAATATAAATCTAAATTGGCAACGAATTCAGTAAAGGAGCTTCTAAGCAAACATGTTACATAGAAAAGAAAATCCTGAAATAGTATAAAACATCGTGTCGTAGGACCGGGTTCAGTCAGTTTCTATACCTCTCTTCTGTGGCGGTGGAATTGACGATGTTATGCCTTGCACAAGCGCTAACGAGACGACAATCCATATTAAGGTTATCCATAGTCCGAATCCTGAATCGGAGCGGCGACAGTAATATCCAAAATATCCTCGGCAGACAGGAAGCGGCTTGTTATGAGATTTAAACAGCATGACGTCACGAGTTACCCAACAACAAAAAGAAACTAGGCCAGAGCATAACGTTTATTCGTAGCATAAAGGAAAGCCACACTATAGCAGAAGATGAGACAATTCAATCACAGAATTCGAAGGTAACACTGAACACAAAACTTCATTTGGCGAGAAAATATTTCAACTTCTTTTAGAAAACACAGACTTGGATCGAGAAGATATTCACACGCGAGGGCTGAATGCCATCGCGTAACACACAGACAGTATCCGTATGGGAAATTGAAATAACAGATGTCTTCACCAGAACTAGCCGCGAGCTTCCATTTTCATTTCAGACCGAACTTCGCGACTCGCGAGCACAAACTGATGTAACATGAATTTCGATTCAGATGAAATCAACCTGCGGACTTCGCATAGCTTCCAATCATCCCCTCGATCTGACTGGAAATTCAAGCATGCGTCCCCATCGTACATGGGGATTTTGGCACTTTCGCAAATTTTCTCTGGAATCAATCTGGAGAGTCTGTTGCTTTCGGACTCGTTGAATGAAGTGGTTTCCATAGCAAAGTGTGTACATATGTATTCCGAAAGCGGAGGACTCAAATAACAGCTCCGAGGAATCGTTCAGGGTAGGATCATGTAAGTAAAAACAATTTCCGTGGTAAATATACATAATGCTTCATAGAAAGACTTCAGTCAACCATATGAAATATTAAAGTTCACAGATTCTATCATCTATCAATCAAATGGAAATTGTTGAGTTCAAAATGCTGATTGAGCGTTGCAAACTATTTGACAGTATGTATGTATGTATGTACTTTTAAATTAATAATATGTTGATACCAGCTAGCCATCTAGCTAGAAAACAAGTGTAGAAAAAACGGAAGCGAAAGTGGGATTGCTGCAACTATTCAAAAGTTTCAAACAGTTACATGTCCAATTTAAAATATTAAATTAAAACTTAAAATAACATAACAATAACAAACATCAGTTACAATCTGACAACACAAATTATTGCCAATTCGAATTATTATTATCTCAACACCAACTGGAAACGGATGCACCTGGCACTTAGTTCAATTTTATACAGTCTTCAAAAAAGGAAAAGTGCTTAAGGGAGATTTTTTTTTTTGCAAGGTTAACCTAATTACGTAAAATATGTTGATATTTCATGCATAGGGTGGCTTAAACCACCTAACTAAACAGCGCATTATTCGCTTCCCGTTACCGCATTTCATCTCTTCCCAACCAAAAGGAAGAAGGCGACTTACAGAACAACAAGAGTTCCAGCAGAGTAATAACTCTTTCGCCTGCAACTAAAATGATAATAAGGAATATAATGGAAAGAGAAAGGATTTAATTCGGACATCAAGAACAACGGCAAAAGACAACGTCTCGATCAAATCCTTACCTTGAATCAGCTATTTCGCAAGGACAGGCCGACATGAAACCAGCAAATCTGCTTTTTACTGCAAATAATGCCAGAGATTGACTTAACTTATTCGAAGTTGTCAAAGTAAAGGATTTTGGCATGATAGTTGGGTGTCACAAAATCATATAATAGATCGCATACTTGGTAGTTCGCTTAGAAATCGCAATAACAAATCTTTTTGCGTAAACTCAAGTCATTTCAAAAGATTCACAAAAACTAGACGGCGGAAAAACTCAGTTACCGCTACGAAATTGTTCATGAAATGGTCAAAATGCGAACATATCCAGTAAATATAAAATTATATTTCAATACTAAACAGCTCGATCGAAAGCTTGAAACCATAGGAATCAACCAGGAGCTTCGCAGACAGCTAGGGTCTTCTACATGGACTGTGGTGAAGTATGAGTGAAAGGATCATACGAATAGCGTAAGGCTAATAGTCCAGTGAAATCCGACATAAAAAAGGCGAAACTTCGGAAAAATTAGGGGAAAGCAGAATTTCGGTGTGGACCTCAGTACTGGCGTGTTGAGCAAAATGTCAAAAGTCCCCATCGACGAGTGCTGCGTCACTTTTTATACCACCAAAAGTGACCTTTCGCAAATATCTCAGTAACACTTTTTTCCACCTACCCTGGAGTCTGGTAGATAAATTTGTTTACATGTTTTTTTATGGACCTCTTAAACATAGAAAAACAAACTCACTCAGTTTTCCAAGTTGTAATCAAAATCGGATAATATCAACATGCCGTTGAGAATTAGGATAGTGTTAGTTACAAAGGTTTAGACCAATATATCTCAAAAACGGTTATGGTTACCAGAAAAAATGATCGAATCTTTTTTTTTTGAAATTTTCTAAGCTGCAAATTCGTTATATATAGTTTTTCTGAAGACGTGACCGTTACTGAGATAATTAACCCCGCATAAAAAGTAACGCAGCACTCAGATCGATGGGGACTTTTGACATTTTATTCAACACGCCAGTACCAAGGTTCATACCAAAATTCAGCTTTCCTCTAATTTTTCCGAAGCACCATGTTAAATTTGCCCGGACTATATTACAAAAGTACTTTGAACATAAAAAGTTGTCAATGCGATAGTGAACTTTTTTAATTTGAATTATTGTAAAGTGAAAAAAGAATTGAATTATAGTAAAGTGAATTAAAACTTCATTGCCATAAAAACTAAAAAAAAAAGATCGCAAATCCAAACCGCCCAACAGTATAGATAGTAACAGTAGATATTTGTATTGTTAGTAAAAAGAATAAGAATCTGTATTGCTCTCGTCTCCTAAATTTATTTAGTAAATAATATATTATAAATTTAATTTATTGTAAATTTATTTAAGAGATCAAAATAATATCGATTTTTATTCTTTTAACTTATAATACACATGTCTACTCTTACTATCTATACAGTTACACGTTTATTTGTCTGTTAGTAAAACCATTTGGAATGCCATTTTAAAGATTAAAAAAAAATCGCTGAAAAATGACATAACACATTTAATTTGGATAAATTTATTAGTAATCAATAAAAAAACCTTTTCGAATTGTTTGATGATAATATCCTGCGAAACACTCCACTTCATTTTTGGGATGTTCCCAGGCTTTTAAAACCCCTATAATCAGTTCGGATCTGGTCTGCTGGCGCAATTTTGTTCTTCTTCTTTACAATGTTTGGTGTTCAATAGTTCGTTAACTACGCAATGAGGGAATAGTTCTTTCGATGTTATTGCCAACCAAGTCATGACCCTGTTTAACTTATTAGTGGACACCGGAAGGTAAATATTCTTCACTTTTGAATCTATAAATGATCCTTCACATCGGATGAGTTAGATTTACATTATATTACAACTGAATACAACCTTATAAAAAAGTAAAAATGGTTTAAGTGAAAGGAGAAACTTATTGTAAAGTGCAATTTTAAAACAATATTTAAACAAGTATTCTAGTTGTTTATGATTTTCCTAATTGACTGTACATAATGCTAGATGTTCGTTTATCAAGGTTTCATTTGCTTATTGCCATCATCCTGGCATTAAGTGCATATTTCTTGCCTGATCGTTTTGAGCGCCCAATGTGGGCTTCAATCAATTATTAGTCTTTTCGATACTTTCGCACTAACTGCTTAGGGAACACTTTTTCAAAACTTATGAAGTAGCGTTTAATTTTTCCATCTATTCGCAACAAAAACTTTTGTTGAATCAATTTTGTTATACATTTTTTCGTTCTTCTTCTAGGGCATATTGATGGTAGAAAAGCTCGATTTTTGGCAAATTTGCTTACAAACAAAAAGTCCAACTACGTCAAAAATGTGGCCTCGGTTACAGTACTGATGTCCCTAGCTTTACCCATATTACAAATTTAGGAATTAGAGACTGACTTTCTTCTAGCAGGTATTAAAAACTACGCTTTACATACTATTCGCTTAGTTCGCTACTTTGAACCAAATATTAGACCATATAAACCAAATATAAAGACCATTTTTCTCGACAAAAAATTCATCACAATATACTGGTAGTGCAAGAAGTAAGGCAAAAAGAAAGTTGGAAGACAGAAGGTACGCCGAGACAGTAGGTACGCCGAGACAGAAGGTACGCTGTACAAACTAGAGCTAACTAAATTTTGTTTATCTTGTGTGCTCAAATTCATTTTTTTACAGTTTTACTCATATGGTAATCATGCGGAATGAAATAAAATTTTATAATAAATCGTTAAAATCTGAAAATCCAGTTTTGTTAAATTTTTTTGCGACCAGCCGCCTTCTTAAGTTGATCCAGTTATGAGTTATCACGAGCATACATTTTGGTTTCCACTTAAATAGATGATTTGGTGAGGGGCTACCGTTCTTGTGCGATGAAAAATTTCGAAAATTTCATTTCGACATGAACCAGAAATCATTAGTTTCTTCAATTATTCGCTTTTTTTCCTCTAAATAGCGGATAATTTCAGGAGTGCTGATAGTCTAAAGGTTTTTATTTTAGGTGCCTGCCGAGGCTACATGGTTCTCTGCACATAAACAAAAAAAACACAGACTTATTTTTGATGCCTTTCAAAGTGCGTTGTGAGTTTCATAATGATTCGATGACTCTATGGAAAGCTGTCACAATTTAAAACCATGCATATTTTCTTTAACTAGTGTTAGTTACACAGTATAAAAATTAAAACAAGATTTTGTAATTTATAAAAACATTTACTCTAAAGCAAATTTATTTACTTTGCACGTTTCTTCAATTTATACAAATCGGGATTATGCAATAAACCTGGTTTGGAAGGTATTTTCAGCAGTTGGTAGACTATTATACCAAGATAGTTTTGAAGAGCGCAGTGAAATGAACAAAATTTGGAAGAATAAAATACATAACTATGACATAACAGTGAAATTTCTCGATTTGATTAGGTATACGCTGAGAAAATAAAGACATTCAGAGCAGCAACGTCTATTTGAAATGCAATGAAGCCTGGCTGTCATATAGAAAGCCGGTCTCGAACTGCAATCACACAGGTATTAAAGTACTATCAAAAATCGTACTGCCCTCTCGTGGTTAAGATTCGAAGACAATTGCTTTGACATTTTATTTCGACAATTGATAGTTTCAGTGGTGATTTTCGACCTAGTCCGAAATGATTAACTAATTTTTAATTTCCCGAAGACTTTTCGCTGTCTCGGTTAATAATTCTCCTTATGTACCTCCTGATCTCCATCATCCTCCACTTTTTTTAGAAATCTCCCTCACTTGTCGTACTCAAAGTAATGCTGCTTATTTCTCTCGTTTCAATTTTTGCCATGGCCACTGAAATTAATAAAGTTAACTGGTTCTCCTTGTTTCGTGGTCTAGATATTGAAGATGCTTTACAAAATTTTAACATATTTCGTTCTAATCTCATTTTGCACTTTACCCCAACCTACCGTTCGTCTAAAACTAAGAATGCTGCTTGGTTTAACGCTGACACTGCTGCCGCTCTTGAAACAAAGAAAGCTGCCCGTAATAAATACAAAATTACAGGATCTGATTATGACCTTAATGATTACGGGAGGCTCCACTCCGAAGCAAAAAAATGTGCAAAGCTCACTATGCAGTCTCATATCAATTACATTGAAGCTTCTATCCCATCTGATCAGTCCAAATCCTTTTGGTCCTACATTTACTCTCCAAAGAGCTCCTCTGGTATTTCCAACTGTTTGAGGTACAATGATGTAACAGCTATCACCTCACAAGATGTTTATGAGCTTTTCGCTCGATACTTTTCTTCCTTCTTTTCTTGTCCTGATGGTATTCCTTTTCTTAGCTAAGTCTTTATCTTTTTCCTTGTGTGTTCATCTTTCTATTATTTTCAATTTCAGCATTTCTTCGGGTACTCCCTTTTGCAAAACAGCTAACGTTTTGCATCTTTCATTATCGGGCCATTTCCCTCCTTTCCTATTTCAGTATACTGCTTGAAAGGGTAGTTTACAATAGAGTCTCCCCTTCCGTCCATTCTGTTTTCGCTCCAGAGCAGCATGGGCTCGTAAAAGGCAAATCTGCATTGACCAACGAGCTATCTTCCACCAATATGGTTGCATCTGCCTTGGATCAGCAAAAGCAGGTAGATGTTATCTACACAGATTTCGCTAAAGCTTTTGATTCGGTGAATCATAATCTTATTCTTCGGAAGCTTCAAAGTTATGGTATCTCTGGTCCTCTACACTCCTGGTTCACTTCCTATGTTGCTGATCGTACTTGTGTAGTAGCTGTCAATTCCTGTACGGCTGTTCCATTTTTTCCTACCTCGGGAGTTTCGCAAGGTTCAATTCTTGATTTGAATTGTTGAATTGTTAAATAAATAAATAAATAAAGCTAATACGATGTTCACACTACACTCTAAATCAGGTAGATTAAGGAGCTGTCAAGGTAATCAGGTGAAGCGTTCAAAATAGCCGAAGTGATTTAGAATGAGGAGATTTAGAGCGAGAAACGTCATTCGAATTTATGTGTACAATTTTTTTTTGCATGAAAATTGTTGAAAATGGTTCAGGAACATGCAAGAACATTTTCTTTTCATTTTGTACAACTCACTTTTTCTTTTTATGTTCAATTTTCACTATTTTAGAACGAAATTCGAATGACATTTTTCTCCAATATACTCGCGCTCTCACGAATGGAATTCAGAATGCTCTGAGAACAATTCAGCCGGTACAGAATTCACAATAGTACCTGATTTATACTTGATTAACTAAACTTGATTACTTTCGATTGTCAGACGCCGAGACAAATGTATGGTTAATCAGGTAAATTTATGGTCGATTAAGCTCTAAAGCGATCAGCTGATCAAAATCGCCAGCTGATCGCCAAAATCGCCAGCTGATCAAAATCGCTATAAGCTAGGGGCATTAGTGCTGTATCGCAATTCCTACGCATTTAAATGCAGGACAGTAAAACCATTGTTGAATCCGCTAAGCGAATTTGCTGAAAATCAAGCTGTTCTACCGGCAAAAAACGAGAAGAAAGGAAAATGCAGCTGCCAACGTAAAATAACACCAAATCCGGACCAATTTTGACAGTAAGAAAATGAAGAAAACCAAACTGTAGTAAGTGCATTCCAAAAAAGTACTCCGTGACAGGTTTTTACGCGACTATAAGAGAGAACAATATGATATCGACTTGCCCAGTATCAAAGCCCACATGGGGCGCGCAAGACATCCTCGCAAAGAGTAAGCACTTAATGTCAGGATTATACAAAGGTGACTGAGAAGAAGTATAAACAGATAAAACACTTCTCTGAAATGCTATTTTAAAATTACACTTTTCTACAAGTTTCTTTCTTCGCTTAATCCTTTTCTAAATTTACTGATCTTCTCCAGATTTCAGTATCCGATAAAGCTGAGCGAGCTATTTAAGCATATCTGGAGTAAGATTTTTGTAGTTTGCAAGAAAATATGTTTAAACCTCTGATCGTCAGCTTAAACATGAATTTCTAGATAATCCTCTTTTCCTCTGGAAATCAGTAAGGTTAAATAAAGGATAAATGAATGACAGGATTTTTTTAGTTTGATTGGGCAAGGCAATAAAATAAAGTTTATATCAATAACAATTCTTTATCACTTAGCAAAATGTGTTTGTAGTCAATATCAAAATCATCACAATGATTTATTTTATTCTCTTGATAGTAAAATAATAAACAATTCAATGTAGATTATAACGGGCTTTATCCTATTTTTCCAACCAATTATTAATCAAACTTGGCTTAGAGTAAGATCCAGCTACTGAACCTCGTTAACACGTTCAGTGCCAGCGCGGCTAGGCAGGAGAACGCCCGTGGCCGGTCTGCCCAAGCCCATCACTACATCCAGTACAACAGTTACTTTTAAAATAATAAAGAAAATACTCAAACCTTTTTTGTCAAATTTCAGTTAAATATTCAAAAAAAAGTTTTGTTAATAATTTTATATTAATTAATATTTCCAACAAAAAAAAATCATTCAAATTAGCAGAAAAACCACTCACGAACGTCAAATAACAAAGTCAAGCAAAATAAACTGCAAATAACCTATAAAAGATTTCAATCATGAAACCAAGAATGCAAACTTAACCACTACAAAACCACTACAACCACAAAAAAAACACGAAAATCACTACAACCCTGAGCATATAACCCAATTGGCAAGATCACAAATCAACGAACTAAATGAAACGGAGCAAGATGCGGGGTCGCGTCAGCGGCCACTGTCTATAGTTGGATTGGACGCGGAGCCGCGTCGTTGGTACTGAACGTGTTGAAATCTGGAAACTAGATCAAAAGTTATAATGCAAAAAGCATTTTATTTCTTAGTTATTTTTGCCTAAGGGTAACCTACATTTCAAACACGCTTCTATAAGCGAATTTCGGGTGCTTTCCGGTAGGAATTTCAGGAGGGTTAATTTGGTTTTGCAGGCAAAGTATGAAACTTATCGAAAATTCAATTTTTTTTTCTGAAAAGCAAATATGATTCAGAAGGGTCGTTGATTTAAATGTTTTCTGTTTACGTACCCGCCGTAGCTACAGGGCTGCCGGCACATTCATCGAAAATCCAAAACGCATAGTCCTGGCGCTCATCAAAGTGTCCCGTGAATTTCATAATGATCCGATGGCTGTGTGCAAAGTGACCGCAATTCGAAATTTACTTTTAGGTACTTAGCGCCCGCATGGGGTTGATCATTTCCAACACATTATCATATCGAAACTAAAAACATAGGTGATTTTTCTTTCCTTTGCTTATTTTTTTGCAAATATTTATTTTCCACAGATATATAGGGGTACTTATAATTACCCTGAACTCCCCACTGTCGTAAAAGGCTTCAACCCTTATTATCCTGAAAATTTCAGCTTGACGTAAACCTTTATCAATCAATTCTTAGAAAACTGACAAGATTGACCAATATGTGTGCAGCAAAAGTAATTTTAAAAATCGATACACTTCTTGAGCAGAGGTATTAAATTTTCTATATCACAGGAAGTTAAGGATTAACTTATTTATAATATAATCCTTTCCAGATATTTTTGCATCTCTCGTAAAGTGTACTTATCTCATCATGTGTTTTTATCTAATTTATATTCTAGTAAGACCGGACTCCTCGTTCAAATTTACCTTTCCAAGATCATTTAGTTTTCTATTTGTGATTATGCGATGATTACAGCTATCTCCAGAATAACGTCTGCATTCACAATGTACTCAATTAAGGTCGGTCCTGTGTCTCACCGAATCTATTTAAAATGCAAAAGTTTATTTCAAGATAATACTTATGCTGCCCACATCGCTTGGATCCAACAAGGACCGAGCTCACTTTTAAATTCGCCTCGCATGAGAAGAACCGTTGCGAACCGACCGAGTAGAGTGGTTGGTTCATAACGGAGACACAACACTCCCGTGGGAGTGTTCCGTACGGAAGTTTTAAATATGATAGCCACCAGTTTTGCATAGTCTACGGCTCTGAGTGTCCCTGACGACTGCTAAATAATACCATTAATAACATATGCATGGAGCGGCGAAACGCTGTCGAAGTAAATTTCCGTCACACCCCTGTGAATTTGATGTTAGATAATATGCTTGTGCTGCAATATCAAAATTTAACAACGGTTTCGATCGAATTCAGCTGGGCAGATGCAATGCGTTCCAGTTTCAAGGATAATGGAAGCAGCAATATTACCAGTGTGTAGCTCCAGCGGATATAGCTCTAGGGAGTTTGAGAGCATGTATTATTTAATTTAATTGTGAATTGCCAACCGGATAAGTGGAGCCAGTCTCACTTTACTAATGGATACATGACGTAAAGATTCGCAGGACGTAATTGAGGTCTTCAAGTAGTTTAAAGCAAATAATTTCACATCGAATATTGATGCTGTTCTTGCTTTTGCTCGAGCTGAATACTTGCTAAAATGTGCCATCGCTCCAGAAACCTTTTCTTCTGATTACCTGGCACACAATGCTTTTTGTCAGCTAATTTCGTGATGAAAATACCACAGTATTTTCGTTGCGTCCGTCGTTTTCATGAATCATTAGCGCGAAAACAAAAGATTTCATTTGGGGGGAAAAATAACAATCGAAAAAGGTAGATAGTTGTCTCACGCATTCAGTTTTGGTAGCTGGGACAATTGAACTTTCTCTGAAAATGAACCGCTTTCAAAGTGATTGATTGCTCGTCAAAGTTTGCGGGTTTACACATAGATACAGCCACCAGCACCTATTCCACCCTCGTGTTTGCCTACTCGTGAAAGACATTATCCGAAGCCTGTCGTTTCTTTCGGGAACTTTTTCTCATTTCTCAAACGTGATTCATTTATCTTGTTTATGTTCTTCAACGAGTGAGTATCCACGAAATTGCTCCAATAAATTTCTTTAGTTTCCCAGACAGAGTTTGCTTTATACGTAGGCACGCAGCAGCACAATACTGTCTGCAGTTCACGCAGGTATGTACCTATTGTATTCGAGAAAATACGTTGAATTTATTCGATTTGCTGTAATATAAAGTTTCTCAATAAAGCGAAAACGAAGCACATCTATTCACATACATACATACTCGTAGATAGCTTCCAATCGCCGAAACCAAGGGGAAAAACTGCACAACCTGAACAATACGAAAAACCTTTCAAATTACGTGACGTGAATATCTGCTCTACGATGCCGGCGATGGTTTTTGACTCACGCTTTGTTCCCACCCACTCAGAAGTTAAGCAAGGACTTGTGCTGTCACGTTACCGGCGCCAGGCTCCGTCCAGGCATGGTTGAGTATTCTTGCCTTGTGCTCGAGTGAATTAAGTGCGGCTGATCCGTCTTCTTTGTATGCAAAGATTTTCGTCTAATATAAAATTAGACGACAGCCACACGAAAGCAGCAAACACAAAGAACAGGAACAACACGACGCGTAACGGAGAGCCTAGGGAGGAGGTACTGTGCCTTACGTTTGAATAATATTTATTAAGGTCAAAAGGAAAATAGCGAGTGGCGTGGAGCCGATCTCGAGATTGAATTTGTAAAATGGAAGAACATGAATGGCAAATGTAATTTTCCCTTCAAGTACGCAAATGGAATGTAATGGCTGCAGTTATATGATTGTTTTCATTGGAAAATGGTTCATACGGATGGTTTTTGCTATCTTCAGCATACGTGCACGCATTGGAAGTAGTCAGATGTTTTTTTATCAATTTCAAAAGATGAGATTCCCTAAGTGGAAGCTATACCACATCGCCTAGACGAAGATACGCTTCGTTTGCTGTTAAATAAAAAAAACTCTATCACACAGGAACCACTAAATTGACTGGATTTCGAGAGAGAAAGAAAGAAAAAAGTACAAAATCTGGATTTCGAATGTATATTCAAGCAAACGTGCTTCTCGAAAATGTAATGGTATCAGTTCTCAGTGGAAAAGTCACTGCTATCAAAAGTCTTATATCCAGCTTCCAGTGATTTCTATTTTGATCAGATGACTGCGTTGGTAGTTATAAGAGCTGTAGGAGAGAAAGTTTTTTGAAACCCTGTCTCGGTCGAGCTACCGTCTGTGTAACATTGTCATAAGAGGTCTCTTCGCGTACTGTAGCTAGGGACACGATGAAAGTACTGATATTAGTACGGTATCGATACTTTCGTTTGATACCAAGTAAAATTTTACTTGAATCGAAACTGTTCGATATTTTACTCATATCAATACTTTGATGGTGGTATCGTTTCGACATATGACTGAACAAATTTCACATGGAAACCAACCCATCTTTCCAAACTGAGCTACGGGCTACGCGACAGCTATAGTAAAACAAATGAACTATTTTAAGTTCAAGAAATCTTTCAATCATACAATATCCAAACAGTTTATGTAAGGGGCATTTCACGTGAAGCGGACAACGAAAAAAAGTCGAGGTTCTGGGTTTCGTTCATATTGTGCATAATTGTACTTCTAGAAGATATGAATGTGGATGCACAAGTTTTTGTTTCTATGAGGTTTAGCTGTCGAGTTATGGGCTTCTGAAAAATGGATGATATTGATGAAAGGCTTTTTTGGAGCGATTTCTAGTATTCAAAAAAAACCTAAAAAACAAAAAATACTGATTGTTGTAGAAAATTAGCTGCTTTTTTTAATTTTAAAATTAGATTTGAAAACGGGAATTCAAAATTTGTGTGGAACCGGAAGTAACTATTTTAACTCCTTTTTTGAATAATTTGGACCAGGTTAATTTTGTTTATTTTTGTAAGTATTCTTATTTTATTATAAATGGGATGGCCAGTAGTTTAAGAAGTAGGTGAATTTTAATACATGAAATTTCATCGGAAGGTTAAAGACCTAAGAAAAATTCCAAGAATATTAGCAGAAAAGTGGAGATATTCATCTTATATGTACGTATGTGGAAGCCGCAGAAAAGAATGGTCGTAGAAATACATCCGGTAATGAATAAAAGAACCAGTTTAAGAAACGAGAATAAAATAGTCAAATTTGTGAAATAAATTCATTTTCCATAAGTAAATAGTTTTTTTTCCATTAAGTAAATTAGCATTATCAATTTTTAATATTTTATCTTCTATATGTAAATGATATAAGTGATATAGTTTTACTACAAATGTTTTGTTTTCACACTCACTAGCTGTCCTAATCAAGCTCAATACGACTTATGTGTATTGATATTCACTTAACTCTTAAATTACTGGCCATCTCTTTCTAAAACTTTTATTATGATAAAATAAGAATACTTTAAGCTTTGTTTTGTTACAAAAATAAACAAAATTAACCTGGTCCAAATTATTCAAAAAACGAGTTGATATTGTTGCTTCCGGTTTCATACAAATTTTTAATTTCGGTTTTCAAAATTAAAAAGAACAGTTAATTTTCTACACCAGTCAGTATTTTTGAGGTTTTTTCGATTTTTTTTTTTGAATCCTAGAATCCGCTTCCGAAAAAACCTTTCATCAATTTCATCCATTTTTCAAAAGCCCATGACTCGGCAACTAAACCTCATAGAAACCAAAAATTGTGTATCCACGTTCTTATCTTCTGGAAGTACCATTAAGCGCAATATGAACTACAATACACAATATGAACTACAATATGAACTTCGTTGTCCGCTTCACGTGAAATGCCCCGTAAAACAAATTAAATATTTAATAACGCAATATTTAAGTTTTTTGTATATATGTATATTATATTGACGAAGGAGAAAAGTTACTAATGTTGAACTATATATTTAAATGATTAGGTATGAAAAGGCAAAGACTAGGAGCAATTTTATTCTCTGTATTATTTAATTTGTATACTGTCCATATATATATAATAAGGCTAAAAAATTATGAATGTGTTTTTTAATAGAAACCTTTTGCAGCGAAATAAATCAAATTCAGCAAATGTTCTTCAATTAATTTTCACATTTACATAGCTAATCATGAGACTCTCCATCACTCATTTTAAATGAAGTAGTGATATTCAGTGGAGCAAGTGAAGCATACGATTCGATTGAATATCTGATGAGTGTGGCGGCCATTGACTACTGTTGCAATATAAATAGGTACATTATTATTTTTGGAAAGTTGCAGAAATAGTGTGCTCCTAATTTCTAATTTTTCCAGCAAGCCTTTCATTGCCACCAGGTCAATGATCCCTTAACAAGATATTGCACCCCATACTATAATACTTCCTTTTCTTGCGTGGGGCCCGTCTAGATTTCTGCCCGGCTGGTGTTCTTAAAGACTTTGAACCTCGCCGTCCTGGAAATTATCGCCAAATTCCAAACTGCGTCCCACCCAATCAAATAGATCCTGCCAGACTAAGGATCATCGTTATCATCTCTATTACCAAACTCTTGTGCAAATTAGGCTTTGCTCTATCATTGATATTAATATAAATTTAAAATTTAGCTTTTCTCCATACTTTACGGACTACTTACCTTACATTCTTCTCTTACTATACATATACATATACAAGAAAATAGTTTCTTAAAAAAGAATGTATTTAGAAACATATTTGCACATTGTTTGCAAAAAACAAAATTACTGCACTAGACCCCTCACTTTATATCATAATTTACAAAAAATCTCATAAACGAGAGCTCACGAGTCAAACTCAATTTTTTATAAAAACAGAAACAAAGCAGAAATGAAACAACGAAACTAGAAAATTTAAACGAAACTAAAAGACTCTTTACCCTAGTTATTTATCAAAATATCATTTGATAAACCAAAGATATTAAATAGCAAGTTCACTAATTCAACAATATAACCCACATTACAGTCAAAAATGGCACTGGTTCGTCTCTTTGTATAAAATCTCAACTAAGCTGCTTTTATTACACATATTTGATCTTTTCAGCAAATCACTCTGAACCGAGTAAATCATAAACATTCTTACTTAATTATTAGTACCGACTTTCACATCCTAATGTCTTCTCAATGCACGAATAACAATGTGATTAAATTAGTTTCAAAAGTGATATATATGTAAAAAGGCACATTTTTGACGTGAGAATGCAACAATCCTCGTGAACAACACCTGGTCTTCTGTACACATCATCATCACATCACTGCTTTTAATCATCGCTTATCTCCTTTTGAAAATTAACTTTTATCTAGTTTAATTTAGTTTAATAGATGTATTATTTTAATGTTTCTGAACCGACTCAAAGAATGCTGTTTGCTTGCTCCTGTCTTGAGCGAGCAAACAAAACGAAATCTGATGGAATACTTGCAATTAACTCCACACGTCGGCTGAGTTGCGCTTTTGAGCCTCCATTTTCTTGCTAAACTGTTGTGAGTAGAATAATTGGGAAGGGATAATCAAGTGAAGCAAACGTACCCGCACATGTACAAGTTTCTCACCAATAATTAACCTTCCAAATTAGATCTGAATGTGTGACGTAAATTTTGTGTGCTTGATCCCGAGAGAATGCTGTTTTTAATGTCAAAACACTCTTACCAACGTATTCTTCCAGTTCATAGGAAACGCATCATAGTGGCTGTGAGTAAAAAATACAAGTTAATGAATAGAAGCCTACCTCCTGATAAATGAAATCTTCGCTCATCTTCCGGCAGCCAAAATACAGAATAGTATCGACAACTTCTTTGCCTTCATTCTTGGAAAAAAGCCTTTCTTGAACAAAGCCATGGAATGGCTCCAGACCAATTCCCGGCCCTATCATTATAATTGGAATCTCTGGCTTCGTTGACTCTTGCAGATGAAAATAGGCATATTAAGTATCATATGATACTTACTTATATCAGTACTGTCGCAATGAGTATGTTACTTATATCAATACTTGGTTGTGATACTACTTGAAAGTAAAAGTATCGATACTTTCTTTCGATATCGTGTCCCTAACTGTTGCGAACTGCAGCAGTAACAGAATTTGGCAGCTGGATTATTTTTGTGGTGGGGGAACAATTGGGAAAAGTGCAAAAACGCACTACTGCAATTTGCTGCAAGAAGACTCCAGAAGTGTCAATTGTCGGCGGTTAAATTTTGAAAAATACTCTAGTGGACAGTTTGTAGATGAAATAGAATTCTGAAGGGAAGACGCGTTTCGTTTAATTTTTTATTTGCTGGTGATGGCGAATCATCAAGTGATGATGTTGTTCTGCCGTAAATACTTGCAAATTTCCCGTAAATGTTCCAATCACTGTTGCAAATAATGAGAAGAGAATTATCATCGAATAATTGTTCCCATTTATACGAAGTGCGAGTTTCAAGTGCACTATCGACTTATCCGTGAAGTTCTTCTATGTTTCAAAACGTGATTTGAAGGAAATCAAGTGTTTTTTAGCTATTCGGTCAATATATATAATGTGTATATGATTGAAATTAGAATAAAACAGATTATTAATACTGAAACCAGTCTTATCTTTATCTACTTTTCGTAGTGTGAAAAATAAATTTTAACAAAACCGTAGCGCATCAGAACCGCTAGATACACTAATGTTCGCAGAACAGTAGAGGATTTGTGCAGATTTTGAGTGTGTATTCTACCACTAGCTACTTAAGGACACCCTAAGTAATAATAGACCCTAAGCCGATTAAATTTCGATGACTTCATCAACAGTTACAGCGATAGAAAGGTTTGGGGCTGCCATCCAAAAAATGGTAGGGTTTATAGCGGTTGGACCAAATGTGACCTGACCTATAGTGCGAACTAAGTGAATTTTGTCCTAAGGTGTTAACTTCGATCTGACCTAAACTTTGGTTAGGTCGAATTTAGTCCTCGTTTGTACGTAACAGCTGTCGTTTTGTTCAATTTTAGTTCATACACTGCAATTATCTTTTCATATGTCTCTCAAACGTGATTATTTAAATGATTTTGAAACACACGAGAAGGTTGCGAGCTTAAATTCGACGCACATGTATTATTAATAGTTGCGCGAAAATCAAGGCTTAGGTCGGGTGTGTTTACAGCGATATAGTCCACGACCTATTTTAGATCAGGTCACTTGAAATCGTGTACTGACCTATCGCTTGGGTCTGTGTACTGAGTGTTTACAGCAGGTGGACTAAATAATTTAGGTGAAATTTCGTGTATAGTCCGCGGACTCAACGTCTGCTGTAAACGCTATCATTGTTTACTTATTATCATTGCAAATGTTTATGTAAGCATATATTGGTACGAAAATAACAAAAACGCCTCGTGCTGTCAACCCTTTGCTAGCACCGAAACCAAAAATATGTCACATTTACCACACGTTGAAATCAACCTACTCTGCGAATTTCGTATTGATTCGATGACTACATTGGAAGTTATAGGGATAAAAAGAACTTTCGGGTTACCACCCGTTAAAGTTTTCAAATTTTCTAGATCGTAATATGTTGTTTATTTTCACTATAAGATCACTATGGCTTGAACATTTTATGATAAAATCGTTTAATAAAGCTATGCAAAAAAAATACAAAAGCAACCATAGCTGGCAACCCTATAATGTTTTCCCAACTAGGTTTCTGCTGAGTATTGTCCACAGCAAGTTCAGTTTGCCATATGAGTTTCGTTATGATGCCACGACTGCACTTGAAACTATAGGGCAAAGAAATTTATTTTCTTGGATGAATTTTCAAAATTTGAAACACTAAAATTACCATAGCTGGCAGCTCCAACCGAATTTTTCAATCAAATTTCTACCAAATATGGCTCAAAGTAGGATTCAGCTACGGTGTGAATCTGGTGACTGAATCAGAATTTATAGGGCCAAAAGCAGTAATTTTTCTTAGTTATTTTTCAAGATGGACCACTGGCACAGAATTGCCCATATTTCCCAATTGCCCAAATTTGATGCTAAAAATATAGGTAAATTGGGAAAGGGTTATTAGGTGTGCCCATGTGAAATTTCAAATGTTTTACTTTGACTATGTAGACAAAGCATAAGACACATATATATATATATATATATATATATATATATATATATCTATATATATATATATATATATATATATATATATATATATATATATATATATACATATATATATATAAAAAGCAACAATTTTTCAGGTGAGTCGATGATTTGAAGGTTTTCACTTTCAGCGCCTGCCCTGGCTATATGGTTGCAAACACGCACAACAAAAGCAATATGTCCTGAAAATTTCATAAAAATTGCATAACTCTGTCAAAAGTTATCGCAATTTAAAAATTTTCAAATTTTTCCGATCTATTTTTAGGCACCTAGCGCACACATGGGGTTAAAAACTTCCAAAACGTTATCTGATTCACATTTAAAACACGTTCAAAACTCATTTCGCTAACATGATTTTTGTAAAAATTATTTGTGCACGGAATAATAAGTATATTAAAAATATCACTTAAATGGCCGTCGGCGCCAAAGGGTTAAAGATAATTAGCATACATATGTAAGGAAATATGAATTTTTAGCCAAATCGATTTTAATACTAATGTTCTTCGAACATTAGTAAAAAAATGTGGCAAACTCTGATAACAAGGACAGAGCCCAAATTGGTAAAGCTCGACTACGTGCTCCCCATAGCCGTTAGGCAATTTTACCGGTTGATGTTCAGCTGGTATTTTGGTGGCTCTGTGTTTGTTTGGGAGGTGTCATTTGTTTGTTTGCTTATGTTCAATGTGCTGTCTTCTCGTGTATTTTTTGTACGTTTTTGTTAGTTATTCTTCAATTTTTGCACCCTGCTCGTCCTCTGGTAGTAGCAGGAGCAAAAGCTTGACGAAGAAAACTCAAAAACATACAGAAACTAGTCGAGAAGACAACACGATGATGATGATAAACAACCAAACAAGCAAAAAAAAACAGCCTCATAAACAAACACGCAACCACAAAAACACAAACATATCAACTGAACATCTATCAGGAAAATCGTGTAACGGCTATGGGGGCTCGAATTCGAGTTTAGCCCATTTTCGATATCCATAACAATCCTTTTTTGCAGTCGGGGCAATTATCAGATGAGTTCTACTAATAGATGTTGCTGTATAGTAAGATAATTATATAGAATTGTATACGAAGCACATATCTATATACATATACATACACATAAATGTCTTTTTATACAACAGAATCTATTACTGTAAATTTATGTTTTCATATGATACGCTTCCTATAATGAATATAAACAGCAAGATTTTACTTTCCTACATTTTGAAATTCATGCGAGTGGTAAGCTTCAAAGTGGTACATGACATTCGATACAGGTTGGTTGTACTAAGGAGCACATTGGTAGAGCATGCATTTAAAATCCATAAATTTACTCCAATTTTCTTCGCGAATCGGTATTTCTAGCTGTTCCTATACGTTAGTTTTTTTTAATCAGTCAAAAACTATTGGAAGGATGCACATGCGACTTTAAAATTAGTCGTCCTAAGAAGAATTCATAATGCTTTATCAGTTTAAGGAAATGAACTTTCATGTTGCGGACTTTCCATACCAGTCCATTGATTGCTAAAATTAATTGTAACCGTAATCGAAAGCTGCAAGTACAAATCCCGAAACCATCCAAAGTAATAAACCCAAAACCAATAAAGAAAAGGGGGAAAATGTCAGCAGTTTTTAAAAATATTGGTAAGGTTACCGAAAATGGTAAATCGTCAAAATAAGAACATATATCTGCAGCCAGGTATTTTAAGTTAATTTCTTACGAATTAGTTTGCTCTAGAGAGTACCTAGAATATTGCCCATTACTCCGTTACATTAACGAGAAGGCTATGCATTGCAACAGGAATTATCTAAAAGATGTTACATCAAATAAATTGTAGCCATATTTCCCTATTTCATATAATATATATATAAGCCTAATTGTCTCCTTAAATGATTTTTTTTTGTATTACCTAGTTACAAGCAATGCTGAGTATTCTTCAATTTAGATTGCTCTGTATAAAATATATATAGTCACAAAAGAACATCTTTGTTATTCTCTTCGTTCAACCTGTCAACACTTCATGCGTATGCACAGCAACTCCGACGGTATCGAATACCCGTCAAGTTGTCTTATTTGCTAAGTGCTCAACGGACAGCTAAGTAAGTGCGTGAGCAGGAATGGCGTTATCTTTAAGAACTAAATGGAAAACCTTTCTAGGAAAACGGTTCGAAAGTAATTATAATTTCCCATTTGTACAACTCCATGAGAACTCTCAGAAAATCTTCTAATAATGATTAAATCAGAAGCAGAATACAAAAATGAAAAAGGAAAAATTTAAATAATAATTTCGATAAGTAGTTGAAGATATATCTGACAACTAATACAGGAGAAAAGTAGTATTTATCCTTTTTCAATTCATTTAGTTTAATTTAATTTTTGCTAGCTTCCAATACAAAATATTTTAATTTAAATGCAAATCTTTCAAGTAACATAAAAACCATGGTATCATATTTAAAGTCCAATTTGTTCTTTAGATGCTAGATATGTTTTAATTTCTTGACAAATATTGCCATTTCGAGGGTGATTTAACCTATTTTTCAGTGTCCTTATTGAGTTATTGAAGTTTGAGCAACTGCTGCGTAAAAATGAAATTTTCAGTCCGTTTTCATTTCGCAAGACCCAAACCTTGTATATGAAATGTATTGGGTGATAACTATCTGCTGATTCATATAGAATTGGAAAAAAATATTGCGGTTACTGATATATCGGAACACCGTTCAGCGTCTGTGATTTGCAGTGTGGCTACCATCGCAGTTGCAGCATCTCTTCATTGTTGCCTAGTCTTTGTCACCCTTGCATTTACAAGTTTTGTGGAGCTCGATATATACGACACATACATTATTTAGTTTATTGTGCTAAATAAAAATCTGAACCTACAACCTTTCAACTAGGGTTTTCATCAACGTAAGATGTTAAAAACCCGTTACCAGTTTCTAACTTAAATAGAACTCATAGACTTAAACAACAAAAAGCAAACGATTATAACAGAACCAAAGCAAAAAGAATATTGGTTTCATGTTTTATGTACAGGTACTTATACGAGTCATAGAAACGTATTAAAACATGTGTTCTACTATTCATGCTATGGTGACATTTCGGCGTTATGCGTACAAGCCATTGGATGAATTCAGTGAACAAAGTTTACAATTTACCTGTAAATTCAATATAAAACCTCGAAAGTATATAACTAACAACCGGTTTTCCTCCTAGTCACGCTACTACCATACGACAAAGATTGATTGGGGATGGTTAATGGAGGCGTCTACACTTTGAAACTGTGATAGGCTTGTCAGTAGTATAGTTTACTTTTACGAGTATGACACAACATTGTGACATCCTACGCATGAAATTCGTATTGTATCCTGATCAAGTCATTTACTTTCGTACCTAAACTCAATTTCATTCAATTTACCGGGACATCAATTTCAATTACGACACCACCTTGACACCATGTATCAAAATACATCACACATTTGGGTGAAATATATGTCTTTGCCGATTTGTGTTGGCCGTAGGATATAATCGGGCCGTGATGGGATCTACTTTGCTGACTCGATGTCAATCCGGAAGGAAATACGAGGTGCTAGTCAATCCTAGTCACGTCGCCATAAAGATCGATTGCGTATTTCACATGGTTTTCTCTGTTTGACTTTAACTCTGCTTCGCTTTCACGAAGGTATTTTGAGCTTGTAGCGTTATGACCGAGGACTCGGCTCAGGTAGCATAACAAGGACATTATGCCATTGATTTTAGTACTTTTGGGTCTTGGCTCTACTCACATTTTATGATATGTCCTAACGAGAAAATGTCCTTTTCACTCTAGATGGCTGCTGAAAAAGTTCTTTGCAGTTTCTTCAATTTTCGGAAGCTAGACTGGTTACTGTTGTGCGAAAGTTGAATGCTGAAGTTATTTGACCTTTTGTGATTTGTTTGTTGAATACAAATATCGAGTCGACGAGCTTGTGTGCTGCGTAAAGAGAGGTATTATAGTTTGTTTGATTGCTAAGAATCGTACTTGCTTTGCGGTTTGAGTCCAATTTATAGATGCTTGTGCTAGTTGACTAATAATATCGAACGAATAGTCTGAGCTAGTTTTCAAATGTAAACCTGTTGAAAATTATGTATGCTGTAGAAGTGGTATTTGTTGAATTATTCTGCATGCTTGCATAAAATTTTGAGTGGCACTGAAGAGGTTTCTAATTTAATATTTGGTACTTATATAATTTATGTATTCAAATTTTTTGAAAACAACGCATTCCGCATTGGAAAATTTACATTTAAAAAAATATCTAAGGTCGATATTTTAAATGCTTATCCATTATGTCACAATTCGATAAGTAATTCCTTGCTCTTTAGAATCGAAGAAAACTAAAAACCCTACTGGCTAAAATGATGCAGAGATTCAGGAATCAACTAACCCTCTTCTTCAAAATCTTCCCTGTGCCGAACCGGGCTTTTGCCCTTGGGGTGAAAACCACCCCATCTAGGGGATGAAAATTTTTTCAATCAAACTAACCATAGAAGTTGATAGATTGACCAATTCTAAGCAACTTTTGTTCTATAAAGTTTTTTTGTAAAGTTGATCCTTCCCGATTTATTAGCGATTGAAACTGTGCATTTTTCGTTAAAAACCCCTTTTTTTAACCGTTTTTGATGAATAACTTGAAAAATTTCAATTTTACCAAAAAAAATCATTTTGAACAAAGTTGTAGCTTATAAAAAAACAAAGAGATTCGTGCCTGAAATATCTACGTAGACCTAATAGCGACTGAGTTATTGCTCTTTGAAGGATGCTCATTTTCGAAGAATCCCGAAATTGAGAACCTTCAAACTCAAATATATCGAATATGGTGAAATTTTTGGAGAAAACATTTTTTAAAGTAAATTAAAACCCCTTTCAAATGAGCTCTAATAAAAGTCTTTTGCATAAGAATTGACTGACTTATGACCAAAATAAAGTGATTATCGATTTTTTTTTTTTTAAATGCAAGAAATCAACCCTCGTCATTACAACCCTAATAGAAATTAATAGCTCCCTACTTGCAATTAACTTTATTTAGGTATAATTGGTATAATCCATATGGTTTGACAGATTTGAAATGCTTTGTTTAGAAAAAATTATTGTTTAAATGAAAATCGACATTTTTGTAATTTTGAAAAAAAAATGCATTTTTCTTAAATAAATCAAAAAGTATTTATAGCACAAAAAATTGTTTCAAATATTAATTGTAGCATTTTTTTTACTGAAAATTTTCGTTTTTTTTATATTTTTTTATCATAAAAATTGAAGGAGATATGGCGGTTCAAAGTTTGCATTCATGCAATAATTGTGACACACCCAACCCCTTTGAACTCACCCCTTTTCAAAAATAAGGGTTGAAAATATTTTTAATAAACATGACGTTAAAGCCCTTCAATTTCTCTACAAAATGCTTTTTTTAAAAGTTTTTTGCTTAAAAAATACAGGAGTTATCGTCGAAAAACAAACTGCTTTTTTTTAAATTTTGCAGCACGAATATTGGAGCATTTAAGAATAAGGAAAGAGAAGCGGAGCTACATCCAAGCAACAGCTGGCACATTGTGAAAGTATTTTTCCGGTCTTTTTACATCTGTGTTGGCATATGTGTGTTCATGTATATACATATATATATATATATTATATGTATTGTTTTGTATGTTTTGAATGATGCTTCTCGTTTCTGCTCTTGATGTAAGCAGTACACTGTTAGAATCGAAAGAATATACACGTGGCTTTTTTATTCTTCT
Source organism: Nemotelus pantherinus (assembly GCA_963978885.1). Taxonomy (NCBI): domain Eukaryota; kingdom Metazoa; phylum Arthropoda; class Insecta; order Diptera; family Stratiomyidae; genus Nemotelus; species Nemotelus pantherinus. The sequence goes on along the minus strand of OZ022263.1, from coordinate 196,116,073 downwards.
ATTTTTTGTTAAAAATCTTTGTTTATGCGTATTAAGTGTTGTATACCTGTACGAAAAAAAAATAAAACGAAAATAAGAAATAAAAAATAAAAAATTAAACTGTAAGTACAACAAATAATTTTACACAATTTCAAATTAAATTCGTTAATATAAGTGTTAATTATATACAATGCTCTTGTACGGACCTTTTTGGCATTGAGCAGCCTTTATTTTGAATTTTATTTCAACGTACAGAAGTAATTGGTAAGTTTTATTTTTATATATATTGTCTAAATTATGAATTAAGTATAATCATCATCGGTTTTTATATTAAATTATTATTTTATATATTGATTGTATTTCCAAATACAATTATAAATTAAATTAAATTATTATGTGTATGTATGTATGTACATTTATATATATTTACATATATATATATATATATATATATATATATATATATATATATATATATATATATATATATACATCTTTGAATTAAATTAAAATGAAATGTCATCTGAATATATTCTACGTTTTCTAGGATTATTTCCAAACTGTGCATTTAAATTTTACGTCATTGATTTCGATAACAGATTATTAATCATCTAAATTTTGTAAGTAGAATTTATTGTTGATAAGTGTCTATATAAATTTTGTAATAGTACTTATGCATCGTACTTCTTGTAGGAGTAATTCTTGCATCATATAATAGTGTTTTAATTTAAAAATACTATGGACCAGCCCAGCACAAGTAAAAGTAACGTTGATTCTGTTCCGAATGTGTGTCAAATTTGTTTTTTAAATACTGACGAGGCACTTATCAGCGTCACTGAAAAAGGCAAAGAATCATTGAAAAATTCTTCAATCGAACGTGGTGATAAATTATTTACAAAGGTAGATTCTTCTAAAACTGTACAAGTTCATGCTTCGTGTAGAAGAGATTATACACATAAAAAAATGTCCAAGCCGCTAAAAGAAAGAATGGGGAAAATCAAGCTTCAAATGTTAGTCCTGTAAAAAGAAAATTGCGGCGATCTAGTGATTCATTTAATTTGAATTCTTCTAGTGAACTTAGTTTTACGGAAGCTTTAATTGGAAAGATAACTGTTTTTTTTGTGGAAAAGAAGCGAATATTGAAAAAGAAAAAAAAAGAAGTGCCAAGAAGAAAGGACTGTTCTGCAATGCTACGTGCAGAGGCTGCAGTGAAGATTCATGCTTAAACAGAGCACCCATTTTGGATCAGGACGAAAATGAAAATAGCGAGAGTGACGATGAACAGCAGAATGAGAGAACAAGAGACGAAGAAGACGACGACAGCGACAATTACTAATTTTTATAAATATAATGTAATATCTGTACTAATTTTTATAAATATAAGATCCGCTTACCAGGGTAATAAATTATTCAATGAATAAATTCAATGAATGCAGTTTACAATTATATCTAATTCAAAAAAAAAAATTTAAATATTTTTTAATATATCATACTTGCAGGGGGTGGTTTATAAGGGTTGAAGTATTTTTCAAAACAATAATTTCATTCTAACAATAATTCAAATTTAATGACACAATTTTCAATCATTTAAAATTATATAAAACATTTTTAATACTAGTTTTCAAAGTTACTACCCCTTAGGGGATGTTTTACGGGGGTTACATATGTCTGATTAATTAAAAATTCGTTTGAGAGTGTCGAGTAGTCTACAAATAAATATTTTAAACTTTATTTTAACCAAATATATGCTAAAATCTATTTTTTTTATTTTTTTGCAATAAGGGGTAGTTTTAGCCCCTAAAAATAAAAAGCCCGGTTTGGCACAGGGTAGATTTTGAAGAAGAGGGTTAGTAGAGCTTAAATCCAAATTTTCAGCAAAATCGACCTTGATTCTCAAAATTCCACAGTTTTTCATTTTTTTACCGCTGTTGACTGGACTATTAGGCTAGGTGCAAATTGTAACCTGTATTGCGCGTACAACGTGACATAAAAAGCACGAATTTCCGTAATTTCAATGGTTAAATGGGGAATCGTTTTTTCTCATAGCCAATGGTAGAAATAACAAAATTAAAAATTGCACACAATCGTTAACAAATATTTTACTCATCAGTTCACTGCGAACATCGCAATCGACCGGTCGTGTTTTTGATAATTATTCAGTGTGAGACAGTGTGAGAATTCGCTAAGTTCTGAATATCACTAAAGATTTGGGTGTTACATAGCCGACGATCAAAGTGAAGTGCTTTTAAGTCGATTGAAGTGAGCAATGCATCGAAAAAACATCAACCACTGCTTTGTGAAAATAATATTTAATTATATTTAAACATATTTTTTTTAATTCAGGGAGTTAAAAAAAACTTATTTATTTGGCATAGTCCGTAAATCTGCATAGGCAGGAAACGGAAAAAAATTAAAAGCCATGGAGAAGGGTGCGATTCTTCAAAAGGAAAATTGCCCACTGCGCAGAGAATTAAAAGAGTTGCGCTACCAGATGGCGTCTCTCTTCCAGCAAAAGAGTACTTTTATTGTCTCAAGTCTGCGATCAGAAGCAGTGTGGCCAGATATTTGGGAGAAAATATAGCCCAATTTCAAATTTTCATAGCCCAAAATAGCCAAGATTTCTTCTTTGTAGCCCAAAAACAGCCACACCAGATTTATAGCTAAATTTATTCATTTACGCTGATTAAACTGTAATATTTAAATCCGTAAAATTCGTTCGAAATAACATAAATATTCTAATTGTAGCACAGAAGTCGTTGGCACAAAAATTCAATTAGTATAAGAAACGGTCTTAATGGCTGGAAAGGCTGAATATTTTGTTTAAAATGAGTCAACTATAAATTATTTATCCGATTTCAAACATTCCAAACAGAGCCATTTATGCGCCCCGCGAAAACAGCGTGTCAACGACAGCTCATGGATGCGCTTTTTAATTATGTAGGCCTCCCAACGAATAGAAGAGGCTAGATGTAAGACCTAAGATAATGAATTAGGTCTAATTTGGCTAAGTTAGTTTTAGTTAGGTATAAGTTAGACTTAAGTCATAGCATAAGGTAGATTTTAAGTGGCTATTGCTAGGATAATCCCATTTACTGTACACGGCTGGGTATGATTATTAGCGTGTGAGATTAAAAGAAAAACTCAAAAGATAAACATAAATAAAAATAAAACAATCAAGAGCCAGCAGGCCAAAATATTATAGCCGCTAGTAAGTAATTTTTTTTAAATTGTAAATAGTACTTAAATTAGATTAATAATGTACAAAAGAAAACTAAAAATAAAATCTTTTCTAATCTAATCTAACATTCAAAACAATAAACGCAAGTTTTTAAATAAATTATTTTTTCGGTTAGACGATTCGCTGTTAACATTATGTTTAGACATTTAAATACTTTTCAAAGGGGACCTACGTTAAACAGTTTCACTTGTGGGTCTCCAAGCGACGTTTCGCGAAAAAATTGAAGTGAATAAAATTAACTGAATTTTGAATGACTGCGATTTGAATTCACTATCGGAATTAGCAAAAGCTGCTATGGCTTCTTCGGTTTAAAAATCATCATCCTTTTAAAAAAACATCTACTGAATCTTCCGAGAGAGATTCGTTTGTGGTCGTAAATTGATCATATTCTGCCAAATTTTGTATGTCTGCTGGATTATTTGAATTTTAATCACTTTGAATTTGAACTCTCATCACGATTCCGCTTTCGACCCACAAATTTCGAGGGAACTCACATTTCCAAAAACATTTTTGTAATTGTAAGTGGAGACACTTTATTCCAAGCAAATCGTAATTACCAAAGAGCTTCAAATATAGAAACTAATTTTATTGGCTCTGTAGGACGCTCCGTATTTTCCAGAGCTCACAATATGAGGTTCATCATATAAGTGCAGTCATTTAGTTTTATGTTTGGTATAATCCTCTGATCTAAGGGCTGTAAAAAGGAAGTGCAAATAGGTGGAAAAGCTTGATGTCTTCCAGATTATCAATGCTATCACATCTAGCTTTATCAAAAAAGATGGTGATGTTTCGGTTTTGTGTTTGCATTTCAATATCAAGTGTGCATCCATTCTTTAAAAATAGCACGCGTCATCTAAGATTTTGTGTTAGCTCGCCAAGTTGTGCACAAACTTCGCTTAATGTCAATTCTTCCCAACGATTTTTCGGCTTTTCCTATGCAGCTTCCATTGTCTGTCTGTCATTGTCTGTCCAACTGTCACGCGTTTCTTTGGAGGTTTTCCATTTGCACATTTTTACTAATTTTCGAAGAAAAGTAGTATTAAACTCGTTTCGCCGAAAATTCATATTTCTTTATATATATATATATATATATATATATATATATATATATATATATATATATATATATATATATATATATATATATATATATATATATATATATCATCAAAATGATTAAGGGAGATAATCTCTGGAGTGGCCGATCCGATTAAGCTGAAACTTTCGGAGAACGTAGATGTATTTAGTAGGTAGGTCCACAATTTGCTAAAATTCAGATATTCTAAACCTTTTGGCGGCGGCGAGCGTTTTAGTGAATTTTGAGGTACTTCTATATTTCGAAGCAGCGTGAATTTTTGTTCAAAAAAAGTATTGGGAATGAAAACTTATTATGTTCTTAGCTTGTTTATGGTAAAGAATTGGAAATTTTGAGCCGCGTGTGGGTGCAGCGTGCCTAAAAGTAGGCAAGGATTTTTTTTCAAATTTTGATTTGTCATTACTTCTGACAAAAACATTGGATCATCGTGAAATTGGCAGAGCGTGTTGATGTTGACTAAAGTTTAATACACATGGATTTCCAAGGTAGTGCAGGTAACCCTGTTGCTGCGGCAGGCTCTTGAAACAAAATCTTTCAAATCATTGAACCTCCTGAAAAATTTTTGACTTTTGACAAAAAATTCAAATCATTGATAAATTTTAACGCTTGTGCATCATGTCAAATTAAAATTTTGAAAATTCCGATTTGCACAAGAACGGCAACCCATCACTAAATTACCTCTATTTTCAGCACTCGAAAGTTCTGTTCACGAGAACTGACGACCGGATTATCCGATCATAATGAAATTCACAGAGCATGTTGGTATCAACTAGGACCAGGTCTGATAGAAGTGATTTTGAAATGCGGGCAACCCTGTGCCAGTGGTACCATCTTGAAAAATCACTGAGAAAAAAAACAGCTTTTTGGCCTATAACTTCCGATACAGCCATCATATTTAAATAAAATTCACACAATATTTGGTCCTTACTTCAGGCAACATTTGGTGAAAATTTGGCCGAAAAATTAGAATAGAGTTGCCAGCTATGGTGATTTTTGTCTCATAAATCTTGCAAATTTGCTCAGCAAAATAAAGCTTTTTTCCCTATAACTTCCGGTGCAGTCATGATATCAAAATGAAGTTTATGCAGTAAATAGATTTTGATGTGAGCCAAATGTCATAGGAATTTCGTACAAAAACCGTGTAAGGACTGCCAGCTATGACTATTTTTATAATTTTTTGGAATTTCTTTACTGCGCGATAATGTCATTAGATTTGCAAATGGAAACGATCCTGCAATGAAAATTAACAACAAATATTAACGCTTTAAAAATTTGAAAAGTTTTTAGGGTGGTAACCCTAAAAATTCTTTCACCCGTATAACTTCTAGCGCAGCGATTCAATCGAAACGAAATTTATTGGTTGGGTTTAGTTTAACGTGAAGCAGATTTGGTATATATTTTGCTTTGCTGCTGACACAGGGTAACGAGCTTTAGCCATTTTCGTAACTATTGCATCAACAGATGCTTCAAATTACATACAAATATGCAAAACATTTGCAATAAAACTAAGAAACCAATTTTTAAATTTTCCGAGTTTTGAACATTTTTTGGATGGCTGCTTCAAACAACGTTACCCGCTAAAGCTTTCGACGAAATCCTCCGATGAGAACGAAATTCAAAGGATAAGTTGATTTAAGTATGAGCTTGTGAAGGTTAACTTATTGCTGCTTCGTTGGGAAAATGTTGCCAGCACTGAACATTTTCATCATTTGAGTTATAGTCGAGTTCTATTGCTTTGAACAAGGAATGGTTGATATGATTCTATAAAAAAGTGTATTACGTCTTTCCACATTGTCACTCAAAGACAATTTCTTCGAAAATTAGTTTTCTAGCGGTTCAGGTGCGCTAGAGT